>CM059839.1:8403479-9603479 GCA_030444775.1 Atalantia buxifolia
CATTAGTAAGTAATGACATGTTTTGTATCTTTTGTATGTAATTATGCAAATACCCATTATTTAGTAATACAAATACTCATAGTTAATTATTTAAAAAAAATGCAAACACCTTATGTATGTTTATATATTTGAGAGACTTGACTAAATGCAGCCTTTCTTTTTCTTGGTAATTGACAATAAACAAATAAAAATGATCATTGTGATCATAAGAATTGGCACTGAGAAGGCTTGAAATCAGTTAAACATCAACAGTGGATTGAAATTTGATTTTTTGGTTTTGAGAGTTGGATTCTTACCCCTTTCTCTTCTCCCCTCAACTCTTTTCTTCAAGGGGTAAGGAACATTACCCTAGTAAGGTCCTCCCCAGGAGGAGTTGATATGTTATATTCCCAAAAAATGGTTACCTGGGGGAGTACCCCTAAGTTTTTCTGACTGTAAAATGGGATGTTAGTATGGATGAGATAAGAATCTAACAAATTCGAAGCATCGATTATACTTTATAGTGTTGGATTCAGAAATCAAAGGATTCTTTGGAATTTTCTCGTATCTCTATGCCTTTAGAGATTGTTGCTGCGAAGTTTGAATTTACATTGTTTGTGATCCTACCAAGACATGATTCTAAAAGGTTGTAGTCATAATTTTTCCATGTTTCTTAATAGATTCTGCCATGTTCCATTGTCTTTGCATGTCATTGATATTGTCTTTGTTTTCTTCAGGTTGAGGAGTGCAGGTTGGCATCTGTCAGAATTGGTGAAATGATCTCTCTTGATGGTGAAAGTGATCAAAAGGTATGTTCCTATGATAACATTCCAAATGAATTTTTTGAGGATATGGAGTCAACATGGAAAGGTCGTGTGAAGAGGATCCACATAGAGCCAGAAATTGCAGAAGTTGAAATGGCTGCTGAGGCCTTATCATTAGCAGTAAGTCTATAGGACACTACTTTTCTCCTATTATTATCAGTGTTTATTTTTTAACTCTAAACTGGAATACAACCATAACCTAGTTTAGCACACAAACTTATGAATCGTTTAGAAAGCAATAAAATTTGCGGTTAAGTTCAATTTTTTTATGAAAACTATAGTGAATGCTTGGTTGGAAGAAATGGGAGGGGAGGAGAGGAATGGAAAGGAGAGAGAGGGAAAGAAAATGAGGGCAAAAGAGGATCAATCTCAATTTCATTGTGTGATTTGACATAGAATTCATCTATTTTCGCCTTATTTCTTTCCCCTCTTCTCTTCTCCTTTCATTTCTTCAAACCAAACATGCCATTAGACATGATTTCATATTTTAGAATTTTTTTTTCCCCCAGAGAAAATGTGTTATTTTCAAAAGAGTTGGTGAGATAGTTGGCATACACATCAGCCCTACCACTGGCAGAAAACCACTACTGCACAGCAGCTCCATCATCAGCAATACACCACCATAACACTGCAGCTCCACCTCAAATCCTTGATAAAGTTACAACACTAAATTTTTCATATTATAGTTTTTCAGTTTGGATATTTAGATTTGGTCACGAATCTCAAAATTGTAGTTTAGAATTTGATTTTTAATTTTTTTAATTAAAATAAATTAATGAAATGCCCCAAAGGGGCAGCTTAGTTGGTTGAGGCCTTGGGATCAAATGCTTGGCTGTATCGAGGTCTTAGGTTCAATCTTTTTGGTGAGTTTAAGGATCTAATGCTTGGCTGTATCGAGGTCTTAGGTTCGATCTTTTTGGTGAGTTTAAAAGTTTCACCCTTCGTTGTCTCATAGATCATAGGGTTTGAGCGCCTGACTGACCTTCTAGTTTAGGGCATGGGTGAAGCGGACCTATGGCTTGGGTCGGTACTTTCTGGGTTATCAAAAAAATTAATTAATTAATGATATTAAAAAATATAAATAATAAAATGCTAAATGATTGGGCTGTATCAAGATTGAAGACAGCCATTGGGTTTGGGCTTTCCCAAATTGAACCTCTTGACTTTTTAATTAGGATAAAATTTAATCTCGTATCCATATAGATTTTCAATCGGTTTTTTAAACATTGCATTCCATATCGTTCTATACGGGATACCAAATCTTGATCAGGATTCAGTTCTTTCTGCCAACCCTAATACTCAAGCAATTTAGGGAAGCATAAAATTTTGTGTGTTCCGGCCTAATCCTACCATTCACTATTGCCACGTATGTGAATGTGGTGTACTTCCCTAAAGCAGGTTACTAAATTAATTTACAAAAGCTAATCTAGTCATCTTCATTTGATGATGTTGCTCCATTTCTAACCTTTTGTATAAGGCTCCATATGGTATTAGGGCATTGTGGATTTTAGGTCGTAGTTGCTATGAAATAAAAGTTTGTAATGTTTGGTTAATATGACTTCTAAATAATAATTTTGATAAAGGTATTATCGTTTTTTCATCAAACAACTTTGGACAAAATCTTCATAGCTTCTAAATCACAGCTGTAAGCATTTACCAAACACTTTATAAAGTCTCAGCTCTTTAACTACAGTACCAGATGGAGCCTAAGTTTAATGGTGATGCCAGCAAACCCTTGAATTATGGATGACTCTGCTATATATTTTATATTTTTGTTTATAATAACTTCTCGCCTTAGTCAACACATGCGTAGATATGCAAGTCATCTATTTGCTTTTTTTCTCTTTTAAAGAGTTTTTTCCCCAATTTTTTTAATTACATCCTCTTATATGTTTTGGTATTAGGTTACAGAGGATTTTCTACCTATCATATCAAGAATAAAAGCTACAACAGCCCCTCTTGGTGGTCCAAAGGGAGAAATATTATATGCTCGAGAGCATGAAGCTGTTTGGTTTAAGGGAAAGAAATTTAGACCAACAGTATGGGCCAGTACTCCTGGAGAGGAACAAATTAAACAGCTTAAGCCTGCTGTAGATTCTAAAGGAAGAAAGGTTGGGGAGGAATGGTTTAGCACGTTGAAGGTTGAAGAAGCTTTGGATAGGTGATTTTTTTTCTGTGATCCTCTGTTCAAATAGTAGCTTTATTACAGAGTGATAAGTTATAAAATATTTTACCTCTGTTGCAGGTATCATGAGGCAGGTGCCAAGGCAAAAGCAAAAGTCTTGGAATTGTTGAGAGGACTTTCATCAGAGTTGCAAACCAAAATTAATATCCTTGTCTTTGCTTCAATGCTGCTTGTTATTGGGAAGGCATTATTCGCGCATGTGAGGTTTGTTACATGTATTCCTGAATTAACGTTATGCAATCTTCACTATTGGATTTACATTTACCATTGTTAAAATTACAGCTTAATGGGTGATTTTGCTAGCTCAACAAATATTTCTAAATTATTGATGCATTTGTTTTTATTGCATCACGCTAATGTTTTAGTATTCTATTGCGAGCTTAGTGAAGTTGAAGTTTAATGTATAGTGATCGCTTTTATATTAAGGTAGGAACTCAGTTCAGGTAGTTTGGCTTTATGTTTGTCTAATATTCTCATCTATTCGATTTAGGAACTGTTCTAATTGAATCTCCAAACTTGTTAACACCTTCAAACTATTTCAGCCTATTGAACTAGGTTAAAACAGTATTTTTCTTAATTATGAATCGCCACATCTACGACATTCCATCATATGTTTTCATTATTAGATTTCTTAAGAAGATATCTTATGCACATTTAAATTGAACATCAATACTCACATATACGGTGCTCCGGAATGTCTTGGCATGCCTGAATCCCTCACCAGTGCTAACCCATTTATTGGCTGATAATTTGTGAAAAGAAATTCTCTCTCTTTTTTATTTTTAATCATACTTGTATGTGCATCTCCTGTCTACATCCTTGGTAAGATTGTTGGTTTTAACCGTATGTCTTCTTTTTACCTCTACTTGCTATTGTTGCCAACTATTTCTAATTTTGACTTCATTGATATCTTACAGTGAAGGCAGAAGAAGGAAATGGGTTTTTCCTGCTCTTAAGGTAGAATTCTGCAAGTTGGATTATGTTCTTCAATAGTGTTATTCCCTTTGGGGCATTATAATCATGTTGGCTGGGACATTATTGTGCAAATATTATATTTTACATAAATTGTGATGATTTTCAATATGTGATATATACTTTTTATTCCAATCTTTCAGTGGATATCATATTTAATGGAGGGAGCTTACTGTGAAGGCATTGTAATATTAAATATGATTTGATGATAAATGGGGAAGTAGTGCAAATCTATTAATCTCATATCTTCATTGTTATACTTTGAAATTACTGATGCAGCCTGCAGAGAAGTGGCAAAGATGTCTTGTTTGTTGAATTTAGTTTGTCTGAAATATTATAAAACCTTTTTTCTTATACAATACTAGAAGAGTTGGTATTTGTGAAGATTAAACTAGATAAAAGAATATGCAATCTCTTAGCTCGGCTCGGGGCAAATCTCCTGAAATAGGTGGCATTTAAATGAAGATAGATTGCCAGCTAGAGTTTACTTTTTGAAAATTTCAACTGAAATCTGTGCCTTAAGCTATGAATATTTTGCTATATTGTCTTTTGAACATTGAAATATTTGAATCTGATCTTATGAAAGTGGTATCTGAATCCTCTGTAAAAGAAATCCATAATAGATTTGTTTAATGATCCTCATTCTGTTAGTACACATCGACGGTGTCTCATATTTAAATTTCTGAATGCAGGGTATAGAATTGGATGGTGCAGATTGCTTGAAGATAAATGGTCTATCACCATATTGGTTTGATGCAGCAGAAGGCAGTGCTGTACATAATACAGTTGATATGCAGTCATTATTTCTACTAACTGGTCCAAATGGGGGTGGTAAATCTAGTTTACTTAGATCAATTTGTGCTGCTTCGTTACTTGGTATATGTGGTCTTATGGTGCCTGCAGAGTCGGCCTCAATTCCTTACTTTGATGCTATCATGCTTCACATGAAATCCTATGATAGCCCTGCTGACGGGAAAAGCTCATTTCAGGTATTGTGGTTCCTTGTCCTTAGGTTGTAAGTTTGCTCATGCCATGATAGATCGAGCGTAGCCATGATCTTGTGAGGCATAGTAGTAGTAACTGGTGCAGGTGAGAATGTTAGTACTACAATTTACACATTGCACTTCACCTCTCATCTCAAATTTGGTGGAAAAGCGTAATGGATTGATTTTCTGTGGAACTTATATGTCTGCATTCTCTTAATTTCAGTATTTGCTGCAAAAGGTTATCTCCATTAAGTTGCACATGTTGCTCAGTACCTTAAGTTTTTACTTTGAACAAGCAATTTTTTGTATGTTGCAATTATCTTCGATAGGAGTGTTATCAAGTAATATGCAAATAATTCCATTTTAATGGTTCAGGTAGAAATGTCAGAAATACGGTCAATCGTCACTGCAACCACTTCTAGAAGCCTTGTGCTCATAGATGAAATTTGCCGAGGAACAGAAACAGCAAAAGGGACTTGTATTGCTGGTAGTATCATTGAGACACTTGATAACATTGGTTGTCTGGGAATTGTATCCACTCACTTGCATGGTATTTTTTCTTTACCACTTCAAATTAAGAACGCCGTATATAAAGCAATGGGAACAGAGAACGTGGATGGACAAACAGTACCAACTTGGGAGTTAGTAGATGGTATCTGTAGAGAGAGCCTTGCGTTTGAAACAGCTAAAAGAGAAGGAGTACCTGAGACAATAATTCAAAGAGCTGAAGACCTTTATAAGTCAGTTTATGTGAAAGATATTTCTTCAAAAAGAATTCATGCAAATGGACAATTTCACTCTGCACCAAAAACTGATGGGTCAGATGAAGCCCACCCCAATTTGAGTAAGACTAGGGTGGGATCTGTCCATCATGAGATCGAGTCAAAGATGAAGATGGAAGTCTCACGGAAGGAAATTGAAAAGGCCATCAATGTAATTTGTCAGAAGAAGTTGACCGAGCTCAGTAAACAGGAAACTTCAGAGCTGGCAGGGGTAAATTGTGTCATGATTGCTGCCAGGGAGCAGCCACCTCCATCAATTATAGGTGCCTCATGTGTCTATGTGATGCTAAGACCTGATAAGAAACTATACGTTGGACAGGTTCGTCTCTTGACCACTTTTCCTTTTATTAATAAGTAGAATCAAAATATTTTTTTAATTTACATAGAGATACATTGCATCGTTTAATGGCAGTGTATGTTTGCTTTAAGTCTTTCTTCATTGCAGTAAATTGAACTGTCTCTTGATATTGAATTGAAACCCTCTATTTACCTTTTTTGCCATTACTCTTCCGGTTGCTAGACTGATGATCTTGATGGCCGAATCCGTGCGCATCGCGGAAAAGAAGGGATGCAGAGTGCCTCTTTCCTTTATTTTGTAGTCCCCGGGAAGAGCATTGCTTGCCAAATAGAAACTCTGCTTATCAATCAGCTCTATAGTCAAGGCTTTCTGCTGGCCAACATTGCCGATGGCAAGCACAGGAATTTTGGCACTTCCAGCCGACCAGTAGAAACTTTGACCGTTCCTTAATGAATTGATAGCGTCGATCCAAACCTTTCATTGAAGATAAATAAATTACCTGTGCTCCATCTTATGTATATGTATGTAAAATGACAATTCACAGAATCCTAGTAGCAGTTGGTGCGGCAATTTTGTTTTTTATATCAGCTGCATCACTTGCTGTTATCTGTTGCTTATGCTTTTGACATAGAAAGCAAAATTGTTTTGTTGTTCATTGATATGTACAAGCAATGAATCCATTTTTTGGTTCAAGAGAATGTATCTAAATGAGTGCTCGCGTGCTTCATAATGTATGGCAAATTTGCTAGGAAACTAAGCTAAGCTATGGAATCTGTGTAAAAATCACGAGCTATGTAATTATGCCATATGACTTATGGTGGCAATGTTTGACTGGTCAAGGACTATTATAGATCGGCAGTGAATTTTATCCCAAAATTGAGAGCCTTCTCATTTCTAATAATACTATGATCCTTCCTTTCCCCTCAACTTTATTTGCATATTTTCCAATTTATTTCAGCTATATTATTAATCAACTCCTGAATTTATAATACCATTACAAATTAATAGTAGATACTAAAAAAATAAATGTCATGATGTTTATATATTAATATTAGAGAACTATGAACAATTTCACCAATTTTCTTCCACTTAAGTTGATGGGTTTGGAGAAAAGGGTAAATTAGTAACTTCGTTTGTTGTCGGGAGGATATTCGTGAAAAAGTATTGCTTACTGTTATAATTTCCGGACTTCGGAATTTACCTCCAGAAGAAAATAATTAACTAACTTTTCTTTCCCGGAACATCATCTCAGCGAATTTTCCTTCACATTTTCATCAAACCGAACAGCAGAAATATGGATGAAGTGGTGGAGGCGGTGGAGAAAGCTAAGAAAGAGTGGGACGAAGCGTATGCGAAAACTCTGGAGCACATAAAGGCGATTGAAAATTACGGGAAATCAAGAGAAGAGAAAGAGAAGAGTTCGAATTCGTTACAAAGATTGAACGGACTCGCTCAAGATGGCTTGAATTTGCTTAATTCGTTGCATTTGAAGCTCGATCTGCTCGCCCCGCAGCTGCCCACTTCCGATCAAGTTCAGTCTGCGCAGTCACTGCTACAATCTTGGAAGAAAAAATGCAACAAGTAATTGTATTTTCAATCTCTCTCTATACACGTGCTTGTGTTTGATTTATAATTTAAATGTGTCATGTCTGTTTGGCTGCTGAGAAAATGAAGGAAAACATATGACTCTTAAATAGTTCTAAAATTGCCATTTTCCGTTCCTCTATTGCGTTATTTTGTGATTTGCAGTTTCTGTTTGGTTGGTGAGAAAATGAAGGAAAATATAAATCTAGATTTCCGTTTTGGATCATATATTCATGTCTTTTGTTTGGAATTATATATCTTTTGATAATAATTATTTTTTGTGTTGGTAATCAGTTTGCGGTTGAGTCTGAGAAATGCTAACTTGCAAGCAAAAGCCAATATGCGGAAAGCTGCCCAGGAAGAGGTAATGATTTGTGTTAACCAAGGCATTTTTAAATTGAATATGTTGTAAGAGGAGGTATTATTATTCATGGTATGTTATTGTTTCCTCTATTTTGACACAACAGTTGTAAAGCTGATTACGCCTGTGATTGTTTTCAAGAAAGAAATTGATAATCATGTGATGTTTTTACATGATTGTATGTTGTAGAGAGAGCTTCTTTTGGGTGGTGGAGAAGAGTCCACAATCCGCAGGCGTAATTTACAGTATGTATCACTTTCTAAAGTATAGATGTCCATGATGAAGCCATTCATATCAGTCCCAAGTTTCTTGAAGTGTGTTCCTCTTATTTAGCATGTACGACATCTGTTAAATGTTGTCTTGTTGTTTTAGAACAAAGGCTGGAATGACATCTGCTGCAGAAAGCATCACAGAGAGCCTCCGCCGTACTCGTCAACTGATGGTTCAGGTATGTTTGTTTGTTTGTGTTTGTGCTTGTGCTTGTGCTCATATGTGCACTTTTATCCCTCCGTATTTGCTTGCGTGTCTTTCTCGCTTCTTCTGTCTATTAATCTCATTTGACTATAATTCAACGGTCTACTTATTTTGTTCCATTATTGTGCTTCTTTGCATGTATAGGAGGTGGAAAGAAATGCAAGCACTCTCATGACTTTTGGTAGGTCATAAGTAATCCGTTTGTCATCATTATTTCTTTTACTTTGCGTAGCACTAGGTTGAATTTTACTCACAGTGTTCTTTGAACACATTAGAGAGAATCAAAGGGAAGAAAGGAACATTGAAGTATGTGTTACAAATTACCACTTCATCATCCTTTCAATAATGCACAGTTGAACTTTAAGTTGTCAATGGACTATGCTAGACAAGTAGATTCTATTTATGAATGTGACATAACCAGAAGAGTTGGAAACATTAAGTTATTCTGTTCCTGACCAGTGTCAAAAGTTAGGGTGTTAGCCTTGTTTGTTAGTTTGTTAATTATGCAAATTTGCTCTTTGAAGTTTATGCATATTTGCGATGAACCAGCTTGGTATCTGAGACCAGACTGACTTCCTTGTTGAGTTGTCAGGATTAGTTATCTTACGTAATTTTCATAAGGATTCATTGATTTGGCAGGAATGCATGTGATTCTAATTGATAGCCTTGTTTTTTGGATCAATTCTGGTGGTCATTTCATGCATATGTCGTTCATGTTTAATCTCTAAGAATTCTAGTTCCAATTGTATGCTGCCTTGGACTTATTCTGAGTTCTTTAAGAACTAGAGAATCTGGGATTTCTAGCCTTAGCTTTGATACCATAACTAAATGCAAACATGGGATTTTCTTCTTTCTTTGGGAAATTTTCTTTCTTCACCTAATGACAGAAAGGTTTCATAGTTTGTTGCCAGAACTGCATTTCTTATGGACAAAATTTGAGCTTCCTGTCAGTGCTTAGCCCATGTTTGGTTGGAAGAAATGGTAGGAGAGGAAAGGAATGGAAAGGAAAGAAGGGGAGAGAAAATGAGTGAAAAAGAAGGTCAACTTCATTTTCATTGTTTGGATGGACAAGGAATTCATTTTTCTTCATTTATTTTTTTCCCCTCTCCTCCTTTCCTCTCCTCTCCTATATTTCTTCGAACCAAAAATGCCATTAAGGTAGACAACAATGGGCTTGCGAATTGGATTTATGAGCAATGCCACTAGGAACAGTTTGGAGTTGGCAAATGCTTTCCTTTAGGAAGCCAATATCTGAATTACTACATATCAATGAAATCAACCATGGTTGTATGAAAATTAAACTAAGACACTGTCGTGCCAATTCAGATGGAACTATCCTGCAGTTGTTTGATGACATGGGTCTGGAGGAGCTTAATCTAATTACTCATTTTTTGGGTTTGCAGATGAATCTACGGGAGTATTACGGAAGGCTGAAAGTGAATACAAGGGTCATCGGTCATTGTTGATGAGAACCCGAAACCTGCTCTCTACGATGCAGCGTCAGGATATTATTGACCGGTTTAACCGAATAGCATCTTATTTAATTTTGAATAATTGAATTGCTTTACCACACCTCATGCTAGTTTAATTTTTGGACAGGGTGATACTTGTATTAGGATTGATCTTGTTCTCTTGTGCTGTTCTCTATGTGGTTTCAAAGCGTATTGGGCTATTGAAGTTGCAGAGGCAGGTTACTGCTGCAATAAAGGCTGGTATGGCTAGACAACCAGAGATCAGACCTGGAGCTGCTGAAGATGGTGTGAATTTGGCCCAGGTTTATCGTGACAATGCAGCTCCAAACATGGAGGTTCCGTTACAGCGACCCATGCATGATGAACTCTAATTTTTGATAGATTCTGTAGAAAAAGCAAATGTCCTATACTTGGGAGCCGCAGCTTCTTGTGCCCTTATTTTTTATGGGCAGTATTTCACAAAAACTATCAAAATACGCACATCGAATGTGCCAAAGGCCTTTGTTTTATGTCTTACAGTTTGTATTATTCTGGGTTTTGTAATAATGCTTCATTTCTTTAGTGGCAATATATTTAATGCTGTAGTCACAATGGCATATGTTGCTATCATAGTTTCATTTGTTGGTTCTAAAGAAACCTAGACGGTCAAAAATACTTACTATTATGCACTGACAATGAAGAAAAACATGAATGGGAAAACACTTTATAGCTAATTGAAGAGAAAAAGGACAATCACAAATTGCTCCGCATATGTTGTCATGACCAAAAAATTGACAAATCAAGAAGCACAAAGAGCAAATTAACAGTAGAATTAATATCAAAGATATTAACTTCTTGAGTTCTTAATCTTAGGCCAGGAGCCAGAAATTTCTGTAGGTTTTAGTATTGAGAAGATATCCTGCATTTTGACCTTTTCGCTGAACTCCAACGCAATTGCATTTGCTATTTTGGATCAAATATTCTGCCGTATCCACCCCCTTTGACCCTCTCAACGACCCTCCCGCCCGTCTATATCTGTTACAAACAGGAAATAAATAACAGGTTATGCATCGAGAAATCTGATACTTACGTGCAATTGTCTTGTGAATTGAACGTTTGCAATAATCATGTTTAAAACAACTTGCAACCCAAGGAACTTGGAGATAGCTCCTCAAACTCACCCTAATATTGCATTGGAGAGACTTCGTCGCTGCCCTATAATAAGAAGATCAACTCCATGCGCTGTTGACTGGGAAAGAATAATAGCAGCCTTGTTACCGGATTCCGTATGCACTTTTTCTACATGCACGCGCAGCTTTGGTTTAGCAACCTCACATGCTTGCTTCATTTCTTCAAGAAAATCCTCTCCTCCTGGGGCAGCTGCTCCTTCAGAAGAGGACGACAAGGAAGCTGTGGTGGTATATTGAGAATTGCTCGGTTTTCTGAGGAAGGTAATAAAAGGATTTTTCCAGGAATTTGGCGTGTCAACATGAAGCAGAACCAACTCATCCTCCTCGAGCAATACATGGGAAAGTGCATATTGCAGCGCACCCGCTGATTCCCGGGTTGGATCTGCTATCACCATTACTTTCCTTGATTGTGGGGTTCCGGCTTCCATATCTGCCGGCGGCAGCTACAACCACCAATGGCCACTGCCACCGGATGAAACCGCCACCACCTAGGCACAGAGGTTTTTGAGTTGGGGCTGGAAAATTGGCTTGCAATATGAGATGTTCATCCTGTTTTGCGTTTATCCGGGGAAGTTAAAACTGTTTACAGATTGTTAGCTTTCGTTTTGTGATTCACAGACAAGGATTTGTGGGTTTGTGCTATATTTGGGATGGAGAGTTATAGGCTAAATTTGAAAAATACACGTGGGTTTCATGAGACTTGGTCAATGCCAACCTAGATTTGCTACAAGCCAAATTATTAGCTTTCGTTTTGTGATTCACAGACAAGGATTTGTGGGTTTGTGCTATATTTGGGATGGAGAGTTATAGGCTAAATTTGAAAAATACACGTGGTTTTCATGAGACTTGGTCAATGCCAACCTAGATTTGCTACAAGCCAAATTATCTTTTTTTTTTTTTAACTTTTCTCCTACAAAATTGATTATATATTATCTACTACTACTGCTTTATCATGATTAAAGCTATCGAATTTTCAAGCCAAATAGAGCAGAAGATATATGTATATACCCAGATAAACTTTTCTAACCTCTTCCTAATACCTAATCATAAAGCAAGCACAATCACCGTATCATATGGAACCAGACAAGATTTTTTATAAGAAATTGGACATTCCATTTATTAATCATTTAAATCTTAATTATAATTGGAATGAAGCATCCAAGAATATAATACAACTTTCTGTTGAATGACAGAATTGCCAGCTCTATCTGGCCAAATCAATTGTCTATGGTACAAGTAAACCTACAAGATGCTGTCAAGCTTTACAAACAGTCAATGGAGGGAGCTTGAACTAACAGGCAGACTCAAAATCCAGCTTCCACTCGTGTAGACAGAATATAATGCAAAACTCTTTATGATACAGAGACAGCAGCGGCTTCCCCTGAGTAGGCAAATATCACTCAATAAGTGGGTAGACCCAAGAAAATCAGATGACGCGATTCGATATAAAATGGCACATTATCACAAGATTCCGTCTGACCAAAACATTCAGCTTTTCGCATTTAATTTCTCTAAAAGGATCTTGTTCAGCAGCCCTGGATTTGCCTTCCCTTTCGATATTTTCATTACCTGCTTGCAGCCATAATGTTTAGGATTGTCTCACTCAAGCAAAAAAGCTCGTAAAAACATAATCAAGGAAAGGCATGCATACAAAAGAGTTAGTCAATGAAAATGCACTCAATGTAAGTGCAATGAGCTCTCCTATATTTTAGAAAAATTTGACAATAAACCACTAAATACACATTAGCATAACATTTATTTTTAAAGATTTTCAGACAAATTTCAGTGTAAAGAAGGTGTACTAAAAAATGCCAAAATTTTTGGTCAATTGAAGTTTAGTTCAGAATTGCTAGCTGCTTTTTGTAAATGCATGTAATCTTCACAGGAATAATTTAATATGCAAGATCCTTTATAAATCATAATATTGTAATGTATAGCCCATCTTGAAATTTGAATGAGTTACCAAAATAAGAGTGAGCTCGTGATAAGATGAACAGAGAGCTCTAATGTGTATATTCTAGATTAATAAAATGGCCAATATCAAAATTGCAACACTTGTCATACCTGACCAGCAAAAAAACCTTGTAGCTTAGTTTTGCCCCCTCGGTATTGCTCCAGCTGCTTTGGATTCTCCGAGAGCACTTTATCTACCATTTTTTCAATCTCAGATGGATCTACTATCTGCAATGTTCAAAACTTGTGAGAACTTTGCACCCATATCCCTACAAGTCATAATGTGCCTACCATGTTGATCATCTTTTAAAATTTTTCTTTTTCAAATTTACAGTAGAAACCATCACTTGCATATCACATAAGTTAATGAAGATGCTCCAACTTTTAGATGCATAAAATTAAAAGAAATGGCCTTCTTTAAATCATTCAGGTTTTTCCATTATTTAAATGAACCAGTTCAAATATGGAGCGACCTGCTTGACCAATTTTAATAATTATGCTTAAACAAGCTCCAGCATAAAAGTGTAAAACTTGCCTGAACCAGATCCTTCTCTTCAATAATGCCCTTGACAGTTCCACCTTTGGCCATCAGCTCAAACAGTATCTGCGAATAGCATGGCAGAAAATAAATAACCATATATCCAGGGAAAAAATAATTGGTAGTAATAAATTATAAAGGTATTCCTCACTTTTAGCACTTAAACTAACACAGTAACAAATGGAAAAGAAGAATTTGAGTTACCGAACTTCCCTTCCTAGAGACAATAATTAACCTTAGGCTAGTATATAAACCATCATGAGGTCCAAATACCCCATATAATTCATTTTGTATCATCAGATATAGAGATGCAAAGTCTAAAACCTGGTGTTGGCGACAGTAGCCGAATGGCTATTTTAACAATTTATAACAATTAGTACTTCTACGGCAAAATGCTATTACAATCATAAATTAAACAGCTCCCAATTTAATGTGCTTTATCCACTAATTATTCTTCCATGATCGAACAAACGTGAGGGAAGGGAGTGGAGGAAAAGTAGCCAGTGGAACTGATAGGACTTAGGGCTAAAGTAGGGCTGATTTTTATTGATTAAATCAAAAGAAAACAAACAATTCTGACCTATAATTCGAGAGGTAGGTCAATCTCTCCCAAAACTCCTAATGGTTCCTAAAACTGGACAAAACTCAACATAAACCCTAAATGACTCCATAACCTCTCATTTATACCTGAACCCTAAATAATAAAATTACTAAATTGGCCCCACCCCTAAAATTACTAAACAGGCCCTGCCTCTTTATATTTGCGCCTAACATAAGTTTTCATGGGTCTAACATTACTCCCCTCCCAAAAAGACGCCTTGTCCTCAAGGTGGAATCCAAGAAACTGCCGCATCTTCTTCCTCGGCTTCTTCCCCGCCTTCTTCCTCATCACACACAGTCAGGACTTGTAGTGATTTATCCTTACATCGATGGCCCGGCGAAAATTTCTCATCGTATCGAAAACACAACCCCTTCGCTCTTTTATCCTGAATCTCTATCTCCGTGAGGCGTTTGAAAGTCACCCCCAATCGTGCCCCACTAACCCGATCCCTTTAGGAAACTTTCTGTAAACCCATCATTTGCATTTTCTAGCCTCCCGGTGGCGTACTTTGAAACTCTTGCTGAGTCCCCAAAGTCTAGGTTTTCTGTCCTACCAATGGTGCGCTGTTTCGGTATGAAAAACTGATTGAACTACTCCTATTAACTCGTTCTACTGTGTTCTTATTCTCAATCATCTGTGCCAACTCCATTGACTCCCCTAACCCTCTCGGCCTTAGCAAGCGTAGCGAGGCTCGAATTTCTGGCTTCAGGCCCTTCATAAAATTCCCTTCCAATACTGCCTCTGGAATCCCCCCTAAACGCCCTGATAGCAACTCAAACTTCTCCCTATACTGCATAACCGTTCTCTCCTAGGTCAGAGCAAAAAATTGTTCATGCAAATCTCCCTCTTGAGTGGCCCGAAACCTCTCCAGCAGCTGATCCTTAAATTCACCCCACGACCTCAATGGTTGTCGTTGTTCTCGCCATTGAAACCATACAAGGGCCTTTCCCTCTAAACATAACGCTGTCACCATCAGTTTTTCCCATTCTGAGAGTCCATTGATGGCGAAATAACGCTTTACCCTATACACCCATCCACAGGCATCTTCGCCTTCGAAAACAGGCATTTTTAGTTTCCTTACCCTAGAATCTGCCCCAAATTGAGTCTGCCCCGCCCAATTTCGCGCCATTGGAGGTCTCCAACCTCCCGAATCTACTCCAATTTCCGCAAATCCTGAAGATCCAGCCCAAAATTCTCCTTGCCCAGCCGTATTTCGGCCATAACCACTCCCCTTCTCACCCGAAATCCCTCCTCCTGACCTACCGCCCCCAAATCCAGCATGTTCAGACCCAAATCCTCCCTGGTCGGGCCCAAATCCAGCCTGTCCAGGTTGTGCCTCACCCCCAAACGCCCCCGATTCGCCCTTCCCGGTCACCCCGACTCTTGCGCCGTCACCCACCAAGGTTTCCGTGCCACCAGATCCTTCTCTTGCCAAACCGCCATAGCCCTTTGATGCTACCGGTGGTGGGTTGAGGTGGAGTTCGGTCAATTTCAGCAACATGGTTTCAAGAGAGGAAAATTGTTGTTGAACGGTGTTTCGCTCATCAATCGTAGCCTTGAGCGATCCGACCTCTGCTTCCAATTTTTCTTCAAGCGCGTCCATCTTCTTCGCTGCCATTGTCTTAGGATTCTTGCTCCGATACCACTTTGATAGGACTTAGGGCTAAAGTAGGGCTGACTTTTATTGATTAAATCAAAAGAAAACAAATAATTCTGACCTACAATTCGAGAGGTAGGTCAATCTCTCCCAAAACTCCTAATGGTTCCTAAAACTAGACAAAACTCAACATAAACCCTAAATGACTCCATAACCTCTTATTTATACCTGAACCCTAAATAATAAAATTACTAAATTGCCCCCACCCCTAAAATTACTAAACAGCCCCTGCCTCTTTATGTTTGCGCCTAACATAAGTTTTCATGGGTCTAACAGAAACTTTCACACAAATGTGACAGCCGAAAATGAAAATAAAGAGCATGAAATTTAAGTTTCAAAAGCTCATTTAGCTACCACAATCGAACCAGAGAACAGAGAATGAAAATAAAGCATCGATAGGGATTAAACACATTAGACTTCAGACAATAATCCCTACAGCCTAAAGGACAACCTTCAATCAAAGTGATCAGATAAAATACTACGTTACAAAAGAAGCTTAAGTATAAATAGCAACAGCAACAGAAGCAAGCTTTTACCTCTTTTCCAATCTTCCCACTAATAGTTGCTCCTTTTATAGAAGCTATCAGCTCAGCGAGCTCTACAGCACTAAGTTTGATCTCATTTATAGTCAATTTTTCATTTTTTATGTAGGCAGCTATGTCACCCATTATCCAATTGGCAGCCAGCTTCACATCAGCACCTTTTTCAATGGTTGCATCAAAAAACCGTGCAACCTGAAACATTCATTCAGAAAAAGGAAAAACCATCTTTGGTCAGCCATTATGAAAAGCATGTGAGGCAATAGAATTACCCAATATACAGCTAATGAGAAGGAATTTGCAGATTACACATTCAGGCCTTTCTAGAAGTAAAATTTATCAGATAAAATCTCCAAGCACAGCCACAGACTTAAATAATTTAAGCACATGCATTTCAAGAAAGAGATAATCCAAAGGCACACGCTGGGCCCTCAAAACTCACCACATATAATTGCCAAATAAAGATCTAGTACAGTTAATATTTCATGAAGAATAGAGGAAAGAAATTCATTTCATAGGAACATAAAGAACAAAAATAGGTTACAACGTATAAATCATCATTCTAATTAAAGAAAGCAATAAAAATGGTACATTTTCCTCTTTGTAGTTGCATTGCCAAATGTATGAACCATTGAATTTCCTGATGCCAATGGCAGCAATAAAATCCATTTTGGCTAAAGGATAATCAAACAGGACCGTGGTTCGAACTTACATTTATGTCATTTGCAAGGAAAAGGACATCCTGCATGCTTAAGCCCATTTCCTCATATCTCCGTCGCTTCATTTCTGGAAGTTCTGGCAAAGAGCTCTGAATGCTATCAACATATTCCTTATTTAGAATAACTTCTGGAAGATCAGGCTCTGGGAAGTAACGGTAATCAGCAAGACCTTCCTTTTTCCTCATCGTAACAGTTTTCTAAACAGTGTAAGAGATTTATGGAGCATCTAAGTAGTCATGAAGTGGGAAAATGAACCTTATTATTTAAAAGTATCATTGTAGCGAAATAAGATGCAATAATTATAACCTGAGAGCCTTCTTCCCAAAGACGAGTTTCTTGAACAATTTGATCAGCTTTGCGTTGGCTATAGAGAAGTGCCTGCCGTGCTATCTCAAAATCAATGGCCCTGTTAATCGACGAAAATGAGTTCAAATTCTTTATCTCAACCTGCAAGTGCAGAACATAGTCAAATTTTTCAGCTGCCAAAATGTACACATACTGTGTTTTTTCATATTAGTAGTACAACAGATCATAGATTAAAAACAGAACTTCAATATAATAACTGCTTCCACTTTGAAGTTCAGATCACTAATGGTATTTTCCTTAAAATGTTGGATAAGTAGTATCTAAAAGTTTGGGAAAAAAAATTTTTTTAAAAAAACCTTAAATTAAAACTGAATTTGTGAAGATCATATACAACCTATAATTTATCACAATGAGAATATTTTCACATAAAATTCATGAAATCTTAAATAGAAAGAACAGGTATATGTAAATCATCATATAAAAAAAAAAAATTCCATGTCAATGTAAGATTTCTCAATCCTACATTCATACATCTCATAATATTTACTCAAAGCATTTCACATGTTCAATTTCTTATTTTCAAAAAACTGACAGAAAGCACTGGATCATAATTATTTTGTCCATAATAAACTGAAGTGCAAGCAAAAAAGGAACTTATTAACCTTTGTTCCAAATTTTGATTGCCCAACAGGTCGAATTGAGACATTTACATCACAGCGGAGTGAACCTTCTTGCATATTGCCATTGCTCACTCCCAAATACCGAACCAACCTTTGTAATTCAGCAGCATATTCTGCAGCTTCAAGCCCAGTTCTCATATCAGGTTCTGAAACAATCTCAAGCAATGGAACCCCAGCTCTATTTAAATCAACCTGCAGGGCATAACTAACAGCGTCAACAAGGCCATGACATAGACAATGGTTATCTATTTAAGCCCTACATTGTTATGCCTTGGTATGAGGGAAACATAAACTGACAGAAACCACCACTTTTATTTAACAGCTATTGATAAAAGCATCTAGACAGAATTAAAATGCTTTATCTGAGGGAAAAACAAATTGACAGGAAACCACCAACTTTTATTTAACACCTATTGATAAAACCATCTAGACAGAATTAAAATGCTTTATCACTGAACAAGTGCATTTATAACTTTAAATTAATATATCATACAAATAGTACACAATATTTCAGAATCAACTATGATAGCAATGCGGGAAGAAACAAATAGCAGCTTCAGAAAAAGATTCAAAAAATAAATAAATACAGATACAGCAACGTAAGCAGAGCTGAAAACCAATGTAGCATGATAGGAAAAGTAATTTCCTGTGAGTATTCTCCATCGTCAGCATGAAGAAGCTTCCCTGCATCTTCTTCCATATGAACTCTGGTAATGCCAAACCTCCTATGTCCACCACCAAACTCAACGGGAAGATCCACATCTAAGTAACCACCGGTGGCAATTGGGATATCAAACTGAGATATTTGGTAACCCTTTGGAAGATCTGGATAAAAGTACTGCTTCCTATCAAACTTTGAGTTGAAAGACAACTTGCAATTCAAAGCAAGGCCTAATTTCACTGCAAACTCCACCACTTTCGAGTTGACTACCGGCAAGGCGCCGGGCAAACCCATGCAAATGGGGCAGACACTAGTGTTTGGTTGCGAGCCATAATTGTAAGGGCAAGGACAAAAGGCCTTGGTGAGTGTGGAGAGCTGGACATGGGTTTCTATACCAATAATCGCTTCATATTCTTTACTGATTCTATCAAGTGTTCTGGTTTTGGCCTGGTTACCTTGTGGTGAACTTTTGATTTTTGGGGGTGGTTTTTGTTTTTCTTGCGTGGCTGTTTGGGTATGTGTGCTTTTGATTGAACAATAAAAAGCGCTATTGTTTCTTCTAAGTAATGTAGTCGGGCATAGCAAGAAAGAGTGGCTTTGTATGGTTCTAAACAAAAAGGAAGCCATGTTATCGATAATTTATACCAAATCAAAAATCAGACAATAGAAGGCTGCTCTGCATAGCATAAAAAAAAATGCCATCAGCAAGCTAATAATACAATGGAGAAACTATAAAACATGTAAACGAAACCACAAAACTACACAAAGTTTAATCAATGCGAGTGGAAATTAGTAAACGCAGATGATATTTTCATGCCTAAAACTTGAAAACCAATTAAAATCATACAAATGAGACATTTTGAAGTAAACCCAGAAAGTTTGTGCTTGCGAGCTCTGACACACATATATAAAGGAATAATTTTGAACCGTAACCACACAAAGGGGGGAAAAAGTGTAAATTCAAGTGAAAAACTAAAACAATCAATTTTTCTTTTTTATAAAGAAAACAAGCAAAATTTGTTTGTGTTACAACTTACAATATAACAAAATGCTACAATATAAACAAAAATCGAATTGGAATTAGAAAGAAGAAAGCTTGTGAATTTGGAGAATGAAAATATGTAAGTAAAAAAAAGGAGTAATGAATATGTTACCTGCCTGAGCTGCGAATCGACTTAAACAAAGAAAGGCTTAACAGCCTTCCAACAGTCATACATAATTGATAGCCATGAGAAGCCAAAGAGGGGCAAGATAATTAGATGAAGTTGATAAAAGGTATAATAACACATGGGTCCCTGATTTGTGATGAAATCACAATTAAAAACAGATATGGTCATTTATTGTATCAAGATTCAGCTTATTTTTCTTTTTTAATTATTAAGATCCACACATATATCACAATGTATGAGGTCTATTTCATTTGTACACATGCGAGAAACTTGTGTAGAATTATCTGAATACTTCAACAATAGGGTTCAGTAACAGTTCTACCTCTAGACAACTTAGACAGTTGCCTAATGTTGCGTTATATATGGAGGCCTTATATTCATATGAGACGATTATTTTGTATATAAAAAGAAAAAGGGAATTTTAAAGTCATTGTTATTTATTTAATTTATTATTATTTTATTATTCTCTTTTCCTAAATAAACTATCAAATTTCTATAAAGTTTATTTAATGTAATACTTAATAGTTTTAATTCATACAAAACCTATAAACTAATAATTTCAATCCTACAAATTCTCTATTTTATTGTTAGAATTAATATGTTATAACTAAAATGTTGATATTCATTTTAAACCTCTATAAAAGCCCCACATTTTGTTACTTATCCATTAAATTTTTCCTTCAAAAACCAAGACACTATATGTTCTTGGTGCTTGAGAGAGAGAGAGAGACAATCCTGCTTCCTTTGCTTTCTACTTAAAAGGAAAAAAAAAATCTAATAGTTTTCTCTATTCTCCATAGTTATTAGTTATTACTCAAATTCTCATACAATAAATATAAAGATACAGTTCATTTATGATTTTGTCTCAAATTCCAGATTTATCTTTTATTATTCCCTTAATTAGTTATGTTATTTATTTGTTCTTATTTCTTTTTAATATATTCTTTTGTTCATCTACTATTATTATTTTTTTAATCTGTGCTTGTTTTATCTATTTGAAATAAAATTGTATCGAAAAATTTTAAAAAGGAGTAGTAAAAAAGATGTAATTTGAGTGAAGAAACAGTAAGTGAAAATGTAATAATTAAATTAAAAATTCATGGATTAGCAATACTAGGATATAATTTTATTTAATAATTTTACATTTTAGAATGTTGGAAGAATTAATTTTAAATAAATAAATTTTATAATATATCTAATATATATTTTTCACCTCATATTTTAAGAAGAACTAATTAAAATCATTTACCTAACGCTTAAAATATGATTGACCCGGGCCCATTGGAACTTACTGCTCAACCATGTATCAGAACTTTAGTTGGACTATTCTATCACCTCAACCTAATTTTTTCTACCTACAATGACATGTACTTACTTCTCATTAGTATTTTAATATATATTTAGCTCCACCCATATTCATGGGATAGGATTAATATTAAGCCGTCTCCAATTGATCCATCATAATTATATCCTTGGTTTAGTTACTTAAAAATCAAAATTGGGGTTTGATTACAATACTCTTAGGGCATCTCCAAAAGACTTTTTAAATAAAATTCTATCTCTTATTTCAAGAATCATATCAATATTAAACACTCCAAAAGACACGTTAATTTATATTCTTCAAATAAGATTTGTTTCTCACTCTTTGATATTGTCAAGTGAGTTTCTCCCTCTTTTATTAATATTTTATTATTATTTATTGAAAAGATAAGACTACTATAATTATTATTCATGTTTTCTTTAAAA
Organism: Atalantia buxifolia; assembly: GCA_030444775.1. Classification (NCBI taxonomy): domain Eukaryota; kingdom Viridiplantae; phylum Streptophyta; class Magnoliopsida; order Sapindales; family Rutaceae; genus Atalantia; species Atalantia buxifolia. Next base: position 8,425,135 of record CM059839.1, read on the forward strand.
AATGGAGGGTAGTTAAATTTGATAGTGGGAAATATTTAATTAAAATAATATTAACTTGTTCTTATTTAATAAGTCTTTTAGAGGAGATTGTATTTTTCCATCATCTTATTTGCCATGTCAGTAAGTAAATTAATATTTGAAAAGTAAAATTTAAAGAGTCTTTTGAAGATGCTCTTACAATATATACTTTAAACACGTCAAATGATTAAAAAATTAATAAAAATCAATAACCATATCTATAGTATGTGATACAATACGCTTCAAGTACTGTAGTCGAAGCTTCATAATTGGTTAATGTCATTAAGTTAATGAGAAAATGCAGCAACTGGAACAATTCAATGTTTCTTTTTTCTTTTCTTTTTCCCCTCCCCAAACTGTTTGATATGTCCGTGACTGGTAAATGATGATTTGTATAATGAAAAAGATATAGATTTTAGTAGGCGATTAATTCAACGCGCCTAGTGGGCGTGCCGGAGTGGTTATCGGGCATGACTAGAAATCATGTGGGCTCTGCCCGCGCAGGTTCGAATCCTGCCGCTCACGTGCGGGATTATTCGTTTTACGATTGTTTGTTTGTGTTGCAGTAATTATCTTTTTCGGCAAGGATTTCAGGGGTTACCTTAATCGGTTGGGATAATGCATGCTGAGTTATTAATTTTTACGCACAAATATATATAAAGATGGTCTAGTGAATGCAGTGACAGAACAGTCGGTGACAGAATTCTAAAACTCCTCATAATTACTGGTTTTTAAACTAGACAACACCATGTGATATTATTGCTCACAATAAAATAACCATTATCACCCATTAAATTATTACTATCATTACTTTCTCAATATATGTATGGCTCAAGCCTTTTATTCTAGTTAATAGCTTTATCTGCTTGATTTGTTTGTTACATTGTTTATATGCTTAATTGAAATTTTGGTGGCGTTTTTTTTTTTAACTTAATGATTTAATGTAACTTAATTAAAGTAATTAAATTAATTAGAAGTGTTTGCTTTTATAATTTAATGGGGCTTTTAAGATAATTTTGACTTAATAAAATAAGCTAATTATTTTGGCTTTTTACTGAATGGAGAAATCTGAATTAAGTTAGTTACTTTCTAATGCCAAAAATATTCCTGCTTTATAATTTCTTTTTCATGCGTATCCCAAAACTCACCCATGTAATCTCATCTTTATTTTTTTTCAGCCATCATGGAATTTCTCCTCACTTTGATTCTCTCATCTAGTTCTTGAATCTCCCATTAATTTCTCGCAAGGCAAGCACTTGACTTGGGCCTTTTTTTTTTCTCTTTTCAATTATGTTTTTCAGCATTCACTTATATACTAATCAACCAGCTTTGCTACTATTTTTGGATCTGACAAACTTTGTTATGCGTTTTGGGTATTATTCTATTCATATGACCATTCAAAACTTATTTTTATTGAAATATTTTGTTAATATGACAATGATCATTTTGAGAGAATGTTTGCTCATCTGTTTGATTTCATTTTTTTTTTTTATAATTGAGATGATGTTGTGTATAATCAATTGACTGAATGCAGCTATGACATTGTATTTTTTTTTTTTTTTTGGTAATTGGTTGAATTAGTTTTAATAGAGCTAGCTTGGGTGGTTATGAATTTTCCAGTCTCGTTGAATGAAATTAACAATGGCGGAAATTAAGAATCGCTGAAATTAATAGTCCTAGTTCCATTTGATTATTTTTTGTGGAATTTTCTCATAGATGTCATCACAAGGGGAAAGAGCAAATGAGACTGATCCTACTTATAGGAAATATTTTATTGATCTTTGCATGCGTGAAGCAAACAATAGAAATAGATCTGGTGCAACCTTGAAGCCTATTGCTTGGAACACGATTTCTCAAGAACTGAAAATATTGACAGGAAAATCTATTACCCTGAAACAACTTAAAAATGGATGGGATTATATGAAAAGGCAGTACCTTACATGGCTGAAATTGACAATGGCAATAGGACATGATTACAAATCTACAACTTGTACTTTTTATTGGTCAACTAAAAGATGGGAAGAATACTTGAAGGTAACATCTTTTTTTCTGTCATTTAAGTGAATTATTTAAAATTTTTACAATATAATATAATCAATTATTATGTTTTGATTGAATAGAAATATCCAGAAGCTAAAAAATTTCGCAATAGACCTTTAGCAAATGCTGAAGAGTTGGAGGCATTGTTCTCAGGCGCAGCAGCAACTGGAGCTTATAATTGGAGTTATGGAATGGAAGGGATACCAGAAATGAGAAATATACTATCTGAAACTCCAATCAACTTAGAAGATAATGATTGTGAGGTAAAAATTCGAATTCATATACCAATGCGGATGAACCACTTCCCGATGACATGCAAAGGAGTAAAAAGAAACAAAAGAAAAGAAAATCGAATGAAACTCGTAAAGATATCAACAAATTGGTGGCTGTATTAGAGAAGACTGATGATAAAAGACCTTCAATTACTCAATGCATGTCAATTTTGAGAAAGTTGCTAACATATGACAATCCCATGCATTATTTGGCTACTAATGCACTCTATAATAAGAGAGAGTATCGAGAACTCTGGATGGGCATCGAGTGTGATGAAGAACGAAGTGGATGGATTTGTAGTTTACTGAAAGGGCCTTAATATCTTTTTCCTAGTTCATTTGTCAATGTTTTATTTGGTGTTATTATGTAATTTTTGGATTATATAGCTTTTCATTCTTGCAATGAGTCAACGTTTTGATTGGGGTCATTGTTAAACTTTTGGTTTGTGTAGTGAATTGTGTGTTTTGGTTATTTGAATATTTGATAAATATCTTGCTGCTCAAAGTGTGGTTTACATTGCTTACATATGTTTTTTTTAACTTTATTTTTGTCCTTACAATTTCTTATAGATTTGTTTATATGGTTAGGTTGTTATATCCTATCACAAATAAATTATGGCCTAAGCAATACGTTGGGCTTTAACAGTAGGTATGTCCAACATTCAATTAATATTAAATGTTCTTCTTTAGATGTTATATATGTAATATATATTTGTTTATTTATTCTTGTATAATAGATATGTCTATGACTGGCAAAGAAGTTGACATAAAGATTGAGGTTAAAAGAATATTACAGAAACGATTGATTATGATGGTAAAAAAATTATTGAAAGGGTTGACCAAAAGGCTACAAGTATCCACATCATCTCTGACAGGTTCTCTTTACATTCAAGAACCTTTTAAATGGATCATCAACAATATGCTATGATCTTATGCAGATGGATAAGAATGGGTTCATATATCTGTATGTCAATTGTTCAAAGAAAAAGGATAGTAAGCATTTAACTGTTGAAGCAAAAATGGCTATGTTCTTATTTACAATTAGCCACAATTTTAAAATCGGTTCATTAAAATTAGATTCCAACACTCAGGTCATACAGTGCATAAGTATTTTCATGAAGTACTAATAGCAATGATGAAGTTTTTGAAAGAAATGATCACTCCTCCGTCATTTACAGATAATTCAAGAGGCATCCGTAATACTCGATTAAGGAAAATTTTTAAGGTATAAAACTTTGTGTAAACTAATATTTTGAAGAATAAAACTTTTTATTTTGGTTATTGAAATAATTTAATTACTAATATGCAGGATTCAGTTGGTGCAATTGATGGAACTCTTATTCATGCATGTATTCTGGCCAATAAACAAGTGCCATACAAAGGTCGCGGCAAGGGAGAATGCTTTCAAAATGTAATGGCCCTTTGTGATTTTTGACAAAATATTTATGTATATTGTTGTTGGATGGGAAAGAACTGCACATGATTTAAGGGTCTTAATTGAAACCATTCGTAATCCAGGAAATAATTTTCCTATTCCACCGCCTGGTATGTCATTATTCATTATTTTACCAATTTAATCATTATAATTTATAGTATTCTATTTCATTAGTCATCTTGTTGAATTTTTTTTTTTATAGATAAATACTATTTAGTTGATGCAACATATTCACATACTAGAGTTTCATGGCACCATACCGTCATGTGTGTTATTGGTTAGGTGACTTTCGTAGTGGTAGTCGAGCTAGAAGAAGGGAGGAGATTTTCAATCATGCCCATGCTAAATTGAGAAATGTTATTGAACATGCTTTTGATGTGCTAAAGGCTCGTTTTCCAATTCTAAAAATGATGGCACCATACTCATTTGATACACAGAGAAAAATAGTGGTGGCATGTATAGCAATTCATAATTTTCTTCGAAAAATATCAGTGGATGATACATTATTTGCTCAATATGAAAATGATGAAGTTGATCTAGAAAATGGATATGGCAATCAAAATCAAACAGCTAATGCTATCAACTCTAAGTATTGAAAACCAAAATTACATGTGACAACTTCGAGATGAAATGGCAAATCAACTATTTCAAGCTTCTTATTAGTTTTTTTTCTTATATTATATACTATTATTGGGAGTTAGTGATAAAATTTGAAGTTTATGGTATTTTATATATTAAAATTCTAAAATCATTATGTATTCATTTGAATGTAGTTTTACTTATACATTCTAAAATATTATAATATTTAGTATATTATTTATTTGACATTCAAATTTAATAAGGATAGAAATGTAAAAGTACTTATTTTCAGTTTTTAAGTTGAAAAAAAAAACAACTTAATACTTATTTTCAGAGATTCAGAAAAAAAAAAAAGCCAAACATATTATTCAGATTCAGACATTTAGATCTATTCAGAATTCAAACTAGTTCAGATCTATTTAGATTTCAGACAGAAAAACAAATGCCACCTTTATTGTTTTTATATTGTTTAATTTGACATGAGGTTCTGGTATGGTGTTGGTTTCTTTTGAGTACTTGTTAATAGGATTTTTACACTTTGTTGTCCTTGCAAAGCATAAGCACTCAATTAAAGAAACCATGCATGTCTCTGGTTCTTCTTTACACGAATTAACTATTTTCTATTAAATTTAACTAGCATTTGAAAAGGGTGTTTAATTTTTTAATTTAATATTATTGAATCCTTAATCCAACGTTTGGCTTATATATGAATAATTATGTGTTGTAGACTGTCATATAAGGTTAAGCCCAATTAGAAGTAATCTATTAATGTTTTCGATATTAGGGGCTTAAATGTATCTAATAGGGTGTGAGCCTTTAATGTGTAGAGATCCCATAATATTCTGATTTTATGATGGGCAGAATTAGGAATATTTAATGACAACAAGAAAAAGTTGTCTATATAAGTGGTTATGGTCTCCAGTCACACATATTTTTCTATTTTTTACTAACATCCCATCATCAAAGAGAAAGTAGTGAGAAACTTAAAGGATTCTCTAGGAAAACTTGTAGACCTGGAAGGCTAACCACACAACCCTATAGAGCAATTCAGCGTTATAAATTCAGGTACGCTTCCGTATAATTTTGTTATTGATTTTTGGTTATACAACATGAATATTCCTATGTTATACGTGATGATTTTCACCAAAAGATTTCTTGTCTCAACAATGGGATGGTATGAATCTGATATATAAATCAACTTTAGTGGTGCATTATGTGTTGGGAAAATGTGCTCTTTAAAAGCATATGTATTTATTTAATAAACAGTTTTATGATTAATATATTAAATGAGGTATTTTATTCAAGTATCTTAATTACATTAATATTTTGAGTAAAGCCCATTTAATCATATTATATGAATTTATGTGACCACCATGTGGATTCACAGAAGATATAAATACAAGTTATCTTATGATTAAATAAATTATGTTTGCAGTTGATAAATAAAGTTGGGTACTTTATTTAGGTATAGACTGTAATAAATTCATTGAATGATTTGTCTTGATCATGTATGAATTTATTGATGTACTACGACTACATTGAACAGGATCACATATGAGATTTAATTAACCTTGTAATAACTGTCAGACTTATTAAATCTCATAGGCATTGATTTTATTGTAATGTTAATCTTGAGTTAGTTATGCTTTCATGATTGTAATTGTTGCTCCATTTGAGTTACCAATGGGCACGACACATACTTATGGTCAAGATTACCCGGTATCTCGGTGGGAGTAATTATGAGTGTTGGAGTTATAGATTAACAATATAGAATTTGTACGACACATCTCTTGATGGGTTTTCGGCACTTCCTCATAGAATTCTCTGGCCAGAGTGTGTCAACATATTTATTATGTTGAAAATGATCATTAGAGAAAATCAGTAAGTATCAAAGCAACAAGATGTAATTAAATCGATTGGACAATTAAGATATCGATTTAAATTAATGATGTGGTACAAAAGATTATGCAGTAAAGAAATCAATATGGTATGGGTTGAATTATTATTCGAGAACACTATCCTAGATAGCATACAATTATGGAGGTCAGTTCCAATCTTTTAGTGGAGTACATTTGGAATTAAATAATTGGGTTAGTTTAATTACATGCCTGATTATTGTAGCCACTATTGTATGTACCCAATTGATCCCCGGGTTAGCTCATTTAATTGACTGCACCACTACTGGATTAATAAGTAAGATAACTAGCAATTTGAGTCAAAAGCCTAAATATATTATTTAGTGAGAGACTCCATGTAATGTGCTTATGTCTAAGGGACCTTGTGTTATTTTACAAGATGCGCCCCTATGACAAAAAGAAGTTATTTTACTTTAGATTTATTATTTTTAATTTAAATCAAATTTGATTTAATAGAATTAAAAATATATTAAAATATGGAGCTTAGAGTTTTTACTAAGTTAGAGATATAAAAAGGTTTGTTTTCTCCCAAATAAAGAGAGACAACCACTTTATACAGATCAGAGAAAAAGTCTTTCTCTTTAATTTTGAGAGAAAAATTTTTCTCATGCTAGTTGCTATTGGTAGTAATAAAGGCACCCACACGTTAAGTGTAGATCATTGGTGACGGATCGTGATCTAATAGGCATGATGGTAATTGATCGTGATCTGAGAGCCTAATTCACTTCAGTGGAAAAAGAGAAAATTATTTATTTTTTCAAATTTTTAAGATACGATTTTTAGATTACGAATTCTTATATATGGTATGAGATCATTCCTAAAATATTTTTATAAAAATTAAAAAAACATGTTATTTACCCATCATTATGATACGCCTTAATTTGGAAATTTTACATATGTATCAGATTAATCAGCAATCCGGAAAAAGAGTACTAATATAATCATGAGCTCCAAGGAGAAGAGCAACAATAACTATCCTGAAGAGTTGAAAGATCTTGGAGCTGCTGCTTTAGCTCTAACCTGCATAAAGAATAACAGATTGGACAAGAAAGCAACGGCTACTTTGCATAAATTGAAAACCACCTATCCTGGTAATCCGAGAAGCTGCAAGTGTTATTGCACAAAACTCATCCGCGAACTCAGCACTCGACGACGAGTACAAGCCGCCGGATATTCCTCCAGTAGTGCAGAACTTGAGGGGCGTAATTGGAAGATGCAGCAAGCCTATGCGGAAGAAGTTGACAAATACTGATTTGAATGCTAGTCAGTGCAGGCTGTTAATGAACAGAGCCAGTGTCTTGGAAATTTTTGGTGCCATTGTTGCATGAGTGCGAGTGTCACACTCTGAAGGAAGGCATCCAGGTGACTGCGTATGATTTGGACGGAAACGCATACACAATGAGCTTCAAGGTTTGGGCCGACAAATATTATGTTCTTACTAGTGGCTGGACTAAATTTCACCAAGACAATGGACTCACGGATAAGCATGGCTTGACATTATGGATGTTTCGACATGTTGAGACTCAGAAGCTTGTTTTGTAATTTCCTGGAGGAAAGTTGCCTTGAATTTAGAAGTGTGGTTAGTCAGTTAGTTACTGCATACATGTCAAGCAGATAGATACTTCAAAAAATAGTTATTTTTCTAGTTTTCTAATAACATCCTGTCCATAACTCTGGCAGAAAAATTTAATGTGTTGATGCTTAGTTTCACTTCTTTTCTCATCTTAATTTCTATTAATATTGTTGTTATTTGGTCCTTATTATGGACTATGTTTTTAACGCACTCTCAGTGTGGTGTAAGTAACACTGTTTGGATTAAATTCCTTAGAAGATTAGCTTCTTCTGTAATGCAATTTTTGTCATCATATGAATCAATGCTTGGTCGCTTTAGTTATTTGTAACATCTTGTATCTATATATGGTGCTAACCCCAACTCTTATATTTGTAATGGATGGTGAAATGCTTGATTATTTGCTTGAGAAGAATTTGCTTTTAACAGTTTAGTTGGCCCTTCAGGCATTTTATTCATTCTATGCTACGTTGAAATTAAAAGGCTACGACTAAAGTTGTAAAATTTGATATGACCCGATTACTCGATACGAACACAATACAAATAAATAAGTATGAGTTGTTAAATTTGACACGATTATTAAACAAGCCGAGTTTGGGTCATATGATGACAATGACACGATTATATTTTTCTTTTTAAATTAATTTATAGGTTCTTGTCACTAAAAATCAAATATTGGAAATGAATCTCTCTTTTTAATTTTTTTATAATGATAGATATTTACTTAGTGTCTTATTTATAAAATTTTTATATAGATTTAGAATTTTATTAGTGTAAGTATGTAAAATATCGGTACACATATATATTTTATAATATTGATATATATATATATATATATATATTATAATATTGATATATATAATATTAAACTTTAATAGTATAAATGTGTAATATTTTGGGGTGTATATATGTTTTTGTGTGCGTATAATATTTGTTAAATATGTGGATGTTAAACGGATTATTAAGTTATATGTTTATGTTTTATGTCGGGTTTAAGTCTCAATATTTTAACGCAATTATTAAATGGATCGTGTTTGGATCTACTTAAATTTGATACGATACGAAATTGACAAGACACAAACACAACCTAACGACTTGTTTTGTCAGCTCTAACTACGACTCAGACGAAGACCTCGCCGAAATGATGCACACATCAATGTTAACACTCTCACTATCAACTTTATTATCCCACTGAAGGAACTTCATGGTCCATTCAAATCAGAAATTTAGAACGGCTGGGCATGGCCTTCCAATAAAAAGCAAGGATTGAGTGTGTAATTGAACACACAAAGGTTTTTACACCACATATTGTGTTCAATTTCATTTTCTTACAGAGCAGTACATCAAGTTTGATATTACTATTATTAAATAAAGTAATATGCTCTTCTTTGGAAACTTGGGACAAATTTGTCAAGTATTCATGTTCGCTGTATTTCACGAATCAAGATGGTAAGTTGAGTACTAAGCTACATATAGGGATAGCAAATAAAGAGAAACACGAAAATAGCATATAATTTTCAAAATTGCGAATAAATCTCAAAAGAGGTCGCTGTTGTAACTTGTTTGAACAAATTGAATCTTGACAAAAAAATATGTTCTGGGTTAGCAATATTGGGCACATAAAGAGACGCCTCAATTTTGCTAGTTTGCCGGAAGTCCAGGAATTTTCTGAGACATACTAATCATTTATAAAATATGTTCTAGCTTTGAACTTCATAGTGGCTACTGAATTTATTGGTCACGGTTGGAGAAAGGTGATTCTCAATTTCTCATTTCTGTGAATGTCCATGATTGCGTATTTATCTTTAGTTACTTCTGAAGCAATCCGTTTATACATATGTGTAGAACTTGAACTTGAGAAGCCACTGGCTATTGTATCAGATTATCCGGGAACATGACATTACGTGGTAACCCTAAGAAGCAAGAAACATTTGCTTGCATTCCAAGATACTGTGCATAAAAATGACATCCAATCTCTTTTTGTTATTGCATATGTGTCTGCTACACAGAGTCGATCAATGCTACAGATAATAACACACTCTCCTATAGACCAAATAGCAGCAAACTTTTAATGACTCATCAAGGATATTTAGTAAATTTTTTTTGACACAATTTTTTTTGTCACGATGATTCAGCAGATGTACATGTAACAGGACTCATATAGCCACTCGTTTTGGGCAACATTTATCAAGGAGCCCGTCTTCTTTAAAAGGGCAGTCTTCAAATTAAGTTTATTCACTCACACTTCAAGAACCAAGATGGCAAGTTGACAACTAAACTAGCTATATTACCATAATTCACAAACACGTGTAATTTGAACTAAGAAAAAGGAAAGCAAATAAAGAGAACATGACAATATAATAAAGCATATGATTTTATTTCACTGTCTCTTCAAACAACTGAGTTTGATTTAAATAGTGTAACAATTTTCAATAATGTATACAGAAGAGAAAACAACAATACATAACTAATAACTACGTAATGCTGGTAATTGAACATCTTCATCTACCATGGACTTGGATTCACCCAACAAGGTGATGGCTGAATCTTGAGCTGATGACAATAAGAAAATAATTCAGCCCTTCCATTATCCAAGCTGAAAACTCCCATATCGTGGCCTCCATAAAGATAATCTTCATCCATTCGATACCAGTAATCATCAGTAAAATAGATTGAATTCTTTATGTATCCTTTATCAGCCAAGACTGAGATTGAATGATTTCCACCCAAAAACAGCGACTGATCGCCCAATGAATGCACTTCCCCCCAACACTTCTGGTTCAAATCGAGTTTATACACATGAAATGCTAGGGTTTTGTATGGACACACCAAAGGGTGTGTGTCTTCTTCAGTCAACAAGTCATGTTCATGAACAGGCTGATCATCACCATTAACCAGCTCTCCCACAAATCTCACTACAAGCATAATATCCCCCATTATTGACTCCACCAAGTACAATCTAGCAGTATAAAGATCTCCAAATTTACTCCAAAACTTCCTTGACTTCTCCGGAAAATTCATCTCAATCTCCACTTTTTTAACTGGCTTATTCCATCCATCAAAATCCCATACTTCCACAGAAGCATTGCTGCCAAGTGCACAAAGCCGATTTTTGCTGCATATGATGTCTTCATAAGGCTTGTGCTTACCATCAAGATCAGTCCAAGAATCATCTCCATTCTTGCAGTAAGCAAGCTTCTTTCCATAACCGTAAATGACAGTGGCTCCGAAGTTTTTGTTGCCGAGAGGGTCTGATGAAGTAATTGCTTTGTGTATGAGGTTTTCACGCAAATTTTTCACATAACCAATTGGATTCTCCTGACAATCATATATGATGTAGTATCCGTATTCGCGAGATTTCCCGATGTTGATTACACCAAGAAGAGAACCGATATAAGGAAGCGGTATATGAATCCGCAGATAAGGGTTAAAGAGCAGAGGGGTACCTCTTTTATCCAAGAAAATAAGCCAACCATGTGAAGAACCAATGCAAGCAGTCTCAATAAACTCTTCAGGCACATTCTCAAAACCAATTTCATCTTCTCGAGGAAAAAGCAGTAGCAGAGGAACTTGAGGAGATTGTGACTGAAACTTGAAGGTGATAAAAGACTTCGCCGACGAAAACCATCGAGTACAGACAGATTCAGTAGCAATGACATCCCGCAAAGACAAGTACTCAAAGATTGAGTCCAAGATTTCACTGGGAATGTCTGCCCACTTTGATGACGGTGCTGATGTAGAGTCACATCTTCTTCTCTTCACACAATCCATTAATTACAAGCTTGAATGACGAAACTGTGTGTAGAGCGCTAATTTTTGCAGAGATTGATGAATGGAAAATAAAGAGAGGTTTATTAATGAGCTATATTTATGGAGTTGCAGCTTATATCCTTGTTCAGCAACAAAAGTGACTTTCCAAAAAAGTACTAGAAACCGATTAGGATTTCGCATTAACTTGCTGGAGAAGGGGAAATTAATTAACTAAAAGGCTTAAAGTTAATTTAGAAACTAAGTAGAAATTGTTGAAGACTTTTCCTGTTATGACAAGGATTTGCATACAACCACCCAAAAAATACAAAACCGTATGCGACCTCGCTATATTACACCAGCTGTAACACAATCACCCAAAAAATAGTTTTTTTATATTTCTAATTCTTGTAGGAGCATTTGCGCCCTTTTTTCTCCATAAGCAGGACATCTATGGTGCATGCATTGGTGCTGTATGTTACAGAATCTGTAAGACTGTAACGTAGTAACCTCCCTTGTTGTATACATGCACTCAAAGGAGTCATGAAAAACTAATTTTTGGTGAAGAGTAAGTTACAGCTAATGTAAGTATGCCACCTTGCAAAATGCGAAGTGCGGTTAAAAAGATAAAATTTATTTTATTTTACAGCCAAAAGATTCACAGTAACTTTTATTAGTTGAAACGTTAGTTCAAAGTGAGGTAGGAGTTCGGACAAAACACGGTTCAAAGTTGTTGACTTGCTACTGCTTTTTCATTTAAAATGTCCAACCAATGACAAACTTTTTTGTTCCTTGGATTTGGGTGATTGAAAAATTGCGACTTTCACGGCCGGTAGACACAAGACTTCATAAGCTGATCTAATCCTAATGCATGCTATGGAGATACAACAATCATGGAGAGTGAGATTGTCTTTCAAGAACGCTACAATTTTGGTTACCATTTTGAATTTGATGGCCGTTCTTTTCTTGCTTCATGGCTTCCTTTCTTCTTCTTCATCTTCTTCTTCTCGCGATAAGCTCTCCTCGAACCAGCTCAGTTCAGGTATGTCCTCCTTCTCTTTGAAAAATCTGAGTTGTTTTTATTTGAAAAGAACTGAAAATATCAAGTGGGTATTGGGTAGTTGTGCTGGTTATGCTGAATCTTTTGCTAAATCCTGTTTATTTTGTGTTTTTATTATCTGGGTAATTTTCATTTTTATTCTTGGGATTAATGATCATTTATCGATATGTGGGTTTGTTGTCGAGTCTGGATTGTTTGGGTATTGAATGATTATGGATATTGTTTTTAACTGAACAGCACCTGTGACAGGTAATTTTTTTTTTTTTTTTTTGTTGCTGTTGGGTCACTTCTACTCTATTTGGGGTCTTAATTTGCGATTTGATGACTTCTTTGTGTTGACTGTATCTTAATTTATTGGGTATGAGTAAGACGGGTTACAGAATTTTGCTCCTTGCTTTTTTGGGCAGAACATATGATTTGGTTCATGCTATGCAGCTATATGCACATGGTATGGTTGGTCTTAGAAACTGGGTAGGATTCAATGTTACTCAAGCGATCTCTTTTATCCTTTCTTTCCCTTCCTATCTGAATGCTTTCAGAAACTTGGTTTGAAATTGTTCTTTAAATTATATATAGTTCTATTTTGTACTAGTCTATTAGATTTTAATGTGCATCATATATTTACATGTGGGAGATGAATTTCTGACTATCATTTTGGTGTTTGTCTAAATGTCATCTTCAAGCTAATTAAATCCCACTTTTAAGAACTGGAAAAAGCACATATATGCAATGTTGATAAGCCTTAAGAATTTGGATTTTAGTTCGGGAAATTTGCTCCCTCCTGACTTCTGTATTCTTATTATTTCAGAAAGAATTTACACTTGAATAGGGATTTTCTTTTTGTTTGCTTGGTCAGTTTGCTGTCTTCTTTTGTGTACAGTGAAATTTATCACTTAAGTGTTCAGTGCAATATTATTCTTTTAACCTAGAATTCAGCTGAAGAGAGACCAACACTGGTAATGTCCTTATCTAGTTCCCATGGAATCAAATGGATTTAAACTAATAATGCTGAATGCTGTGTAAAAGCCAGAGTTTGATAAGATAAGATATGTTAAAAGGCACCTTCAAAATGCTAGAGTTTGGTGATTTAACACAAATTGAATGAAGGTATTTTCTCAGAATTAAATTCAAATCGATTCATTCTTGCTTTCCAATCAAGTTTTGGTCTAAAGTAAAGATGGAAGCATCTGTTATGCGGGTTAAAATCTTCTATATCAGTTTGATGTCTCCAAGTAATTGTTGATGGTCCCGTTCTTGTTTATCCGACCTATAAACACATTTAAAGTCTCCAATTCATTTTTTATTATTTTCAGGATTAAGATAGATGGGTTCTGTTGTGGTAAAATCTACTAATTAGGTATCCATTTTGGGGGCTTGAGGATGTGCACTGTTCTGAGAGCGGTGTCTTCTTTTGGGGATTGTGGGTGAAATATTTCTCGTGTCTGTTAGGTCAAAGGCCTGATCTGTAGTGTGTGGGACTGTGTTTTTTCTCTCAAATCTGAATATGTTATTCCCATTTTTGTTTACCATTGTCGGGATCCTGCCAAAAGATATTTAGTGTGTTTTGCCTTAGTGTGTGAATGCATCTATTTTGATTGACGATAGCTGGCTTGTCTATTAACTGGAGCATTTTATATAACAATTGAATGCAGTTCAGCTCAAGTATATCAAGGAATCTGAAGAATTGCGCCTTGCCATGCAACCGCTGGAGCTGATAAAAAGAGTATGCTTGATATTTGCTTAAGTTTTGATATTTGCTTAAATTGCACTATATATTTTGTCACAAATTTGCTTAAACCTCCTATAAAAGTGAAAATGCTTAAAAAAACACAAGTGGTGCTGCTTGAACCTAAGTGCTGCTACATGTGGAGAAGTACCAAGTTCTTTTTTTCATTTTTTTTTCCCTTTGTTTCTGTTTTTCTGTTCATTATTGGTACATCACTCACATCTACCCATTTGAAGTTGGATAGCACCTGTGACTAAGTGAGAGATTGTGAAACATTTTAGCATCAAAGTTGAACCTTTTCTCTATTCTTTTAGGTGAGGGAAATCCAGCAAGAGGCATATCAAGAACCAAAAACAGTCGTACAGAAGGATATAAAACAAACAGCAGCAGTTGATCTTTCCAAAAGGTTAAAGGATTTACGGTCTACCAATGATGCTGCCAGCATAAAAGGTGCCCGAAACTTCTTTTCCCCTTCAGATTTATTACTAATATGCAAATCTTAAAAACCAATAGACCAGGATTTGAGCACAGGACAGCCCCTTTCACCGAGAATAAAAAAATAAAATGTCTTAGCTGTTTATTTTTACATTTCCAACTGTTTTTCTTCCTGGCATATCCAGGATTGACGTGTAGTGAAATGTGATTTTACTAATATGTATAACATTTTTCAGCTCTGGAAGAATGGCGGAAAAGGAAGATGGAACGAGCCAGGCAGCGAGAACTGGAGAAAAATGGAACCACCACCTCTCAAGCGTGATGTCTTTTCCGGCCAAAATTAGTGTTGCGGACTTGCAGTTCATATTATGAAATATTGGATGCTGGACGCATTAAACATTGTGACCATATATGACTATATGAGGGGGAAAAAAATCTCTAAGCATGTAACAGTTAAGTTATAGCAATACCGATATAATAACAAAATAGGAGTTTATACCCTTTGAATATATATTCTGTACATTATACCTTGTATTCATAATGTACAAGCAAATGTATATCATGTAACTTTTCTGTGGCCTATTGGTGGATGGCTGACAGATAAGTAACTTGCATTATTTACCTCTGATTCTGAACTTTTTGATTCCCCACACGAGCTTTGAAAATTTTTTTTATATTAATAGCACAATTTCATTTTATGGGGTGTAGATACAGCCAACTTTTGAGGTACGCGGAGGACATAATATTCCGAGTTTCTTTTTGGTACAAATCAACCACGAAATTCAATGACTTAAACGAGAAAAATATTCATTCAAAAGGATAGGAGATGACGGGAATAGGTTGATCCATCTCTACATGCACTGATAAAGTTTCTGTACAAGCTTGTCCAAATTCAAGTCAATATTTACAAAATATTAGTACAAGGTCAAAGATACAAGCTTACAGACCCTATAATGCAAACATAGACTTCTTCCTAAAACTACAAGTCTGCAAAAGTCAGTGCAGTAATTTCCGTTACTTTTTTCACTTGCCAGGAATTACAGTCACTCATTTTCCCATTTACCCCCAGTGATGAATCTTCAGTACTATCTACTCATGGCAGGAAAATGAACAGAGGGACAGCAGTGCAGATGGGTCAAAGCTAATTCACAATCTAAACCATAATCATATATGCAGCATCCACCTTTGAAGAAAAAGACAAGGACCCAAAAATTCCACCAACATGCTTCCAAAAAAATACTTTTGTGCTCTGAGTTATCTGATTTTCATCTGCAAAAGATAATTGCAGCACGTTAATACAGAATCATTAGTCATAATCTCTACAGCATACAATCACAATATTAGATAAAGGGACAATGAGTTTTGACATTCATCAGAAACCATGCTTTATAAATACATTATTACTAACAGCACAAAAAGTAATTGACACGGCATGAGTTTTCACATTCATCAGAAACCATGCTTTATAAATACATTACTAGTAACAGCACAATAAACAATTGACACAGCTAAATTAACAAAATAACCATCCAGTAGCTCCACAATCAAACCACACAACTATAAGACAAATCCAGCAACCAATAACAACTTGCTGACTAAGCAATGATAAACCCATCAACTTAAAGCTGAATCCAGAGCAGATGCAAAGTGATTACCAATTCCTCGTAGCTTTCATATCCAAAATTAATACTGAAGCATACAATAAATAAAACTGAAATCTATTATTAAACTTAAGCAGCTAAACTTAATAAATTGAACTCAATTATTTATGCTCCTTTTGGAAATATTAAACTGTATACTTTAAAGAAACAAACTCAGTTTCCTATATCCAATTTAAGGAACAAACTAAGTTTCCTATATCCAAAAAGTAACAATCAGAATGACGCACACAGAGCTAGTTGTGTGCAAGTGCCCTATGATTCAAGCCAGCCAACTATGAAGCATAATCCACTTTCATTTAGAAGACTTCATAAAATTTCAATCTTTTGCACATTAAGAAATATCAAACTTGGCTGCAAGAGACATAACATCATCAAATTTCCAACATTAGCGACTGCCTTGATAAGCCTAAGAGCATTCCAAAAGACTTCCATCAACTAACTTGCCTCCACTTTCACTACCATCAATCAATAAAACCTACAGTCTTCCTCTGCCATGACTTTTGGACAAATCCAAGCATTTGTTCCACTATAGCCTATTTAGGAGGTTCAAAGACTGATAAAAGATACATAACAAATATAGCAAGAAAAAGACTATCAATATGGAATCCAACGCTGTCTGATCTCTCTCTCTCTCTCTCTCTCTCTCTCTCTCTCTCTCCCCACATGGATTGACCCAAATAGTAGTCATTCTAATTTACATGTTAGCATTTCTCATTCGCTTTCTCACCACACTTATGGCATGTTAAAAGACACATTTCTTCACAGTTGCAGAAGTCAAGAAATTAAGGCAACAATATTGGTCAAAATTTAAATGTCAATAAATAATCCTGCAACATAACAAGCTCAGCCTTATATTTTAAATGACAAAAAGCTACTTTTATTTGTTCTCTCGCTCCCTACAATTTCTCTGTTACAGGGCAAATTAGACATTTGTGATATAACAAGCTTAACATCCTATTTTCAAATATACAAAGGCTAAATGTTATACACTTACCTATTTCAAGAAATGCTAAAGATCCATCAAGAAAAATGTATCTATCATGCGTTTATTTCAAGAAATGCTAAAGATCCATCAAGAAAAATGTATCTATCATGCGTCTGTGCACAGCATACCTAATGATGAGTTACAAAAATCATTTTGTTTATTTTTGAAATGAAAATTAGCATCTAAACATCTATGCACGTGATTTTTCTTTCCCCTTAATGAGCCATAAATGTTAAACCATGTAGGCAACTAGCACAGTTACCACTTGCAATGTTGTAGCCTAAGTACTAAAATGTGGCAATGCACGAACCGCTGCCTTTATTGCATGGTGGTTGTGTATCTATATTTCAGAAAGAAATTCCACATTCATTTACAAGAAGTAACAATTCAATCAGCTGCAAAACTCATTCTCATATATCAGAAGTCCTATAATTAAATAGATTCAGAGCGTTCAATTCTTCATCACATCTACCTGTGTATATTTAGTCAGTGTTGCACCAACACACACACACATCACTAAGCCCACATGCATATGCATATATATACAAAATGGTCATAAAGTCGTACACACTAGAAATGGCGAATTTAACTAAGGTATGTCAATCTGCTCCAGAATAAAGCAGCAGTTTCAAAAAGAAGACGTCACCAACATTCTTTCAAAGACAAAAGACCAATAATCCGTAGAATATGCAATTCAACAGGAATAATGAACCCCCGATATATCCATGTGGAAATTCTGGGCATTATCAAACAAAATTTGCATGCTTTAACTGTCATCCTTGTTTTACTTATTCGGTTAAAGTAGTAAGGTTCAGTGTCAAGAGCCCGTTATTCTTGTATCTAAACATTTGGCGCCATAGATGCAATCAGCAATTTAAGTTTACCTGAGTCCACAAGGCCCATTGCATGGCAAATGGGCCTTGATGTAAAGGCAATATTCATCACATTCCTAAGACCATTCACATGATAACATAGCCATGAATAAAGCAACACATAAATCTGTACAGACATAATCACATGTGAGAAGCATGGACGAACAGAACACAGATCTGATTCAATTACACTAGAATGTCTAAAAGAAGTTACACAAAAATAGCCAAATAAAATACATTGTACATTTATTCTGTAGGTTCCAGTCCCCTGAACACACTTGATAATAAAATTCTGATGACGATTGCAGGGAGTTGCACAGCAAATAAGAGTCTCAGCACCAACAAAATTTGTCACTTTTTATTAAGGGTCTTCACAAGATAACATTAACTTTTTGTAAACTTGCACAGTGAATAATTCACTACCATCGATACATAACAGAGCTCATACAGAATTACACAACAATGATAACGCAAACAAAATATATCAATGAATACGATATTTGAACAGAAATGAAAAGAGGTGCAAGTCAATATGACTTAAAATAGATATAACTACTTCTATAAATTAGGGGATAGGAATTTGAGTTTACCTCAATGCCTCATTGTCTTAACATCGAGTTGTGTGACATAAAAAAATTACAACACGTCCGCTAAGTATTTAGTTGCAAATAGCAAGCTTCCCTGACCATTCATCAGCCACCCCATAATCAATACTAAGCTCCCTCAAAGGAGGGATATTCTCCAGTGCAAAAAGCATAAGGTGAGGGAACATCAAATTATTGTGATCATACAACACAAATTGTACCATCACATTAGGAGTTGGACTGTGACTTATATAACACGCGACATTTCTCATTCTTGAAACATCCATGGCAAAATCCAAAGGTGGTATTGAGGGATGAGAAGGGCGCATATAATCAGAAAATACCTGAGAAAGATCCCCCCACTCCCCCCATCTTGCAGAAAACCGATTGGGATAAATCAGAGAATCACCATTCATTGAGAAAATTTGGGCTTGCTCCATTGTTAAAACAACTCCTGCATATTCACATATAAAAGCACCAGCATGTATCAAGTCCAAAGATCTAACTCCCCAGCCTGTCTCCCTCGACCTAAACACTTCCAATCTATTTCTCAACCCCCTTTGAGTAACACGATTACGACAAGTTGGTGGACACTGACAAAATGCTCCACATTCGAATATTACTGGCTTTCCTCTCAAGAGATACCCATTATGATCATAAGCAAACTCACCGCCATTCTTCACAGCACAAAAGCAACGATCAATACAACCCGAAACACAATCACAACCAGCGCCATTACTCCCTTGAGTAAACACAAAGGGCGGAAAAACAGTCCTCACAAGATACTCATAGTACAATGGTTCATAATCACCATCAATATCATTAAACAAAAGAACCGGCACATTCTCCTTCTTTCCTGATATATCAAGACTGAGATAACCTTTTGGTCTCACTGATAACGGCTTAGTCCTAAGACTATCTGCAAACCTCAAAATCGCACTACCCATTTCTGGTTGCCCCTCCATTCTCAACAATTTATACTTGTAAACACCAAAACCAGACTTACCCACATCAAACCAACAATCATGAATCTTATACAGGCCGTCATAAACATAAACCTTACTACTAACACTACCTTGATATCTAAAACCTCTTATAACTCTTACCTCAATCCCATAATGCATACTCCTTTCCATAGCCAGATTCCCTCCTTCAAGCTTCTGATGTTCACATTGCCTACTCAACTTATCTTGACCACCATGTCCCGTGTATATAAGAACATCCCCAGCATCTTCATCGTCCTCATAACCACCAGAAACAATAATGCTCGTTGCAATTGGCTCCCCATTTGCGCTCTGGCTTCCGGGCAAATAATCAATCCCAGCTTGAGAATGTCCATGTAATCCAACAACAAGCAATTCCATTCTAAAAAAGAACACGTCGCCGATTTGAACACCTGGGATCGAGCCGACGATTCTTTTATCGCGATTCAGCCACAGTTGCCGTTCTTTCATCACCGAAGAGGCTGTCAAATCCCCACGCGCCCGCCTGCCCTGTCCAATTCCTCTTCTCTTTTCCTCTTCGTACACTGCAAAAACGCGCAAGGAATCATAAAGCATTCTCGTTCTTCTCACAACGTCCCGGAAATACCTCTCGTCTTCGGCGCTCAAATCAGTAACGCGAACGAGCTCACCGGATCGTTTCATCGGTTTTGTACGCGGAACTACAGCGTTTGATAACTGGGCATCCTGATGATTCACAGTTACGATAGCGCGAGAGTCTGGGTCCAACACATGAACATCGCCGTATTTACGCAACCTCTTAGCAAAAGCCGTACGGAAGAGCTCGGAAATGCGGTAGAATTCGGAGTAGACGTTGTCCTGATCGGGGGGCTGAGATTCGGGGGTATTTGCGGAATTAGAGAAGAAACCGGGGGCAGATTCGGAAAGAAGCGATTCTGGGGTGTTTTGCGCCGGTTCGAGCTGATGGGTCGAGACGGGTTCGTCGAATGGCTCGGTTTTGGGCTCGATTTTGGGGGTTAGCAGAGGCAGGGTAGCCGCTGCGGCGGTGCTCGTTGCGGCACTAGGTGACGGCATCAGATTGAGGTCTTGAAACGGAACAATCGAACCCATTTTGCTCAAGGATTGAAACTTTTCAGTCAGTTAGGCGGAGATTGCATGGGAAATGGGGATTCCTTTTGGGTTTTAACGGTGAAGCTGTTCAGGAGCTCAAGCCTTTCATGGTGGTTTTGAAGAGACAAAAAGGATTGTTTTTCAAAAGAGTAGAAGTAAAGGAGTAGGACGTTAGAAAATGATTTTTTTTTTTTCCCTCTTCTGTGAAAGGAAATGACGTAAATGTCCTTCTGTGCTTCTCGTTGGATAGAAAGAATAGATTCTGTACTGGGTAGGAGTTTCGCGAGGCGGAGAGATCAATTGACGGCAGGAGGAGTTCTTAAAGTGATGTCCGGTGCAAACGTTCGGATGGGTCATGGGGTAGGGTAAGTAAGGTGTCATATATGTGGGGGCGTCGCGTGGGGTTCACATGTTTCTCTCGTCTAATTATATCATACCACGTGGAAATAAAATTTTTTTTATCAATATATGTTTCGATTAATATTACATAAATTTATTTAATAATATTATAACATGTTTGTATTTTCTATATAAAACATAATTAGAGTTAGAATCCCATGCGGACCAAACTGTCTTTACTTGAAAAAAGATTGATTAATTTTTTTTGAGAAAAGATAGCCCATCATACGTTAAATGAGAGATGTTAGGTAAGAATATAAAAATAATTAAATTTTAACTATATATTATTATAAATACACACGTAATAAAAATATTAAAATTATATTTTTTTATTAATAACACCTACGTTTTTTTAATAAATTCATGACATGTCATACTTTTTATATATATCATAATTACACTTGTGGCCTTGTGTGGACCACAAATAAAGTTGGTAGCTTATGTATTTTAATTAATCCTATGCACGCTCATCTAATAAAATTATGATATGTTTAAATAACTTTTGATGATTAGGGCAAACGTTGTGTGGGATCCACTTCTAGTGGAGCAAAATTAAATTAATTTTATTTATTTATTAAAGATAAGATAAAATTTGAGATGTCTAATATTATTTCTAATTAATTAACATAACTTTACTCCACTAAAAACCATATTCACATAACTCTAACCCTAATCATAAAAAATATAAAACATGTCGTAAATCGAAATTTCATTGAATGAGAATATGACTACTAATTAAATATATTTAAGATTAATTTTATCCCATTCTCTATCTCATCTTTTTAAAAAACAACTAATATTACTCCATTAAAAACGGCCCCTGCAAGCCCCAACTTTATTTATCTTGGAGAGATACGATGGGAATGAAAATAGAAAAATATTAATCTCATATTTATTAAAAAATATTATCTCATCCATTAAACATCAACCGTTGTACCTTTATTCCTGGTCAGGCTCGGATGATCATGAAAACAAAACGTAATCATGTTTATTTGATCTATGCCCCGGGGTCTAAAAATTTGAACTCATAATATTTTAAGGAACGGTGCATGGCTTTTCCCAATGAAAGTGTAACATGTTTAAATTCTTAAAGATTAGGGTTAGGGTCTCGGGGGAACAGCCTTAAGTGGAGCAAAGTTAAATTGATTTTTTTAAACAGCGAGTAGGAAATTAGTGAAAATTGATTTCGAATTATATATATCATAGGGTTCCCTTGACTTAATTTTTTTAATTAAGAAGATTATAACTTAATTTTTCAACCATAGCATTCATCATAATCGAGAGCTGAAAACTTATACACTATTTTTGACTTAGAATTAGATTAAATATGACCAATGGGGGAAAAAAATCTTGATTTAAAGTCAAAATTTTAAATCAAACGCAACCAACCCCTATTTATATAATCAATTTCCTGTTATTTGAAAATATGACAAAGGTATAAGACAAAAATCACGAATTCTAATGCCTTGATAAACAAATATATATATATATATATATTAAAATACATGCTTTGTTTGCAATATAACTTGATTGCAATTTTGTAACTCCAAAATAAGCACTAGATTCTTTTTGTATATAAATATATTTCATGTATTTTTTATATTTGTATGGAATGAAAAGACTGTCAAAAAAACAACATATTATTTATTTATATTTACAAAATTTTTCTAATTTTATATTAACAAAATATTTGAATGACGATTTGTACATATAATAAATTCGAAATTGGCCGCCCTCTGAAATTCCTATCTTATCATGTTGAATCCTGAATGGTGAACTTATTCCTAGACATGTTTTATAGTGTGTTTACTTAAGGGTTTAGGGAACATGAATGAACGAATGAGAATTAAATCTATATTTACTTGATAAAATGTAATTTGAGAATGTGAATAAAATGTATGGATTCCACACAATTTAGGAATAAGGAATGAGAATTCCACTCTCATGGGGTGTTGGGAATGGGGATTCTCATTCCCTAAACTGCCTTTTGTATCCTTTTAATTTTTTTATATTTCCCAAATTACTATCGTTTAAATCACAATTAATTTTATTATTTTAAATATTATCATTATTATTATTAAATTTTATTAACTTTATTATTTTAATTATTATTAATTATTATTTTTATTATTTTTATTAATATTATAATTATTAACATTTACTATTATTAATAATTTTATTTTTTAATTAATATCATTTTTATAATAATATTTATACATGTATCTAGTTAATAAAAATTATATTATTTAATACTATGAGTATTTTGGTAAATTGATTCTCATTTCTATTTGTTTTGCCAAGTAAATACATCAATGACATTCCAGCATATTCTCATTCCCAACTCATTCTCATTTCACCTCATTCTCATTCTCATTCCATGAAGTAAATACAATATTAATTTATGAAACATGGTAAGAAAGGAAGAAACCTACGTGCCCTTGACCCCAACTCCATTGACATCAAAGTTCTCAAAGTTTATGTTAAATTTAAAAAAAAAAAAAACTTGAGCCTGTTTAATTTTTAATTTAAAAAAGACAAAGCAACAGTACTATTGTATTATCCAAAAAAAATCTCCTAAATAACACTCATGGAAGCTAATCTTGCTATAATTTTATGTTACATTAATGAATTGGACCTAATTTATTGAGCAAATTTTGTTGTTTGTTAATTTTAATTCAAAATAAATTATTATTATTATTATTATTAAGTATATGTGTATATACTTACATATATATAGTCCTTAGTGTAAGTACATTCATTTTTTTTTATAAATTTAAACTACATAATTTAAAAGAGTATTCATATTTTAAAAAAAAAATTACACGTATATCAAGACAAAGTAACTTTCTCTTCCACTTTGTTGGAGAAAGTGAAGTGGGAATTTGAAATGATTAAAATGATAGGGAATATTTTTGAGTTGGGAATTACCCACTAGGTGAAGAATCGTATACCGAATTTCTTAAAGGGAATTTCTTCTTTTTGGGTTAATAATATAAAAAAAATGTTGAAAGAATAAAATCAACTGCTATTATTGGATCAAAGTCGGTTTAATCTTAATCAAAAAACAAAGAGAACATGTTTGAGGTCAAATATTGTTGAGTCTGCCAAGTCCCTTAGACAAAATACTAATAATTAAAAAAAATTGAGCAAATGATAGTGTATTATAATTGATTTAACAAATAATCATTACGGCTAATATTGTTTTAAAAAATTAACGAAGTAAGACGGTGATGAAATACGAAACATCGAGGGAGTGGTCTTAAAAAATAACTCATATTTTATTTAAAGAAAAAAATGAATTTCATTGACTTTCTGAAAATTTGTTAAATAATTTATTGGTGCCATCAGTTTATCACAAGTTTTGAAAATACGTATGGTTTCTTCAAGAACTTCCAAGCAAGAGGTCTTGCCCTCACCAACAGAGTTCAAGCAGTTTTAATAAAATTATAGAGTAATGATCAAGAGAATGACAATATTGACTTTATGATAAGCGATTGTGCCATATGATGTTATCCCATAAATCCACAGCTTAAACACTTATTCACAGAGAATTACACGACTCTGTCACGGGTACAATACTCACGATATAGTGGATACTAATGCTCATCATATCATCTTTTTAAAATTATATTTTAATGTTATAATTTAAAACTTACATGTTACTTTTTAAGATTTTACATCTTTGAATATATTATTATCATCAATTTGTTGAAATTTTAAGTACATATATTTGGAACACACCACAAAAATCTGCTGAGCAATAACTAGTTCAGAAATCTACACCATAATTATTGGGCTTGTTCTAAAAAAGGTTTACCATTTAGCTAAATGCTCAATGTAAGTATAGTAAAATTTTTTTATAGTTATAATATTGAGACTAAATAATTTTTTATTGTATCAAGGTTATAACTCAATAAAGGGGTTAAAAAATTAATCACATTCGCCATTTATAAGATAAAAAACTTAAAATATTTTTATTACTTTTGTTAAAATTATTATTTAAAATTCATATTTACTATATACTATTTAATTTTATTTCATAATTACAGATTTTTTTCCTACAGTAGATTTGTCACAGCACATCAATATTAAACACAGCTCAAACAATTTTAATCACCGTTAAAATAATAATTTTCCAAACATAAGGGGTTATGATAGTTTTAGAGGGGTGCCAATAGCTGTACTCACACAAGGATGCCATGCATGTAAGGCAGTGGCGGCCATGATGATGATCTGAACACGGAAGCAGTTCCCGTGCTATGGCATTTTTCCTTTTAAGACTAATTTGCCTTGATTCTAGCTAGTTGTTTCCTTATTTAGTTGTTTCCTTTATTAGATTATTTCCTTATTTCCTCTGTATAAGGAGAACTTGATTGAGTGGTTAATTTTTTTTCTTTTTATGCGAAAAACTTAATAAAACTTCTGGAGGTTTGCTTCTTTTAAGGCTCTACCTCTTTGATCTTAAGATTTGGTATCAGAGCTCGATTTTGGCACCAATATGGCTAACGAAACAAGAGCGCAAGAGCAAAAGCGTGTGGATGAGTCTCTGAAGCAGTTGTAGGAGACCTCAGAAAAACACGGCCTTCTCTTCTTTTATCGGATTTGTCTAAGTGATGGCTGCTATAAGCCTGAAACTTGATCAATCCACAACAACGAGGACAGGGGATTCCAACAACGGAGGAAGTACCTCAACCAATAGGGGTTCGAATAATAATCATACTGGTAAGAATTCCGTTCAAACTCGATTTTCCAAACTGAATTTTCCCAAATTCGAGGGTGAAAATCCTAGTGGGTGGATTTACAAGTGTGGCTATTTTTTCAACATTAATGGAATTGCTGAAGAGGAGAAAGTAGAGATGGCGTCGATCCATTTGGAGGGACATGCCCTCGAATGGTTTCAGGGGTATGAAGTCGGCCATGAGAACATCAATTGGGAGAGTTTTTCTATAGATGTCATTGCTCATTTTGGTCCTAGTGCTTATGATAGTCTAGTTGGGCAATTAACCAATTTGAAGCAAACTGTTGTAGTCAAAGCCTATCAAGAACAATTTGAGGCATTGATGGCTAGAACGAAGGCGCTGCCAGAGGATTTCTCTGTTCAATGTTTCATTAGTGGCTTGAAGGAAGTTATTAAGAACCAAGTCACCATGTTTCAACCGAACACATTGATCCAAGCCATTAGTTTAGCTTTGCTACAGGAAGGAGCTATGGAAGCAATTCTTAAGGAGGTCAAAGGGGTTAACAAAGTTGGGGTGAGTACAGTGAATTCTTTTGTACCGAAAAAGTCAGACAATAGCCGATTACCACCTGTGAAGCGGATTTCTGCAATAGAGATGCAAGTAGGGAGAGAAAAAAAGCTTTGTTATTATTGTGATGAGAAGTATGAGCCTGGTCATGTTTGCAAACAAAAACATATTTATCTATTACAAAGTGAAGATAGCGAGGGTGAAGAGCCAAATGAAGCTGACAAAGTGGAAGGAAAAGAAGAATCCTAAGTTTCCTTTCTTGTCGTTTCTGGGTCTAGCACTCACCAAACTATGAGAATTAGCGGCAGCATAAAAAAGAAAGCTATCACCATACTAATTGAATTTGGAAGTACTCACAACTTCCTTGACCTTATGGTTGCAAAAAAAGCAGGCTGCAAAATTCAACGTGTTAGTCCAATTATGGTATTAGTGGCAGATGAAACCAAAATAATTAGTGATGCTATTTGCCGGCAATTAAAGTGGAATATGCAAAGAGAGAAATTTCGAGCTGATTTAAGGCTCTTACCATTGAGAGGACTAGAGCAAGTGTTGCATCATTATAGGAAGGTTTTTGATGAACCGAAGGGGTTACCTCCTCAAAGGGAACATGACCATAAAATTCCCTTTGAACTTGGATCTACGCCACCTAATATACATCCATATAGGTATCCTTACGTGTAGAAAAGTGAGATTGAAAAACTAGTACAAAAGATGCTCGAAAATGGCACCATTTAGAAAAGCGTGAGTCCCTTATTTTTACCTATGTTATTGGTCAAGAAGAAAGACGGAACTTGAAGAATGTGCATTGACTATAGAGCCCTTAATAAAATCACCATAAAAGATAAGTTCCCTATTCCTGTCATTGATGAGTTGTTGGATGAATTATGTGGAGCTACATATTTTTCTAAGCTTGATCTCCCATCCGGCTACCATCAAATTAGAGTGCATTCATCTGATATCCATAAGACTGCTTTTAGGACCCATGAGGGGCACTATGAACTTTTAGTCATGCCTTTTGGGCTGACTAATGCACCATCGACTTTTCAGAGCTTGATGAATGAGATTTTTAAACCATTTCTGAGGAAATTTGTACTAGTATTTTTTGATGATATCTTAATTTACAGTAGTGATTGGAAGGAACACTTAGAGCACTTGGAATTGGTGTTTGGTGTATTGACTCAAAACCAATTATTTGTTAAAAAATCAAAATGTGCTTTTAGTAAAAAGAAGATTGAGTATTTGGGGCATGTAATTTCAGAGGAAGAAGTTGCCACTGATCCTGTAAAAATTCAAAACATGTTGCAATGGCCTAAGCCTAATTCCCTCAAGTCCTTAAGGGGTTTTTTCGGGCTCACAGGTTACTATCTACAGTTCATTAAAGATTATGGAAAAGTTAGTCAACCATTCAAGAAAGATAATTTTTAGTGGACTTAACGCCTTTGACCAACTCAAACGCATCATGTGTGCAGTGAAATTATAGTTATGCAACCCAAGAGGGGGGTGAATTGGATTTCCAAAAAAAATTGAAATATGAAACAATAACTCAATGTTAATCTAAAATGAATTTAAAGTAATAACAAATAAATTTATCACACTATATAAAAAGATAAGGAAAGAGAGATTCAAACACGAGATTTTTACGTGGTTCGGCCAACCTCGCCTACATCCACGCCTCCAAGCTTTCCGGGCTAGAAGATTCCACTAAGCAAGCCACCAAGGCTTCAAATGCTTACAATTGATTTCGTAGGTGTCAATAAACCTTTACAATAAGAGATAATCCCCAATCTCTTACCCCAAGTGTATCCCAACACTTACAATTACTCAAAAACAAAAGATTACAAATTGTTCTTCCCTCACACAATATTCAAGATTACAAATCAAAGCCCAATGTATGAGATAAATGAAGCAAGATTGTGATTTTAAAGCTCTATGAAGGTTGTTCACGAATATAAGCTCAATGGTAGTGTTGTGATCAAGAGTTGTTTGAATTTGAATGAGCTTATTTATAGTTGGAGCTGAAAACTAGCCGTTATTCACTTTTTGCTCACTGTCGGATCGCCGTTAAGAGGATGTCGGATCGCTGTTTGACTGGTCAATATGACCGTTGGTCTGGATTTTCAAAATGTCGGCGAGCCGTTATAGAGATGTCGGATCGCCGTTAGTGTCCAGAAGCTAAATCTTCATTTCTGTTTGCAGTCGGCGAGCCGTTATCATTAATGTCGGCGAACCGTTATTTTCCAGAAGCTAATTTCACATTTCCATTCCAGGTCGGCGAGCCGTTATCAAAAATGTCGGATTGCCATGAGTGTCCGAGACTAAACTTCAGTTTTGTTTGATGTCGGCGAGCCGTTATCAAGGATGTCGGCGAGCCGTTATCTTCCAGAAGCTAATTCTCAATTCTGCTCCAGGTCGGCGAGCCGTTATCAACATGTCGGTTTTCCTGAGACTAAGATTCAGTTCTGTTTAAAGTCGACGAGCCGTTATCAAAACATGTCGGCGAGCCGTTATCTTCCAGAAATTGATTTCTCAGTTCTGTTCGATATCGGCGAACAGTTATGTAGGAATGTCGGCGAGCCGTTATTGACCATTTTCAAAATACTCCCGTTTTTGACCATTTTCAAAATACTCAAGATTTTTCAATTTGATGCTATTGCTTATCAACCATTTTTCATAGAATATAAAAACCTTTATGGTATGAGAATTATGATTTGAAGGAGTATAAAAAACTTTTTGGACTTTTAAAGAATTAATCAATCTTCATCAAGTTTGTTATCATCAAAACAATATTAAAGAAATATTTGTGTTAACAATCTCCCCCTTTTTGATGATGACAAACTTTGAAAAAAAATATTTGTTCAATTTTGCTCCCCCTAAATATGTGCTCCCCCTTTGAAAAAGAATTGTAGAGTTTAGCTCCCCCTATTTTTATCCACACTTTCTAACCACACTTAAACTCAAATCAAATATTTTATTAATAGATTTTAAATTATTCTCCCCCTTCAGCATAAAAAAGAAATGAGTGCGATTAGATGAAAAAAATAGAAGTTACCATGTCTTGCGAAAATTTTGGCAAAACTTCCCTTAAAAAACTGAACATATCCTCAAAACAAAACAGTTAAAACACTTCCATATAAACTTCAATTTTACAACAACCTTCCAATCCAACACAATCTTCATCAACATACTCAAAAGATAGTCATATCATCAAAAACAAACACAATCATACACAAAATTCAAATATCCAACAAAATCAACCACAACCATAAACAAGGTTCAAATATCCAGCAAAAACAAATAGTATCATACAGAAGTGCATGAAATGAGCAATGTTTGTGCGAAATGCATATGAGCAGAAACTAGAGTGGGGGCTGTGAAGAGGAACTGCCGGGATCATAGCCGAGATGACCGAGAATACGGCGCTGCCCAGCAATCAACTCCATCTGCTGATCAAGCACCTGCTGCCGAAAGGTTGCGAAGTCAGAGTTGAGCTGCTGCTGCTGCTGGGAGAGTGTATCAACTCTGTCGAAGAGCTATTGAAGACGGTCCTCATGAGCAGAGGATGCGGCATGAGGCACAGTCGGCTCGGCTAGCACATCGTCCTGAGAAGATGCCGCCTGCTGGCGATAGATGCATTTCTTTAGTTCTCTTCTTCTTTGTTAGTCTTCTTCCGCGCTTGATGTTCTTCTTCGCTTCTTCCTTTGCTCGTCGAGGGACACGTGGTCTAGCTCCAAGGCGAAAGTCTGGCAGCTCATCCTCGGAATAAATATCGTTGAGCATGCGATTATCCTCTGGGGCAAGTAAGGTGTCTTCATTCTTAGAGGAGGTTGCTTTTACCCATTGCCCACATTTCTTAAAGAAACCTATCGCAGACATAATATCACGGCCTAATTTTCGGGTCTCGACATACACGGGCTCAGTGATAGGAACATCAAAATGTCTCATAATCCTAGTAATAAAGCTACCATATGGAAGGGACCGGTTGGTCACTTTAGGAGTGGACAACATATGACGAAGGATAATATATGATAAGCTCACATCTCGTGTATGGATGAGGGAGTCTAGTATACCGACATCTAACCTAGTTACCTCATCGGTATGACCCTGTCTAGGTGTGACCATATGTTAGAGTATGATGTGGATAACTCGAATCTGAAATGGAAGAAGCTGAGACCTAAAGGACAAAGAGCATATGTCATTGGATAGATCTCTTCGTCTACAAATGTTCCGCACTCCATCCTTATGACGGAACTCACTAAAATCAAGCTCCTTCCTAGTGGTATAAATATCTATGCCTCCGTAACGAAGTCCAAGAATACGACACAATTCTTCCTCATTAAACTCAATACGAACTCCTCCTACATATGTAATAACACGATATTGCCTAGAGGGGGATAGTTCCATATTTGAATAAAAGACACGCACAAGATTTTCATAAACATGTTCTTCTATACTAAAGGCCTCATTCCAATGCCTAAGCATGTGCGTAATACTATTCCCACAAATAGTAATATCGGTAAATTCTTCAATATCAAGATAAAAGGAGGGAGTTACCGGTTTTCCCATGAACTTATCGTGAAAACACTGAGCGGAGTCAGCATTGCGAAAATGGAGACTTTCGAAGTCTTGAGAAGGAAGCCGAGGAGGACTGGAGTCACGTGGCGCAACATTTTTGGTTCGGGCACGCCTTGGTCGTGAGGCTATTGTTGTTTTTGGAAGAAAATAAACGAATAGAAAGAGAGATAGAGGGTTTAAAGAGAGATTGTGAACGAAATTTGAAAGAAATTTGAGCCAATTTGGACAAAGAGAGATGTGGTCGCGGGTTCTAGGGTTTTGATTTTGGGATTTTTCAATTTCTAGCTTTAAAAACGAATTTTGATCGGTTAAAAGGATGCTAAAGATGATGAGAAAGGTTTCTAGAGCTTCAAATTGACGCAAAATGACTGAAAGAATGACTGATTTGAGAAAGAAAATCGTGAGCAGTCGCGGGTTGAGAGAGAGAGAAAAACAGTGAGCAGAAGAAATGAGGAAGAAGATGAGTCATGTTC
This sequence comes from Atalantia buxifolia, assembly GCA_030444775.1. Taxonomy (NCBI): domain Eukaryota; kingdom Viridiplantae; phylum Streptophyta; class Magnoliopsida; order Sapindales; family Rutaceae; genus Atalantia; species Atalantia buxifolia. The sequence continues at coordinate 8,456,797 of CM059839.1, forward strand.
ACTTATCGCGTGATATCGGCGAGCCGTTATAGAAATATCGGCGAGCCGACAGTGTCCAGAATGTGTATCAAACTGTCTTTAGAAAACGGTGAGCCGTTATCTGAGATATCGGCTAACCGATAGCGTCCAGAAAGTGTATCAACTGTCTTTCAAAAACGGTGAGTCGTTATCTGAGATATCGACGAACCGACAGCGTCCAGAAAGTGTATCAACTGTCTTTCAAAAACGGTGAGCCGTTATATGAGATATCGGCGAACCGACAGCGTCCAGAATGCTTGGCAAGGTTTCTGCTCGAAAATGGTTAGCCGTTTATTGAAATAACGGCGATTCGTTTTCTACAACTTATGATTTCGCACATCTAATTTAGTATTTGGCCAACAAATAATACATTTCAGGATCATTTAATTGATCCAAAAATGTTTTATAAGCCATTTTAATGCATGATTTATAAACTTACATACATTCAAAAATGTTTTACATGCATTCAATTCATAGAAACAATCAAGAATCAATAAAGCAAACTCATCACTTGTTTATCATGCTTAAGCATTTCATAGCTATTAAATCATCAAAATATCAATCAATCAGACAATTTTGTAGACATAATGACATGAATAAAAATGTTAATGTGAAAATTTCATCATCCCAAGTTCATGCCGAATTTTTGAAAATGTTCGTCACCAAGAGGTTTAGTAAATATATCGGCAAGTTGTTTTTCTGTAGAAATAAACTTTAATGCAATGTCTCCCTTTTGAACATGATCTCTCAAGAAATGATGTCTTATTTCTATATGCTTGGTTCTAGAGTGCTGAATGAGATTCTTTGAAAGATTTATGGCGCTAGTATTATCACACTTGATAGGAATTTGTTCAAGATTAATGCTGTAGTCTCTAAGAGTTTGTTTTATCCAAAGGGCTTGTGCACAACAACTACCTGAGGCAATATATTCTGCCTCAGTGGTTGAGAGTGTAACCGAATTTTGTTTCTTGCTAAACCATGAAACAAGAGAATGACCAAGAAAATAGCAAGTTCCACTAGTACTTTTCCTATCAACTTTGTAACCAGCAAAATCGGCATCCGAATAACAATTTAAATCTATATGTGTTCCTCTAGGATACCAAAGACCAAGATCTATGGTTCCACTCAAATAACGAAAAATTCTTTTAACAGCAAGCAAATGGGTTTCCTTGGGACATGATTGAAATCTTGCACACAAACATACACTAAATATGATATCGGGTCTACTTGCGGTTAAGTAAAGTAAAGAGCCGATCATACCTCGATATTTTTTAATATCAACTTCTTTACCTTTTTCATCTTTGTCAAGCTTAATCGTTGTGCTCATTGGAGTGCTCTTGGTGTTTGAGTCATCAATGCCAAATCTTTTTAGCAAATCTTTGACATATTTCGCTTGGTTTATGAAAATTCCCTCATTGTTTTGCTTGATTTGAAGTCCAAGGAAATATTTCAGTTCTCCCATCATACTCATCTCAAATTCGACTCATACAAGATGAAAACTCTTTGCACAAAGATTCATTAGTAGAACCAAAAATAATATCATCAACATAAATTTGAACAACAAGTATATCTTGATTCTTATTCTTAATAAAAAGAGTTGTATCTGCTTTTCCCATCGAAAAACCGTTATCCAACAAGAAATTTTTAAGCCTATCATACCATGCTCTAGGTGCTTGTTTTAAACCATACAATGCTTTCGATAATTTGTAAACATGATTTGGAAATTTTTCATTTTCAAAACCAGGGGGTTGTTTGACATACACTTCCTCTATAATATAACCATTTAAGAAAGCACTTTTGACATCCATTTGAAATAAAACAAAATCTTTATAACATGCAAATGCTAACAACATCCTAATAGATTCTAATCTAGCTACAGGTGCAAATGTTTCATCAAAATCAATTCCTTCTTCTTGGTTGTAACCTTGAGCCATTAATCTAGCTTTATTTCTTACAACCACACCGGATTCATCCATTTTGTTTCTAAATACCCATTTGGTACCTATAACGGATTGATGTTCCGGATTAGGGACTAATTCCCATACATTGTTTCTCTCAAATTGATTCAACTCCTCTTGCATTGCCATAATCCAAGACTCATCATTTTCCGCATCCGCAAGGGATTTTGGTTCAATTTGAGAAATAAATGCAGCATGTTCACAAGTGTTACTAAGTGATGATCTAGTTGTAACACCTCGTGAGGGATCTCTTAAAATTACATCTGTAGGGTGAGAAGAGACATACCTCCACTCCTTGGGGAGTGATTGAGAATTACCTCCATTTTGCTCTGCATTTGTTTCTTCATGATGCTCTTCTTGAATTCCATGAGGTGCATCCTTTTGGTTGTCATTTGATGATTCTTCTTGATGTTCTTCTTCTGCATTATTATCAACAACTCTTTTCTCCGCAGAGGAGGGATTAGACTCATCAAAAGTGACATGCATAGATTCTTCTACAACCAAAGTTCTTTTATTATAAACTCTATAAGCTTTGCTTGAGTTTGAATAGCCAAGAAAAATACCAACATCAGATTTTGAATCAAATTTACCTAGATTATCTTTTGTGTTCAAAACAAAACATTTGCATCCGAAAACTTTGAAATAGCCAATGTTGGGTTTTCTATCTTTCCAAAGCTCATATGGAGTTTTATTAAGATTAGGTCTAATCAACACACGATTCAAAACATAACATGCGGTGTGTTTGGCTTCGGCCCAAAAATATTTTGGTAAAGAATTTTCATTTAGCATGGTCCTAGCCATTTCTTGAATAGACCTATTCTTTCTTTCTATAACTCCATTTTGTTGAGGAGTCCTAGGTGATGAAAATTCATGCTCAATGCCAAACTCATTACAAAACGTCTCAAATGCATGATTTTCAAATTCTCCACCATGGTCACTTCTAATACAAGTAATTGAATAACCTTTTTCATTTTGAACCTTTTTACAAAAAATTCTAAATGCATCAAAAGCATCATCCTTATTAGTTAAGAACAATACCCATGTGAATCTAGAGAAATCATCCACAATTACAAAAGCATAATATTTGCCACTTAAACTAGCATATCTAGAAAAACCAAATAAATCTATGTGAAGTAATTGAAGAGGTTTTGAAGTTGAGATATTATTCTTGCTTTTGAAAGAAGTTTTGATTTGTTTTCCAAATTGGCAAGCTTCACAAATTCTATCTTTTTGAAAATTGATTTTTGGAAGACCTTTAACCAAATCATTTTTCGCAATTTTTGAAATCAAATCTATACTAGCATGACCTAATCTTCTATGCCACAGCCAACCATCATCATGCAAAGCGGAAAAACATTTATCATGATTGGATGCACATTCTATGTCAATTGTATAAACATTACCATATCTATTTCCAACAAACAGGATTTTCCTATCACATGCATTCTCAATAATACATCTTGATTTATCAAAAGCAACTTTATAACCCTTGTCACACAATTGACTAATGCTAATCAAATTGTGTTTCAAATTTTCAACTAAGCACACATTTTCAATTAGACTTGAGGAAATTTTACCAACATTACCGATTCCGAGAATTTTTCCTTTTGAATTATCTCCAAATGATACTTCTCCACCATTTTCGATCTTGGTAAAGCTTGAAAACCAAGAATAATTCCCTGTCATATGTCTTGAACAACCGCTGTCCAAGTACCACTTATTCTTCTTCTTCAAGCCCTACAGAAAAAGTCTTAAGTTTTAGGTACCCAAACCTTTTTGGGTCCTTGAGAGTTAGTAACGGTTCCTTTTGGAACCCAAATGCATTTGACACCATAATATGCATTTCTTTTCACAGGACATCTATATTTCATGTGACCATTTTGATTACAATAATGACAAACGATTTTATGATCACTTGTGGAGGTAGCTTTAACAAAATAATTCTTATAATATTTTTGCTTTAAATTAGGCTTATACCCAAGTCCTCCTTTATCAAATACACATTTTTTAGAGTTAAGCATGTTATCCAACATCTTTTGCCCATTTGTAAATTTCAGCACAATCTCATTTAGATCATTGCTCTTCTTTCTAAGCATTTCATTTTCATTTTTCAAGTCATTCACATGTGATTCTAAATGCTCATGTGATGTGCTAGAATTCTCAAATAATGTAACCTTATCATGCAATGTTTTATTTTCCAATTCTAGGCAAGTAATCTTTTCACTAAATGATTCATTTTCATTTTTAAGCTCTACCATTTTCTTTTTAAGGCAAACATTCTTTTTACCCATCTTCATCAATTCATCATGCAATTCCTTAAAGGCATCATGTAATTCATCATATGTAGGAAGACTGCTTACCTCATTCAGTTCATCACATGATTCTTCTCCAACGGCCATGAGAGCTAAGTTTGTCATTTCTTGTTGCTCTTCCTCATCACTTGTTTCCTCATCGCTATCATCCCATGTGGCCACCATAGCTTTCTTCTTGAGTTTGTTGAGGAGAGGACATTCCGGTCGTATGTGTCCGGGCTTCTTGCATTCATAGCAAGTGATTGGTTCTTTCTTCTCCTTTTTATTCTTGTAACCTCTGAACTTTCTCTGCTCATTATTCTTCTTGTAAAATTTTCTGAATCTTCTAGCCAACATTGCCAGTTCCTCATCATCCATCTCGCTTTCCTCATCACTCTCATGTTTTGAGGCTTTGAGAGCGATGCTTTTCTTCTTTTCCTCATGCCCTTTTTCTGCTGCCAAATCCTCTTCATATGAAATGAGAGAGCCAATTAAATCATCAATAGGTAAAACATTTAAATCTTTGGCTTCCTCAATTGCAGTCCTTTTTTGTCTCCATTCTTTAGGAAGCGACCTAATGATTTTCTTAACTTTCTCGCTATTAGAAAAGGTTTTTCCTAGGGCTCCTAAAGTGTTCACTATGTCCGTGAATCTAGTATACATAGAATATACACTCTCATTTTGTTCCATTTGAAATAATTCATATTGTCGAGTGTACCTACTAATTTTTGACTCTTTCACTTGATTCGTGCCTTCATACACGACCTCAAGTTTGTGCCAAATTTCATTAGCACTTTCACAACCGGACACTCTATGAAACTCTTTCTTATCAAGTGCACAAAATAAGACATTCATAGCTTTGGAATTTAGAGAAGCTTTTCTCTTCTCCAAATCATTTCATTCCCGTGAAGGTTTTGGAATATCTTTCCCTACTTTGTTTTTAGTCAAAGGCATGAATGGACCATCACATACAACTTCCCAAATTTCATAGTCTAGTGCTTGTAAATAAATTCTCATCCTAGTTTTCCAATATGGGTAGTCATTCTCGTCAAAGAACGGTGGTCTAGTTGTGGATTGCCCTTCCCTAAAGGTTGAATCATTTTGGGTTGCCATGGATCTTTTACTCTAGACGATTAAGTCCTAACAAGAGAACCAAGCTCTGATACCAAATGAAATTCTAGTTATGCAACCCAAGAGGGGGGGTGAATTGGATTTTCAAAAAAAATTGAAATATGAAACAATAACTCAATGTTAATCTAAAATGAATTTAAAGCAATAACAAATAAATTTATCACACTATATAAAAAGATAAGGAAAGAGAGATTCAAACACGAGATTTTTACGTGGTTCGGCCAACCTCGCCTACGTCCACGCCTCCAAACTTTCCGGGCTAGAGGATTCTACTATGCAAGCCACCAAGGCTTCAAATGCTTACAATTGACTTCCTAGGTGTCAATAAATCTTTACAATAAGAGATAATCCCCAATCTCTTACCCCAAGTGTATCCCAACACTTACAATCACTCAAAAACAAAAGATTACAAATTGTTCTTCTCTCACACAATATTCAAGATTACAAATCAAAGCCCAATGTATGAGATAGATGAAGCAAGATTGTGATTTTAAAGCTCTATGAAGGTTGTTCACGAATATAAGCTCAATGGTAGTGTTGTGATCAAGAGTTGTTTGAATTTGAATGAGCTTATTTATAGTTGGAGCTGAAAACTAGCCATTATTCACTTTTTGCTCACTGTCGGATCGCCGTTAAGAGGATGTCGGATCGCCGTTTAACTGGTCAATATGACCGTTGGGCTGGATTTTTAAAATGTCGGCGAGCCGTTATAGAGATGTCGGATCGCCGTTAGTGTCCAGAAGCTAAATCTTCATTTCTGTTTGCAGTCGGCGAGCCATTATCATTAATGTCGGCGAACCGTTATTTTCTAGAAGCTAATTTCACATTTCCATTCCAGGTCGACGAGCCGTTATCAAAAATGTCGGATTGCCGTGAGTGTCCGAGACTAAACTTCAGTTTTGTTTGATGTCGGCGAGCCGTTATCAAGGATGTCGGCGAGCCGTTATCTTCCAGAAGCTAATTCTCAATTCTGCTCCAGGTCGGCGAGACGTTATCAACATGTCGGTTTTCCTGAGACTAAGATTCAGTTCTGTTTAAAGTCGGCGAGCCGTTATCAAAACATGTCGGCGAGCCGTTATCTTTCAGAAACTGATTTCTCAGTTCTGTTCGATATCGGCGAACCGTTATGTAGGAATGTCGGCGAGCCGTTATTGACCATTTTCAAAATACTCCCGTTTTTGACCATTTTCAAAATACTCAAGGCTTTTCAATTTGATGCTATTGCTTATCAACCATTTTTCATAGAATATAAAAACCTTTATGGTATGAGAATTATGATTTGAAGGAGTATAAAAAATTTTTTGGACTTTTAAAGAATTAATCAATCTTCATCAAGTTTGTTATCATCAAAACAATATTAAAGAAATATTTGTGTTAACATGCAGCACCAATATTGGCAATGCTAGAATTCCAGAAAGATTTTGTGATTGAGTGCGATGCATCCGGAAATGGGATAGGAGCAGTATTGCTGCAAGAGAGCAGACTCATAGCTTACTTGAGCAAGGCTTTAGCTCCGAAGAATTTGGGTCTTTCGACATACGAAAAAAGAGATGTTGGTTGTTGTCACGGAAGTACAAAAATGAAAGCCATATGTGGTAGGGAAGCATTTTATGATAATCACTGATCATCACAGTCTAAAGTTCCTTTTAGATCAACGAGTTTCAACTCTGATGCAACATAAATGGCTCACCAAATTAGCTGGTTATGACTATGAGATCATCTACCGTAGTGGCAAAGAGAATACAGCTGCAGATGCCTTATCAAGGGTGCATGAGGAAAGGGAAGAACCAATTATTATGGCCTTGTCATTTCTAATAGCAAATTGGTTGGGCGTGCTACAAGATGAATGGAAGAAAGATGAAAACATACAAAAACTCATCCATAAGATTCAGCAAGATCAGAACCTACACTTTAAATTTAGCTGGGTAGATAATCAGCTGAGGTACAAAGAAAGGTTGTGGTTAGGAGATCGATCTGAAATAAAGAAGACGATATTGTAAGAAGCTCATGGTGGAGTAGAGGGTGGACATTCGGGGGTGAAGAAAACATTAAAAAGAGTACGGAGAGCTTTTTATTGGAAGAAGATAAGAAGAGAAGTGTGTAAATTTATAGTCGAGTGTGACATATGCCAGGTAAATAAGGCTGAAACTATAGCTTCTCCGGGATTTTTACAGCCGTTGCCAATACCAGAACTGATTTGGTATAACATTTCCATGAATTTTATAGAAGGCCTTCCGAAATCTCATGGCAAGGAGGTCATCATGGTGGTGGTTGATAGGTTGAGCAAATATGCTCACTTCTTGGCATTAACATGCCCCTACATAACAAAAGATGTAGCTCAAGTGTTCTTAGATAACATTTATAAGCTTCATGACCTGGCAAAGACCATAATAAGCGATCGAGCGAATCTTTATAAGTCAATTTTGGAGACATCTATTCACTCTACATGGTACTCAATTACTTATGAGCACATCTTATTATCCGCAAACAGATGGTCAGATCGAAATAGTTAATTAGTGTTTGGAGCATACTTGAGGTGCATGACTGGAGACAAGCCAAAGGAGTGGAGTAAATGGTTGCCGCTTGCTGAGTGGTGGTACAACACTTCATTTCACTTCTCTTCTAGGACGACCCCATTTGAGGTAGTCTATGGCAGGGAGCCTCCTACTTATACAACTTATATTCCTGGTAAGACGTTCGTAGCATCTGTGGACCAAGCTTTAAGGGACAGAGACTCAATGATTCACCTTCTCAAGGAGAACTTGCATCAAGCTCAAAGCAAAATGAAAAAAATGGCGGATAAGCATCAGACAGAGAGGGAATTTGAGGTAAATGATTGGGTTTATCTTCAGCTGCAGCCTTTCAAACAAGCTTCTCTAGCTCTTCGGAAGGATAGAAAGTTGGCTCCTAGGTTCTACAGACCTTACAAGGTGCTTCAAAGGATTAGGCAGGTGGCGTACAAGCTAGAGCTTCCTTCACACTCCAAAATCCATCCAGTTTTTCATGTTTCTTGCTTGAAGAAAAAATTGGGAGCTGCTAATGTTCAGCAGACAGAGCTGCCTACAACCCAAGAAGATGGGAGGATGCAGTTGGAGCCGCTAGTGATGTTGGAGAGACGTACTATTAAGAGAAACAACAGGCCTATAGTTCAATGGTTGATTCATTGGACTAATTCATTTCCTGAGGATGCTACATGAGATGATGCTTACATTATTTGACAGAAATTTCCAGAATTTAAGCCTTGAGGACAAGGCTTCCTGAACAGAGGGGGAAATGTTACGGCATTTTTCCTTTTAAGGCTAATTTGTCTTGATTCTAGCTAGCTATTTCCTTATTTAGTTGTTTCCTTTATTAGCTTATTTCCTTATTTTCTCTGTATAAAAAGAACTCGATTGAGGGGTTAATTTTTTTTTTTTAATGCGAAAAACTTAATAAAACTTCAGCAGCTTTGCTTCTTTTTGGGCTCTACCTTTTTGATCTTAAGAGCCCATCGCGGCATCACGCTTTGGAGTTCTTTCACGTACGAAGCTCCCTGTTTCGAATCTTTATAAATTCAATCGAACGCAAGTTTTCTCATAATTGATTTGTTGCATTTGCTTTCATATGACGGGCTTTGTTATTCTGATATTAAATTAAAATTTGTTTGGTGCTTAATTTTTTTTTCTTCCAATGTTTGTTTTCGAATTATTATGGATTTGTTTATTTTTGTTGTTAATTAATCAATAATATTGTAGTTGATAGATGTGTATTATTGTGACGAAGTTCAGACAAAGTAATTATGCATTAAGTATACAAGCATATCTGTTAGTCTGCGTTTTGCGTTATGTTACCTGTATGTGTATGTGTGTGTGTGTGTGTGTGTATGGAAATTGTCATTGGTTAAAGATTTTGGGTGAAAAAGTTACAAAACTTACTGATCAATGTTTCTTCAGGAAGAAGTTTTTCTTAGATTGGTACTTTTTCTAAAATGTACGGTCATGTAAATGAGGCTGTGAATTTTTCAGCATTTTAGGCTTGTTAGTTTATGTTATCCAGTTTTAAGCAGGTTTTTCTGGGATTGAATGGGATAAAATTAATCTTAGCATACACTTTTTGCATAGCTCCTTCGATGCAGAGAATGGGTAGATAGACAATAGAAAGGAATTTGGCATGTTTGAGTAGTTGTCATTTGATGTCGAAGACTCTTTGGGTATATTGGTCTTCTCTTCCCCCACGCTAGGTTAGGCTACTTCAGCCCTGTCTGTTAAATTGCTTGTAACGTTCAGTTTTCTTCTCTTCTTTTTTCTTTTTGGTTAGAGTCGAGTTGAGCCTGTACACAATAGCTGAAGCCCTACACTGATGAAGTTCTTGCGGAGCTTGGCCAGCAAAATGTGAAGGGTCCTCCAGCCATTCCAGTCCCGTGCAAAATCGTTTACTGAAATGCTTGGTTGTGTAATTTATATGAGCTTGAAGGTATAGTCTAAAGAGTAAACTAATATTTCTCCTCAAATTCCAGTTTTGTGAGGGAGCAAATCGAGACTCTTGAAGAGATTGACAAGGAATTGGCTCGAGAATGTGGCAATGAAAATTGGGCAGATTTGGCAGATGCTGTGATAAAATACTGATACCCGTCAGGAATTTTGTTTCTTTTCTCTCTATTTCATTTAGTCTTTGGCGACGAGCTTTCATCAATTCAACTTTAGAAGCTGTTGTTGATGCAACCCTCAAAAAGTAGTAGCCAGTGATAGTATATCCTTAACCTAGATATGATCTCACCAGCACTGTGACTTGCGAAGCACTCTAGTCCAAACAAAGCTGCAATGCCAACATCCTCTAACTTGAGTTCCTGCCTTAACGCCCAGGAATAATGTATCACATAAGAAAATAGATTTATCAAAGTACACAAAAAAAAAAATAATAATAATAACTGAATGCGTGATATAGCACTGGCTGTTTATCTCAAATGGATCGAGTGCCATGGCGGCACGGCTAGAAAATCGAATTCACGGGGTAATTTTTTTTTTACTAATATAAAATGCAAGCAAGGAATAAAGCATTCAAAATATCAAAAGATTTACTATATTATTTATATGCTAATATTTGATACATCTACAATTGTCTGTGTTCTAGGTTTCTAGGATGATTTAGCTAGAAATCAAGACTTTCAGCCTTTAAGAGAAAGGCAGAAAAATGCCCAAATCGTGAAAAGCTAAAATATAATTTTAGATGTTCATTTATTTTGTTATTTTGATAACCTTGATAACCAGCTTAATGGATCCCACTTTAATTTGGCGGTTGGGTTAAAAATTATGAGGATAAAATCTCTTTTAATCCATGTATTTTAATATTAGTATTTATTTAGTTTTTATATTTTTAAAAATATCTCAAAATATTCTTACCGTTAAATACTAATTCCCTTACTGTTATTTTTTTCTCTTTTTAATTTATTTTTATAATATTACCCTTATACAATAATATTTCTTCTTTATTGGACATTAATAAAAAGAAAAATTAAATTATCAATTTAACCTAAAAAAGTAAAATAGAAACAAAAAAATTTATATTAATTTTTTTGAAAACTCCACGAAGAGTTAATATATTATTTTTTTTATTAATGTCCAAAAAATTAGTAATTAATTTTTTTACAATATATTTTTTTGACATAGCTTCCACATAGATTAATAAATATTATTTTTATTTTTATTTTATTTTTAGGGTTAAATTGGTAATTTTATTTTTTATTAATATAAAAAAATAATATTATAAAAAAAATAATATTGTAAAAGTAACCTAAAAAAATACAAAGTAACGACATGGGTGTTAATAGTTTAATAAAAAGAATATTTTAAAATATTTTTAAAAATATAAAAATTAAACAAACATTAATTTCAAAATATAAATACTAAATGAATTTTCACCTAAATTACGAATAACTATGAATCGACGACATTTAAAAAAAAATTGAACTTGAATTAATGAAATAATTAATTTAGTAAGGGCAAATTTATACTTCCACGCTGAATCGGACGAGATATATAGATAGTCCCTTAATGGCTCTGCCATGAAATTGACAAGACAATGTTTTACCAACTTATTAAACAATCATCAGTCTAGGAGACATGATTTTTTCTGGATGCAGACATTGCATGTTTTTCAATATGTTGGTCATTTTATTAAATAAGAATAAAATAGTCAAATTTAACTTTTGCGGTTTGTCCTTCATTTACTGGATTTCTTTTTCACCAAGTAAATACAGGGAATTTTTGACTTCCCAATTCGCACATTCTTGTTCGTTGGATCCTTCGAGTAATTTACCTAAATGAACATGTGAAAAACAATAATTTAATGATAGGAGAGTTTACATAGGAAATAACCAAAATTTTCTCAACAAATATTGGTTAGCTAATTTTTTTTAAATGGAAAATACCTTTATTTCAAAGAAGAAAACAAGTACATCAATTGTGAAGAGTAAGACCTCATCCATACAATAATTTCATGTCTCTCTAAAGCTAACTTAGCTAAAGTGTGAGCTATCATGTTACAAGATTAATCCAAAAGATCTCGGATCTGCAACCCTGTCTATTGTTCACCAAATTAACAACCTCTTAAGAATCTGATTCCACAACCAATAACTTTAAACCAACACGTTCTACAATCTGCACTCCCCAATCAATTGCTTCTGCCTCTGCAAATGAAACTTCCCCATAGAATTTTGAGACCTTAATTGCAGCTACAATCACATTCCCATTCTCATCTCGAATTATTGCCCCTAGCCCTGAGATTTGCCTCTCTGAATTGGTGGCAGCATCTACATTAACTTTGAAGTATCCACTTTGTGGTGGACTCCAGGCCTTTTGAATCAAAGCTTGCTGGTTGCCAATGTGTGCAGGTGCTGGTAATTGGGTTCTTCAATATGCTTCCATCACAGCTTTAGCCTTAGAGACTAGAATTTGAGGACTATCCTTTTTTCCTTTAAATAACCAGTTGTTTCTTGCATTCCATGTCACCCAGAAAATCGTCACCAGTAGCTCAATATTAGCTTTGCTTCTCCTCGACTTCATACCAAGCAACAAGCTCAAGATATCTTGTTCAACACTCCCCTTGAGATCATCTTCAAATCTAGTGATTTTCCAGATTTTCTTTGCAGCCTTGCAGCCCACTAAAGCATGAAAAATTGTCTCCAACCCATTTTTACAAATCTGAAAAATAGGCTCTTGAATTGCCTTCCTCTTCCAAAGATTTTCGGCTGATGGGATGAGATTTTTTGCTGCCCTCCAAGCAAAAATTCTGATCTTCTCAGGCAGGGTGAGCAACCATATAATATTCCATTGGTTCTTTGAAGCTTATGAACTTGTCGGGATGGCTGGAAACTTCAGGCTCAAAGCAATCTGATGTCCACTCTTAACAGTGTATTGGTCTTTCCTATCATAATGCCAAATGATTTCATTCCTTATTGGTCTTCTAGGTAGGGGAATTCTAACTATTACCTCCGCACCCATTTTGTCAAAGTGTCTGAAAATCAGCCTTTCATTCCAATTGTGCTATTCATTTATTAACTCAGCAACTAGGGCATCAGATGGTAAATTTGGTCCGGAAACTGGTTTGAAAGTAAGGGGTATGGGTAACCAATTCGTCTTATTAATTAGAATGCCTTGACCATTTCCAACCCTCCATCTTGATCCCTTGGATATTACTTGCCGACCCCATAACATGCTTCTCCAAATAAAAGAGGGGTTAGAGCCAAGTTTTGCATTCAGAAAATCTTTGTTTTGGAAGTACCTAGCTTGCAAAATTCTTGCCACAAGAGAGTCTGGAAACTGCAAAATCCTCCAACCTTGTTTTGGTATTAACACCTGATTGAAGCTAGAAAAGTCTCTGAATCTTATTCCTCCTCTGCACTTGGCCTGACTCGGCTTATCCCATCTCGACCAGTGAATATTCTTCTTATCATTCTTTGATCCCCACCAAAATTTTGCTATTATTCTCTGGATGTCATCACGTATGCCCATAGGAATCTTAAAGACACTCATTGCATACGCGGGAATGGCTTGTGTTGCTGCCTTAATCAAGACCTCTTTGCCTCCACACAAAAAGAATTTATGCTGCCATCTTGATACTTTGTTGTAGATCTTTAGCTTTGTGTCATAAAAAAAGCTGCTTCTCTTTCTTCCAATCATAAAAGGTAGGCCTAAATATTTTTGATGCCTTGAAACAATATTAAGTTGAAAAATTCCCCTAATTGTTGAAGCTTGCCCATCCTGGATGTTACCACTGAGAAACATAGAGGATTTCTCGATATTAAACAGCTAACCAGAGGCTGCAGAATAGCAATCAAAGATCCTTTTCAAGTTTTGACAATCGGCAACTGATGCTCTTGTAAAGACTAGACTATCATCCGCAAATAAAAGATGAGAAATCTTTAAATCCTTTCCAAATGACAGACCATGGATAAGCCTCTGTTGCTCCGCTTGCAGCAAGAGAGAAGAAAAAGCCTCTGCACATATGATGAACAAATACGGAGATAGGGGGCAGCCTTGTCTTAAGCCTCTCTGCGGATGGATTACCCCGCTTACTGCACCATTTATAACAACGGAGAAGGATACGGTGCTTATACATTTCATAATTAAACTGACCCAATTCTAAGAAAAACCAAGAGACTTCATAGTATGCTCAAGAAAATTCCATTCCAGCCTATCATATGCTTTGCTAACATCAAGCTTTAATGCCACCAATCTATTTTTTCTTCCTTTGCAGTGTCTTAATTTATGAAGACACTCGTACCCTTGCTTGTTGAGGATGTGTCAATTTTTCATCGTTTATGTATAAAGATATCGAAAATTATTGTGCTTCAATTACATATAAAGATATCGAAAATTATTTCAAGTGCTAGATTATATAGGTCATAAACTAGATACCTGCAGCTAGCATGTGTTTTTAGAAATCTTTTAACAATTTGGTCATTTTATCATATAAAGCTAAAATGGTTAATTAGATTAAACTTATGTTAAAAAAATAAAGATATATAAAAAACGGCTAAAAGACTTAACACACAAAAAAAGGAATAAAAAAGATTTAATTGAATAATTGCTCAAACTTCTTCTTCATATGAATATTTTTTTAAGTAATATGGTTTTAATATAATACTCAAATTCTTTTTCTTAATTTTTTGAAGTGAGATGTGTTTACACTAATTATAGAGAAGAAATATTGAAATACTAACTAGGCAACCCAAGAGGGGGGTGAATTGGGATTTTAAAATTTAATCTAAGCAAATCACACAATAATTTAATCTAATGTCTTAATGAAATAAAAAATAATAAATTCAATAACGCACAATAATAAGATAGTAAGGGAAGAGAAAGCAAACTCAAAGATTTTTACGTGGTTCGGTTATCCCTGCCTACATCCACGCCTCCAAGCAACCCAAGCTTGAGGATTTTACTATCTAAACCTTCCAAGGTTTCAAAAGCTTACAATTGACTTTCAAGGTGTTAATGAACCTTTACAACAAAGAGATTATCTCCCAATCTCTTCACTCAAGTATCTCACACACTTAAACACTCGCAAATTTATGAGAAAATGAAGATTACAATCAAATACGTTCTTAAAGAGTAGATTTACAAAACGAAAAATAAAGATGATTCAATGTATCTTGTATGCCTTTTGTTTGTGCGTGCTAGAGAATTTGAAAATGAATTGGATTTGAGTTTTTATAATTAGAGCTCAAAAACTAACCGTTATTCACTTTTTACTCATAACCGGCTTACCATTTATGGTATCCGGTTAGCCGCTTGCATGTTACCGTTAAGGTAAAAATTTGAATTTTAGAATATCCGGCATGCCACTTATGAAATCCGGATAGCCGTTTATACTCTAGTAGCTTGCTGTCCAACAACCGGATTACCGCTTACGGAATCCGGATTGCCGCTTACGGAATCCGGATTGCCGCTTTTCATCCGGAGAGTTTCTGCCCCGTAACCGAATTTCCGTTTATTTTCTAATTTTAGTCCTTTAATCTTTTCATTTAATGAATCATTGCATTTTTGTAAAGCATCATTTTCATTTTTCAAGTCATCTACATAGGATTTTAGATGCTCGTGTGAAGTGTTATATTTATCATTTGATAATGCAACTTTATCATGCAATATTTTATTCTCTAATTCTAGGCATATAATTTTTATACTTAGAGATTCAGTCTTATTTATGAGCTCTACTATTTTCTTTTTAAGACATGCATTCTTTTTACCAATTTTCATCAACTCATCATGCAATTCTTTAAAAGCATCATGCAACTCATCATAAGTAGAAAGATTATTTACCTCATCAAGTTCATCATCCGATTAATCTCCAATTGCCATAAGTGTCAAATTCGACACTTCATGAAATTCCTCCTCATTTCCAGTCTACTCATACAAAACTTCAAGCTTTCTCCAAATTTCATAAGCATTAGAACAATTTGAAACTCTATGAAATTTCTTTTTATCTAAGGTACAAAATAAAACATTAATAGCCTTTGAATTTGAAGACTCACTTAAAGCATTCTTCCTAGGAATGAATGAATCTGTTAGTAATATGCCCTAAAGGCCAATCAAATGATGTTTGCTTTTAGGGAATTATTGTATTTGATTAGCATTTTGATATTTATAAAATGGCAAAGTGATTAACATTCATAAATTAATTTAATGAATATAGTCCAAGAAGTAAAATAGTTAAGGAACACATTCTCGAGTATGTCGAGAATATGAAACGTGTATCCTTTGTACTACACTTCTAAAATAGTTCCTAGTGGAGGATTTATGATTGGACATTATAAATTCCTATAAACACTAGTATGTGTTATGATTCCTTATGGTATGTGATACTAAAATGGATGGTGAGTTTCATATCATTGACATGAGATGTCAAGTCAAACACATAAGTACTTGTTGCAAGAACAAGTTTACTGAACTTGACCAAATATAATGAGCCGTATGGTTTTGAGTGTTAATGGCTTATTATACATTGTGATAGACACTATGTTTAGTAATGGTCTTTAGACCTGAGGCATCACAGATGTCTTGTACATAGATATCTCTGATATGTGAAAGCATAATGATTAATTCCTAATCAAGGAAGAGATCTAGCAATAGCTGTCACGGTTGGCTGTGTATGGAGACAAGTGTATGGCCAATATGGAATTCATCACTTTGTAATATACAAAAAGGATGTCCCTGTGAGATAATATGAATTGGCATGAGAAATCCTTGGCCAAGGTGAAATATATTTGAAGGAGTTCAAATTATATTATCATGCCAAGTTCATTTAAATTTATTTTGAGATAAAGCATAAATGCTTAACATATTAAACCATAAGCCGTGCTTTTCTCTGGACATAGATGATGAAGAGACCAAGACATAGAGATACAATGGAATAGGTTCTATAGATCCAACAATTCTTGTTATTTGGGTGGTTGTGAAATCTTTGCTAGGTGTCACTCATGACTTGTAGAAACCTTAAGATCATTATTGGTAAAGCGTATTACGATGATGTATCTTAAGGTCATTAGAAAAGTTCTAATTGATGACTAAAGAGTTTAGCATCATTTAATGAATAAAGAGTTATCATTAAAATAGTTCTACTACCTTATAACAAAGAACCTAAAAGGTCACACACCTAATAGAAATGAAAAAGGAATTACTAGAAAATGAGAAGTTAAATTTCCTAATTTTAGGAAAATCGGTTTTATATAATAATTCATTGAGAATGAATATATATATATATATATATCTTAAATATGATTTAAGATAGAAATTTAGATGTTCCATAAATAGTTTAAGGAACAAAATAAATTTCATAAATCCTCAAACATTATGTATAATATCGAGCACGTTAAATGACCGTTTTGGACATGTTCGGTTCATAAATGATTATGGACTTCTAGACCAATTTTGGGTTTAGAATTTTGGGCTTTTATTGGACCTAATATGGATTAGGAGAAGGCATAAGAACATGTCACAAAAGAAGCCCACATTTAACCATTTGATGTGATCAAATGGAATTAATTAATTAAAGATAAATTAATTAATTTAGCTATTAATTTATTCATAATAATTTGATTGAATAAATTATTGAAATGATAAGATCACTTTCAATAAATAATGGCTTAGTGGGTTGGTGTATCACATGATAATGTTTGGTGCCATTATTAAAAAGATAATGGAAGCTTTATTTGGTGGAATGAGTCATCATGAACTAGCATTCATGTTTCTTCATTATCTCTCTCATTTCTCAACGAAAATTGGTGATTCCAAATCCTATGAACTCCTAGAACATTTCTAAGTGTGGACTGATTAGAGGCATCACAATTGGGGTGCTTTAAGGATCTCAAATCGTGGCAAAACAGAAGCTGTTCGTGCAGTGGTCTATTTCCTGGACAGTGTTCGTAGCTTGCTGTTTTCAGTCATTTTCTCCTACCTCACGAAGTCGTTTCTGAAACTACAAGTGAGGTAAACAAACTTCAATCTTTCCTCTTGATTTTCGTTTTTGAATGAAGCCGATCCGAGGTTTCTAGAGCTTCCGCCATCCGTTTTAATTTTACTGCGCAAAAGTTGCGTTTTCAGGAACCTCATGGACAAATGTTGTCCTTCAAGTGGTATCAGAGCCATCTTCATTCAATTTTGAATTTTTGAAGCATGATTTATGTTATTTCCATTTATAATAGCATGAAGGATGATCATGGAAAGACCTAGATATTTTATGATATATTTATGTCATGTGATGATTGAATATATGTGTGATTGAATGAGTTATTGATTTATTTATTGATTTGGCCGATTTGTAAAGGCTTAAATGGTTGTAATATTTTTAAATAGGGACTTGCATGTCCCTCCCTCTATTAAGATCTGATTGTATCCCCTTACCCCAAAATTTGTACCCCGATTCTTCAAAATTTGTAATTTCTACAAGTGAGGAGGGACGACGGATTTACGATGCCTTGGAGAAAGAAGACTTTATGGATCGTTGCAGCACTTCCAATAATGTTTTGGCCTCTCAAATAGAAATTAATAATTGTAATAATTTGAGGCATAAGATGTCTCATAATCATTATTGCTTGCTTGATACCTAGGTGGACCTTAAAACCAATTTTGGCTCAAATTGGTTTTATTAGAAAATTCCATGATCATCCTTGATTTGTTTGTCTATAATATGCATGAGATGTATATTAGGGTGCTTAGACATATTTTATTATTGAAAATGGAATAACATGCTAAAAAGTGAGACCATAATAATGACCAAATACTCCCTATTAAAATAAACATAATTATTGTTAAGTTGTAATGATGGATATTAAGAATATCTATCATGGCCTACTAATACCAATGGAATGTTTAAAATATTTTATGCTTGGGTTAGTTGTCATGGATACATGGGCTACTCTTTCATTAAAATGTTGAAAACAAACTATATATCATATGATGATGCATAATTCATACATTAAGCTACCAAGAACTGTCAGGTGAGGTTAGTAAGATGTTTTTGAAATATGCAAGGGTATTAGGGTAAACTTAACTAAATCATTTTTACTAAGAACTGTTAGGTGAGGTATTAATGATTTAGAGGCCGAAAGATAATCGGTACATGCATGAGATGCATTTGGTAAGAGTTACCTACTCATTATAATAAGTAAGCCAAGAACTGTTAGGTGAGGTAAACTTAAGCTAATGAGAATCCGATTCCTACTAAAAACTTTTACCAATGAGAGTTTCCGTTTCTTACATATGGGAGTGTAATGAAATGAAAAATAGTGGGATATGCTATTTGGTTTAAAGGCCAAAATCAAATAGTTTATAATTAAATAAAATGCTAATAATTTAATTTATATTTTCTGCAGAAATATTTAACAATGAATAATCCGTTGGCACGAATTCTGGATAACAACCGTTTGACTGGACCCAATTACGTTGATTGGTTCAGAAATCTAAGAATTGTTCTTAATTATGAGAAAATTAGCTATGTTCTTGATACACCTAAGCCAAATATAATACCTGAGGGAGCAAGTGAGGAAGAACGTGTCACTTATAAGAAGTGGCAAGATGATGACCTTACAGCTAAGAGCTATATATTGGCATCGATGTCCAATGACCTACAAAGGCAACATGAAAAGATGCCTGATGCAAGTACCATAATATTTCATCTACAAGAGTTGTATGGTGAACAAAGCAGGACAGTTAGATATGAGATATCTAAGAAACTGTTCAGAATGAGAATGACTGAAGGATCCGTCAATGAGCATGTACTCAAAATGATTGACTACATAGAGCAACTGGAAGCTCTTAATTTCTCAATGGATGGGGAATTAGCTATCGACCTTATCCTACAGTCCTTGCCAGACTCATTCTCTCAATTTATCATGAATTTTAATATGAATAAAATTGAGTGTAGTCTTACTGAACTGCTAAAGATGCTTAATACTGCTGAAACTTGCATAAAGAAGCCAAAAGATGTTATGGCTATAGAAGGTCCCTCAGTTAAAAAGGGTAAAAAGAAAAAGTTTCAACCCAAGGCTAAAGGTGGGATTAAGAAGGGGAAGGCTAATAAGCCCAATGACAAGGGAAAATGTTTCCATTGTGGTAAGGATGGGCATTGGAAGAGGAATCAGTAAAGCTTACCTCAACAGCTTGAAAGTCAAGCCTAAAGAGAATCCTTCTGAAGGTATGCTCATTATTGAAACTAATATTTCAATTATTCATTCTACTTCTTGGATTTTAGATTCTGCTGCAACCACACATATTTGTATGTCAATGCAGGATCTGAAAAGAAGTAGAAGACTTAAACAAGGAGAGGTGTCTCTTAGAGTGGGAAATGGAGCAATGGTTGCCTCAGCTATAGGGACATTTTTCTTAAAAATGCCATCTGGGCATGTAATAAGTTTGAATGATTGTTTATTTGTTCCTTCTGCTGTAAGGAACATAGTTTCAATTTCATGTTTATGCAAAGACAATTATGAATTTTATTTCAGAAATAAAATTTGTGAAATTTATCATAAAAATAAATATGTTGCACATGGTACTTTAGATAATGATCTTTATGTACTAAACATGAAAGAAAATAATGAGCATGTTGTGAATGTAAATACCATAACACATAAACGTGAAAGAGAAGAAATAAGCCCCAAATATAAGTGGCATTTAAGGCTAGGTCATATTGGAGAAGATAGAGTCACAAAATTGGCTAAAGATGGACTAATAGGTCCATTTGGTTTAGAACCTTATCCAACTTGTGAATCCTGTCTTCAAGGAAAATGACTAGGCACCCTTCGTTGGACGAAGTACAAGAGCCATCGATTTACTTGAACTCATACATAGTGATGTATGTGGGCCATTTAATGAAATGGCAAGGGGTGGATATTACTACTTCATAACTTTTATCGACGATCACTCAAGGTATAGTTCAGTGTACTTAATGAAGTATAAATCTGAAGCTTTTGAAAAGTTCAAAGAATACCGAAATGAAGTAGAAAACAGATGGAAAAGTTATTAAAATCCTACGATCAGATCGAGGTGGTGAATATCTCAAAGTGGAGAATTCGATCTTACCTTAAAGAAAATGGTATTGTTTCACAATGGACACCTCCAGGTACACCAGAGCTTAACGGAGTATCTGAAAGGAGAAATCGCACACTGTTAGACATGGTGCGATCAATGGTGAGTTATACAGACTTACCAATTTCTCTTTGGGGATATGCTCTCCTTACTGCAACATATGTACTAAACAGAGTACCTTCCAAGTCTGTACCTAAAATACCATATGAGATATGGCATGGTAAACAACCAAGCCTAAATCATCTTAGGATTTGGGGATGTCCTGCTTTTATCAAGAGACTCAAGAGTGAGAAGCTTGAAGCTAAAGCAGATAGTGGGAGGTTCATTGGATACCCAAAGGAAACTTTGGGTTATTACTTCTACATCCAATCTGACCATAGGGTATTGGTTAGTAGAAATGCCATATTTCTTGAAAAAGAGTTTATTCAAGAAGGTGGACAAGGAAGAAAATTAGAATTTATTGAGAATTCTAAAGAGAAACAATCCAATGAAGAGCCTGTTCAAGTACAAACAGAAGGAACACAGCAGCTCCGTAGATCTAGTAGGGTAATTCACCCACCAGAAAGATATAGTTTAGTTCATGAGATGAACGATATATTTTTATTGGGTGATACAGATCATAGAGATGATCCTACTAGTTTCGAAGAGGCAATATCAGATATTGACTCAAGAAAAGGCTTGAAACCAAGGAATTAGGGGATGGACCCATGAGAACCAACCAAGTCTGGACTCTAGTCGATCCACCCGAAGGTATTATACCTATCGGATGCAAATGGATCTTCAAGAGGAAGATAGGCTTAGATGGAAAGGTAGAGACCTATAAAGCAAGGTTGGTAGCTAAAGGTTATCGTCAAATACAAGGTATAGACTATGAGGAAACCCTTTCACCAAAAAGAGCATGTCAAGTCCATCAATCTTATTGGCTATAGCAGCATATTATGACTATGAGATTTGGCAAATGGATGTCAAAACTGCATTTCTTAATGGGCACATTGAAGAAGATATCTATATGATACAACCTCGTGGTTTTGAATCAAAGATAGGTTCTCATAAAGTATGCAAGCTAAATAGGTCCATTTATGGGCTAAAACAAGCCTCCAGGAGCTGGAACATCCGATTCGATGATGCAATCAAATCGTTTGGTTTCATCAAGAATGAGGATGAACCATGTGTTTATAAAAGGGTCAGTGGGAGTGCAATAACTTTCCTTGTGCTATATGTAGATGACATATTGCTGATAGGAAATGACATTGGACAAATGTCTTGTCACAAAATTTGGCTTTCTCAAAACTTCTCCATGAAAGACCTAGGAGATGCAATGTATATCTTGGGAATCAGGATTTATAGAGATAGATCCAGAAGATTGATAGGTCTATGTCAAGATAAGTACATAGAAAAGATATTAAAGAGATTTAATATGTGGGATTCCAAAAGGGTTTTTACCCTTCGACATGGAATTCATCTCTAAGAGCATGAGTCCTAAAACTTATGATGAGAGAGAGCGAATGAATAAGATTCCATATGCTTCTGCAATAGGAAGTCTTATGTATGCTATGCTATGTACTAGGCAGGATATAGCTCATGCAGTGAGTGTCACTAGCAGATACCAGAGTAATCCGGGTGAGGAACATTGGACCGCAGTTAAGAATATCTTTAAGTACTTAAGAAGGACTAAAGATTTATTCTTAACATATGGAGAAAGTGAGCTAAAAATAGAAGGTTTCATGATTGATTTCAAATGGATGTAGATGACAGAAAATCTACATCAGGATTTTTATTCACTATCAATGGTGGAGCAGTAAGCTGGAAAAGTTCTAAGCAAGCAACTACTGCAGATTCCACCACTGAAGCGGAATATATAGCTGCATCATCGAGATGAAAAGAAGTTGTTTGGATAAGGAAGTTTATTCAACAACTTGAAGTGGTTCCAACCATTGCGTTGCCAATCTCATTATATTGTGACAACAATGGAGCTATAGCACAAGCTAAGGAACCAAGGTCTCAGAAGTCCAAACACATTGAAAGAAGATATCACATTATAGAGAAATCATTGGAAAGGGTGATATCACCATGCAGAAAGTAGCCTCCGCCGATAACATTGCGGATCCTCTGACTAAAGCACTGACTCAACAGCAGTTAGATCGTCATCTTGAGAAGATGGGTATGAGATACCATAGCGATTGGCTTTAGTGCAAGTGGGAGATTGTTAGTAATATGCCCTAAAGGCCAATCAAATGATGTTTGCTTTTAGGGAATTATTGTATTTGATTAGCATTTTGATATTTATAAAATGGCAAAGTGATTAACATTCATAAATTAATTTAATGAATATAGTCCAAGAAGTAAAATAGTTAAGGAACACATTCTCGAGTATGTCGAGAATATGAAACGTGTATCCTTTGTACTACACTTCTAAAATAGTTCCTAGTGGAGGATTTATGATTGGACATTATAAATTCCTATAAACACTAGTATGTGTTATGATTCCTTATGGTATGTGATACTAAAATGGATGGTGAGTTTCATATCATTGACATGAGATGTCAAGTCAAACACATAAGTACTTGTTGCAAGAACAAGTTTACTGAACTTGACCAAATATAATGAGCCGTATGGTTTTGAGTGTTAATGGCTTATTATACATTGTGATAGACACTATGTTTAGTAATGGTCTTTAGACCTGAGGCATCACAGATGTCTTGTACATAGATATCTCTGATATGTGAAAGCATAATGATTAATTCCTAATCAAGGAAGAGATCTAGCAATAGCTGTCACGGTTGGTGTGTATGGAGACAAGTGTATGGCCAATATGGAATTCATCACTTTGTAATATACAAAAAGGATGTCCCTGTGAGATAATATGAATTGGCATGAGAAATCCTTGGCCAAGGTGAAATATATTTGAAGGAGTTCAAATTATATTATCATGCCAAGTTCATTTAAATTTATTTTGAGATAAAGCATAAATGCTTAACATATTAAACCATAAGCCGTGCTTTTCTCTGGACATAGATGATGAAGAGACCAAGACATAGAGATACAATGGAATAGGTTCTATAGATCCAACAATTCTTGTTATTTGGGTGGTTGTGAAATACTGCTAGGTGTCACTCATGACTTGTAGAAACCTTAAGATCATTATTGGTAAAGCGTATTACCGATGTATCTTAAGGTCATTAGAAAAGTTCTAATTGATGACTAAAGAGTTTAGCATCATTTAATGAATAAAGAGTTATCATTAAAATAGTTCTACTACCTTATAACAAAGAACCTAAAAGGTCACACACCTAATAGAAATGAAAAAGGAATTACTAGAAAATGAGAAGTTAAATTTCCTAATTTTAGGAAAATCGGTTTTATATAATAATTCATTGAGAATGAATATATATATATATATATATCTTAAATATGATTTAAGATAGAAATTTAGATGTTCCATAAATAGTTTAAGGAACAAAATAAATTTCATAAATCCTCAAACATTATGTATAATATCGAGCACGTTAAATGACCGTTTTGGACATGTTCCGGTTCATAAATGATTATGGACTTCTAGACCAATTTTGGGTTTAGAATTTTGGGCTTTTATTGGACCTAATATGGATTAGGAGAAGGCATAAGAACATGTCACAAAAGAAGCCCACATTTAACCATTTGATGTGATCAAATGGAATTAATTAATTAAAGATAAATTAATTAATTTAGCTATTAATTTATTCATAATAATTTGATTGAATAAATTATTGAAATGATAAGATCACTTTCAATAAATAATGGCTTAGTGGGTTGGTGTATCACATGATAATGTTTGGTGCCATTATTAAAAAGATAATGGAAGCTTTATTTGGTGGAATGAGTCATCATGAACTAGCATTCATGTTTCTTCATTATCTCTCTCATTTCTCAACGAAAATTGGTGATTCCAAATCCTATGAACTCCTAGAACATTTCTAAGTGTGGACTGATTAGAGGCATCACAATTGGGGTGCTTTAAGGATCTCAAATCGTGGCAAAACAGAAGCTGTTCGTGCAGTGGTCTATTTCCTGGACAGTGTTCGTAGCTTGCTGTTTTCAGTCATTTTCTCCTACCTCACGAAGTCGTTTCTGAAACTACAAGTGAGGTAAACAAACTTCAATCTTTCCTCTTGATTTTCGTTTTTGAATGAAGCCGATCCGAGGTTTCTAGAGCTTCCGCCATCCGTTTTAATTTTACTGCGCAAAAGTTGCGTTTTCAGGAACCTCATGGACAAATGTTGTCCTTCAGAATCATCACAAACAACTTCTCAAATTTCATAATCTAAAGCTTGTAAATAAATTCTCATCATATTTTTCCAATATGGGTAGTCATTACCGTCAAAGAACGGTGGTCTAGTTATAGACTGTCCTTCCCTAAAAGTTGAGTCATTTTGGTTGTCATGGATCTTTTATTCTAGACGATTAAGTCCTAATAAGAGAACCAAACTCTGATACCAAATGAAATACAAGTGTGCAACCCAAGAGGGAGGTGAATTGGTATTTTAAAAATTATCCTAATAAAACCACACAACAATCCAATCTAACACCTTAATAAATTCGAAAGCAATAAATTCAATAAAAGTACAATAATAAATGAGTAAGAGAGAAGAGAAACAAACACACGAAATTTTACGTGGTTCGGCAATCTCACGCCTCCAAGCGAGCCAAGCTTGAGGTTTTCACTATCCAAGCCTTCCAAGGCTTAAAATGCTTACAATTGACTTCCAAATGACTTCCAAAGTGTCAATGAACCTTTACAACAAAGAGATTATCTCCCAATCTCTTCACTCAAGTGTCTCACACACTTAAACACTCACAAATTTATGAGAAAACGAAGATTACAATCAAATACTCTCTTAAAGAATAGATTTACAAAATGAAGAACAAAGATGATTCAATAAATGATGATTTACGAAATTGAAGCTCAATGTATATTGTACGCCTTTTGTTTGTGCTTGCTAGAGAGCTTGAAAATGAATTGGATTTGAGTTTTTATAGTTGGAGCTCAAAAACTAGCTGTTATTCACTTTTTACTCATAACCAGCTTACCGTTTATGGTATCTGGTTAGCCACTTGCATGATACCGTTAAGGCAAAAATTTGAATTTTAGAATATCCGGCATGCCGCTTACGAAATCCGGATAGCCGTTTATACTCCAGTAGCTTGCTGTCCAATAACCGGATTATCGCTCATCGAATCCGAATTGCCGCTTTTCATCCGGAGAGCTTCTGCCCCGTAACCAGATTTTCGTTTAGTATATCCGGTTTGCCGCTTGCTACAGTAACGGTACAGTGACCTGTTTGCCAAAATTATAGTTTGACCCCAAAACTTTATATAACTGTATTATGGCTCAAAATATTATAAATATTTACAATTAAGTCTAATTTCAGAATTTCTTAATAATACTTTGTGAATCCCAAAACTTTCTGAAATTATGATATCGCCCAAACTATGCAAAATTATAAAATGACCCAAAATATTTAAATATTTTCAAATAGATCCAAATTCGAAATTCCAAGCAATACTTGTTGATTTCAAAGTTTTCAAAATTCTTTCAATTAAACCATAAACTTGAAAAACAACCAATTTCATAAAATCATTTTTGCATTAGATATAAAACCTTTATAATCTGAAAATAATGATTTATTTAAAATATATGAAAAATAATTTAAGTTTTCAAAAACTTAATCATTCTTAATTTTGTTTGTTATCATCAAAATCAACATTATGTTAACATAAATGTTAACAAATATCTCCACCCGCCCATATAGTGTGATATGAATTTAGAACATGCAAAGTACTAAAGCATGTGTCCAAGAAGGGGAAAAAAAAGAAAAATCTAATTCCAAATTTTTTGACCTTGGCGATGTGATGTTGTGCTTTGTCGGTGGCCTTTTACACAACGATATTATTTACTCTTTTAGGGGAAAATTTAATATTTTGTTTTTTAATCTTGATAATTTTCTCTTTTTAGAAATTAAAATTTTATTAATGTAAAGAAGAGATTTTATAGTGTCAATGGAAATGGGAATTTAGTTTAAAGCATATTCTAATTATTCACTTTATTATTCTGGTTTACGGGTTGAGGGTGCCAAATAAAAAAATAATATAACTTGATATTTAAATAATAAATATGACATCAACTGTTTGGGGTGTATAGTGTCCCAACCAAATATATCTGAGCAGGGGTCACTCCTTTGATGATGAGGAGCTGTTTGGTATCCATGTGTAGGAGCCGTTTGCTCATAGGCAAGGAGATATCTGGTGCAGTTGTGGGACAAAATGTGAGGAGTTATCCTGGTGGGTCCAGGGCAAAAAGACTTAGTCAATAGCAATTATCGACACATGCACTCTTTTCAGAGATTCCGGGCACAAAACCCACTTAGTAACGATTATGGCACTAATACACTCATGATGAAACACTTGACATAGTGATGAACGTGGGGTAATGGAGACTGAACGCCCAGACAGGTTATAAAAAGGGACATTCAATGACAGTAAAGAGGTTGGACACTCAAACATTAAACTCATCTGTACAACAATTCACTTGACTATTCTCTTTTTAAACTTACTTTGATAACTCTCTTAGATTTAAGGGATAAAAATTACAACAAACCCACAAGTCCAGTGGCATAGTTTTTCCTAAGTAAGCTCAGATTGTTGACTTGAGCGTTAGAGGATTTATGCCGGAAAAACCACAGCCGTCCCTTGATGGTTGTTGTGTATACAGGAGTTTGCCAAGAGGAAGTTTAGTGCTCTAAAGCTTTGCTCATCAGAAAAGGAAGTAGCTCGAGATCATTCCCTACCAACTACAAATTTAAGTGTTGAGGAGGAATCCTGGTCCTGAATGAGTAGACCAAAACCCTGCATCAACATCAACAAATGCAAAAAAGTAGAAATTAATTAAATAGATTTTAACAGAAATTGTTATTGCATAAAGTATTGGTATTATGGTAACAACATCTACGGTCTTCGTTGTGATTATTATTATCCATAACTCATTTATAAACCGGTCTTTTTTGGGAAATTAAATTATTTATTATGATATATTTTATGAACAAAAATCACATTTAGCTTCCATAACTCCACAAAAATTTTAAAAATTGAGAAATTATCATTGGTTTATCCAAATTAATAAGTTAATTTACTGTGTTTAGTTCTCTTTGTATTGATAAGTAAGACATGCTCGTGATTAGATAGATGTACATTCTCGTAGTTGAGACTTAAACACGGGATCTAGGGCATTACTCATTATCTTTCATTAATTTTATAACATAATGGAAGGCCGGGGAAAAGAGAATGTCAAAGGTGTGAAGAGAGGAGAAAGAAATTCGTTTGGTTGAGCGAAAGAAATCAGAAAGGAGGGCCATGGTGGGCTGAGGCCAGACCAAGTTGGGTCTTGTCTTCTCTGAAATCAAATCATACCCAGCCCATTTACCATTTCTAGTTGAGATTTTTATATTTATTTGACCCTCTTATTATATCTCACTAGTCTCGAGATTTTAGTTAGCCCTATTAAAAATTTTAAACTAATTTTTATTTTTCAATATGCCCCACCAAAATCCAAATTTACTTTTATTATAATTTTTATCTTTTTTTCCAAGCACCCACCAAATAAAACTTATAAAATTGATTTTTTAAAAAAAACTCTCATATAACTATAATCTCGTTCTTTCTTTTCAAAGATTTTATCCATTGTTTCCATAACTATAAGAAAAAATTTGATACTTCTTCATCATCCTCTATAAATCTATTGAGCACTGTAAATTAATTTCTTGCATGATTATAAAAGTAAAATACACAACATTTTAAAAGAGATAATAATTTAAATGTTAAAAGAAATTAGGGTTTAAAAAATTAGATTAGATGAATTAAATATTAACAGAAATTATCATGTAAGTACACTTAAAAAGCTATTTATCCTTTTAAATTATTTCATATAAAGATAAAATAGTTATTAATATAAAAGTGATCAGTGAAGGCTAGTGAGATTTAATGAGAGGGGCAAATATATCAAGTCTTTTATATTTAATAAGAAAAGTCTTTTATGCAAATAATTATAGTTAATATTGTCATTGTCAATTATTTTGAATTAAAAAACATAGAAAATGAAAGTTAGAAAAGTACTATACAACTTCAAAATATTATAAATAGATAGATACATATGTAAAAATAACTTTTATTCAACATTATGTAAACTTTTATCTTATGCATTACTGTAATATTTTAGCAGCAAATGTAGCTTTAAAAATAAAGTTATTAAATACTTAAAATGCTTTAAAGTAGTGATAAAACTTGATCCCCTCAATTTATCTTGCTTACCCGCCCTTTTTAATTAATCCTAGTTGTTTGCAAATTTACCTTCCCTCAAACAATTTAAGAGTTACCTTTTTTTTTTTTTGGGATCCATAAAAAATGACATTCGTCAAAATGAACCAAGGAATTCGACCTTCCATTCCGTTACTACCTCACTAACATGAGAAACTGGAAATATGTACAATAAAATTAAATAATATATTTATTGGGTAGCAATGAAGTTAAAAATTGCAGAGCTTTAAAAGGATCATTAATGACGAATCCAACAAGAAGGTAAGAACTCGCAAAAGGATTCATGGCAAAGATTACTATGGCCTCATTTGGTTTTCTTTCTCTCTCTCTCTCTCTTTTTTTTTTTTTTTTTTTTTTTTTTTTTTTTTTTGCTTTAAGTGATTATCTTCGTTCTGTTTTTTTGGGTATGTTGCGATGATCCTTGTGAAGCTATGGTGCCGATTCCACTGGTTGACATGCTCGAGTGTGGAGCCAAAGGCAAGATCAGACTAAAGAGGATCAAAGTTGTTTGTTAAAAACCAAAAGTTGTGAAAACAGAGCTCTTATTGTGACCAAGTTAACTTTAGCAGCAATTTTGATCAAGTGGCTTCAATTTGATAAAGGTTGAAATTCATGAGTTCAATTTGTTGAATATCTTTTTCTTGGTTGTAAGTTTAAATTAACTCTTTTTCTGTAAGGAAGGATAATTCTAGAAATAAATGGGATTCACTTAAAAAAAAAAGGTTATTGAGTAAAACGGGGGTATAATAAGATGAGACTATTTGAACCGACTAATTTCTTCTTTAAATTCATCTAAAAAATAAATTTATTATTAAATTTTAATTTTTAAAAATTTCAAAGGTAACACTCACTAATCTCTTTCTTAATTCGGAGAAAAATTATCATTGTAAATAGAACTCTATTAACTTTAGATAGAAATTAAAAAAGAGATATTTGTTAATTTATATTATTCCCTTTGGATAGAAATTAGGATGTATTAGTTTTTCTTTTGAAAATTTAGATGAAAAAAATTTTATTTTCTTTGCGGTATATGAGGATTGCAAGTAGACGGTGGTTTTTATTCTTTTTAATTCAAGATAGATTATAACAATATCTATTTGAATTTTGAGCAGTTTGTCTCATCTCTTAAAATCATTTGCAATTTATCGTTAAAAATAAATATTAAAATTGGTGAAAAACTAAAGGAATGAGAGAAAGAGAAAATAGGGTGAGTTAGATAAAATACCACCACTCTAATATATATTTTAAAAAGTAAACATTACAAAATTGGCCTATTTATTCAACAAAATACTTATCGCAAATAATTAAATGGTGACATAATATCATAATTTGAGTTAGTTGATGTTACAATTTGAAATTTGCCAAGAATCTAAATAGCTAGCACTGTGTAGAAACCAGCTTGAAAATCTACTTCCACGGAAATACTTACGCACCTACATTTGTGCGAGGTAGAATATTTATTTAATTTTTCATGATCTTGTGCCCCCACTTTCTATAAATACATAATATCATATTTACTAAGATGAATTTATATGTAAATACAGATCAAATAATAATATCCTTGTTTCAGAATGGACACAAGGTGAAGGAGTTTAAAGCAAACTTGAATGTTGATTATTCAGAGTAGCACGTAATGATTACATTCAACATTTTTACACGCCTATATGTATCTAGATTGATCATAATGGATTCATACATCAGACTTACCTTGACGCACTCCGGTTTTGCTCATTTCAGCAATATAAATTGTCTATTTACAATCAGAGCCGTCCATAAGTGGGCCCACTGGGGTAAACAACCAAAACGATAAGGATCAGTAGTATGATAGAATATCCTCTGCGAGGATTGGATTTATATATGCACTGCACCGTTCTCATAATGATATTTGGCGAAAAAGGGGGAAAAAAGAAAAAAAGAAGCAAACTTCGAGATTCGAAAGAGAGAAAGGCATTTATTGACAGGTGTCCCACTACCTGTAAGTATGCAAGCCCTAGTTTGCTTACACGTATCCTATGTCAAAACATTGAGCACTTCTATATGGCTTCGCAAATCTGTATCCTTTGGCCTTACCAAAAGCACAAGCAGAAAGCAGAAGTTGATTAAAGATCAGCAGAAGGGTTGAAGTTATTTCCACTGTTGCAAGATTGTTCGTAGTTATCTTATCGCTTTTCGCTGAGCTGCGGTTGTTTAGTTTTGTGGGTTTGAAGAGAGAAGAAGAAGAAGAAGTAGAAGAAATATGGCTCAGACTGTGGGCAGCAATATAGCAGCTCCATTGTTGTTTTTCAACCTGATCATGTATCTCATCGTGGTGGGGTTTGCTAGCTGGTGTCTTAACAGGTTCATCAATGGCCAAACCAATCATCCTAGTAAGTTTTTTGGTGTTTTTCTTTTTTTAAAGGTTATTTTCAAGCCCTTTTCTAGTGGCCGCCCAAGTTGGAATCTCAGGAATTTGAATCATGCAAACGAAATTCTTGAAAGGGTATGGCCGAAATTTTAATTTGTGCTCGGCCCACCTACGTAGAAAGCGAGTTTCCAAATCGTACATGCAGCTTTTATTTTCAGGTTTTGGAGGAAATGGAGCAACAATGTTCTTCCTGACCTTCGCTCTATTAGCCGGCGTTCTCGGCGTAGCTTCGAAATTCATCGGCGGCAACCACATTAGAGCTTGGAGGAATGATAGCCTAGCAGCAGCAGGGTCAAGTTCTTTAATAGCTTAGGCCATAACTGCAATCGCTTGCGGGTATACATTTATTCTTTCACTTTCTTACTTAAATCTTGAAAAGTTTATGTCTGGTCCCCTTATTTCACAGAATTTTTTATTTAGCCTCCTTAAGTTTCCAGTTTCTTCGTTCTGACCCCATCGAGTCAAACAGGCTGGCTTGCAAGGAGATAAACTTAGGACAACACAGAGGATGGAGACTGAGGGTGGTAGAGGCATTCATCATAATCCTAACATTCACTCAGTTTTTGTACCTCTTGCTGCTTCATGTTGGCATGTTCAGCAGCAGATATGGACCTGGCTACCGAGATACTGACTACGGCATCGGAGCCGGCCCCAGTGTCGATCCGGCAGGACCTAAGGGTGTTGTTGGCGGTGCTGCGACTGGGACTAGGGTTTGAATAAATTAAGTCATAATAATAACAGTAACAACAGTAATAATGTAACAATAGATGGGTCAATCATCATTCTCATTATCATCTGATGATGCGGGGTTATTTCATTTGTGTCTGTTTTGATTACTTTCGGATTTGTCCTTCTTTTTATATTTTTATTCCAGTCCATTTGTGGTGTTTCTGTAAGCAGAGATGGAAGATGTTGTTTTAATTATCTCGTGTTTGTTGAAATTGTTCTTGTAGTACGTATGTCTAACGAGGACTTTTCATTTTAATTGATTTTTATTCATTTTGTTTTTTTTGGTTTGCCATTGTGTAGATGTTATACAAAATATTTCAATATGTTCTGTGGAGACATGCTTTTTTGTCTTTTGAATGCCTTTCAAGAACTTAATTTGTGTTAGTGTTGCAAATAAAACATGACATGACCAAAAAATAAAACTAAATCTTATGTTCTTATACGCACCATGAAACACGCTAACATAGTGCAAAGTGATTATTATTAGCATTGTTAATAAATTTTTATTTGCTGATGAACAAGGAAACAATTTGCTAGGGTTGGCAATGGTTGAAAACCTTCAGTGTAGAGTCGTTAAAAAAATTATTAATTTTATGTTTATGTCTATTCATTGGAATTAATCTTCCTGAGGTGTTGACCGTTGATTATTAAATGTTCATCTCTTCACTTTAAATTTTAAATATCAACTAAAATTCCGACCTTGAGTCAAAAGAGAGTCGAGCTGTTATGTTAGCAACCTTCCAAAACTCTCATAATACCTCATGTTTTTGTACTTACCATTTTGACTTCAATTTCAATTAGGTTAGAAAAACACATTTCTTACTACAGCAACGTTATCTTCAATGGCGTTAAGAAAGTTTGACCTTAATTTCAATTATATTAGAAAAACAGATTTCCGACCAAAGCTTAGGGGAGGCTGCAAAGCCTCGTTATCTTCAATAGCGTAGAGAAATTTAAGGGGTTTTGAGGCTAAAAATTGAAAATTAAAGGTTGGTCATGAATGTGCCTTGATGATATGGAGATTCTTCCTTTAGGAAATATTGTTTCCATTTAATTTTTTTAATCATTTACTGTTGAACAAGAAATCTTTGGTGAAAATCATCACCAATAACTAGGAATATTTATGTTATACCACCAAGAATTAATAATGAATTATACGAAAGCGTACCTGAATCCATAACGTTGAATTGCTCTCTAGGGTTGTGTGGTTGGTCTTTCTGATCAACACATTCTCTTAAAGAATCATTTGATATTCTCTGCACTCTCTCTTTAATGATGAGATGTCAGTAGAGAATAGAATGATATGTGTGACCTGGGACCATAACTACTTATATGGACAATTTTTTTCTGTTGTCATTAGGTATTCCTAATTTTGCCCATCATAGAATTAGAATACAATTAGGTCTCTATACATTAAAAGCTCACATCCTGTTAGATACATTAAAGCCTATAATATCGAAAACCTTAATAGATTACTTTTAATTAGACTTAACCCTATATGACAGTCCGCAATACATAATTATTCACATATAAACCCAATGTTGGATTAAGGATCTAACGATGTCAGATTAAAAAATCTAACATTTCCATCTTTTTTTTAATTTTTTATAACAAAAAAATTTTCATTTTCTCAGCTTAAAATTTGCTCTAAACATAAAGAAGAGCAAACTTGCATCATTATTGTTGACACAGTTCTGGTCACTTGGAGAAATAAATAAGTGGAGTTGATAATAAACGAGATATAGAAATTTACGTGGTATGAGTAATTTCACTATTGAATAAGTTTTACAATTGAATCTTTTTTGTTTACTTATTTGCTCATGTCCTTCCTATGTATTAAGAGTTTTCTATTTACAATATGACTTAAATGACTCGAATTCTCGATAACTCTTCATTCTGATAATCTTTATCATTTAATTGGAGTTTTATTTGATGTCAAGATTTATATTCAACATCAATCTCCTTTTCAAACTAAGCTTTATTTAATGGTAACATTTATTTCTTTCTCAAACTGATTTTAATAACCATGAATGAGACTTTTATTTGGCTTAGAAAAGGTTTTCAATTATTGGGCTCTCACGCCATCATGTTCCCATATAACTGTGTTCTCCTGCAGCCATACTCTCTATTGTAGTTGCTTATCTGACTTATTAAGCTTCCAGTTGCTGAGATCTCACGCTATTATGTTCTCTTATAGCTATGCTCTCCTACAGTCATGTTCTCCTACAATTATGCTTATCTGATTTATGAAGCTTCTAGCTATTGAGTTTCCGTGCTATTATGCTCTCTTATAGCTATGTCCTTCTACAATCACGATTTCCTATAATTGTGCTTATTTGGCTTATTAAAATTCTAGCTACTTGGGTTGGCAAAACCTTGGTTTGGGTTCGAGTATTGTAATGCTCGAACCCCGCCTGTATGTAATTTTTAGACACCCAAGTCGGGCTTAAAAAGCTCGACATCGGGCCCGGGTACAAACCCAGATTTTATATTTTTTAATATTAAATATGTATTTTTTGTGTAATTTATAATTTTTAAATTTATTTTAATAAAATTAGACATGAAAATATAAACTTTAAATGTTTAAAACTTTACATATATGTAATAGATGAGTCAAATAAATATAATTATTTAAAATAATATATATTTTATAATATTTTTAATAAAATCCAGGTTCCAACACGTGTCCCGGATTTATCAAGTGATGTCCAGGATCAGCCCGCATTCATAGCCAGCCCGGGTAATCTCCTGGGTCTATGGGTCCAGACCGGACGAGTATTTTCGACACATTTACCAGCTACTTAGCTCTTGTGCTCTAATGCACCAAGAAAGTTCCTAGAAGAATGGAGGGGTCACAACAGTCCCACTTAAAACCCAGACTCCTTAGGCTCTTTTCGCCTTGTTGATAGAACTTTCCTAGACATGCAAAAATACATATTACTTACAATAGATTGTCTCCCAAGTATAAATGGCCGTCTCCACCGTATCAATGAACAATACTGTATGCGTGAATAAGATCGTATTTGTGAATAGTTCCGTATGCGTGAACAGTGCTGTATGCCCCAAGCACGAACCTCTAGCTTTGATACCAATTGTTGCGGAAGCGAGGGTTAAACAATTACTAATATTCTGGTGACTGGGATTTTTGTAAAAATATAAATATGGTGATAAACAAATATAAAGAAAATATGACACAATAATTAACGTGATTCGGCGTAATGTCTACGTCCACAGGTAAAGACTGGAAGATAATTTTAGTAACAAATGGGAATTTACAAAAGTGGGGAAAGATCTCAAAACTCACAATCTCAATACACCCAATTGAATTCTCACTAGAACAATCAAGTAGAAACTCTCTTAAATCTCTCAAATTTTTTCATTTACAATTGCTCTCAACTCTCTTAATTGGATGATTCAAGCTCTAACCTCTCCTCTGTATTTATGGGCATTGCTCACCTACCAGCAAATTGAATTTTGAAACAAAAAAGTCAACTTTGACGGGCATTGAATTCAATGCCCACAAAGCAAAGTTTGATTTTTCAACAGCTACCTCGCATGTTTTGTTTCGTTGTCGCATTCTCTCAATGTTTAAGTTGAAATTATTGATTTATGAAGCCACTATTTGGCTATAGAAGGAGAGCTTTCTCCAGAGCTCTGTATCCCAATTGAGAGCATTTATTTTGTGAAAGCAAGAGAAGCATTCGGAGCTTTCAAAATAGAGAGAAATATTCTGAAGAATGAAATTAATATTGTGGAAGCAATTGGTTCCGGCAATATGAACAATTGTAAACTTGGGTAAAAAAGTGTTTCTTTGTTCAGATGCTGTCATTGAGTGTAAGTCGGGTTAGAAAAATTACAGTGAGTATAGTGGCACCAATTTTCTTCATAGTAAATTTTACTCTAGTTGTCTTTTAATAATGACGCTGTTTTTTCTTTAATTTAGAGTTTTTCAGGTAAATTTTATATTATTGACCGTGATTTTTTTTTAATTAGAATTTTTTATATAAATCTTGTATTATGTAGTTAGTATTATTCTCTATTTAACATTTTATATTATTATTTACTTTGGATAATGCTTGTGGAGATCTTAGGAAGAAACTCTGAATTTCCCAACAATATATATTACTGTAAATCTTCCTTCTGTCTTCACCAAATAAAGTGAGAAAGATAGAAATGGAATCGGTAGAAGGTGAAGCATCACTAAGAGGCCAAGCAGAAATATGGAATCACATGTTTGCTTTTATAGATTCTCTAGCCTTGAAGTGTGTTATTGAGCTTCGAATCCCTGACATCATTCACTCTCATGGCGGCCTGATCACTTCATCACAAATAGCTTCATGCATTGACTCTCCCTCCTCCCCTGAAATATCCTACATCGAACGCATCATGAGATTGTTAAGCCGTAAAAACATCTTCGCCGTACAACATCCATCAGACGGTGGGGAGCCCCTCTACGGGTTGACCCACTCGTCAAGATGGCTTGTCACTGGCTCTGATTCAAACCAGCTGGGATCCGTTTTCTTAGTGGAGAACCATCCATACCTAGTCAACTCTTGGCATTTCCTGAGCCAGTGTGTCAAAGAAGGTGGTTGTGCAATTGAAAAGGCTTTTGGCGGTGTATATATCGATTTAGCATCGAAAGATGAACAGTTCAACAATATCTTCAATGAGGGCATGGCTTGTAATTCCAAGTTCTTAACAAGGGAAATATTAGCAAGTTATAAACATGGATTTGATTCGTTGAAATCACTAGTCGATGTGGCAGGTGGGATTGGAGGGTTGATATCTGAGATTGTGAAATCATATCCACACATCAAAGGCATCAACTTTGATTTACCACATGTCATCACCACAGCACCGGTCTATGATGGGGTCACACATGTTTCGGGTGATATGTTTCACACCATTCCTAATGCTGACGCACTTCTCTTGAAGGTAACTAATATATATATATAATATTATTTTTAGGTACATGAACCTCATTCTTTTTAATGCGGCACACTCTTAAATAAGCTGATTTAACCGAGTTATTTTTTAATAAATTATAAAGTATGCGATTTAAGAGAGTTTAAAATTAACTCTTTTAAATTTCATGACTTAAAATTGTGTTCGCATGAAAAAAAAAAAGAGGATACCTGTATTATATGATAGACTCTATATATAAATATGAGAATTTTTCAATTCGGACTTATAATTTGAAACTAAAATTCGTGACAAGTTGACAATAATATAAATATACTTTTATAATATTGTCAAATAATTTATAAGGATGTAAAAGTCTATTCATCCAATTATTAACTTGTCCTGAACTTTAACAGAGTTTAGAATCCTGAACTAGATCACCGCTATATTTATATAGGTAGTCTGGAATACTTTTACTTTATTATATAATTAATTCATTGCAATTAATATTGTTCAGTGGGTGCTCCACAATTGGAGCGATGAGGCTTGTGTAAAGATTTTGAAGAATTGCCGGAAAGCAATCCCGGAAAAAACTGGAAAAGTGATCATTATTGATGTTGTTTTGCAACCTGATGGTAAAGGCCTGTTTGATGACGTTGGTTATGCATTTGATTTAGTTATGATGGTTAACATGCCGGGTGGGAAGCAGAGGACTGAGCTTGAATGGAAGAAATTATTGGAAGAAGGAGGCTTCCCTCGCTACCAGATCATCAAAATTCCAGCTTTACAATCTATTATCGAGGCCTATTCAGAGTGAAATGAAACTTTAAGTTGATAGCTAAACCATATTCACACAGATGCCTATATAATAATTAAT
The DNA here is from genome assembly GCA_030444775.1 of Atalantia buxifolia. Classification (NCBI taxonomy): domain Eukaryota; kingdom Viridiplantae; phylum Streptophyta; class Magnoliopsida; order Sapindales; family Rutaceae; genus Atalantia; species Atalantia buxifolia. The sequence goes on from CM059839.1 coordinate 8,495,013, forward strand.
AAAATAGGTATTGTACCCAAAAAAAATAAATAATAATTAATAAAATAGGTATTGTACCCAAAAAAAATAAATAATAATTAATAAAATAGGTGTGAAATAAAGTTCAGTACTCTATGGGCAAAGTTAAGGCACTGGTTGCATTTTTGAAAGGGAAATTATGCAAGCATAATATTGGAAAATTTATAAAAATGATCACAAAATTTATATATTTTTCAATTTTAACCCCCCATAATTTTTTCTATCAACATTAGCCAAAATTCAAATTTGCGGACGAAATTACCCTCATCATTCTCACGTTTCTCTCAAGCCAAAACCCTCCCCCTCTCACCAAAATCTCATCACTGGAATCCCGTATACATTGTCGGCAACGTAGATCCAAGGCGCAGGAAGTTTTCGACGGCTGAAAGAAGCTAAATTACGTTGAAAATATTCGGAGATCTCTAAAATCAAAGACAAAAATTGGAAACCCTAGGTGAGTTATTGAAAACTTGTTGTTGTTGTTGTTGGTTGCATTGGTGATGGATTATGGTGTTTAATGGCGGTGGTGGGTGAGATACATGTGAGAAAGGGAAGGGAAGGGGAAGGGAAGTGAAAGGAAGGCAGGCACGCAGCTCACGCGATCTCGCGTGCGACAGGTGCATCCCTCATTCGCGGATGGGCCTATTGCACGACAGGCTCAGTCTCGCGCGAGGGATGGGCCTGTCGCACTCGAGGGATGCACCTGTCGTATGCGAGATCACGCGCGACAGGCGCGGCTTCACGCCAGCGGGCCCGTCGCTCGGGAGACTCGCCCGCTGGCCTGTGCGCGCGAGCTGCGTGTCCGCCTTCCTTTCACTTCCCTTCCCTGCGCCAATTTTCAGTGATTTAATTTTAATTTTCCGTGAACTCAATTTCTTTGATTTTTGGGCTAAATGCAATGTAATAATATTATAAATATTAACATATACATGGCGAAATCAGAATCATCAAAAATTGAACTAGGCAGGATGTATTTTCCTTATACCGATCACTTTCCGGGTCGAATTTCGAGCATGTGTAATTTATCTTCGGTCGTAAAAGCTATTGAGCGAAAATTGATAAAGCGACAGTTAAATCTATTCAAGAAGGATATATTTGGATATTTCTTAGAGTGTCGAAGCTTTCCATTTAGTGGTGTAATTTTACACAATATTTTGCTTAGGCAAGTGGCCCATGAAGAAGTCAGCAGGGAGGATCAGTTATGGTTTCAAATTGGTGAGTATTTGATTCGCTTGTTAATTGTTGAATGGTGCTTGGTTACTGGACTTTTCTTCGGTGTAGATAGGGTACTAAACAATATCAAAGAGCACAGGCTACTGAAAATGTATTTTGATGGTTTGCGTCGCAACATCAATCTTAAGCAATTTGATGCATTATTTGAGCAGTTGAAATTTGAGGCAATGGATGACATCGACGCATTAAAGATTGCATTGTTTTATTTTGCGGACAGAGTTTTAAATGCAAGAAAAGGCCACTGTCAAATCAATTTCTCATGACTTGATGAAGTAGATGATATACAGTACTCCCGCAATCGTCCATGGGGTTGTTTATCATGGAAAACGATATATGAGAGTCTTGATAATGCATTGTACAAGAAAGACGAGAAATTTAAGACGACTCGGTTGGAAAACCCTTGTCATAAAATTGAAAAAGTACAATGTTTACGGCTTTACGCCCATGATTTAGATGCGTTGTTTTTTTGTTTATTAATAAGTTTTGTAATATTAAATATTTGATAGTTGTTTTAATAACTTTTTACCTTTGGTTGTTGTAGGCTTGGATTTACGAAGCGATCAGAGGTTTGCCTTCAGAATGGGCCGTGAAAACGAAGAATAAGATTCCCCGCATCCTGCAATGGAAGCCCATGGCTTCTTTGAAAATCAATTTTGCTGAAGTTTATTCATTCTTAAATGACGAATCTCGTCTTGTAAGTAATATGTATTAGTTTTTTTTTAATATTAGTAAATTCAAATTCTATTTACTTACTTATGATTTTGGATTGAATTTATTGCAGGGGAATGTTTACAAACCCTTGAGCCGAATGGAAAGGAGAGTAGCAAAAAATATTAGCTCACTGTGAAGGATTACATGCCACACATTCCAGGCTGGGTTTATAAGGTCAGTATTCTATAAGTACTATTATTTATTTAATCAAAATATGATTTTTCTTTTTCTTATTTTAAATGTTACTTTATATAGCACCAACCCTAAATTAACGCGCCGCCGTCCATTACAAAGCAATCAGACGAGCATGACGACATACCAAGCCCAACACCCGAGCAGTGTTATGAGACTTTTGAGGATGAGAATGAGGTTGAGGTGCCTGTAGATGACCATAATGAGCAGACAGATAACTCTGATGACGCACGTGTTTCTGAGGTTATAGAAAAATTATTTTCTTCATATATAAATAATGTTTATTTACTGTTATTCTAAAGTTTTCTTTTAATTTTTTAAATAGTTGAGGACAAAGCAGTTTAGTGATTATATGCAACGATGATTGGACAAGATTGATGGTAATATTCACGAACTTAAGTCAGAATTTCGTAACATTCACGAACTTAAGTCAAAATTTAAAGATTTTAAAGAAACCGTCGTGGAATTTATCGATTCATTCTCTAAACGTTCAAAAAAGGATTCTCCCGCTGGACGCTCGTATGCAGTGAGTAAATTTAAATTTAACAATTGTGTTCGTTTGGCTTTTAATTTGTTTACTGTTAATATGTTTATCTTGTCAAATGGACAGGCCTCAGATGATTATGGAGTGTATACTGATGTGGGCAATCAAAATTTTTCTACTCCTACGTCATTGTATAGTTTCTACGAGGATATTAGTGGGGACAGCGTACAAGTCCTCACTGAAATACAAGTTATGCAACCCAAGAGGGGGGTGAATTAGGATTTTAAAGATATGCAATACAATTCGCACAACAATTTAATATATTGCCTTAATCAAATAAAAAACAATAAATTCAATCAAGCACAATATTAAAAGAGTAAGGGAAGAGAAAGCAAACACAATAATTTTTACGTGGTTCGGCTATCCCCGCCTACGTCCACGCCTCCAAGCTCACCGGGCTTGAGGATTTCACTATCCAAGCCTCCCAAGGTTTCAAATGTTTACAATTGACTTCCAAGGTGTCAATGGACCTTTACAACAAGAGATTATCTCCCCAATCTCTTCACCCCAAGTGTTTCCCACACTTGTACACTCACAATTTGATAAGAAATGAAAATCACAACAATAAAACTCTCGTTAAGAGTGGATATACAAATAATAGCTCAATAATGATTCAATAAATGATGATTTGCGAAATGGAAGCTCAATATTTGTTATATGATCCTGTTTATGCTTGGATTAGTCTTTAAAATGAAGTTGGGATTGAGTTTTTATAGTTAAAGCCCGAAAACTAGCCGTTATAGACAAATTCCAGCAACCAAGCAGTTAGCCGCATGATTTATCCGGCTAGCCGCTTGTAAAAGTGAGTTATTTTGAATTTTGCTACAGTAACATTATTCACCAAAATTACACTTTAGCCCAAAACTTTCTATAATTATATTATGACCCTAAACTTTATAAAACTTTACAAAAAAATCCAATTTCAGAATTTCCAAATAACATTGTATTTCAAAACTTTCTAAAATTATGATATAGCCTCAAATATATTATTATTACTCAAAGAGGTCCTTTTCAAAATTTAACATAATACCTATAATTTTTAAAGTTTTCAAAACCTTTCACTTTAGTCCAAAATTTGAAAATATAAGATTTTCCTGAGGCGGCTAGCCGCTAGCCTCAGGCGGTTAGCCGCTTCCTCTCTGTCCAATTTTGGATTTCATGTGATTGAATTTCATTCGGGTCCTCAAACTTTCATAAATTATAATATGACCCAAAACGTTTCAAAACTTTGCAAATAAGTCCAAATCCGAAATTCAAAATAATACTTATTGAAATCAAAGATTACAAAACTTTTTCTTTTAAGTCCAAATTACTCAAATCCACAAAATACTTTATCTTATCAATATAGAACCTTTTAGTTATAAATATAAAACCTTTTAGTTTATGAAAAATAATTATTGAATTAATCTTTTGAGCTTCACAAATGCTAAATCATGCATTAATTAAATCATACCGGATTTACAAGAATTTATCGCAATAATTCATCTGTTGAGCTCTAAACTTCATTCTTGATTTCGCCGTTGTCTGTGGAGTGTCTTGAACTTGATTTCACTTGATTCACTTGCATAAATATTATCCTTCAAAAACTAGTGAAAATGTGAAATACAATATTTATTATTATTACTTAAGACACATGTTTGTTATCATCAAAATTACATTATGTGTAGCCCTTTAGGCTAACACTCACTGAGGCACCTCCGAGTATTAGTAAGTTCGGCCGAGCATACAGACCGTCGTATGTTTTGGATAGTCCTTATGTGATGCCTCTATTCAGGCGAGGCAAGAACGTCCGCCGTTTACCTCCACCGCAAATCATGGACCATGCGATTGACATGAGTACTAGTGTGGATATAAATCCATTTCGAGGAATGAAGGATTCTACTCTGTATGCTGAGTTTGACCGATGGTTCGCTGGCCATATGATTGTGGATCAGAGAGTCCAACACCCACGGTCGTTCTTCGAAATAATTTTGGGTTTAACTTCGATGGGATGGCTAGGCGATAAGGTAATTATATTTCGAAGTTCTTTGAGTGTTGTGGATTGTGTATAATTTTCTACTAAATCAGAATATTTCTGTTCCTCGACAGCATATTCACGAGTATTTTCTCTTGATTAGCGAGAAACAACAGCAGTATCCGAATGCCTTAGTTCAACGTGTGACACATAATAACACTTTTTTTGGGTAACGTGCCGAGATAACTTATAGTTACCATTTCTATTTGTTTATTATCGTTTTCAAGTTTCGTTAATTTATGATACTTTCTTGGTTATCCACGTATTAGGTGTTCTTCAATCAGTTATGGAACAACGGGGATTATGCGGTCGATTCATTAGTCTACGACGATCGCTTGAATAGCTATATTAGTGGGTGACAACACACTATGTCCAAACCAATGACGGATGTCGATATGGTATGTATTTTATTGCATTTTACAGCTGTAATCAAAATATACAAGTTGTCGCTTTTTGTTGGTTATTTGTAAATTTCATATATAACGAACATAATTAATCAAAATATACAAGTTGTCGCTTTTTATATGCAGTTACTCATCCTTGTTAACTTGGATGGCGCACATTGGGTATTAGCCTGAGTAGACTTTCATAAAAATAAAGTCTGGATTAATGACTCATTACTGACATTTCACAACGACAAAAGATACAAGTGAAAATTCAAGTCACTTGAAGTTATCTTCCCTTGATGGTTGGAATATATTGGCTTTTATAACATTCGACCTGAGTTGCAGAGTGCTAACCCTTGGAAAGTTATCGCAGTTAAGAACGTGCCACAACAAGAGTTTGGAACTGGCGATTGTGGTGTTTTTTTATTGATGTTTACGATGTATTTAATGTTTGGCCTTAAATTAGAGTTTAACGGTAGTCATGGGGAGTACTTTAGAAAGAAAATTGTAGTTGATATATTTAATAATGATATTGTATTATAATCCGTTGTAGAATTAATATTGAAACTTTGTTAATTTATTCTAATTTATGCACTTAAAAAAAAGGAATCGAACATAGGTCTGAAAAATTCAGATCGCATCGAAAATCGAATTGGATTCGGATTAATTCATCAAACACCGATAATACATGAGAAAGTGGAAGAGGTTGAAGAAAGCAATGTGCGCTTGCTCTCGGGTTTGGGGGCAGTTTGGAGCGTTAACTTCCGCTCGTGCGCGCGCGCGAGTGTAAGGGACGGGCGCTAGCTCGCGCCCGCGGATATGCTACAGCGCTCGCGAGCGCGCTTGGTGCGACAGCCCAAGTCTGTCTCACCAATTTTGGTACGACAGCTGGCCTGTCGCACCTGTCGCATGAGCACATACAAGCTGATCAAGCTGAAACACTCTGTAGGAGTAAGTTTTCTTTTGCAGGTCTACTAAACCTTCCTTAATCCCACCACTACAACTTGAAATCAATACGGAGACACCAGCCGAACAATCATTCTTTCAGCTATAGTTCTCCTTTCAGTGATAATTTCATCTGCCCATGTTGTTAACCGAGTACTCATTGATTCAGCCACATTTTTCCTATCATAAAACCATTGCTGCAATATTTTCCTAAAGTAATCAACAAGATGAGTAATAGGAAATTTTCGTGGTTCCCTTATGAAAGAATTAACACTCTCCATGATGTTGGTGGTAAGTATACTGTACCTCCTACCTTCAAACTGAGACCTTGCCCAATTACATGTTCCGACATTATTTTCTAAGTAATCAGCTGCACCCGAATGGATCATCCACAACCCTTCAAGTTGCCTTTTAAATTTCTCATGTCCATATGCTTTTGTTGCATTAATAAAGGCAGGTTCAAATTCATCCCAAAGAACTTTGGACATCCTAAACCTTGACTTAATGTTACCTTTGACATGGTAAAAACAAACACCATGAGTTGCATTCTGAAATACTTTCAGAACTGCTCTCTTTATAGCAGTGCATCGATTGGAGATAATTACCAACTCAGGTCTATCGCCAATCACTCCATGTAACTTCATCATAAAACATTCCCAAGCATCATTATTTTTTGAATCCATGATCCCAATGGCTAATGGATACAATTGATTATTACCATCCAGACATGTTGCTATGAATATACTTCCATGATATAGCCCCTTTAGATGAGTACCATCGACAGCAATGACAGGCCAAATATACTGCATAAAACCCTTGATAGAAGATCCAAGTGATACAAAGTAGTATAAGAAATTACCATCTCCATCCTGCTCGAGGTGAGTGACTGTACCCTTATTTGCTTTAGTCAGTACGTGAGAGTATTTGGGGAGCAAGTTGTATGACTCTGTAGGGTTGCTCGAACTATTTCAAGACCAACTTCTCTGGCTCGATATGCCTGCTGGTATGTTAACTGAACATCGTACTCCTGCTGCATATCTGCTCTTATGTTATTCGGAGTATAAATCCTCTTGTCTTGAATATATTTATCTGCGATAATATGACCGACAACTCGGCTCCTTACTTGATGACGATCGTCAACCAATACCTCATTATGATAAGTGTGTACATTGTCAATTATCCGCACCACCCAAGGAACATTTTGCTCGTACGAATTTCTAGTTGCTCGAGTACGCCATTTACATGATTCCGAACAACAATGAGCTTCGAAACGTGTCGTTGTAGACCGTGCAATCTTGAAATCAAACTTATCCATAAAGGCAACCTTGCACAGTTGTAATATAAACTTATTCTTCTCATTAAATAACTTACCTACACTGATATCATCTGAGTAGCTCGCAACTGCTAACAAAGCTTGGACCAACCATGTTCGAAAGTAAAATTAGAGCAAGACTTATGAGGGGGTCAACCCTCTTTCTCGATCGAACCATTGGAGGAATAGATCTATTACCGCTATTATTCATAGGAATATCATCTTCACACTCATCTTCATGCTGAAAAGACGGAATATTGAAGGACCAGCTCCTCCATCATCACCTGGATTATTGAAATGAGAGCTCCTCATTCTATTAGAAGGTTCTGCACAAACATTATCCCCCTCTGTCTCATCATAAAAATCATCAGTGTCCCGAAAATCATTGTTATGATACGGAGAATACCGTTGCTCCAACAACGTTGTTAGTGGTAATACATCTTCTCCAACATCCTCTAATGTAATGTCGTTATTATTAATATTGTCATAATTGTCGTGGATTGGAGAGTAATATTGCTGCAGCGACATTCTCCTTGGAAACATCTGTTTTTCATTATCAGGGCCAGACATATTTGCTCTAAAAGAAGTTTCTGTTTCGACATGTGGCTCAATATCTTCACTCACTACTCGAGGTGACGTGGTAACGAATATAGGAATGCATCCATAATTGGCTACATTAGATGCTATATGTAATACAACTCTCACCATTTCATCATCAAATATATCCATAGGTAGTGCACATATACGATATAATGTGTTACTGGACCTTAAAGTTGTTTTCATTGTGATACTATATTCATTAGGATTTAATTGTAACACCTCATATACTCTTGCCAAAAACTGATCAAACAGACAATTTTTCTCAACCAAAAAAGCTCTATTTTTACATTAACGTACTCCATACGACCATCCTCTAACGTCTCCCACCAACCATCATAATACAATTCAAGCACAACTAAATCCATTAAGCCTGAAATTAAAAAAAAATTATTTATGCACTATGAAATAAAGAATGTAATGAATCTGTTTTTGGGTGCGACAGGCAACCTCGCACTGGCACCAAGCTTCGACTGGCAGAACCACTGAAACAAAAATTACAAGTTTAGAAAATAACTCGTACCACTCAGTGACGTCGAATGGTATTGGATCTGGATGTATTACGATCGGATTTTACTTTTATCGTTCGCCCATCGACGTTCACCGTTGCTTTTGCTATCGCTGGTGATAATTCAAGAGTGTAAACTTGCCTTTATTTTGATAAAAGGGGAACTTTTGCTTCGTAAGCAAGGGTAATTTGGGAAGATAAGCATGTGTTTGGCTAATGTTGATAGAAAAAAGTTCAAGAGGTTAAATATGAAAATAACTAAAGTTTTATAGTTATTTTTGTAAATTTTCCCATAATATTTCTGTTTCAAATCATGCACGCATGTTTAGGGATGGCAATGGGCACCGCCCGCAGCGGGTATGCCATTACCAAACCCAAACCCGCACAAAATTTAAATTACCAAACACACCCGCAACCCGCAGCGGGTTTTAATTTTTTTAAGAAAACCCACCCGCAGCGGGTTTTGATAATTACCAAACCCGCAATGGTACCCGGCGGATTTTTTGCGGGTTTCCGTATTTAAAATTATAAATGTTTAATATATAAATTTATAATAATAACCTCAAATTTCATATAACATATTCAATTTTATATTTAAACAATATAAATGAAAAATTAAAATTTCAACATCAATCCAACACAAATTCTCAAATTTAAGTATAAATTACACAAATCCATTTAAAAAATACAAACTAGTATCTAAAAATAATAATTACATTTCATATTATCATTTAAAACAAGCTCCAAGAGAAGATATTCATTTCATTCATTACCATAAGCACTCATCCAACATGATGCCTACAATAATAATTAAGATTAATATTTTCAAATACTAACTCGAAGAAAAAAATTATAATAATAAAATAAGTCATGTATTAAGTTAAAGAAAAATAATACATACAAAATTATAATAGGTATATAATAATCTATGAATTACATTATTTTCTTTATACATTTTTAGATTAAAATTTTTAGATTATTTTCTTTATACACATTATTTTCTTTATACATTTTTAGATTTAAATTAAATTAAAAATATTTGGAAAAAGTATTGCGGGTTTGGTGGATATCCATGCGGGTATCCATCGGGTATAAGATAAATACCAAACCCACCCGCATCCATGTGCGGGTTTTAGTTTATAATACTAAACCCGCCCGCAACAGATAAAATTACCCACAGCGGGCGGGTTTTGGCGGGCGGGTTTGCGGGTATAATTGTCATCCCTACGCATGTTTGAACATTAATATTAATTAGATAGAATCCAATAATAATATTGCTCGTACGTGCTGCTTATTATTGTTGTTTTACTGTATCATTGACATGTTAATCATGTAACAATTGTCACCAAGTGAGGAAATATAAGATAACTCAAAATGGTAGAAATTTAAAAAAATAAAAAAAAAATAACAAAGGCAATAGATGAAGGTTTGATCCTAAATAAAGAATTCAATACAAAGGTTTTCCGATTGAAGGGATTCAATTAGCTCATACAAAATACAACTTCACGGACTAATACCCATATGAAACGATAAAAACTTGATCAGTCCTGTAAAATGTAAAAAAAAAACTCTAATTTTACTTAACCATGTTTTTTAATGGGTTAGTTTTAGGGGCGATACATGACCAAAACAGTTATTTTTTTTTCATAAAATAGTTTTTTTTCTCTCAATTATTTTTTTAATAGTAAAAGTTATTTTATTTTCTTCAACATCATGTTCTCTGTCGTGATTGAATTATGTCTTGAACTTGAGACACTGTCTTATAACCTATTTGTACTTTAACTTTCAATCAAGTTGCGTGATCAAACTTACAATCCTGACATTAAAGTTTTGAAGTATTGATTGATATAATCGTGACATCACAATATTTATAGTCTTGATTAATTAGTCAAGGAATAGAACATTGGCCCTTTTATCAACTTCTTACTTCTCCCCAAATCTTGCACACGTAAGCTTATCAAGTTTTTTAAATTATTTTTTTATGAATTATCTATCTTTAAATAATCTTTCTTATTTTTTAAAATTTTAATTTGCTCTCGTTTTTATTAAAAAGACCAATAAAAATTTATTTACCCATCCCCTTATCTTTTGAAAAAAAGAAGATGACTTACATTTTCAATAGCAAGGGAACAAGTTATATATAGTCAACTCATGAGGGCAGTACTTCAAAATTTACACAAAAGAAAAATTAGTGGGGAACGGCTAACAATAGCACATACAGTTATTTTAGGTGAATTTTAAAAAATAAAATTAAAATATAGTCAACTCATGAGGGCAGTTTGAAATGTGTTTTTGTCAAGATTTTGTTGGGGTTTAGTTCCCATATCAGTGCTCTGGTTTAAAAATATTTCATTATTGCTAATTGTTTGATGTTGACCAAATAACAACCAACATATATTCTAAGCTTTCCATCTATGGAAAATCTAATTTGAGGGACAAAGATCTTGTCAAAGATTTTGAAAATGTTGTTGAAGACGCGTAGGGATAAATAGAAAAGGACAGAGACTTTGTAATTTTGTGAGTGAAATTTCTAAATATGCTCGTGAAAAACAAGCACAATAGAGTCGATACGATTTCATCATAGATTTTGTTTTTAAAAAAATGGAATCGCAAGTTTTAATATATGCAGAAAGTAAACTCTAGCTTGAAGAAAGAGAGAGGGCAGAATGGGATCAATAGAAGTCACGAGGAATTACTAAAAGGGCAAGCTGAAGTATGGCAATTCGTGTTCGCCTTTACAGACTCCATGGCATTAAAGTCCGCCGTACAGCTTCGCTTGGCTAATATTGTGGAAGGAGAGGACTGAGCTTGAATGGAAGAACATTCCTGAGAAAGGAGGCTCTCCTCGCTACAGAATCATCAAAATCCCAGCTTTACAATGCATAATCGAGTCCTATCCAGAGTAACATGTGATAAATAGAATTCCTGATGTGGCACGAATACAAATTCACCATTTGGATAAAAAATGGTAAATGTTAATAAGTAATCATTACATGGTCCTATAAAATAAAGATATATCGATTAGGATACAAACTTGTATTCTAATATTGTAAGCATTTAATTATTGGTTGCCGTTTGTTATCAACGACTCTGGTGGTCTCGTTAATTATAAATTTTAGTAATTGAAGTTATTTTGTTTTTGCATGAGTATTTTTCTTTTCTTTATGTCTCAGATTATTTTTATCTGTATTTTGTAATAGTTTGCTTTGGAGTAAGAATTATCCTGTTCTCTTTGTAAATGTTAAAAAAGATTTTTTTGGTCCTTTTTGTGATGAATGTATAACACACGAATAAAATAATGAAACCCAATCAATATAATTTAAAATCATTATATTGAAATCAACCAAAAATCATAAAATATATAATTTAGCATTATTACTTCAATTCATTAAATCTTGTTACTAAGACAACTAATACTTCAAGTAGGGGTGGGCAAAATTGGGTTTAAATTAGGTTCGGATCAACTCGATTGAGTTTTGGGTTGGTTGAATTGACGAAAAAGTCATCTGAATTCAATTTGAACATGGGATCCGTTCCAATATGATCCGAATACATTTGGATCGAATCAAAAAATTCAGGTTAAGTGTGGATCAGATTGGATTCGGATGGTATTGTCTTTAAGCAAATGCTGTAGTGAGAATTCAAAATTGTATATTTCTTTTTTTTTTTTGGAATGACATCCTGGATTTAACAACTGAAGTTCGAATCAATGAAAACATAAACTACAAATTGGATTACAATCACGGGAACTTTATATCTGAGTTCTCAAACTTCCAATTTGAACACACGAAATTGAACAATTATTTCAACAAATTAAAAAAATAATAAAATTGTTGAAAAGTCAGCCCACCAAAACTTATTTTTTCATATGATTTTTCTTGACAAATTGTAGGTTGGTGGCACAAATATTTGACAAGTTGTTGCCTTGCATGCATGAAGATTTTGTTGCCCACCAAAATTGATTTTTCATTTTAAATTCAATTTGTCAATTTGGCAAGTTGTAGCCAAATTGAAAGTGGTATGTGAGCAACGGTTCCTATAAATAAAAAGGCCATTGTTCATTCGTTTTCATCCCAATTTGAGAGAAGTAGAGAGCATTATAAGTGAGGTCTTTGATAGATTTGAGAGAGTTTCCACTTTAGTGTTCTAGTGAGGTTAGGGATGGCAACCAAACCCGAACCCAGATCGGACCCGGACTGAACCCGAAAAATCCGGTCCGGGTTCAACCCGTACCGGAATAATTTTTATCCAGAATCCGGATCAATTTTTGGGAACCCGCATATTTTCGGGTCCGGATCCGGTTTTACGTGAACCCGCAAATGCGGAACCCGGATATTATTTATTTTGATATTAATTTTTATCCACAAATCCGTAAATATAAATAGAAAAAAAAACAAAAGTGAACCCTAGATCTCTCAATCTCTTTCGTTCCTCTCTCAAATCTCAAATTCTTGATCTCTCACGCTCTTCAACTGAGCTCTACTGTAAATCTGTAATTTCTCCTCTCAATCTCTCAAGTCTCATCCGTTCCTCTAACAATATCCGTCACCCGTGACTCGTTCCTCTTCCTCAGTCCTCACTTAATCTCTCTCACTCTCTCTTCAACTCTCCCGTAATCTCTTCTTCAGATCAGATCAGATTCTTCGCGACGCGGCCTGTCATCACCTTCACGGTGCAGCTATCATCATCTTCACGGCGCGGCTGTGTTCGTTTCATCACTCATCAGCATCACTCGTCTCATCTCTCACTCTGTCACAGCCAGCAAAAGGGGTTAAAATCCACCTCAATCGCGGCTGTGTTCTGTGCTCTGTGTTCATTAGCATATACTTTAGCCGCCGCTGTGAATATTTGTCAGTCTCGGCTTTGCTGTTTACAATTTATGCTCTATTACGATTTGATCTTTGCAATTTGCGTGCTGTTATACTTTGAGCTTGTATGGCTTCTGCCACAATGTGATTTGCTCTATTACGATAATTTTATAAGCTTTTTGTTTTTCTAAATTATTTGCCTCTTTTGGTTCTTTGTTTTATATTTTAGCAGTGAATTTGTTTGTTATTTCTGCTATGGTTTTGGTCTGTGTGTAAATAGATTCAGACCTAGGAATTCATGATTAATAATGTTCTTGTTAAGAATTAAAAGTTTATAACTTCTCGAAAGAAAAAGGAAAGGAAGATAAAATATCATAGTATTAAACATAGTTTCTCTATGAATCCTATGGGTACCTGCTGTAATTTTTTTATGAAACTTTTGTGATAAAATGTCCTGTAATTTTCTTTCATTTTAAGCACTGTTCTCTTCATATAGATTAACGAAATTTGGTTATCTCTATACACATTAAGAAATGGGTAAGCGTAGTACAATGCTAAGTCTTTATGTTCATAATTTATGAAATCTTGTTATGATTTGAAGAAGTTGGAATAAGTTGCTGAAATTAATTATGTCTTGACATAATTTTTGTAGAGTGAAAACTTGATATGGAAAATGAACAAAGAATCGACTTGGATGCCTCTGAAAAAAGTGATGAAAGTGTTTGTGTGAAAGTTAGGACAAAATTAGAAAATAATAATGATACAACTGTTGAATTAGAACCAAATTCAACAGCAGCAGTTTAGAGGAGTAGTCGTGGTCGTGGCCGTGGTCGTGGCCGTGGCCGTGGCCGTGGCCGTGGCCGTGGCCGTGGCCGTGGCCGTGGCCGTGGCCGTGGCCGTGGCCGTGGCCGTAGGGGTAATACTAATCCTGTCACTTTACTAAAACGAGATGGTAGTGGTAGAGTAGTCTCTGATGCTTGGAATCATTTCAAAAAAGTTAAGTTAGGTGAGGAAGTTCAGGCAATTTGCAATTACTATGGGTTAGTTATGCAAGGACATTATTCGAGGGGTACTAATCACTTAACAAACCATGCTAAACGTTTTCCTAGAAGGTCATTTAAAAATGTACAGCAAATGCACCTATCTTTTTCTTCTAAAGTTGATGGAAGCACTTCACTTAGTAATTATAGTTCTGAATCAAAATAGGATATGGCTACAGTAAAGCTTTTTGTAGCTAGAATGATTGTACTACATGAGCTCCCCTTGGCATTTGTTGAGTATGTTGGGTTTTATGACTTGTTGAAGCTACTCCAACCTTCTATTGAGACTATTAGTAGAAACACCATCAAAGCTGAAATTTTGAGGCTTTATGATGTTGAAAAGAAAAAGACAATGGGTATTTTGGAAGCTTCTGAAAGTAGAATCGCAATTACTACAAATATGTGGACTGCTAGTAACTAAAAAAAAGGATACATGGTTATTACGACACATTACATTGATAGTTCATGGGTGTTGCGAAGTCGTATTATGAGGTAATATTCTTGAAACTGTTTTTTTTTTGTTTAAGCATAAATTAATGTCTTGTCTAATATTTTAATTATTTTTTCACATTGTTAGGTTTATATATGTGCCAGCTCCACATAGTGCTGAGGTAATGTGTAATGAGTTATATGATTGTTTGATGGATTGGAATATAGATAGAAAGTTGTCCTCAGAATCGCTGATAATTGTGCTGCAAATGATTCTATGATTGCCTTGTTGTTGGGGAAATTTTTTACTAGTTCAATGATTATGGGTGGCAAATTCTTTCATATGCGTTGTTGTGCTCATATATTGAACTTGATAGTTAGAGATGGTTTGTCTGTGATACAAAAGGGAGTTGAGAAAATTAGAGATAGTGTTTATTATTGGACAGCAACACCAGCTAGAGTTGAAAAATTTGAGAATGCAAAAAAACAATTAGGTATTAAGGAAACCAAAAACTTAGTACTTGATTGTAAAACTAGATGGAATTCCACTTACTTGATGCTTAGTACTGCATTGTTGTATAAAGATGTATTTGATCGTTTAAAAGAACGTGAGAGAAATTATACATCTTTACCTAGTGAGTCAGAGTGGAATTTGTCAAAGCTTATGTGTGAGTATCTAAAAAGCTTTTATAAGTTGACAGAACTTTATTCGAGGACATAATATCCGACATCTAATTTATTTTTTGCCAAGATTTGTGAAATTAGATTGTCAACGAATGCATGGTTGCAATCACCAATTGAGGGGATAAAAAATATGGCTACTAGGATGATTGCGAAGTATGAAAAATATTGGGATGTTATTCATGAAGTTCTTGCAGTGGGGACTGTGTTAGATCCTAGGCGTAAAATGTTACTGATTAACTTTTTATTACCTAAAATATATGGGGAAAAAGCTGAATCCAAAATTGAAAGAATACGTAAGTTATTTGTTGATTTAGTACATGAGTATGAAGTAAATCATCTATCAAATTCAAGTGGGGGGGTTAATGGTGCCAATTCTCAAGTTGCTGCAGGAGGGGACTCTAATATGTTAGATTTAGATTTAGATGAAATGGCTGATGAGTGGGCATTATTTAGAAATGAAAACACACAGAATACTCATTCCAAATCAGAATTAGAACTTTATCTTGAGGAGAGTACTTTGCCTTCAACTAGTCAATTTGATATTTTGTCATGGTGGAAGAATAATCAAGGCAAATATCCTGTACTTGCAAAGATTGCTAGGGACTTTTTGGCCATTCTTGTATCAACAGTTGCTTCGGAGTCCACTTTTAGCACTGGAGGTAGACATTTGAGCCCTCATCGCAGTAGACTTCACCCATCTACAGTAGAGGCATTGGTGTGCACTCAAAATTGGTTTTGGCTTGAACAAAACTTAAAAGGTATGAAAATTTTATTTATTATAATCAAATTATTTGTTGCATTGTTCTTATTATCAATTTATCACTAATTGGTTGTCTTGTTAATTATGTTTATGATTTACACATTTTTTGTAGATGGAATTCCAGAGGAAGCAATACTTTCTGCAGAACATTTGATTGATGAAAGTTGGATGAGTGAACAGCAATCAAATGAAGTGGATGATTAGAGTTTAGTCTTTAGCACTAGTGGCTGGAAATTTGAGCTTTAAATTGTAGAATTATGTTATGGATTTGTATTTGTGGATATTTATTACTTTAAAACTTTGAATTTTAGATTTGATATTGTGTTGTATTTGTTTTAGAACCTGGATGTATTATATGTTCTATATTTGAAATTTTGTAGAACCAAAGTTAAATAACCTGGATGTGTTATATGGATCTGGATGTGTGATATATTCTATTTTTGTGCCCTTTGTCTAGCAAATTTTGTTGAACCTGGATGTGTTATATAACCTGGATGTGTTATATGGTTCTGGATGTGTGATATATTCTATTTTTGTGCCCTTTGTCCAGAAAATTTTGTTGAACCAAACTACCAAAGTTAAGAAATCTAGTCTAAAAAAAAAAATTAAAAAGCAACCCGGGTTCAAAACCCGAAATCCGAAAACCCGAATTTTTCTGGGTTAAACCCGGACCGGACCTGGATTAAAAAAAATCGGGTTTAATGCGGGTCCGGTTATGAGAATTTTATGTCCGGGTCCAGATCCAGAACAGCCAAACCCAAACCCGGACCGGGAAATTGCCATCCCTAAGTGAGATTCTATTTGGGTGTATTGGGGTTTTGGGTGTTGAGAGTTTCTCGCACTTTTGTAAATTTTCATTGTTAGTAAAATTATCTTCTAATTTTTGCCCGTAGATGCAGGTATTACACCGAACCACGTAAATTATTGTGTTATAATTTCTTTGTATTTGTTTATCACCACATTTATATTTCTCGAGAAGTCGCAGTATTAGTAATTGTTCAACCCACGCTTACACAACAATTGGTATCAGAGTCGAAGGTTCGCGTTTGGGGTATAAGGCACTGTTGTTATTGAATTCTCTTCCGGATGAATATAATCATCTCACTACTACTTTGTTTTATGGGAAGGATGGTGTCACATTTGATGCTGTATGCAATGAATTGTACAACTCTGAGATCAGAAAGAAAAACAAAAAGGATCATAGAGATACAATTACAGAAACATTGACAACGAGAGGTCGTTCACAAAGCCGCAAACCTAGAAAAAGAAGCAAGTCTAAAGGAAGGTCTACCAAAGATGAATATGCTTTTTGTTGCGAAAACGAACATTGGAAAAAGAATTGTCCTAAATTACAAAAGGGCAAGGCTGCTTCTAATGCATGTGTAGTAGAGCACGATGAGGAGTCAGACTTTAGTCTGGTTGGCATGATATTTACATGTTACTTAGATGAGTGGATTTTGGATTCGGGTTGTACTTATCATATGTGTCCTAGCAGAGGCTGGTTTTCTAGCTTCAAAGATTTGGATGATGGAGTTGTTTTTATAGGCATGACAATGCTTGTAAAACCATGGGAATAGGTACAATCCAATTAAATAATCATGATGGCTCAATCCAAGTCTTAACGGATGTTTGCTACGTACCAAGTTTGAAGAAAAATCTTATCTTATTAGGAGTCTTAGAATTTAAAGGGCTCACAATCATTTTGAGAGATGGATTGTTGAAGGTAGTAGCTAGGGTGCTGACGGTGATGAAAGGCACCAAAAGAAATATCTTGTACTATTTCCAAGGAAGTGTAGTTATTGGATCAACATCAACAGTTTCTGGAAGAGATACAGATTCAGAAGCAACCAAGTTGTGGCATATGCGTTTGGGACAGGCTGGTGTAATAGCTTTGCAGACTCTAGTGAAGCAATGCTTATTAAAATGTGCAAATTCTTGCAAATTAGAATGTTGCGAAATTTGTGTTATGGGCAAGTAGACAAGGGTAAAGTTTGGTTCAGCAATTCACGATACAAAAGAAATTCTGGACTATGCTCACAGTTATGTGTGGGGACCTACCAAAACAGCTTCTTTAAGAGGTATGCACTATTTTGTTACTTTTGTTGATGATTATTTAAGAAAAGTGTAGGTGTATTTGATGAAGAATAAAAATGACATTTTGGGCATATTTCTGAAATTGAAGAAAATGTTCGAGACTTAGATTGGTCGAAAGATCAAAAGACTTCACTTAGACAATTATGGTGAGTACAAAAATGATCCATTTCTACAAGTATGCCAAGATGAGGGCATTCTGAGACACTTCACTGTTCGAGATACAACACAACAGAATGGGTTGGCAGAACGCATGAACTGGACTATACTAGAAAAAGTACTGTGTATGTTGTCCAATGCTAGATTGGGCAAAGAGTTTTGAGTTGAGGAAGTTGTATATGCATGCCAACTAATCAACTGTTTGCCATCAGCTACAATTAAGGGCAAAACACCCATAAAAATGTAGACTGGTAATCCTACTACTCATTATGATTCTTTACATGTTTTTGGTTCCACTGTTTATTATCATATAAAGAAATCTAAGTTAAACCTAAGAGCAAAGAAAGTATTGTTCATGGGTATAACTGGTGGAGTAAAAGGATATCGTCTCTGGTGTACACCAAACAATGGTGCTTATTATCATGTAAAAGAATCTAAGTTAAACCTAAGAGCAAGGAAAGCATTGTTCATGGGTATAATAGGACATGTCCTGTTACGAAGAAGATTACTTTCAGCAGAGGTGTAACTTTTGATGAATCAGTGTTGGTGTACAAATTCAATTGCTATTGGTGTCAATGTACAAGTGTACACAACAAGTAATAAAGTGATGAATATTCACGATCGTCTCCATAGGGATTGATGTTATCAAACTTGCTACAGCAATCTTAGCAATCCATATTTTGTGTCTAAATTAAGATAAAACAATTAATAAAACTAATGTACTAATTAAAATAAAAATGCAATAAATAAAATGCAACAAAGTAAATTATCACGTCAAACTCAAGGATAAAACCAATAGAAATATATATTAGTTGTGTGAATAAACTCTCTTAATGGTTTTGACTATTTTTCTAATGTTTGGCTCGGTTGTTGCAGTATCTGCTAGAACACTAGGCAGAATCCTTATGTATCCTCAGCTGTCACATGTTGGATATCTTATATCTATATACAACCTAATAGTGATAAGTTGTTATGCCAACATAAAATATAACATTACACGTTTAGGTTCTAATTACCCTAAAAGGTGAATCCCTATATCTAGTTCATCACTAATCTTAGATCAAGCATGACCCTTTTGGACTCAAGTAAAACTCAATCCAGAAAACCCAATCTAAGACCAAGTATTGCTCTGATATGTTCCACTAAGATGGACCCTTTTGTGGCTTTTCCTTAGCTAATATCATTAAATGGGTGATCAGCCGAAATAATGAATAAAAATAAATATTATCAAAACAAAATGCTACAGTAAACATGCAGCAACTCATATTTTCAGACAATAAACCATCAAGATTGTTTATTACTCAACCATAAATAAATCTAGTTCATAATTTGCAAAAGAAAAATAAAGAACAAAGTTTCAGCCATGAAACACATCCCCATGAATAAATAGAAAACAAGAGAAAAATAAGAAGGCTTGATCTCCCAAATTGATTTTTTGTAAATTCTCCTCTTTGCAAGCCTTAATCTCTCTCTTGAATCTTGTTTTTCTTGTGTTTCTTTGTGATTTTTCTCTTTGGGTGGCGACTTTCTTTTTCCTTATGATGTGTGCTCCATTTATAGTTGAAAATTAGGGTAAACGGAAGCCTAGGTCGTATATCTTCCAAATTAGGAAACTGCAGATCACAATATTCTACAAAATTTTCTTTGTCATCGTTCCAGAATTGCTACAGCAATGGCATGGTTGCTACAACAACGTTTGCTACAGCAACTGCACTGTTCCAGATTTGTTTCAATTCTTCTGTAGCTAAGTTCTTTTCTATCTTTTGAAAGCCTATTACAGCAACATTCTTTTCTTGAAATTTGAGCTTCGGGTTATTTACAATTATGCATACGATTTAAGTACACAATTTATTCTAAATCAAACAAAATTTATAAAGAATAAATTAAGATGAATGAGTATGTAACACATAACTAAAATGCAATTAAAACACATCATTTACTCTCAAAGTAATCTTGATTTAAGTCTAAAAATGTCATGATAACTCTCATTTCATAGAGTTATCAATCAGTCATGTTGAAACAAAAGGATTCTCAAGAGGATGACAAGACCAGCAACACTTTGCAGCATGTGGAATTTGAAAAAGTTAAATCTAATCCAGTTGGTGTCGATGAGACGAATAATAATTCTCTATCGATTGAAGATGATGAAGAGGTTTTGACCCAGGAACCTTCACAGACCACACAGAGAGATTCGCAGACCTGCTCGCTTTGTTGATATGGTGGCCTATGCACTTCTAATTGTAGATGATGATGTTCCTTCCACTTATAGAGAATCAGTAAGTAACCTAAAAAGTATACAGTAGAAGAAAGTAATAATGAAGAAATGTAGTCTCCTCACAAAAATAAAACTTGGGAGTTAGCTACACTGTCCAAGGAAAAAAAAGGTAATTGGGTGCAAATGGGTATATGCAAAAAAAGAAGGATTTCCTCAAAAAAATAAAATTTAATGAAAGGCTAGATTGGTAGCGAAAGGGTACACTCAAAAAGAAAGAATAGACTACAATGGGGTATTTTCTCCAATTGTGAAACACTCGCTTATTCGAATTTTGCTAGCCATGGTTGCGCAATTTATCTTGAACTAGTTCAACTTAATGTAAAAACTATATTTTTACACAGTGATTTGGAAAAAAAATCTACATGACTCAGGCAGATGGATCCAAGGTTGCTGGAAAAGAAAATTGGGTTTGCAAATTGACAAAGTCGCTTTATACGTTGAAACAATCTCTGAGGCAGTGGTACAAGTGATTTGATCGATTTATGAAAGGACAAAAGTACACAAGAAATAAATTTAATCATTGTGTGTATTTTTGCAAGTTAGAATAGGGATCCTTCATATATTTTCTCTTGCATGTCAATGATATGCTAATAACATCCAAAAGCAAAAATGAGATTGAAAAGTTAAAGACTCAACTCAATCGAGAATTTAAGATGAAAGATCTAGGTGAAGCTAAGAAGATTCTTGGCATGGAGATATGCAGAGATAGAGCTCGTCGCAAAGTAAGTTTGTCTCATAAGCAATATTTGAAAAAGGTACTATAGCAGTTTGGCATGACAGAGCAGACAAAACCTGTGAGTACCCCATTGGCTTCTCATTTCAAACTTTCTGCACAACTATCTCCTTCAACAGATGTGGAACAAGAATACATGTTACAAGTTCCGTATTCAAATACAGTAGGTAGCTTGATGTATGCCATAGTATGTACAAGGCCTGACATTTCATATGCAGTTGGTATAGTGAGCAGGTATATGCATAATCCTAGTAAAAGACATTGGCAAGCTGTGAAATGGATTCTACGGTATATTCAGAAGACCGTGGATGTTGGTTTACTGTTTGAAAGACGATACACTTGATCAAGGTGTGATCGGGTACGTTGATTCTGATTATGCTGGTGATTTGGACAAATGACGGTTAATCATCGGATATGTATTTACTTTTGCTAGAGGGTCAATCAATTCGAAGTCTACACTACAGTCTATAGTTGCACTATTGACTACAGAGGTCGAGTACATGGTAATTACAGAGGCTGTTAAAAAGACTATTTGGTTACAAGGCTTGCTTGAAAACTTAGGATTGATACAAAAGCACATTAATGTGTATTGCGACAGTCAAAATGCTATTCACTTAACAAAGAAACAAGTTTACCATGCACGTAAAAAGCATATTAACGTACGATTTCACTTTGTGCGAGAAGTTATTGATAAGGGAAAAATTCTTCTTTAGAAAATCAAGACTGCAAAGAATCTTGCAGATATGTTGATCAAGGTGGTGACGACGATCAAGTTTGAGCATTGTCTGAACTTGGTCAATATCCTACAAGTTTAAAAGCAACTCGAGAAGGCAGAGACAGGAGGATATTTTGTTGATAATCGGTTCAGATTTATTAAATCTTCGCCGAGGTGGAGAATTGTTGAAAAGTCAGCCTATAAAAGTTTATTTTTTCACACGATTTTTCTTGACAAATTAGAGGTTGGTGGCACAAATATTTGACAGGTTGTTGCCATGCATGCATGAAGATTTTGTTGCCCACCAAAATTGATTTTTTATTCTAAATTCAATTTGTCAATTTGGCAAGTTATAGCCAAATTGAAAGTGGTAGGTGAGCAACGGTTCCTATAAATAGAAAGGCCAATGTTCATTTGTTTTCATTCCAATTTGAGAGAAGTAGAAAGCATTGCAAGTGAGCTCTTTGAGAGATTTGAGAGAGTTTCCACTTTAGTGCTCTAGTGAGGTTCCATTTGGGTCTATTTCCATTGTTAGTAAAATTATCTTCCAGTTTTTACCCATGGACATAGGCATTATGCCGAACCGCGTAAATTATTGTATCATATTTTCTTTGCATTTGTTTATCACTACATTTATATTTCCCCATAAGTCGCAGTATTAGTAATTGCTCAACCCACGCTTACGTAACAAAAATCACAATCCTTCGACTTCCCATACCTTTCGCTAATATCAAATGACTTCACAGCATCCCTCATGTCAACAAAGCAATCCCAAGCCTTAAAAAAATTAACTAACTTTCACAACTCAATATTACTAGCATCACCTATAAATGGCTTCACTGGAAAATGCCATTTTGGTTGTGGGGAGAGGCTGCGAACTTGGCAACTTGGCATGACCACGGATTGTTGTGCTTGGTGGTGATTGGTGTAATCAAAATAGAGGCTGACAACTTAGTACAATAGACAGTGATGGTGCGATTTTCTGGTTTGATTTTGCGATGGAAAGTGACAGCTTGGTGGTGGTGACTAATGCTGATGATGTTGTTCTTTTGGAATTGGAGTTTTGGACAATGGTGAGCTAGTGGTGGCGTATGCTTGTGTGTTTGTGTTTACGGGTTTTGAGAAATTAGGTTTTCACGTTATGTTTCTTTAGGACTTTTTTTTTCCTTTGCAATACAATCGAATTATCGGATCATATCAAGTTTGGTCGAATCTAAGTACAATCCGATTGGATTTAGAAAAACCAACACAATCAGGTTTGACCCCTAATCCACATCCGAATCATCCTATCAGAATCCAAAAACTTAGATCAGGTTGGGTCGGATTAGATCGTGTCATTTTTTTGCCCGCCTCTATGTTCAACTAACCAAAAACGATTGAATTAAAAAAAATTATTAAAGTCAATAATTGCCCCATAGCTCTTAAGGCCGACCTATAATTAATCATTTGGTCAATTTAAGATTGAGATGGTCATGCCTCGGAACCCAGCATTGGGTGTGCAGGTTTAAGTCTCATCTTGTGTAGGGCTCCATCTCATCTTAATTATTGGGTAAGAATAAATCTCTCTCCCACAATACGAATGGAGTAAATATATGGGTTCACCCAAACTCAGACTCGGACCCGGATACGTCACAGTTAATAAAATTGTATTCGAATACCAAATTCATTTTAATTCGGTACGAATTGAACCCTGCCTAGATTATCTAGATTTGTCCGGGTCTGAGGCAGGTTAGAGTTAAATTGCCATCTCTAAATGCTATACTAGTTGTGACTCGAATTAGAACTCAACAATTATGATCTCTAGCATTGATCAGAAAAGTCAGACAACTGCTCCACATCGTCCAAGACCCATACATAATAAGTGATCATTTGGTTAGTTCAATATTGAGACGATCAAAAGTTACAAATAATCTATTTGGTGAAAAACAATTCTTTATATAGTATCAATCTTTTGATTGAATATACTTGAAATTATTTATAGGATAAAAGATTTTTAGTCTTTGTTGTTTGAGCCAAGTATCTAATTAATTCTAATATTTTTAAAAATTACTCAAAAATTCATTGTTGAATATCTATTTCGAAAAAATTTGCTTAATCATCTACTTTTTACACATTATATGTTCGATTTGTTTGAATTTTAGGTGTATGATATATAAATAATATTTTACCCTTGAAAGGTTAAATCCAATTGTTAAGGAGTAGTGCTACGTGTAGAGAAAGATGAGAGAGTTGAGAGAAATTTACCATCTCTCTCTCTACCCACCCACTCTCTCTTTTCCCTTTTCTTATTTATTTCTCTCATCTTTCTCTACACCAAGCATTTTCTATAGTTAACTAGTTTTAAGTAATTTGGGCCTGCTTACAGCCATGATATGCGTTTTGAATATGCGTTAAATTACAATGAAATTACAATGACGGTTCAAAATAATAGGAAAATTTTGTTTGGATTTCCTTTCCTTAAATATATCAAATAAATAACCACTTGGGCTTAGCCCAAGTGGCTAGAATCCTTCCCTCACAAGTGTGAGGGAAGTGGTTCGAGCCCCCGCAAAAGCATTGCGGGGGTTTAATTTAAATTTCCTTCCTTGGAGCCTCAGAGCTCGAGTGAAGGCAGTCTTTCTCCTAAAATGGGAGTTTGACGTCCCTCGAATATTTGAGAGGGTAAAAATCTGGGCAGTGCTATATAAGAATTAATGTAAACTAGTCCCAGTAATTGTTTGATTGTAAATATCAATTGTAAATCTCATATAATATGAGTTGTAATCTGAGCATTATTCTCATGTAATTCAAAAAAAAATATATCAAATAAATGGTGGAGTATTTCATAGATTTAGTCAAACGTTCGATCATTCCAAATTTAATTAACAAAATCCAAATTTTCATTTGGATTCCAGCATTATTATGCATAATAGAACTCTATTTGCACGGTTAATAGTATGTTTTGTTGGGATAAATTACCATCCGGCGTCAGGTGAATTATTAGTATTCTTTTTCTCTGTTACAATTTGTTTACAGCATTTTATTATTATTATTATTATTATGGATCCATAAAAATATCCACAGTGATATAAATTTGAAGCTAAAATGAATGAAACCCATATTAGTCTTCCCAAAATAAAGTTTTAAGTAGTTTCACCCTGAACCTATCGTGTGATCATCATCCAACTACAGAGATTTCTACTGTTTACTTTGCCCTATAGTTCGATTGTCTGATTTTGATGGTGCTTCAATAAGAATGGTGCAAGATTTTAAGACTTTAAAACTATTTTAATTAACCAATCATGTCATTTAAAACTACATTAAATGACATAAATGCGAGACCTAAGTACATACTATTTAAAATTCTAGAAAAAAACCTCACTCAAACTATTTGAATTAATTAACTTTATTTACTTGAAACACTAATAAAATTATTCAACACACCTAATTTTAAGAGATTTAATACACATTTGTAATAATATAGTAACATGGGTTGATATTGTAATTTTTTTCCGATTATGAGTTGATAGTGTAATTCAAAATCTCTTACATGTGTAACTCTCAGAGGATGCAAATTCCGCCTACATTACTCTTAAGTTGAAGATTGTCCAATTTAACAATTGCCTTTTGTTTTTGTTTTAAAGAGGGGGAATGCACTCACTTCTCTTGAAGCAATATTGAGATGGCAATATTCAATATGTAAATGTAATCTATTGATTGGATAGTCTTGAAAACATAAAAATGTGTATCAATGCTTCAAATCCTTCTTTATTAACAGTTTCATCTTCTATTTATCACATTTATACAGCCTATGATCAAATTTTGTTATAAATAAACCAATATTTTAAAGTTGAATAATAATTATATTGTAGGGTTTTGTTTTAATTATAACCTATTTATATTAGGTAAAAATAAAAAGAAAATTTATTAACCAATACTGTAATTGATAAAATAAAAATTATTAAATAAAATAAAAAATATTTACATATAATGAGGAGTGGGTGAGGGTCTGGTAGAGAGTATAAAAACCAAAATCTATTCCATTAAGAAGTTGAGGATTATTTTTCACTCATTTTCCATCTTATTTTTCAGAAATTATTTAAAATTCACTCTATTGAGAATGGAGCCCCATAAACACTAAACCCATGAAAGATTTTGCCATCTTCACTACAAGTTGTTTTTATAGCTCTTATATATTTGTCCCCTCCCCTTCGCTCCTTAATTATATATTTTGCATGTAATATTTTCGAATCTTGTATGAAAAGCTCAATAAAGCTTTTGTTTTCCAATGCTTTGAATATGTTTTATTGCGTGTGATAAACTATTAGATTGATGTAGACCCAATACCTTCCGATATTAAACATATTCGCCAAGTTGATCAAGGGACAAAAGCAGAAAGACATTTTTTTTCTTCTTTTTATGATTAATGAATAACACGTTTTAATGATGGTAAATTTTCCTTCCTAGATCGTATATGTGTGTGTGTGTGTGTGTGTAGAGACACACACATATATTAATCTGAATCTTCCTATCTATCTTCACCAAATAGAGTCAAAAAGATAGAAATGGAATCAGTAGAAGGTGAAGCATCACTAAGAGGCCAAGCAGAAATATGGAAACATATGTTTGCTTTTGTAGATTCTCTGGCCTTGAAGTGTGCTATTGAGCTTCGAATCCCAGACATCATTCACTCTCATGGTGGCCCTATCACTTTATCCCAAATAGCTTCATGCATTGACTCTCCCTCCCCTGAAATCTCCTACCTCGAACGCATCATGAGATTGTTAGGCCGTAAAAACATCTTCGCCGCACACCATCCATCAGATGGTGGAGAGCCTCTCTACGGGCTGACCCACTCGTCAAGATGGCTTGTCACTTGCTCTGATTCAAACCAGCTGGTGCCCGTTTACTTAGTGGAGAACCATCCATACGTAGTCAACTCTTGGCATTTCATGAGCCAGTGTGTCAAAGAAGGTGGTAGTGCTATTGAAAAGGCTTTTGGCGGTGTGGTTATCGATTTAGCATCGAAAGATCAACAGTTCAACGACATATTCAATGAGGGCATGGCTTGTAATTCCAAGTTCTTAACAAGGGAAATATTAGCAAGTTATAAACATGGATTTGATTCGTTAAAATCACTAGTCGATGTGGCAGGCGGGATTGGAGGGTTGATATCTGAGATTGTGAAATCATATCCACACATCAAAGGCATCAACTTTGATTTGCCACATGTCATCACCACAGCACCAGTCTATGATGGAGTCACACATGTTTCGGGTGACATGTTTCGCACCATTCCTAACGCTGATGCACTTCTCTTGAAGGTAATTAATTTTTTTACAATGTTGTCAAACAGTTTAGAATAATATAAAAATATGTTCATATCATTTTCAATTCATTCAGGACTAGATCATCACTATATATGATATAGATAAAGTCCTTTTTTTTTTTATGCTGACAGTCAATATTCAATTTAACTATGAAGACATCACGCTTAATATTATGTCTAAAAGAAAAAAAAAATGAGAGCACCCGCACATGAGAATTTACACACATACACGCACATAGTATTTTTTTAGTGCTGGCGCCCTCATTTTTTTTTCATGCGACACATTGTTAAGTCTTGTAGTTTAATACAATTAATTTTTAATGTTATAAAACCACATAGTTTAATAGCATGTCCACATTAGACAAAATGAGGGCGCTCGCATATGAAAATAATTATACACACACACATATATATATATATATAGTTTTTTTTCTAGTGTGGACCTTTCATTTTTTTTCCACGCAAACACAGTTTTAAATTATGGAGTTTAGAGAGTTAGTTTTTAACTTTCTTGAACCGTATAGTTTAAAAGCATGTCCGTATTAAAAAAAATAAGGGTCCCCGCACTTGAGAATGATTGTACACGCACGTGTATGTATAGATGTATATATGTATATACGTATATACTTTGGAATATTTTTACTTTGTTATATAATTAATTCATAGCAATTAATATTGTCAGTGGGTGCTCCACAATTGGAGCGATGAGGCTTGCGTAAAGATTTTGAAGAATTGTCGGGAAGCAATACCGGAAAAAACTGGAAAAGTGATAATTATTGATGTTGTTTTACAACCTGATGGTCAAGGCCTGTTTGATGACGCCGGTTATGCATTTGATTTAGTTATGATGGTTAACACGCCGGGCGGGAAGGAGAGGACTGAGCTTGAGTGGAAGAAATTATTGGAAGAAGGAGGCTTCCCTCGCTACCAGATCATCAAAATTCCAGCTTTACAATCTATTATCGAGGCCTATACAGAGTGAAATGAAACTTTAAGTTGATAGCAAAACCATTCACAGAGATGGCTATATAATAATTAATAAAATAGGTGTGAAATAAAGTCCAGTGTTCTATGGACGAAGTTAAGGCAGTGGTTGTATTTTTTGACAGGGAAATAATGCAAATGCGAGCATAATATTTCTGTTTCAAGGCATGCAAGCATGCTTGTTTGAACATTAATATTCGATAGAATCCAATAGTAATATTGCGCTTACATACTGCTTGTTAGTGTTTGTTTAACTTTACGCTCTGTCATGTTGTTAACATATTAAACTTGTAACTATTGTCAGCAAGTTAAAGAAATATAAGATAACTCAAAATGGTAGAAATTAAAAAAATAAAATAAAATAAAATAAAGACAAGATGAAGGTTTGATCCTAAATAAAGAATTCGATATAAAGGTTTTTTGACTGAAGGGATTCAATCAGCTCATACAAAATAAAATTTCATGGAGTAATAACTTTATGAATCGACAAAAGATTGATCCGTCCTGTAAAGTGCAAAATTACTCTGATTTCAACCATAAATTGTAAGGGATTCGTTTTTGGGGCGATGGAGGACCAAAACAGCGTTAAATTTTTTCATGAAATCATTTATTTTCCGTCAATTATTTTCGTAATAGTAAAAGATGTTTTATTTTATTCAACATTATTTATTCTTGACACCGGACTAAAGATACATGTTACTTTTATTATTAAATAAAGCACATACACATAGACAACGCAAGAACAAAAGCTCACCACTCTAGAGATTATAATGAGATATAGAAAATTCACCATCTAATGATGTCTTACAAGAGATACAGGGCTTTCTAACTCACCAAAACATATCACCCAAGAGGTTTACAAAAGGATACAGATATTCACTATCCAATATTGATATCCTACAAGAGATACATGGTTTATCAATTCTCCACTCTATGTGCTCTACCCAAGAGATATAGAGTTGTAAGAAGAAACTCCAACAAGAGCTCTCTTCTAAGTTACATTCTCAAAATGACCACCTTTCCTCTAAAGTTGCAAATTAATACATTTATATAAGCAGTTTGGAAGAATCCCTCCAAGTTTAGAACAAGACCTCTATCATTTAGAATTCAAATCAAACTTGAATTAAAGGTCTTAACTGTAATAAGGTGGAAGAAAACAAAGCAAAATACAACTTGACTTCATGGTCAATTCAACAACAAATCTAAGCGGTCAACACTCATTTAGTCATATATTGATATAGAAAACTTTAAATTGAATCCTGTAAAATTTATTAAAATCTTGACTCACAGAGCTTTCAAATAATACAAAAGTTGTTAATTAAATTGATTCCATAAGTTCTTCAAAAACTAGACATATTTATCTTTCTAACGATATATAATACATAATTTAATTATTTTTAGAAAAAATACAGTCAATTTGAACAAGTGGAGTTATAATCTTGGGTTATGCTTGTCTCTTGCACTAAATTTAAAAACACTCCTGTGTGAATCCCGTCGTGATTCAATTATATGTTGGATTTGAGAGTCCGTCTTATAACTTAGTTGTATTGAAGCCTTTGCTTTATAACTTATTTGAATTTTAGCCTTTGTCATGTATACGCTGCAAAGAGCCCACGTGCCCCTGTACGTTGGCGATGTTTAATTTTCAACCAAATTGCGCGATCAAACTTATAATCGTGACATTAAAATTTTAAAGTAAATAATTAATATAATCGTGACATTAAAAGGAAGTATTGACTAATTAATCAATGAATAAAATATTTTGCTCTTTATTTGACTCCTTACTTCTTATTCTTATTGGAAAATTTTATTAGAAGATCTTGGCGAATCTTGCATACATAAGCATGCCAAGCCTTTTTTTTTTCTCTCCATTTAAAAGAAAAGGTTAATCTCATATTATTTTCTCACGAATTGACTATTTTCAAATAATCCTCCTTATTTTTAAAAACTTCAATTTATCCTCCACTTTTATCAAAACAAAAAAAAAAATCAACTTACTGCCATTTTTCCCCTTACTTTTGCCAAAAAAATATATATATAACTTAAAATTTTTAAAAATAAAAGAGTATTTTTGAAGATAACCAATTCACGAAGCAATAATCGAAAATTTACTCAAAAGAAAAATGATTGGAGAACTACTGACAGTAGCATATTCAAAACTACTTTTTTTTTTTTAGCAGATATTCAAAACTACTTTATTTCAGGAGAATTTCAAAAAATTAATCTAATCCCAAAACGATATCGTTTTGAATGTTTTATTGTTGAAATTTTGTTGGAGCTTAGTTCTCATGTCAGCGCTCTAGCTTTAAAAATATTTTTATTTAATTTTAATTGTTTGATGTTGACCAAATAACAACCAGCATATATTATAAGCTTTCCATTTATGGAAAACCTAATTTGAGGGACAGATCTTGCCAAAGATCTGTAAATTTTGCTGAAATCCAATAGAATAGAGAGAAATGGATAGAGGCTAACAGCTAATTATATTATCCTTAACAGTAACTTATTCAAATATTTTTAGTTTTGTATTTTCTCTCAAAGTTTTCTCAACTGTAAATTAATATAACAGCACTAGTTTTAAGGATTTGTAACGATATTTTGTTAGTCTCCTATTGTATACATATGTTTAATAATAAATGAGAAAATCGTGTGATTATTTTGAAAAGTAAAGCTCTGTTATCCTTAACTCTAACTTATTCAAATATTTTTAGCTGTTAGAGGCTTGTAATTTATAAGTGAAATTTCCATTTACGCTCATGATAGATGAGCACAATAGAGTTGATACGATTTCATCGTAGAGTTTCTTTTGAAATAAAATAAAATTTAAAAAACTAAGGCAATGCAGGTTTTGGCTATAAATAGCGATCCTTCTAATATATATGCAAAGCAAACTCTAGCTTGAAGAAAGAGAGAGGGCAAATCAATGGATGTTCATGAGGAATTACTAAGAGGGCAAGCTGAAGTATGGCAATTCATGTTCGCCTTTACATACTCTATGGCATTAAAATCCGCTGTGGAACTTCGCTTAGCTGATATTATGCACTCACATGGCTGTCCAATCACTTTGTCCCAGTTAGCCTCAAGTACTGACTCTCTTTCTCTTTTGTTGGATAAAAAGCGATAGTTTAGTTTGTTGGCCTCTTAATCACAGCGTATTAATTAATTTATTTTTGTCTTTATTATGACAGGAATTGACTCGTCTTGTCGGGATATTTCCTACCTTGCACGCATCATGAGAATGCTTGCATACAAAGGAATTTTTGCCGCGCATCATCCATCAGACGGTGGTGATGAGACTCTGTACGGAACGAACCACGTATCAAAATGGCTACTACATGACTCAGAGCTAAGTCTTGCTCCAATGATTCTAGTACAAAACAATCAATGGCTACTGGCACCATGGCATTACCTTAGCCAATGCGTGAAAAACGGTGGCATTCCTTTCAGGAAGGCTCACGGCTCTACATTTTGGGATTTTGCTTCGCAGAACCCTCAATTCAACAACTTGTTCAATGAGGCCATGGCATGCACGACCAAGATCACCATGAAGGCTTTTGTATCACATTATCAAGTAGATGGGTTCAATAACATACGATCAATGGTTGATGTGGGTGGTGGCACTGGCACAGCGCTTGCTGAGATTGTCAAATCATATCCACACATCAAAGGTATGAACTTTGATTTGCAGCACGTAATTGCCACAGCGCCTATGCATGAAGGAGTCTCACACGTCGGAGGTGACATGTTTGATGCAATCCCTAATGCTGATGCGGTTTTCATGAAGGTTGCATAACTACCAGTTTCTTCTAACAATATTGATCTTCGATGATCATCAATCATCTCAAGAAATATATTTTTAGTTAAGAATTAATCTTGTAATCTTTTACACGTTTTACAAATTGTGTGCGTATTTACCTTCATATGATTTTGTGTGCATTAATTAGTGCAAATACATTATCCTTGATTATTTTTAATGATTATATTTGCAGTGGATACTGCACGATTGGGGGGATGAAGCTTGTATCAAGATTTTGAAGAATTGCCGGAAAGCAATACCTGAGAAAATCGGAAAAGTGATCATTGTCGATATTGTTTTACAACCTGATGGCAGTGGATTATTCGATGAGACTCGGTTGGTATTTGATTTACTAATGATGGTTGATTTGTCGGGTGGAAAGGAGAGGACTGAGCTTGAATGGAAGAAAATACTTGAGAAAGGAGGCTTTCCTCGCTACAGAATCATCAAAATCCCAGCTTTACTGTGGATTATTGAGGCCTGTCCAGAGTAAGATGTGACAAATGAATTAGCACCGATACAAATTCACCATTTGGACTAGTGATAAATGTTAATAACTTATCATTACGTGACTCTATAAAGTTAAGTCAAAACTTTAATTTTAATTTTGTAAGCCTGTCATTATCGGTTGCCTTTCGTTCTCAAGGACTCTCATGGTCTCCTTAATTATAAGTTTCAGTAATTGATGTAATTTTATTTTTGCATGATTATTCTTTTTTTTTTTAATAAGTTAATCATTAGGTTGTTTTTATTTATATTTTGTGATAATTTTCGTTGGAGTAAAACTCATCATGTCCTCTTCCGTCTTTCTAAATAAAAAAGCAAACAGTTAAAAATGACCTTTTTTTTTATCCTTTGTATGATGAATGTATATAACACACGAATGAAATAATGACACCCAATCAATAAAATTTAAAATCATTATATTAAAATCAAACGAAAATTATTGCATTGTTACTTCTATCCACTGAATGTTGTTACTGTGACAACCAATAATTCAACAAACCAAAAACGATTGAATTAAAAAATTATTCAAACATTATGCTCCATTCTCTCAAGGCCCACTTATAAATAATCATTTGGTTAATTGCAGATTGAGATGGCCTCGGCTCGGCGCGAGATTCGGGTCCACAGGATCAAGTCCTAGTCTAGTGTTGGGACTCCGTCTTTTTCTAACTATTGAGCAGGAATAGATGTCTCTCTCACAATATAGTAGAGTTGATGTCTCTTTAAATTAGTGTTTCTTAAACTGTTCAATAGAATTGAGTTAGACTAATCCAAGTAGATTTCTGATAAAATTCTTATATTATAAGCAACCAATAATTCAATCAATAGGTAATTGAATTAAAAAATCAATAATGTTAGGGATTTGAATAGTTAAATAACAACTTGACAGTCTTAATTTTTATATATTATTTATTCGACAATAAACTTTATAATTGATAAAATTATTCTTTTAATAGATAAATGCTACACCAATTGTGACTCAAATTGATACTCAATAGTTAGGATCTCTAGCATTGCTATTCAAAACTTAAAAAAGCCTAACAATTACCCCACATGTACCAAGACCCATCTATAATAAGTGATCATTTGGTTAATTCAAAATTGAGAGAGTCAATTTCTCAAAAAAAAAAAAAATTGAGACCGTCAAAAACTAAAAATAATTTTTTTTAGTGAAAAATAAATAATTCGTTATACAATGTTAGTCTTTTGATTGAATATACGTGATTATTTATTGGATAAAAGTTTCTATAGTCCTTACTTTGAGCCAAGTATCTAATTATTCGAATATTTTTTAAAATTATTTAAAAATTCCTTGTTGTATATCTATCTCTAATAAAATTTGTTAATCATCTACTTTTTACATACTACATATCAGGTTTGTCTGAATTTTAGATTATATCAAATATAAATATTATTTTATTGTTAGAAAAGTTAAATCCAATAGTTAAGAAGATAACAATATGAGTGTTATGGTTAATTTTATAAAAAAAATTAATTGGATAATTGACTCAAATAATAAGAATTAAATTAATATTTACCTTAATTAAATTACAAATAGTCGTGTTATTTAAATTTTTTTTATTTCAGAGATTTGGTTTATCCTAATCTTATAAGCAAAATTTCTTTATTTACTTCGACATTGTATATTCTGAAATGATTAAAAAATTATCAAAAGTTATCTTATTTGCATTTGGATTTGTCTCCTTTACTTCTCACCTTTAGTGGAAAATTCATTCAAAGATCATCCCGAAACTTGCATGCATAACCTCACCAAGCTTTCCTTCTCCTTTAATAGTTTAAAAATGTTTTATAATTTCATTATTGCCAAGTGTTTGATGTTGACCAAATAACAACCAACATGCATAAAAGCTTTCCACTCACGGAAGACACGATTTGATGGGCAAGAAAAGGACTTATATTGACCAGCATTATCAGCTCAATCACTCACGAAAGCTATGCCAAATAATAGAGTAAGTGCGTCCCAGTTGTGCCATTTATATTATATTTTTGTGGGATCCCACCGTAAGACCCACTGCTCTGTCGTTTAATGACTTCTCCCATCACTGGTGGAACAAAAAAGATCATATGTGACTTGGTATTTGATCTGGTTATGTTCGCTCACACCATTCGTGGAAAGGAAAGAACTGAAAAAGATGAATGTGGATGAAATTATTGGTGCAAAATATCAAAATTTCTGCTTTACCTTTAATTATTGAGGCCTGTCCATAGTGACATAAATTCGAAGTTAAAATGAACGAGAGAAAAATGCTGTTGGTTTGCCCATATTAGTCATCGCAAATTGAAGTTTTAAGAAGTTCCATTCTAAACCTATCATGTCTTTGTCCGGGCACTAAGATTTGAGATTTCTACTGCTTAATTCTCCTATAGTTGGATTGTTAAATTTTGATGATACTTCAACAAGAATGGTGCAAGATTTTATAACTTTAAAACTACTTTTATTAACCTATTATGTCATTTAAAACTACTTTAAATGACATAAATGCTCATACGCAAGTCCAACTAATTAAACCTTCATTTAAATTTTATTCTCTGAGAAACTTTTACACCCTAAATATCCTCTATCCAAATCTTATAAGCCCTAGTTTAAAATACATTTTAAAATTTTTTCACTAATTTTTAAGAGAAATTGTTAATCTTTTACCGCTTATTATATATTTTAGCTTTCAATTATCCATAAAAGTAAAATTTTAGGGTTCCTCTCTGAACGGATCATGGCATCATTCTTGTACTAAGACGTCTATTGTTTACTTTTTGCATAGTTCAATGGTTAAATTATAATGATGCTTTACTAAAGAATAGTGCAAGGGTATTATGTATAACTTGGGATGCGTTTTCTTTGTTATTCTTTGGTTAACTCCGTAAGATAGCATGCGATGCTTGATACGGTTTTCAAAAGCATTTTTATTAAATTTGTTTCACTACATTATTAATTTAATTATCAATTATTTTAAGATAAAAAAATAAAATCAATATATTATAAATATTATTTTTAGTAAAAATTATTATAATACACAATTAAAAATATTATATGTATATTTTTTTATGTATAAGTAAATTTTATCTCATATTATGTATATTTTAGTCATTTATTTTCTCTCAGCAATTTAACAGTAAAATTTACTAAATGTCCATAACTGCTTTCAAAACTCACAGTACTTCTTAAAACAAAATTTACCAAACACTTAACTGATGCTCTTTATAGCTGATTATTTCTACAGCACAACTAACAACAATTATTTTAAAAGCTACAGTATTCCCAAACTGGCCCTTAATGAATTATGAAACAACAATAATATTTATTTATCTAAACAACGGTAAAATTACTTCTCATTTAGCATGGTATGAATATTTTTGTTGATAATGTATCAATTCAAGGCTCAAGAAGAAATCGACAACACTTATATTTTGGTCAAATCCCATTGTAATCATGCTTAAACAATACTACTAAAAGTTTATGCTACCTTTATTTTCAAACAATTTTACTCTTTGAAAAAAAAAATTACAACCTATAATCTAAAAAAAAAAATCTTAATTTTGTGCTTTTCCTAATAGAAGCAAAATAGGCTATTTTAATCCATAAAAGCTTTACTTAAAATATGGCTAAACAATAAATACTTTTGGTTTAGATATGTTATACTAAACATATAATTTATTGTATATCACATTGTCTTTATATAATTTTAATTACATATTGGGGTTTCATAAGGATTTTAGGGGGGGGGGTGTTAATGTAGCACAACCCGACTTGAAATTGAGTAAGGGTTTTGACATCCTCAAAATTACTCATAAAACCCTTTCTAAATGACCTAAATAACAAAGGACAATTTGATTCGCTTATTATTTTGAATAGAAATTCAATTAAACACTTGAATAGATTATTCTTTTAAAAAAAATTTTACATCCATCCTATTTCATAATTTAAATTTAAATTTTTTATTTTAATTAAAAATAATTTTTTAAGAAAATTGTAAGAGTTTATAATTATGGAGATAAAATTTATGTATTTTGTAAAATAGATTTTAGGATTTTTATGTATTTTAAAAATAAATTTAAAGAAATTTTTTTTAGAGTCCAATTTTATGGAATTATGGTTAATTTTCATAAATGAGTTTGTATTTTATAAATTAAACTGGTTATTTAAAGAAATAAAATTTAAAAAGGGCGTGTTGTATGGACTTTTTAGGGAAGTTAAAAAGCTCCACTCTTTGAAATTTATAGCCCACGTGCCTAGTCCGACAGGCCCACGGTTGAAGCTAGGATTTCATCTGGCCCAATTGGCTCAGTCATCGATGCGTCTTTGAGCCAGCCGGGGACCATTCAATTTTCACGATCCCTTTGGTATTTATAACATTATTCTTAATGAGCTCGACTATTGGCAACCCCTTATCTTCTCATCAAACTTCCTTTTTAGTTATATTTATTTTATTTTTGAAAATATTTTTTTTTAGATACTTTTTTTAAGTTTTCAATTTTTATTTGATTTGTTTTATTATTAAAACTCAAAGTATTATTGTGCTATTTTTAATTATTTTTAATTTTATTATTACTCTATACACAAATAAAAAAGTTATATGGGTAATAAGTTTTTTTAGTGTTAATCATTAGCTGAAATAACACATTTTTCAAGTTATAATTTCAAAATAATTTTAAGTATAAAAATATTTAATCGATAAGAAATCAAAAAAGAACAATAGATTATTTTAAATTTATACAATTTATTTTAGTTAGATAGGAAGTAAGATATAGATTTTTTTTTTTTTTGGGGAAAAGGATTGATTATGAATTAAGTAATTTGCTGGAAAAAAATTCTATATGTGTTTAATTTTTAATTATTCTTAATTGTAATTTTATTTAAAGTGAGGTTTGGTAAGAATAATGTAGGGGTGCCAATAGCTCCACCCATTCTTAATTGTGTTGGATTATTGACCCCATTCAAAATCCTGTCGGGATTTTTTTAGTGTAAATATTAAAAAAAATCATAATTCTTCATAAAAATTGAAACTTATAGACTTAAATTTTCGAAAGGATAGCATTTATTTTTTAGTATTTTCTAAATATATGACATGTGAAATAAAGATTGAACTAAATAATTTAATCAATCTCTAAACAATATAACAACATAAATATATAGTTAAAACCTATAAGATTAGTTCAAAAGTTATCTTAAGATAATAGAATAAAAGTCTATCTATACCATAAGATAATAACAAAATAGTAAAGTGTTACAATTAGTATAAAATATTCACTAATAAAATGAATTGTGCTAAATAATCTAAGTAAGACTTCTATAATATATGTAATAATATTTTATTTTATTATTTATATCATTATTAATTTTAAATTAATATTATTCAAAATTATTCATATTTAAATATTTATTATTAGTTATATTAAATTATTTAAGCATAATTAATTTTTATATATTAATTATTGTAATGTATCTAAATAATGTAATATTATATTACATTTTTATATACTATTTAAGTACTTATTATTGGTTATATTAAATTATAAATTTATTAATATATGTTAATAATTATAATAAAAAATAAAAATTATATAATATTATATTAAACTAAAATTTATATTTATACATTACTATTATTATAAAGTTAAAAAAAAAAGGAAAGAGTTAAGCTAATGTGACAAATGCCGCATTAGCTTACCCCCAATGCAATCCAGCTCTAGTTAATTGTAACGTCAAAACATGAGTTTGTATCAATTTAATACAAAATAATGTTTTTATCTTTTATAATGCGGGCTACCAAACATGCCCTTGAGAGTTAAAACACCTTTTACAATTATTATACTAAAATGAATTTAAAGAGAAAAAAAGAAAAAGGATAAGAGGATGGTAATGAGGCTGGTTTGGGCGAGGGATTATGGCTCCTGCCCCAATCCCTGAATTAGAAGCAATTCCCAAACTCGTCCTCGTATTCGAAAATTCATTCATATTTAAGGATAATTCGGTGATATTCCCAAAAATTTTTTAATGAGGCCACTATAAAAATGAGGGTATGATTCTTAATTTTTTGTATATTTTATTTTAGGAAATATAATAATTTGGGAAATTATCCACCATCCACTTGTTTTTTCTAACTTTTTTAAAAATACACAATTTTTTTTTTTTACTGGAATCCACCTGAAGTTATATTTCTTTCACTTTTCCACTTTCGTTTGGGTACCGTTAAGAAAACTAACGGAATATTGTTTAAATGACTTTTTACCCTCAAATGTAAAAGATAATTTATCCATGGACCACCTGTTTTTTCGTATTTTTTAGAAATACACAATTCTTAATTTTTTTTTGCTAAACTCTACTTGAAGTTATATTAGTTTATACTTATCCACCACTGTGTCGTTGTGAAATGACAATTTTACACTTATGATGTTATAACGGTCTCCAAACAGAAGTGGAAAAATGAAAAGAAATGTAATTTCAGGTAGATTCCAGCAAAAAAAAAGAATTGTGTATTTTTAAAAAACGATGAAAAAACAGGTGGACAGTGGATAATTTCCCTAATAATTTTGTGTATGCACTATAGTTAACAACTTTAAAAGCATGATAATTTTGCTATTACTTGCATTATTCATGGATATTTTTTATGAACCAAACAAAATGTTTGCTAATTTGCACAACAAACAATTTCCACCCAAATAAAATATTTTTTTAGAAAATTATAAGAATTATAATAAGAAGAAAATAATTTAATATTTTAGTATTTATACGTATTATATAAAAAGAAATTAAAACTGTAACCAAGCAAGGAAACTATGGCAACAATTTTAAATCCTTTTTGCACTGGATAGTACTAATTAATTATATGTATATAAATGTATAATTAGTGACCCCTATAAATACAGACATCTATAATCCCCCAACTCTTCACTGTAATTAAGGTATCATTTACTTTTTGGATTGGAGTAAGAATCATAAGTAGTGGGAATCCTATGATTGGGAGTGTGGAATGGAAGTGGGAGTAAGTTATTTACTTACACTAAAATGAAAGTATGGAATGGAGATCGGAATCTAATTTATGTGTTTACTTTGTTTTGGATTGGGAGTAAATAGTTTCAAATTACAATTTTATCCTTGTTTAAAAAATTATAGTTTTTAATTACAAAGTTAATAAAAAATATATTTAATGAATAAAAATTT
The DNA here is from genome assembly GCA_030444775.1 of Atalantia buxifolia. Lineage (NCBI taxonomy): Eukaryota > Viridiplantae > Streptophyta > Magnoliopsida > Sapindales > Rutaceae > Atalantia > Atalantia buxifolia. Next base: position 8,534,942 of record CM059839.1, read on the forward strand.
ATTTTATTATATTTGTAAATTTATAATAATTATTAATATTCTTAATTATGAACATCACAATTTTTTATTAATTTTAATTTTAATTATATAAATTAAAATTTATTGATAAACGCAATATAAATGAAATATTTTTAGTATTAACATAGTATGAAATTAATATTTTCTTAGAATAAACTATTTATTAGTATTAATTATTAATATTAAATAAATATAATACTAATATTTTTAAATAAATATAATAATATTATATTTTCAAATAAAGATGGTATATAGTAATATTATTAATTATCTATTAATATAATAATATTATTTTTAAGTAATTTAGACTTAGAATCAAAACAAATTATTATTTAGTTAAATATAAATATTATTTAAATATTTATTAAATATAATTATAATAAATTTAATAAAAAGAGGGTAAAAAAGAAGGGTAAATATAAAATGAAACATTATTTTATTTTATTTAATATAATTATTTTAAATTTATTATTATATAAAATAATAATATAATATTATTTAGTACAAAATTAATATTTTCTTAGAATAAACTATTTATTATTATTAATTATTAATATTAACTAAATATAGTACTATTATTTTTAAAATAAATATAATAATATTATTCAAAAAAATATAATATTATTTATTTTATTTTACTAAATATAAAATATTTAATTTAATTGAAAAGAGTAGAAAAGGGAGAGGTGGGAGCGGGATCCCCAATCCGGAGCCATTTTGTTGAAGTAAACACTGGAGTGGGAGGAATTCACACTCCTCACTCCCGCTTTAGAAAATAAACACAACCTAAACAATTTATTAATTTTGAAATGTTAGTAATTAGTGAATTGATCGAAGGAATTTGATGGAGAATATTGTGTAACTCAGTAGACATGAGAATAATAATCAATGAATAGACATGAAAAGACAGGATTTTTTAATAGGTAGTGTAGAAAGACTGTACTTTGTTGCTTTCTGTGCAAGCATTTGAAATGATTTGAACAATATACAATGGCCGTAATTAATGTAGATTTTGCTGGGCTTCCATGTATATGTGGGCGTTTAAGTTGATTTTAGTTATTGAATAGAATAGGGATGGTGTATTCGCTTGTGGAATGTAAGGTTACTTGATTTCATATACACTTTGTGAAATATAGTAGACATAGCTGTTGTAAAGAATTTGTTACACATTTAAACGTTGTATAAGATTTGAATAATTACATTTCAGCTGACAGGTGAAGGAAATCACGTTTATTTAATAACGAAAAACAATGTAGTTGATAGATTATGGTTGAAATAGGTTCCACGAATGGAGCGAGGGCCCAGTCGCAAGCGAAAGGAATGGGCTTACAGCAGATGGAATGAATGTGTAGAAGATGACATGGTGAGGGAAATGAAGACAGTCATTGCAACTATGGATTCGTAACTTTTTTGTAAGTATTGGGTTGTAATGTAATTTGAATTGAAAAAAAAATTAAACGACATGGCGGCCAAAGATGGCATTTATGTTACCAATGAATAATGTGTTGCGATTTGGTTGTTGCAATTGATTAGTGGGGAAGCTGTACGACGAATTAAGGCGATGGATGAAAGGGCATGCATTACAAAAGAGGTGAGTAAACTTAAAGTCTAGTCGTTAATGTAAACCATGCATTTTAGGTTGTTTTGAAAGATGACTAAATCTTATGGCTGGGAATGACTCAGGTTCGCAAGGAAAGCGGACAAGAATTTAAGAATTTGCCACCTGAGCGAAAATTAAAACTGTAACCAAGCAAGGAAACTATGGCAAAAATTTTAAATCCTTTTCGAACTGGATGGTACTAACAAATTATATGTATATAGATGAATAATTAATGACCCCTATAAATACAGACATCTATAATCCCCCAACTCTTCACTGTAATCAAACAACTTATTAAATACAATAGTCTTCTGAATTTAACATTCAACAAATAAAAATCTCTGCTTTAAACAACGTCCACGTTGAAGCTGAGGAGCAGTGACAATGAGGCATTCGAGGTCGAAAAGTAAGTGATAATGCAATCGGCAATGATCAAGAATATGATCGAAGACGAAGCTGCAAATGGCGAGATTCCTGTACAGATTTCAAGCCATAAAATTTGCTAAAGTCATGGAATGTTTTAACATTTAAATTCATAATTTTAATTTAGTTAAAAATATTTCAGGTTTGGGTTTGGGGGCCCGACAAAATGTCAGAATCCGAACCCGAATCCTGTTAGATCTTGGCCTATCTCCAAAATAGCCCCTGTTCTATTCTTGAGGATTTTTAGGAGCCTATACCCGACTCCAATTCATTAGTGGCCTGCGGGTTGGGGGGTCCACGGGAATGTTGCCGTACCCACAAAAATACGCTCCTTTTCTTTCTCTCTCTCCTTTGGTTTTTTTTTTTTTTCCAAATGCAAACTGGTACTGAAAAAATAAGCCAGCCAAATTTCAAGACCAAACTAACACTTATTTAACAGCTAATAATTGGAAAAAAAAAAAGGTAGACGTCAGTTCTTTGTTAACCTAGTTCTTTTTTTTGTTTTTGTTTTTTGGTATTCATAATCTGTCATTTTTTCCACATGTTTAATAAATTGGGTTTGTCGGGTATATAATGTTTAAGAACTTGAACACAAAATATTGAGCATAGACATTTAAAATTGGCATATATAAGAAAGTAAATCAATCGGAAGTTCTAAAAGAAACTTGGAAATGGTTATTTTGTTATTAGACTACCATATATATATAAAAAAGAAAAAACAAATTTGAACTCTGATTCAAGCTTAGCGGTCTCTGAATAATAAATAGATGAAATGAAAATCAGGCCTTACAGTGATAAATAAAAAATACTATTTTCATTTACAAATTTTTTCAACCTAAAAACTTTCAAATAAGAGCGCGCCAACCGTGGGACCCGAACCCAAGACTGGAAGGCTCAATAGACTGAGCTAGACGGGCTCATCTGCTATCACGCATGTTTGTATGCAATTCAGAAAACGTAGATGACTCTATTTGGCGCGTAAAGCCGTTGTAAATCCGTTGCATGCACAGGCCCCACGCGTCTCCCTCAGTCTCTGTCTCTCTCTATATAAATCTCTAAACTGCCAATGAACTCCCTCCCCTGCATTTCCTTCCTAAAGCGAAAGAAATCAAAATCAAGAAAAGAAGGAGAAGAAATAAGAACAATGAATCAAGAAATGGCCACCATCAATCACCCACATGAACAAGTTCTTGAAGAAGAAGAGCTCCTTCTTCTCCAAGAAACCGCCGACATGAATGCGTCCTCTTCATTTTTTAACGAACCGGCTGCCACCACCGACCGCTTCACCCACCTCCACCTCAATAACCGCCATCAACCTCCATGCACCTCCTGTGGCTCCCACAAACGCCCCTCTTCTGAAAACCCCATCACCCACCTCCAACCAAACCCCAAGAAACCCAACACCACCATCACCACAACCCACTCTCTCTTTGGATTTTCAAAGATACCTCTTTCTCTTCCTCCCTTCCTCCGCCGCTGCTCCTCTGATCCCTACATTCCGCCTCTTCCTCCAGTGGTGGAGGAGCCTCCGCTTTCGCCGCGGCCAAATGCCGAACCGGAGTGCCCTGGAACTCCGTTGTCGAATGCCATTGCTTCGAACAAGTTGCCTCCTCGATCACCAACTTTAAGAAGATCCGTGTCTGAACTCTTGCCGTCTCGGGCTAAGACTGTTTCCGGCACTTCTTCCGATAGCCCTCATGCCGAGGTTTCTTCATTTCTTTCTTTTCTTCTTTTCCTGTGTCAAGATTCTTCTTATGATTTTGTATTTTCTGATGGTGTAATTAGATAAAGACTACTGGTTTTGTTGATGTTTAATTTAAAGGTTTCTGTTCGTTGTTGCGGGTTAAGAGTTCTTGCCTATGTTCGGTTTTTGTCCTTTGTTTATGTTATTGGATAAAAGATTTGCAAATGTGAACTTGTTTCTAGGGATTGGAGACCAACTATTGTGTGATCCTGTGTTTGATGGTGATGCTGTTTGATAAAGATTCTTGGGTCAAATGTGGAGAGGTCATTCAGTCGTATGGTTTCGATTCTGATATGCCTGGTTACTTTGGGCTCTAAGGATTTGTCTTGAGTGACATCTTAATTCTGTGATTGAAACTTTTTTGTGCTTTGTTTATGCTAGTGGCTGAGGAAGATGAGGGATTGCATGAGGGACATGAGCCGCAAGTGGAGCGAACTTTTGGGCGATGAGGAAGATACTTCCAATGAAGAGATAAACAACGATAACAGCAGTCGTGGCGTTAACAACGGAAGCAACAATGATGCAAAACTGGTACTGACGATATTATTTTCAGGCTATTTTCCTTATTAGTATTCTATGCTTAATTGCCAATGAAACTGATGAGAAAAAAAATGTAAATTTGAATCTTTTGTCTTACTACTGAATCCAGTGAAATCGGTTATAATTATCATGTCTTTGATTTTAGAAATTAGCCACTCTCTGTTATATATGCTGGCTCTAAACTGTAGGAAAATTACGAGGGAGGATACGTAGAAGTTGTGAGCGTGGAGAAGAAAGGGGACGCCTTGATCCTTCATTTCAAGTGCCCATGTGGCAGTGGATATCAGGTTCTTCTGTCAGGAGGGAACTGCTATTACAAGCTCATGTAAATTTGGCATATAATTTCGCTCTAATCGGCCGATATCCACTTCTAATGGAGCTCCTTATCACTTGCTGGGTTTGGGTTCTTTCGGTGCAGATAGCTTCTTGGTTTTGTTTATATATTGCTATCCTCTCTTTGTCAGACTCTTGTTTTTATTTTACAATAAGATAGAGCATGCATTTGTCATTTGGTAGTCATTTCAGCAAGTTTGAGTAGAATTGAGTACTTTTTAGATGCTGGATGTTGATGGTTGACGAGTTTTGAGGTATAATGACATATACTGAGTCAACAGGAAAAAAGAAAAAAAAAAAAAAGAGAATCTTTGAAGTTCATGTTTCTTACTCATTACTTGACCCTTCATCTAGATTCACAGTATTTAATATTGTGTAACAATTGTAACCAAAAGCAAATAAAGAGAGAGAGGAAAAAGATAAATTGGAAACATTAGTAAGTGTTGTTTGTCCTTTTGGGTAGTGCCGATATAAGGGTTGAGTGACGAAGATAGCCTCCTATAGACATAAGGTGGCGATCGTGGGAGCTTCTTTTGGCCGGATCAAAGAGGACGTCCCATGCTTCATTCACTGAGTTTTGTTGCAGCTGTAGCTGCCACTGAAGGACACTTATCAGGATGAACCATCATCGTGGTTTCTTTGTATTTCTTCTTCATCTCTTCAACACTTGTATCACAATAAGGAATACCCAAAGTCGCATAAAAGGACTGGTTATAAAAGTGCGCCATGTATGCATAAAAATAACCCAAGTTTGGGATACTGAATTGGAGAGGATTTTTAAACTCGAAGGTCCAATGGCTGTAATTGCAGCTTCAAAATGGTTTTACTTTAACCATTCTTCGGCCAGGCTCTGGACCCTTGAGCTCCTCCAACGTGATCGAATAGGGGCTGTGCTGTCAAGGTGTCTGATTGGAACAAACTGATTGTGGGCAGAAAAGAGTAACGCCGCCTTGACACTGTAGGACTTGGGTGTGGGACAAGCCAGAGCCTGAAAGTCAGTCGTGAGGAAGAAGATGCATTTGAATCAGTGTAAGGACTTGTAGTATATAAGTAAGGGATATTGTTGTTTGTTCCGGTTTTGATTTTGGTTAGTTTGTGGGGGCTATTTTATAAACAGAGTTGATTTGCGATAATACTTATGTCTCTTTCTCTTTTGTGGCCGAAGATATGTCAATTGAGAAACATAATTGAATATAATTGATAAATGGTGGGAAAATAAAATATGAATAGAAATTATATTTTATATTAATGGGCTATTTAATTTTAATCCTACTCATATTATAGAAATAAGCTTAAATCTTAACTAGTATAGAATTACTAATTATTGTGTAGGATTAGGATCCTTTAATTTCCCGATCTCGGTTCTCGATTCTTCTACTTTTTTATAAATCTTGTGTCACTTCTATCCTAGTGTTAGTATATGATTATAATTTAATTACCTTTATGTTTTAAATTTATTAGCTACCAATCATGTTAATAAAATTTGTTCAGAATAAGATCAGATCAAGAGAGGATATCGATCCCATTGTGTAACCTAGAATGAAAGAAAATAAAAGCTATATAATAATTATATTACTAAAACTAAGAAAAAGGACACCAACATTCTTTTTATTTGAGAAAATAACCGTGGAAACATTATTCTTTTCAAAAATAGTCACATGAACCTCCTCTTTTTTTTTTTTAAGTTAAAACTTAAAAGGTCATATACTTTTAAGGAAAGATAAATTACTTTTTTGTGTTCAGAAATGATCACAAACTCATATAGGCCCCCAATGTTTGCTCACAATGGGAGTCTATATTTACTAAAAAGAGTTTGTGTGACTATTTCTGAAAATATAGTGTTCTTTGTGATTATTTCACCAAACCATGGGAATGTCAATGTCCATTTCCCTTAGAATCAACATAATAATTACATCTTAGTACGTGATTAATGGAATAACGGCTAAATGGAATAATGGTTGACTGTTCTGTTAGCTGAACCCCAATAAGATCTTAGCTGAAACCCAATAAGATTTTTTTTTTCTTCTTTTCCTAATTTTAAATACATACTTGTTTGTTCTTCTTCATCTCCCTCTAAAGGTACTTTATAAACTCTTTCTTTAGTTATTGCATAGAGTAATTAACTGCATTGCCCATGGGAAGGATGTTGTGCTTTTCTTGTAGAGCGAATGTCCAGAATTGAAGTAAGTTCAGTTCTCTGCTATACTTCTATTTGCTTCAATTGCATTTCTATTGCGTTAGGATATCCAATTAATATATGGTTAGATGATCAATTGCTATATATCATTATCATAATAATGGATTTATATGCTGGTGCAATGAGTCTGAAAGAATGCACTACTTTGTGAATTGACCAAGTTACCACGTCGAATTTTTAGCCATTGTTCCTATGTTATTATTAATTTATTATATCCTTTCTGTTTCATTCACTGTCTGCATTTAACATATTTATGACATACAGATAATTTGACGGGTAGATTAGTTTCTGTAGTTACAAAATTCATTCTTTGGATCCAGCTGTGGTACCACAGTTGCACGGTACCACAGTGGGATCCAGCCGTTGGATCCAGTCAATAGTTGTTTTAATCAATCCAATGGTGGATAAAATCAGATGACCGCATGTTGTGGTACCACAGTTTTATCCTCATTCTTTTAACTTACGTTGCCGTTATTTCACGGATTAGGAATTAGTGTCAAGATGTGTGAACTCCAAATCACAATTGCACTTCAAAGTTTTCTGTTGTTTCATTTCTTGGGATCTCTGCAGAAATCCTGAAAGCTTTACCTTTAAAGGCTTTCAAAAAGCTATTCTTGTTATTGATAATGGGCATTTCATGGTTTTGACAACCATGGAATGAAGTTTTAGGCATTTATTCTTCTTTAGATAGACTTCCGTAAATACCGGTTTGATAAACAGTAGTGTTGCAAGGCAAACATGCCACTTAACGAATGTAGCACTACTATAAACAATTTTAGGTAATATTTCCCACTTCAATGCAATCAATACTGTCTTGGATTAACAATGCTGTGAACAGTTTTTTACAATGTTACACACTATTTGATAACACTATGAAACAGTGAAAAAGACAATTTACAACATAGTAAATTTGTCCTGAATGATTCTTGATCCTCGTGGCTTATGCGTTACTAGATAATATTTCTTCGACACTTGGATCAAACAATACAAGGAGTAAAATTCTACAGGAAGACGATCGATTTATGGAGCAGTTAATGGCACATATGTACATTAATTAGCTAGCAAGAAAAATGAATTCGCCTTTTGGATAGTGCGAATTGGAGGGTCAAGACATGAACATAGCGTCGAATATACATAAGCCGGCGATTGTAGGAGATTTTTTTGGGGGGATCACAAAGCACCTCCCATGCCTCATCCAAAAGTTTTGTAGCATTTGAAGCTGTCAGTGAGAACAATTATAAGGATGAACCATCGTGATGAGTCACATAATGAATATGACAATCCTGGTGATACTTGTGCGTCACGTAAGCATAAAATTAACCCAAATTGGATCTCCCGAATTAGAGGGGATTTTTTAAAGTGGAAGCCGTGATAGTAGCCATTGCGGCTTCAAGATGGTTTTGCATGAACCATTATTCACCAAGTGCTCGGCACCCTTGGGCTCCTCCAACTTCATCAATTAGAGTTAGAGAAAATGCTTTTGACTGGTCTAACCGGAACATACTTGTTGTGGGGAGGAAACAGAGAAGTAGCGAGAATAATATTGTAAAAACAAATATAATGAAAATTCGCCTAATATCAACATAATAATTTTATTAAAATATTGAGACTCTAACTCAACATGAAAACTAAATGGTTTGTCTAATAACCCACTTAATAACTAATATATTTAATAAAATTTACATTAAACATTTACACTCCAATAAATATAGAGTGAAAGTGCCCTCTCTTTTTTTTTCATTCGGACATGCTTTTTAACCAGTTTAGGAGTGTATTGGCATTGAAAAAAAAATGTGGATGTCTGCACATGAAAATATATATGGATCATCAAATTTAACATGATTATTAGATAAGACAGGTCTAGGTCGACATGATTTTTTTCCGTGTGAGTTAGGATTAATCTTGCCCCATTTATCTGATTAATAACACAATTATATTTCAATTTCTATTCTAAATTATTTTTTAGATTCCCATCATCAAAACTCAAATATTTAACATAATTTTTTTTTTTTGGGGGGGAGGGGGGATGAACATATCATAATGTTTTAATTCATTTATAAACTTCTAAATAGATTTAGAACTTCTATATAGATTTAGAACTTCAATAGTGTAAATGTGTAAAATATTATCATACATGTATAGTTTATAATATTGATGTATACCTCTTAACCAAACACTTAATGCATGCATTGCTTAATTTTATTTGTTGATAAGTATATTATGTGCTTAATGTGGTGTAATATGAGAATTTGTAATTACGAATTGTAATTGCATAAGGTCAGAGTTCTGTAAACCAATTCTATGTTAGCACTTGGCGACAGGTTTTCAAACTTCCGCTGGGAAAGAAACTCACACAAACAGTTGCAAAATAAGCAGAAATAAAATTCTTTCTCTCTTTGTGTAATTAAAATAGAATGTGTACCAAAAATAATAAGCAAAAAAATAAACTGACAAAATTCAAAACAAAAACCAACCACAAAAGACAGATCTTACGTGGAAAACCCAAAGCGGAAAAATTACGAGACCGTAATCTGATATAATCTTTTACTATATTAATGGAATTACAGCAAAAATTCTTATTTAAATAATACTCGATGCTAACAACATTAATAATCTCAATATTTTTGTGTTACAATAACAACCTAATATTTATTTCTTTAATAAATGGGTATCTCAAATAATTATCAATGAGGGGATAAAATAAAAATCAAGACTAGTAGGACTGTAGAGAACGATGTCAGAAACTTACTCTCAAAATTTAAAAAAAAATAAAATTAAAATCAACTTCTAATTATCCAATTAAAAATTAAAAACACTATTTTCAAATTAAAAACCTCTACCGTCTTTTCCCTCCCTTGCCGCTTCCTTTGCACGCACGCGTTGTCTAGCGCAGCCGCTTTCACTTACTTTTACATCCATTTTCTTTGAGTTAATTTCATTTAAGTCCAAAACTTTCTAATACTTACATATCAAATAAACTTATTCAGATTTTGGACATTTTAGTCCACTAACCCTACAACTTCGGCATGATCAGACAAAACTTTCAGCACTCTTTTTGGTTTCTTTAGATTTCTAGATTAATAAACCTATCAAGTATATTCCCATACTATAGTTTCAACAGATATCCAAGTTCAAAAATGTGACAATAGATTTATTGGAAACCTAAGCTCTATGGCAATGATAATTATACCATTATAAAGTTCTAGTGATTAGCTAATTAGGATTAGAGATGGCAAAAAGATCCAGATGTAGAAAAATCTAGGTCTGCACATAAAAAATTATTGATCCGCATGTTAAAACTAAAAATCCGTACACTTGCATCTAGAAAACCAAATATCAGGATCTACATGATTTTTTAATTAATTAATTTATTAAATTGAAATTAATTAAAAATATATAAATTAAATAAAAAAAATCAAACCTATGTGGATTTGCGGTGGTGTCTAGAGATGGCAAAATCCGGATCCGGATTAAACTTTTGGCATCCGGATCCCGAAAAAAATATGCGGATCCGGATGCGGATAATATCCACACGGATTGCGGGCGAATATTCCGGATATCCGGATCCGCATAATAATAAATTTAATTTTAATTTTAAATTTAATAATTTACATAATAACATTAAATAAAATTCAATTATAATTTAACAATCAACAATTTAACATCAATTCAACATAAATAACATACAACAACACCATAAATTCACAAACCATAATTTTACAATATAAATCAATATGGGGTTTGGGTTTATTACAATATTTTCTAATTATTACTATTATTATTATTATTATTATTTAATATATTTTTCATAGTTAATGAAGATTATAGGGTTAATTATGCTTATACATTTAAATAAATAATTTAATTTATATATTTTTTAATTAAAATTTAATTAAATAAATAATATAATTATAAAATAATGCGGATCCGGATATCCGGTTTTTCGGATGCACTTCCGGATCCGCACGGATCTTAAAGATTAAGATCCGGATCCGCATTTTTTAACATGCGGATCCGGATTTTTCCGGATCCGGATCTTCCGGATCTTTGCGGATCCGGGCTGGATCCGGAGTTTATTGCCAACCCTAGTGGTGTCTTTATTTGTGATGGTTTTAAATAGAATTTACGTGGATTTGTGGTGCTTTTATTTGTTGATTTGTGGTGGTTTTAGACTTGGATTTATATTTTTTTTTTTATGTTTGATTTATGTTGCGGTATTTTTAATTGTGGATTTATGGTATTGTTGTAAGTTATTCTAAGTGTTGAATTATTGATGGTTGAAATATGATTAGGTTTTATTTGATTTTCTTAGGTAAATTTATTGAATTTTAAATTATATTTGAATTTATTATGCGAATTTGAATATCTGAAAAATCTGCCTACAATATGCATAAATATTTCCTACATCTGGATCTGAATCCTGATGCACCTACATCCGGATTCAAATTTTACCATCACTAATTAGGATTCTGGTTGTAGCAAATTTTATATTAGTACTAAAGTAAGGGTACATTTGGTGCATGCTTTTGGGTGGGTAATGTCATTTGAAGAAAATGAAAAGAAAAAGGGCTTTCCAAGAATATTTATAATAAAAAAAGAAAAAGAAATTTAATATAGCCAAAAAAATAAAAGCGCATAGATTAGCTGGTATGTAGTTATTCTAACTTAACCAAATTTTTAGTTCAAGACTTGAGAATGCAGTTGCGTTAAATACTTGTTGAGAGTATTTTACCACTCTAGTGATTCTACCCAGCTCAAATCTGGATTAATTAGAGTCCAATATGGTATTCGGATATTAGATGGTATAATACACAAAAGCAAAAGCAATTACAAGTCCTTGGTATTCAAGTGGGGTGGAACTGGAATTTTGGTTCCATGGGGGCCATACTGAAGAAACCATAAATTGAATAGGCAGTGAAATAAAATTAATAAAATTGAGAGAGACAATATTAGAACAACCATAGCGAATAAACCATAAATTATAAATATTAAACTTGAGTAGAATGTAAATAAAAGCGATAAACAAGAGAGGGCCAAATGTGAAAATATATGCATAAAATTAGCAAAATTCTAATTTAGACTGTTATTTTTCCCGATTTTTCAAACATACACGTAGACCTAATATTGACATTGGCTTGTGAGGAAAGAAAATGAGTCAAATGACTAGTGTACGACTCTAAATAAACTCTTTACTTTCTTTTGTTTGTCCTGAACTTTTTATTTTCTTGGAAGCCTTAGACTTGAAATTAGTACGTGCAAAGTGAAGGAAAAAAAAAATTCTAATTTTGTGATGATATTATTAAGTGATATCCCCGGAACATTGCTATACAAGACTTTCCAAAAGACGTAAGAAACATTTTAGTTATTAAATTAAAATTAACATGTTAGGAGTAGCTCGATTTTTAGCATGCTTTTGAACAGGAGGATTTTAAAGAGCATTTAGGCACCAAATCAGTTTAAGAGGTAGCTGGCTATTCAATTTTTATGTTCAAATTACCGACTTTTCTTTTTCATTAGCGGGTATACGTATATTCAGATCGACACTAAACTCACAAAATGGTCACTCCGCATGTGGCCACATGTAGTGTTTCTATTCCAGAAGTTAATACGATATATTATTGTTACTAACACATTTCCATGTTCACATTTAAAAGGTAACGAAAGCTTAGAATCCAAAGAATTAATTGGAATACATCTTTGTTGATAAAGGCTAATCACAATGTCATATCTCTTTTATAGTGGTCGACACATTCTCACGACATTAATACATTATTGAAGATGAGCGCTTAAGTCTCCTTGCCTGCTGTGTGAATAATTTTTTTTCTTTTCATTAAGTTAAGTTCATATTGAATTTTTTGAATTATACTTTAACTATGATATGTCAAGACAAGTTTTGATGGTTGATGATACTCTTATGAGTCCATTTGTATTGTATTATGTAATATATACACCAAAGAAAAAGGCTTATTAAAGTAGATTGCTATGTAAGAGCTGAAACTAGTTTCATTATTAGTTTTATGATAATGCTAATTTATAGTTTAAGAATTTTATTAGATGATGTCATGACAGTTAAACCTCTTTAGATAAAAATGAGAGACATAATACTCATGGAGCATCTAATACTCTCTTTAGAATTGACAACCATGTGATAAATAGTACAAGATGTAAAAATATCAATATTAAAAGTTGAATTGGAATACAATTATTGCTGGTTATATCTCATGTTCGCTAATAAAGACAAGGATAAGAATCGTCTTCTAATGTTTTTTTTATCTTTTATTCCATCCTAACGAAATAACATGCTAATATTGAATTTTAAATTCGAACGTTGATAATCAAGCCAACTTTTTTCACTTTATTTGCAATTAAACTAGTTTTTTTTTTTTCCATTAGACTTTGAAAGACTATAAGAGACTAGGAGAGAAAACCACTATGAGATGATCCTAATTCAATAAAGAGAAGTCACTTGGATTATAAGTAAGGTAGTTCCTTTCACTCAATAAGTATGTTGAGCTGGATATCTAAAAGTATTGGGCTTGGTCCCTAATAAATAGTACCAGAGTTAGATTTCAGTAGATAGAATATAGTGATGTGATGATAAAATAACTTGAGTAATTTTTTTTTTTTTGGTAGTAGATTACAATGGGTACAACTAGTATTTACAATCAGATCATTAATTGAGGGGTATAAAGAGGATTGTCTCTATTCAATTATGGAATAATTAAGAAAAGACAGCAATTAACTGCAATAATACTTTTATAGAGATTCGAACCCTTGCTTTCACATATTATGAGTGTAGGGATTCTCTCACTTATGAATGACAAAAGAGATAGGGTTTGCCCAATCAATTCTCACAGGTTTTGGCCTAGACCTTCCACTTGAGAGCCTGAACAAGGGGTTAAAAAAAAAAAAGCTCAAGCTAGGCCCAAGCCCTTTATTATTATTAATTTTTTAAGAAATTTATAGATGAGAATAATAAATTAAAATTTAACAAATAAAGAAAAATAAAAAAGAAAGCTTAAATCCTTAGTTCACATATCAATAATGAATCACAATATTTAAAATTGTAATACTAAACTTTCTTTAAGTGTTAATTAATTAAGAGGATACTTGAATTACAAAACCCAGCACTAAAAAATTAAATTTCTAAATTTTTATTTACTTCATTTTTTTATTTTTTATTTTATTTTAAAAAATTATTTTTTAATTCACTGTTGATTAAAATAATTTGATTATTATTAATTCATTTCAAGTTTATCATAATTTAAAAAAATTAAAAAAATAAGTGAAAACCTACACCCAACATAGGCCTAACTTTTACACTTCCACTAATGGACTTGAGTCTAAACTTGAAAAAGTTCGACCTAATCCGGCATTTTTCATCCCAACTCCCACTAGGCCAAGGCCAAAGAGCCATTGGTTAAAACAACTTGAGTGTTGAACAAAAGAATTGGAGTCCGATAATGATTTCTAATAAGAAAATTATTGAGTTGTGTTTTATAAAAAAATCACTTGAATTTAGAAAGATAATCCCTCCATTCAATAGACTGACCATTTAAATTGGGGGTTAGTCGCCATAGCTAACCTTATTGAAATAAAAAATTAAGGATTCGATTATATAATCCTGACATAATGAAATTGTAAATTAAATTGAAATTCTATCAACATGAAATCTCGATGTTTCTTATTGTAATTTCATAAAATTTTTGCTTCAAAGTTCAAACTAAAATGCCAAATGACCCAAAGCTGCACCGCTAAATCAAGAAGCCACCTTAATTAAAATGTCAAAGCGCACTTGAAACAAAAAGGCGCGTGTGTTCAACCTTCCTCGTTTCCGCCGTTGCCGTAAAAAACAACACACTTGTTGTCACAATCACGCACACCCTGTCCGAACGCGAGATACCCTGTCGGGTCCACAAACCACATGTCTCCCGGTATCCTCGAACGCTGGAGCGCGTGTGTTCCACTTGCTTCATTATATGCGTGCTGGGACCCTCAAGATCCTATTACGAGAAGGATTGTACTACAGAGACAATAAGTGTAAACAAAACACTTTAGCTCAGCAGCAGCGGAAGGGACCCTCTCAATTTCTCTTATTTATTCTTTTGCCAATATTCTACAAAACCCTTCACTACACTCTTCTAGATGCTGCTGCCTCTCTTATTCCACTGACATAACTATAATTCTCTCTTCGTCATCAGCATCTTCTTCATTCAAGCCCCCTGCAGCATCAAATAACAATGATTTCTTCACGAGTTTCAACTGAAAATCAATTTATTACAATCATACCAAAAGTCCCAAGATTCCAGAAATCCTCTCTCAAGCCTGTACTTTGTTCTTCCTTAAACAACAGAATCCACAACAACGACAACAACAGCAGCAGCAGCAGAGGCAGCAACAGCGTTAGCAAGTTCTTGAAGTCTAGTACTAAAGCCAAAACTGTTCATGTGTGGGTGACGACAACAGAGTCAAGCTCTGTTTCTTTGAAGGAGAGCAAGAGATTAGGCAGCTGGGGAGGTGGTGGTGGTGATGAGGAGAGGAGGAGAGATTTTGGTGAAGTGGGTATTAATAATTTTAATAAGCAGATGTTGGTTTTGTGTGGATTGGGGTATTGGGTTCAAGGCTTCAGATGCTTTCCATGGCTGGCTTTGAATTTTCACATGGCTCATAACCTTAGCTTGCATCCTTCAACATTGCAGCTTGTGCAGAACTATGGTAACCTTCCCATGGTGGCCAAGCCTCTTTATGGAATCCTCTCTGATGCTCTTTATATTGGTGGTGCTCATAGAATCCCTTATATTTGCATTGGAGGTTAGTTTTTTAGTTAAATCCAAAACTTCATCCTTTTATTATCTTTTTATGCTTTTGATTCCAATTGTCTAGTTCTAAGCGCATGCCTTCTTTTGGTAGTAAAATGAAAAGTAAATGTAGATCCATATGTATTTCAGAATCCTATTAACGATGGCATTTTTCTTGGTTGAGTTGACTGTTAGACCAGCTTAATCCTGAAACAAACTTTACAGACTGCAATGTTTTATTTGTAATGTTGTATTAGTACAAAGTCAAGCATCTTCAGAACTGTTGGTTTTTAATATTGAAATCGAAGTGATTCCATTTAGACTTTGGAGACATCGATGTGGATATATTGTTTCTTATATATGACAAATCTTGTTTTTATCCTTTCGGCTATTGAAATGTTTTCGTTGTAATCCTGATTTATTGCAGTGTTGAGGATGGTTGGTTAATTGTAAAACACAAGTAATTGAGTTTTGGAGATATCCCGTTTGTACCATAATTTTTATTCTATCTTCTATCTCCAGAACTCAAGCTGTTTTTTCTAAGATAGTTGATTGATTATTTATTTTTAGCAAATTCTTAAGACTATAGAAGCAAAGAAATCTAATCTTGTGACCTGGGGCATGGGAGGCCTAAGTCTAAGGAGTGACTAGGGACTCATTCTGCCAAGGAGTTTGCAGCCTGCCCTTTCAGCTTATTAGTCAAACCAACAGCTAAGATTGCAAATAAAATGTCCAATAACTTAAGTGATTGGTGATTTATTAACTAATTAGAAATTCTCACATAAATCAAACTTCTCAGTCTTTCTGCAGATTTTGTCCTGGAGGCCGTTGGCATTGTCTCCAGTTGCCGCTAAAGCTCTTCCAAACCTCATGGCGTGTGTGCTCCTCAGTAATCTTGGAGCATCGATCACTGAAGTCACGAAAGATGCTCTTGTAGCAGAGTATGGCCAAAAACATGGAATAGTTGGTCTCCAGTTGTATGCATTCATGGCTGCAGCAGCTGGTGGAATCTTGGGTAACTTATTTGGTGGATATTTCTTGCTCAAAACACCACCTACAACTATGTTCCTCATATTTGCTGTTCTGTTGTCGCTTCAACTTGCAATCTCATTATCTGCAAGAGAGGAATCTCTTGGTTTGGCACAAGTATCATATCAAAATGTTGCGAGTAAATCAATTGCACAAAGTATCAAGAAGCAGTTCTCTGATCTTATTGCCACAATTGGTGAGGAAAGCATCTCCCATCCCTTAACTTGGCTTGTAGCATCTGTTGCCATGGTTCCGGTTCTGTCAGGTTTAATGTTCTGCTATCAAACTCAATGTCTAAATATTAATCCTTCAGTCATTGGAATGTCTCGAGTGATTGGCCAGTCGATGCTTCTTTCATTGACTGTATTCTATGACCGTTACTGGAAAAAGGTTCCCTTGAGAAAATTGGTTGGTGCAGTACAAATTTTGTATGCTTCTTCCCTTCTTCTTGATCTCATTTTAGTAAGACAGATCAATCTTCAATTTGGAGTTCCCAATGAAGTGTTCGTCCTTTGTTTTGCCGGTTTAGCAGAAACTCTTGCACAATTTAAGCTTCTGCCCTTTTCAATGCTATTGGCAAGATTATGCCCACAGGGTTGTGAAGGCTCACTCACTTCTTTCTCAGCTTCAGCATTGTGTCTATCATCGATTGCTAGTGGATTTTTGGGTGTTTGGTTGGCTTCTCTAACTGGAATAACATTTGGAGACTACTCAAGTTTGCCTGTTGGGATCGTAATACAGTTCCTTGCAGCTTTGTTGCCTTTGATATGGATCCATCATGTTCCCATGTCCGAAACTATCGTTGAGAAGGGAAGAAAGAGAGGCATGAGTAGAAGAACTCGGAAAAATAGAAGGGTCGGACGAGTAGTGATAGGTTCAATTTTCGTTTATCGCCGTGAAAGAGAATCTGAGGCACAGGGGTAATCAAGTTACTCATTTCTTCAAAGAACATATAATTCTTCAATGCCCCATTGCAGTAAGTTCTGATGTCAAGTCTCTCGGTATCATCAGTTCAAGATAGCTTGTTAAGTTGCCATAACATTGGAACTGCCCAGAAAAATTTTCAACCTACGTGAAAAGTGATCAAATGTGATGAAGAGAACACTTTTTGTTTGCACATTAGAATAATGAAGGTGTTTGATGCAATGAGATAGGTGTTTGATGCAATACCTCACTGAGTAGTATCAGCATGGGAATCCAAGGATCAGAATATGGTCCATCAGGGCATTAACATGAAATCAGAATCAGCAGCATTGATGAGTCAGGTGCTGAATCAACAGCCCTCTCAAGAACTTTCTACATAGTTTAAGGGATAAGAATAAGGCGTGAATATCACGCATTAGATCAAATTGATATTAGCCTTTAAATCATTGCTATAGCTCTAACTCCACCGAGCATTGCTTTTAAAAATAAAAATGCAGTTTTGTATGTATTGGGATATAAAATGAAGACAAAGTATGCCAAGCAAAGTTTCAACTTTTCACATTGTAATGTCTGTGATCTTAGCCTAAGTTTCTATTCATTTTATCTTTGCCGGAGTCTGGGTCATTTTGGCGCTCAGATTGAACAAGTTCCTGGTACCACCTCGGAGATATGTATATACCATCTACTGTTAAGCAGGATATTGGAAACTGACAACAAATTAAAAAAATTAAAAAAAAATCACTTTTTTTTTTTAATATTCTACTGATGGCACTTATTTTCGTATTTTATCAATCATTAGTTTTAAAGATCCAACCTTAATAATTAATGCGCCGAATTCGATCAAACTCAAGAGTCTTAGAATTCTACAACCGAAACAAACGTTCATAACTAATGTGGCAGCCAAAACAAACTCTAAATAATAATCATTAATTAATACCATAAAGAAAGCTACAAATGTCTAATAAACTTCCTCAAACTTTCAAATATTTTCAATCATAATCATCGGATGCCTTTATGATCAACAGTTGATTGAACATGAGAAATTACTGTGGGAAAGAATTGTGCTATAAACTTCAAAGTACTTTGAATAATCCAAGTTAATCACACAAGCTTTTTACTCTATCCCAAGTCAGCTTCAATTCCGTTTGTCAATTGGGGTAAGAAAAGCAACAACCCATTTTCTTTGGAAAATTTCAAGTTGCGTATAAAATTAAAAGTAGGATTTGGAAGGTAGGTTTTCTAATTGAAAATAAGTTGTCAATTTATGTAACCTCTCAAGTAAGATTTTGAAATATTTTAACTTGAATGTGTTCGTGGAAATTATCTTCAATGGCATAGAGAGGAAACAAAAAATACGTAACAAGAAGAAAGGTTTTAGTTAAGCATATTTTTTTTAAGTTATCAAGGGTGTTTGGAATAAAAGTTTATCTTTAAGGACATGGATATTTCCACCCCCTATTTTTATAAATCTACTCCAATTTTTTTAAAAATAATTATGATAAGTTCGCAATATTTTTAAAAAATATAAATAAATAAAAATTTTGTACAGTTAATCAATTAAATCCTTTTATTAATTTTTTTTCTTAAGTTCTTTGACCATTGTTTATCATAAATTTTAATATAAATTTTATTTTACTATTTTATTATTATGATATAAAAAGACAAAATTACCCTAATAAAACATGAGTTATTGTATCTAATAATTTAGGTATTTAATTTTGCTATTTATAATCAAATATTTTTAAATCAAACCTAATTTTTATTTCACTACCCTTACATATAAATAACATAAATTTAACAGTCTAATAATTTATATGAGAATTGTGCCATAAAGACACTTCGTTAATTTAATTAAAAAATAATGATCATACTAATAAAAAGTAGTATTAAAAAAAATGAGTTTAGTACAAATTAGAAAAATATTGAAGTTAAAGTAAATTCTTGATAATTTTACTTTATAAGGTTAAAATAGTCAATTTAAACTTACGTCAAAACAATCTTTGTAATCAAATATATGAAAAAAAGCTAAGTCACAAAAAAAGTCAACAAAGATAGATTTAATTAATTAATTCTCCAAAGTTCTTCTTAATTTGAAAATTTAAAAAATAATGTGTAACTTTTATAATTATTTTTTAAAAATAGGATGGATTTACAAAAAATGTGGGGTGCAAATATCATCATTCTATTTTTTAAAGAAAAATTATCAACCATTTGCTCTATGATTGTCCTATTCTAAAAAAATATTAGAAAAGTTTAAATTTATTTCAATTTTGCACCCATTGTTTATAATGTATATTAACTGTCCACAAAAAAGATAGACAAATGTTTATAAAATGACAAAATAGAAACAAACATAAATTATAATGGTGATAAAAAAAATCTAAAACAATTAAAATATAGGTTCAAGATTGATGAGAGCACATTTGGAATACCAAGAGAGAAAAAATGACAAAAGTTTCTAGCATATTTTTTCAGTTTATTTTCGACTATGCTTTGGGAGCCAACATGAAAGTTTATAGTGATTCTAAAAATATTTCTTTAGTGTTTGGTCTAGACTCTTGGGTTTGCGTCTTTATTTTCACTTAGAATCCTTTTACTAAAAGCATAACTCATTAAAAAATAAAAAATAAAAAGCCAAAAGCGAGAACAAACACAAAAAAATCTTGTAGAGAGTTTCCGTGGTTGAACTTCATCAATTTGTAATGCTATGCAAGTCCAAATAATCAAATCTTATCTAAATATTCACAACAAAAATTAAACATTACGTTAGTTTAATATTATTAAGTATTTCTTCTCATTTATGGTTAAAAAATTCGTAATCATTAATTACTAATGTAAGGGATGATAATTTTTGCACTTGATTTAGAAAAAAATATCCATCCATTTTTTTTTCCAAAGAATAACATATAAATAAATTAACAAATTAAATGCTAGTAGTAAGATGCATATTCAAGAAGCTTGTGCAAACTAGTTTGTTTTGCTTTAGAACACATCATCTATATATATTGTTAATTAGAGGGATTAAATATTATGCAAGTAAGCACGAAGAAAAAACAAAACCAGAGCAAGAAGAGAAAATCAAGGCCCTTTATTTCATGCAAACTTCTCCCAATTTCCACATCAAAATGTAAATGAATAAGAATGATACAAAAGTGAAAGAATTTTTACAAATCATTCAAAAACCCAAATAAAGAATCAATACAGAAGAAATTTATCAATAACATGACGTTTAGTATCCTTGGAAGATAGGAGGAGGCGGTGAAGCGTACATGGCACCAATGGGTGGGAGGATGAAATCGTCAGGCGGAGTTTGTGGCGGTGATTGGACAGGTGGGGGTGGGGATTGTGTTTGTGGCGGGGGTGAAGATGGAGGTGGTGATTGGACTGGTGGCGGAGGTGAAGGTGGAGGTGGTGACCTGACCGGTGGAGGAGGTGAGGGGGGAGTAGGTGAAGGAGGGGGTGGTGATTGGACTGGTGGCGGTGGTGAGGGGGGAGGAGGTGAAGGAGGGGGTGGTGATTGGACTGGTGGCGGTGGTGAGGGGGGAGGAGGTGAAGGAGGGGGTGGCGATTGAACTGGCGGCGGTGGTGAAGGTGGGGGTGGCGACCTCACCGGAGGAGGTGGTGAGTGGGGAGGAGGTGAAGGAGGGGGTGGCGATTGAACTGGCGGCGGTGGTGAAGGTGGGGGTGGCGACCTCACCGGAGGAGGTGGTGAGTGGGGAGGAGGTGAAGGAGGGGGTGGCGAATGGATTGGCGGTGGAGGTGAAGGTGGGGGTGGCGACCTCATCGGAGGAGGTGGTGAGGGGGGAGGAGGTGAAGGAGGGGGTGGCGACTGGACTGGCGGAGGTGGTGAAGGTGGGGGTGGCGACATCACAGGAGGAGGTGGTGAGGGGGGAGGAGGTGAAGGAGGGGGTGGCGACTGAACTGGTGGTGGTGGTGAAGGTGGAGGTGGCGACATCACCGGAGGAGGTGGTGAGGGGGGAGGAGGTGAAGGAGGGGGTGGGGACTGGACTGGCGGCGGTGGTGAAGGTGGGGGTGGCGACTTCACTGGAGGAGGTGGTGAGGGGGGAGGAGGTGAAGGAGGGGGTGGCGACTGGACTGGTGGCGGTGGTGAAGGAGGGGGTGGTGAAGGTGGGGGTGGCGACATCACCGGAGGAGGTGGTGAGGGGGGAGGAGGTGAAGGAGGGGGTGGGCGCTGGACTGGCGGTGTTGGTGAAGGAGGGGGTAGTGATTGGACTGGTGGCGGTGGTGAATGTGGAGGTGGCGACATCACTGGAGCAGGTGGTGAGGGGGGAGGAGGAGAAGGAGGGGGTGGCGACTGGACTGGCGGAGGTGGCGACCTCACCGGAGGAGGTGGTGAGGGAGGGGGTGGCGAATGGACTGGAGGTGGAGGTGGAGATGAAGGAGGTGGCGATGAAGGTGGCGGAGGAGATGGAGACACTGCTGGCGGCGGTGGCGGCGAAGGTGAGGGTGGGGATTTAATTGGTGGAGGTGGTGATGGCTGAGGTGTAGAAGGGGGTGGGGAGTAAATTGGTGGTGATGGTGAAGCTGGTGGTGGTGACTGTGGAGGTTGAGAGCTAACTTGTGGCGGAGGTGAAGGAGGGGGTGGCGACCTGACAAGTGGCGGTGGCGAAGTGGGTGTTGGTGAAGGCGGTAGTGAGGATGGTTGAGGTGCAGGAGGGGGCGGGGACCTGACTGGTGGCGGTGGCGATGGTTGCGATGCAGGAGGGGGCGAGGACTTGATCGGTGACTGTGGGGTTGGTTGAGGTGCAGGAGGCGGCGGAGACCTGACCAATGACGGTGGTGATGGTTGAGGTGCAGGAGAGGGCGGCGATTTAATTGATGGTGGTGGTGATAAAGCTCGTGGGGGTGATGTTGGGGGTTGAGACTGGAAAGGTGGCGGAGGCGGTGACGGATACATGGCACCAATGCGTGGCGGAAGTATGATAGGAACACCAGGAGGAGGGGATGATGTAATAAGTGCTGGTGGCGGTTGTTGGTTAGGTGTCGGTGATGGTGTTGGTGGAGATTGCATTGGTGGTTGAACCAGTGGAGGCATTGAAGTGGGTGGTTTTGATGGCAAAGGTGTTGGAGCCCATGGTTTTGTCTGTGGAGGTGCTGCCCATTTCTCTCTAAATGGCACTATAGTCCCTGGTGGTGCTCCTGTGGGTGTGGGTGTCCAGGGCGTAAGAGATGGAGGAAATGGCTGTGAGGGCGGTGGAGATGGGACAGCTGGGGGCGGTGATGGTTGAGGTGAAGGAGGGGGCCGAGATTCTACAGATGGTGGAGACGAAACTCGGGGAGGTGAAGGTGGTGGTTGAGACTGGAAAGGTGGGGGCGGTGGTGACGGATACATGGCGCCAATGCGTGGAGGGAGGAAGATATCTCCATTTGAAGGGGGAGAAGTTGCAGTGGGCGCTAATAACTGGCGGCGAACAATGAAAGCCGCTTCATTGTCGGATAAACCGACACAAAATAATGGGAATGAGGAGCAGATGAGAAAGAAGGTAACAAAGCAGCCTAAGCCCTGCATTCCTCTAGATCAGGCCCAAGGCTGCTCACCAAAGCCTATGGATGCATATGGCAGGATAGGTGTTATTTATACAGAGGGTAACATAACGCTAATGAAGGTTGGATCAGCATTATTGCTGTGGAATAGTTTATTTTTCAGCCTTTTGCGCCATAAACCTCTGAATACCACGTAATTCTTTAGCAAATTAATCTAAAATTGGCTAAATAGCTTAAAATATAACAAAGCTTTGACCAAGTGAAAATTAATTAAAAGAATGAGTTTTACTGTTTAATAATTCCAGAGATATTTTTGGCGCCTTTTGAGAGTATGTTTGACTTGCCTCTGGTCCTAATATATATAATTCTCGAATGGTGGGTTATCAATATTTTTTGGGCTTAATAAAAATGGGATAAAATTACTGTAATAATATAGTTATTTGTAACTGACAGATATAAATTACGTTTTTTTTTAATTTCTTTTTCTTTTATAAAGGTTTGATTTTGAATATTTTTACTCAAAGATACAAAATAAAATATAAAATCGTAACATAATGAGAGGATCATATTCGGTTTTCTTTGGGGTTCTATATAGTTTGGATGAAAATAGTTTTATTTGAAAACGAAGAAAATAATTCTAGGCTCAACAAAATCTATCAGATAATCTTGAGTATTCATGTTTGTTATAAACTTAATTTAGTGTAAGATTTCAAGGGAAAGATATAAAAATGAGGGGGAATATTCATAAATGTAAAGCTTTTTAAATTGTTTCGGTCAGGGTTTGCCTTTTGTCTAATTAAATGATGATTCACCATTTATTTAATATATTACTGATCATTAGTCTACATCTACCTCATAAAATTAAGATTCAAATTTGTTACTAATGGCTATATGAACAAGAGTTTTTGTTTTTTTTGACAAATGCACAAATTTTATTTAAAAAAATTAATATAGAGAGAGGAGGTTGCAAGCAAGACTGATTATAGAAAATGATACTTAAGCAAATCTGAAGAGTGCTTCATGGAAACTTTGAATAATGTTGCTGGGTGGGCTGCTCTACTTAGTGTAGAAACAGCCAAGATTTTGCTAAGCTCTTAGTAGAGGCCCTGTTTGGTAAACACAATTGCTACGGACTTTAGGTTGTAAGCTAATTAAATTGATTTTGATTTCATACTGCTATGATAAAATAATATATAATATATTTATTAATTTTGTAAAAATTATTATTTAAAAATTATATTTACTCACACTATCTATTTTTATTTCATAATTACAATTTTTTTTCCTCTACAATATCTGTAATTTAGAAGGTAAGCACCTCAATATCAAATGGAATCAGAGTTTCCCATAAGATAAGCCAAGAAATTTTATTTACTAAATTTAAAAATTAGATTTTCACTTAATCAATTATCAAAATGCCAAAATTTATTTTGTTTTTCCTGACCGCACACACCATACTGGAATATCGAAAGCTCTTTCTCGTTTGTGATTAACTTTATTTCTCTTTTCCAAGTAATATGTTAGTTCTTTCATCTCCTTACTTATAAATAATTATATGTAAAACAAAGTATTAATTCTACAAATTGGTTTTTCATTTATCCCATTAATAAAGCCCCATCTTCAAAGCCTCAACGAATATG
Source organism: Atalantia buxifolia (assembly GCA_030444775.1). NCBI lineage: Eukaryota > Viridiplantae > Streptophyta > Magnoliopsida > Sapindales > Rutaceae > Atalantia > Atalantia buxifolia. The sequence goes on from CM059839.1 coordinate 8,559,693, forward strand.
ATTGAGTGGTTGAGGATGCCGAGTAATAAAAGCACAAAAAGGTTATGAAGAGAGAGTGTAAAAAAGAAGAATTAATGATATTTGATTTGTTTAGATTAGATTGTCGGGTAATTTTTAAGGACCTCCCTAAGGTTTGAATTATTAATACTTTGGTAGAATGTATTATATAATTGCACATATTTTCCTCACTGTTAGTATAAAAATACGTATGCTGTTAGTATAAAAAGGTAAATGTATAAAAGTTTATTTAAAATTCAAAATAATTCAAAATTAAAGCTTTGAGTTCTTGATGTTTGTGAAATCTTGCTTGATTTACTCTATTATCTAGTGGTGTGTAATGACCAGTGGACAAAAGCAAAAAAAATCTTCACAAAATGAACCCTGTACTTAGCTTTCTCTTTCATCTAAGCAACACCCATTTTCATCTTCTAAAGCCTATGAAGAAGCAGCTGCATTTGCCCGAAACCTTGTCAAGATTAAAAAACATTTTAGTTTCAATTACGAACAAGATGAGTTATAATGGTGGCCCAAGTCTTCCAGGAAGTGAATACCAGCGGCGAACGGCTTCATCCGCGACTAGAATTGGAGCGAGAAAGAGGTAATCCTCATAATCACATGCAATACATGATTTTGTTGAACCTGGGTTAATTAAACCTGAAAATGGGTTCTTTGTATTTTGAATTTTTTTTTGTGCATGCTGATTTCAACAACCGTAGGTTTTGATTTTCTTCATTTTGAGCTAATCAAAGCGTAATGATAGAAAACTTTAGCCTTTATGTAAATTTGATTTAAAAATTAGTGGGTTTATCACTGTCATGAAGTTGTTCTGCACTAAGCAAATGAATGAAAAGAGAAAAAAAAATCCCTTCTCAGTATTTTTTCTTGGCTTATCCTTGTTTTGAATTCTTTCGCATCACCATCGTCAGTAACTGATTAATTTACAGTTGGAAATTGGAGAGACTCGAACAAAATCATATCTTATATGGCATCTCTTAGCTGTAGAGATATAATGGTTTTATTTTAAACTACTTTGGCATGTTTTCGGCAACTATTACAATTTTCGGCAATTTCGTGCTGGTTCCACAAATTTTTTTCCTTTTTTCTTCGCCACTCCTACTACATTCTTTTTTTGATTTTTTTCTTTACTTATATATAGCCCTTACTATTTTCTCTTCCTGTTTACCACTTTCGATTATTTAAAACTTTTTGGATTCTGTCTCTAATTCTTTACAATTCTTGTACTTTGATTTGTCTAATAATTTTAGATGCCATCTTGACAATTCGAATATCATCACTTCAGCTCTCATCCGAGACTTGCAGATTCGATTTAAAAACCTAATGAGCTTCCCATTAACAAAGTTCCTCCAAGCTGGCTCATAAATTTGTTGCATGCTTGATTGGCTGGATGTGTTTGAGCTATGAGAATCCATTTAGTTGAGACAATGCAGCAGTTTCCTTATGTTGAATGCCGGATGAGTTGAATGAATGATGAGTTTAAGACAAATGCAAAGATTTCTTATGCCTTTGTTGAATGCTTCTGTTGATAAGAAGAAAATGAAGAATAAACTGTACTTGATGATTTACTAAGCCTCCATTTATAGCAGCTGTTGCTGCTCAAATTTTTACCGTTTACTTACAATAGCTACTTTTACAAATTTATTTCTGTTTTACTTTTTTTTTTTTGTAAGCAATGTCAATTACTTCATATAGTTGGGCATTTTGGTCTTTTTTGAGTTTTTATGATTCCCGTCATTTTTAGTACCCATAGGTTCTCATCCATTTTATTTAACAATTTATTATTTTGGTAGAAAGGGTATTTTAGTAATTTTAATAGTCAACAAACGGTCAACTTAACTTGTAATTAACGGCGAGGGAGGTATGTGTAATTACATTAATACATTCTATCAAAGTGTTAATACTTCAAACCTCCGAGAAGGTTCCTAAAAATTACACTTAGACTGTCCTTAAATAATAAATTAATCTTTGAGTATCTTTTGATTAGTGTTAAAAATTGTTTAATTATCAAGCGATAATAATGTTAATTTGTGCTTAAGTTATAATTTATATTTGTGTTTATGTAATATATTAGAAATTATTAATTATGTTTTAAATATATCTAATTTTGTGTGTTTAGTAGGAAAACTATTAATTTCACAAAAATCGAGGCTCCAAACAGTTAAACCGAGGTCACATTTGGATTCCGGAGGTTCGAAAACTTTAAGATCAGTTAAGATCAGCTAAAAATCGGGTTTCTGTAAAAAGAGTTGACTGAGCTCTAATTGGATACTGAAATGAGCTTACAATAGACTTGAGTGCATGAGATAGTTAGCAATTTTGACTGAATCTCAACCGTTCATGATTCAATGGCCATGATTGTGCCACGTGGCAGTAGTTGGTGAAGCAAGTTGTAGGATTCGAATCTTTGTATTCAGGTCGACCCGATCTATCCATTAACCCGCTAAATCTCAACCGTTCTTTGGCCAAATTGGACGAGTCAAATGATGCCACGTGTGATGTTGACTTTTGAAGTTTGACCAGACGTTGGATCTTGATCTAAAGGTTGTAAGGAGCACATGCATGAAGCTTATGATGGATTGCAAAGCATTGGATTATGAATTTATTTTTCTATAAATAGAGCCTTATTTTTATGTTTTTAATATCTCTCTACAACTCTCTTCTTCTCAAATTCTCTCAATCTCCCTGTAATCTTGATTCTAAGGTGTTTTTTTAATATTTTGTATAATTATTTTTATAAATAAAATTAGTTTTATTTTCAATTTTAGTTGTTTTTATTACTTTTAATTATAAGTAATTTAATTTTAATATTTCTTTTTATTTCAATTATGCTTAACTAAATAATATTAGTTAGGGGAAGGTGAAACTCTTAGAAAATAAATATGATTTAATTAAATTCTATTTTTAATTTTATAAATTAAATTATTTTCTATTTAATTTTATACATATATTTATATTTTGAAATTTTGATTTATTGTAGACAAACAAATGAATTTGGTACAATAAATTCTTAATATCTTAATATTAGGGGTGGCCAATTTCGGATTCGGATCGGATTCGGATGAATCCGATCGGATTTCGGATAATTCGGATTGGAAAAAAATTCATCCGAATTCAATCCGAATTTCCGTCCGATCTGAATCCGATCCGAATTATTCGGATCGGATGAAAATTCGGATTGAATTCGGATTCGGATCGGATCGGATGAGTTTGGATTTCAGATTAATTTTTGGATTTGGATTATATTTTGGATTCGAATTAATTCGGATTGAAATCGGATTTGGACTTTTTCACAATTCTCACAAAAAATTTATAAAATCTATAATTAATGAAAACTTACTAACCATTAAAAAGAATGAAAACAAGCTGACAAATGATAATGTATATTGTATTGTTTCCTTGACAATATGGCATTGACATATATATATTCTCATATGCATTCATTTTGTACAAACACTCTTATTTCATTCAATTAGTAATGCTCTTACAAGTTAGGTGCATAAACATTACTCCAAGTCCAAGCATCCAATATAAGCAACACAAAATAAACATTGCTCCAAGTCTCTAAAAAAACAACACAAAATAAACTTTGCTCCAACTCTAAGTCTCCAACTCTCCAAGTAAACAACACAAAATAAACATTACTCCAAGTCTCCCAACAAACAACACAAAATAAAAAATTAAATATTACTCCAAATCTTCAAATAAATAAACAACATAAAATCACAAAATAAATATTATCCTTATATCATCCAAAAATAAAATAAACCAAAATAAAAAATTATCATCTAAAAACATTTAGATAGACATAATAGACTACAAGTTCTTCAAACCTAAAGTACAATAACACAAAATTAAACTCACAACACACTTTGATGAGTCCTTAACTTTTGCTTTCCAACTACCAACTTCAATTTTCCTAACATAAGATCACAAACAATTATCATGTTACAATTGACTTAAAACCAAAAGTAAAACAATTATAAATATAATACCTTGAAACCAAAAGATCTATTAAATTTAAGAGTTACCTATTCAACTATCATGACAAGTACGAGCGCCCATCGTTGTAACTGTTGAAGCTTGTGATTGTACATACTCTTTAAAATAAAAAACAAACATAATAACTTATAATTAGTGCATGAGTAATATAAAAAAATGTGTTATAATAAATTTAAAAGGTATTATATATAAAATGTAATACAAAAAAGTTACCTTCTTGTAACTCCAGTTGATATATATGATCTTTCAACTCTTGATTAAGGTCGTAGATGGGAGTGGCAAAAAGTTTAGACTGCAACCAATTTTCAGTACAAATCAATGCTTCAATCATAGTGGGAGTTAAAGAACTTATATATTCGTCAATGATACGACCCCTAGTGTTAAAGGCGGACTCCGAAGCCACAATAGATACCGGAATTGCAAGGATATCCCTTGCTATTTTCTGTAATATCGGATACTTCGACCCATTCACCTTCCACCATAATAAAACATTTAGTTTATCATTACTAGGATCTTCAATCGGGTCAAGTAAGTATCTTTCCACCTCAGTCGTCACAAGCTTGCCCTCGTTTTGAATTAAAACTTTCTTAGCATATCCAAGAAAAAGACGAGCAACTCGTAAAGTATCATCACCATGTTCCATTATGTACCCTTGTTGCCGAACCGTGTCATCTATAAGGTGTAGAGAAGAACTAGAACTGCCACCACCACCACTGACACTGCCACTAGGAAAACTCTTACTAGGTAATGGTGGTGAGGAGTTCCATCCACTATATACATCAAAAAGTGAATTCAACATGCCTTTCATCACCGTGACCATTTCTTCAATCTTCGCACTATCATCAGAAAAAATCATACTAAAAATATGTTTAGTAAAATCCATTTTGCAGCGCGGATAAAGTATTGAGGCAATAATCAAGATTTTGTTGATTTTCTCCGTGCACTCCTAATATTTGTCATATTTTTCCCTCATACTAGAAGCCATCAAATGCACATAAACATCTTTGCTTTTTTCTAATGCACTCAATGAATTCTCGATTAAGCCAATTGTATCGTAACAAAGATTAGAAGTGACACTCAAAGAAGCTGAAAAAGTCAATGTAGCATCATAAAAGATCTTTAAAAACCTCACAATTCTTTCGGCATGTTCCCAATCTTCAAGCTCAGGTGGCCCCACCCTTTTTGTCCCATTTTCTTCCTCTCTAAAGTATGCTTCATACGGTTTATCCACTTCTGCCATCCTCTCAAATGCCTCCCGAAATTTCAACGCAGTCATCAACATCACATAGGTGGAATTCCACCTAGTGATACAATCCAAAACCACATTCCATTAGGGCCTTTCACATTATCTACGCACTGTTTAAATGCTTTCAATCTCGAAGTGGATGATATCACATACTTCACAGCATTCCGAATACCGGCAACTGAGGCATGTAACTTTTTTAACCCCCCTGTGACAATCAAATTTAAGATATGTGCACAACAACGCACAGGCATGTAATCACCCCGCAACATAAGTGCATCAACATTCTTCCACATAAGCATTTGGTTCTTCACATAATCAATAGCAACATCATTGCCCGACGCATTATCAACAGTTATTGTACACACCCTCTTTATTCCCCATTCAAGCAAACAAGCCTCAATCTTTTTGCCAATCGACTTCCCTTTATGGTCTTCAATCATGCTGAAACTGATAATCTTCCTATGTAAACACCAATCACCATCAATAAAGTGAGCTGTGATTACCATATAACTCATGTTCTGAGCTGAAGTCCATATGTCAGTTGTAAGAGACACTCTTTGCTTATTCTTACATATCAAACTCTTCAAAATTCCCTTTTCGTTCAAGAACATATCCATAACATCTCTACTAATAGTTCTCCGAGATGGTATAATAAACTGAGGAACAGCTACATTGCAAAAATGCCTAAACCCTTTGTTGTCAACAAAATTAAGTGGCAACTCGCCCAAGATAATCATTTTACTGACTGCCCTTCTACAAGCTTCTTGACTCCATCCTTTGGCCAAAACCATATTACTCGCATTTCCTTCACCACTCTCAGCTGCCAATTTTTGTTGTCTTTCATCTTGCTCTCGCTTCACATTCAAGTATGCTTCACATACTTTTAAATGACTTCCCATATTGCTAATCCCATCAAACCTAGGATGGCACTGATATATCTTGCCACAATAGTGCCACTTTGCTTTATATTGATTGTCCTTAAATACAGTGTAATGATTCCATGTCTCGGATCTTTTCTTTATTGGTCGTCTTTGAGTTGGCTTCTTCCGCTTTGTATTTGTCTTTTCTGTGGGTACTTGTACACTTTCAACTTCATCATCATTATTGGAATTTGATTTTGAATGTCCAGTCATCTGAAAATACAAAAACCATATCAATCATCATTGTTCTGTAACTTCTGTTTATGAATTTTCTACTAAAAAATAAATATGACTTTTGACTATATATACTCTCTTCAGCCCAGCTTACTAGCTATACAAATTCATTCATCAAATTATTATTTGGAAATAAAGCAATTAATAACATTAACTTATCATAAAATAATTCTACTACCACAACGTACGATATGAAGTTGAAATTTTAGTTTTAAAGAATTGATATTGTTCCTTAGTTTATTAGTAATTAATAAATTAATGTTACAAATGAATAATCATACATTAAATAATGATGATTATTTAATAATTAATAAATTTGAATTTTTAATTTTGATGAAACGATATTGTTTCTTAGTTTATTAATAGTTAATAAAATTCAGCTAAGCTCCTTAAATAATGAATTATCAGACAATGAAAATGAAATAATGAAAAATTAAAAGAAAAAATTTCAACTATGGAGACTAAGAGAATGAAAATATGAACAAATCGTATATTTCAAAGTTTCAATACATGAGAAAGTGGAAGAGGTTGAAGAAAGCAAGAGAAAGTGGAAGAAACTGCCCCCAAACCCATGAGCAAGCGGCTAGCCGCTTGCTCTCGGGTTTAGCCCAAAGTCCCAAACTGTTTGGGGGCATTTTCCAAGCTGTTAATTGCTTTTCTCTCAGGTTTGCTTTCGGGTTTGGCCAAAACGCGCAACTAAAAGAACTAAAGAAGCATGGAAATCTAGCTTTCTAAGTTTCAAGTTTCAACTTTCAATTGTCATGGGTTAGGTTTAATTGCTTACCATGAATAAAGTTGCTAGCTGCTCAGGAATAGTGGAAGTGGGTTATCGGAGTTTGACGGTGTGGCGTGACTGGCCGGCTGGACGTGATCAGTTCAATGGTTGAAGAGGCAATTGTCAGCTGATTTAGGTCGATTAATTGGGTTCCGTTTGCCTGGGTTTCACTCGAAATCGACTAGCTTCCAGTCGATTGATGTCGGCAGGCTGGCGGCAACTGAGTTTTGGGGTGGTCGTTAATGGGTATGGGTTCAAGATGGATGACGGGATGAAGATGGACAGCTGGTTTTGGCGTTTTGCTTTTGCTCGGCTGCTCACTGAGTCACTGTGTCTTTAGACTTTCGTTAATGTTTGAGTGTTTGACACTTGACAGTTTGAGTGTTTTGCTGTGACTGAATAACTGGTGATCTCATTTTTTTTTTGTTTACAGTGCAAATCCGATCGGATAATTCAGATTGATCCGAATCCGATCCGATCCGAACCAAATCCGATCGGATCACACATATTTCATCCGATCGGATTTGCCTTCAAATCCGAATCCGATCCGATGCCCACCCCTACTTAATATAAAATATGGTAAAATGGTATTTTGACTTGTTATAGACAAATTAAATTTTGGCACAATAAATGCTTAATCCATCATAAAATTAAAGGGAAAATAATAATAATTTATATAATTAATCTTTTGGGCAATAAATCTAAAAAAATGGCAAAAAGAATTTATTAAGTTTTATTTACTATCAAGAGTGGATCCATAACCCTAAGTAGTTCAACTTCATAGTTTCATTTAAATTAAGTTGTTTATATTCAAGTTTTAATTTCAATTTTTAGATAAAATAAAATAAACAAATTAAATCTTTTCTCTGTGGATCGACCTCGAACTCACCGAGCTATAATACAACAAGACACTCTTATACTTGGGAGTTTAAAATTACTTTTAAGGTTTTTGGCGCTGTTGCCGGGGAAAAGTTTTTATTTTGGTTTGTTTTCCTTTTCTTAAATTCTCTTTTATCCCCACATCTTTCATAATTCTAGTTTCACCCCAACAATTCTCATTTCTAACCCATTCTTCTAATAATTATGTTTTGACCCCAACATCTTTCAGAAGTTTCACGTTCATCCCAAATGGCTCAATTCTAAACTTCTAAAAATTACGATTTGGCTATAAAATTATAAATAATTTACAATAAGATCCCTGAATGAAATTCCTCACAATAATTAAGACTTAGACTTACATCTTGGACATATTTGGACTTAATTTGGACCAAACTAACTCTAACTACTAATTTTTAACTTACTAACTGTTAACTGCTAACTTTTATTTTTTTTATTTCAGTTATTTAATTTTCTGAATTTATTTTATTTCGCATTTATTTGTTTATTTATTTTTGCTTTATTGGTGGGTTTAACCACCAAACTAATTATTAACTCTTAATTTATTAACTACTAACTCTTCATTTTTATTTTCAGTTATTTTCTTTTCAGTATTTATTTTATTTTGTATTTATTTATTTTTACTTTATTTTTTTAATTGGTGGGTTCAACCACCATTTTTTTCTTTTTCTTTTGCATTTATTTTTATTTTATTTTGTTGTTAATTGGTGGGTTCAACCGCCAAAATTGTTATTTAATTTTAATTTTCTTTTGTACATTTATATTATTTGCATATATAATTTTTTTGTAATTTTTATTTAGTTTTTTATTTTTTTATTAATTTGTTTGAATATTACTTTTGTGATATAACTATTGCATGAGACATTGGTCTTGAACTTCAAGTGCCAGGTTAATTCGTAGATCTTAATTTGCACCGCCAATCATGGAGGAGATCCAAGACGAAAACCTTTTGGGCGAACCTAATCTTCAAATTGATCAAGGAGACAACCATTCTCAACATGGACATGATCAGAATCAACCAAGAACTTTAAGAGACTACATGAATCCAACCAGAACTGGAGCACCATCGTGTATAGTATTTCCTCCAAAAGCATCTCGATTCAATTTCAAACCAGGAATTATCCAATTTTTACCAACATTTCATGGTTTAGAATATGAGAATCCGTACTTGCATTTAAGAGATTTTGAGGAAGTTTGTAATACATACACAGACCAAAATTGTAGCATGAGCATAATTAGATTAAAGTTTTTTTCCTTTTTCATTAAAAAATAAAGCTAAAACTTGGTTACAAAACCTTAGATCTGGATCAATAAGAACTTGGAATAACATGCAAGAACAGTTTTGAAAAATTTTTTTCCACCTCATAAAACCAATTCTTTTAAAAGGAAAATCACTTCTTTCACTCAAAAAAATGGAGAAACATTATAGCAATATTGGGATAGGTTTAAAGAGTTGCTTAACATATGCCCACACCATGGTTTTGAAACTTGGTGATTGGTCACTTATATCTACGAGGGCTTAATACCCCAAAATAGACAGGTTGTTGAAATGATGTGTAATGGTGAATTTAGGGATAAAAATCCTGAGGATACACTAGATTACCTTGACCAATTAGCTGAAAATGCACAACATTGGGATACTGTTGGAACTTTTAAATTGACAAATAAACATCAACCATCTCCATCTAGTGGAGGAATCCATAACCTTAAGGAAAATCATGATTTACAAGCAAAATTTGCATCCCTAGTTAGGAAAGTTAAAGCTTTGGAACATAAAAAGAGTGATCAAGTAAAATCTGTTCAAGAAATTGCATGTAACATATGTAGTTTGAATGATTATTTCACTCAAGATTGTCTCACTCTGCCTGCACTTAAAGAATGTCTAAATGATCAAGCTAATGCCATTAACACTTTTAATAAACCAAACCCATATTCAACGACTTATAATCCCGGTTGGAGAAATCATCCAAATTTCAATTGGAGGAATAATAATAATGCACAATCTTCACAAGCACCACCTGCACAAAATTTTCAAATTGCTCTGCCTTATGCACCATATGTTCCACCACCATGGAAAAATCTAGAAGACACAATGCATTCATTCATCAGAAAGCAAGATGTTATTAACAATCAAAATGCACAAACTTTTTCTGATTTGAAAGATACTCTTGCTAAAATTGCTTCTGTACTCACCATTTAAGAAAAAGGAAAATTTCCAGCCCAACCACAACCAAATCCTAAGATTCAACAAAACCACCCACAGACCAAGTCAAGTCAGTTATAACTCTTCGTAGTGGTAAGATTGTTGATAGACCTATGCCTGAACCTTGTGAAAATGATGAAAATTCAAAGGGTAAGGAAGGACTAAATGAACTTACACCTAATGAAGAAATAACTAGTGTTCCACCTAAACCACCATTTCCACATGCATTGAATAAACCAAGGAAATCAAACTATTCTCCTGAAATTTATGAAATCTTTAAGTAAGTGAAAGTTAACATTCCTCTATTAGATGCAATTAAGCAGGTACCTTCATATGCTAAATTTTTAAAGGACTTGTGCACTGTTAAGAGGAAATTAAAGGTAAAAAAGAGTGCTTTCATGGCCGAATAGGTAAGTACAATTTTGTCTACTAATAATAAGTTAAAATATAAAGATCCTGGTTGTCCTACCATTTCTTGTATTATTGGTGATCACATAATTGAACATGCTTTACTAGATCTTGGTGCTAGTGTTAATTTACTTCCATATTCAGTTTATCTTCAACTTAATCTTGGCGAGATAAAATCAACTTCAACTACACTTTTGCTTGTCGATAGATCAATTAAAGTACCAAAAGGAATAGTGGAAGATGTTTTAGTACAAGTTGATAAATTCATATATCCTGTGGATTTTATTGTCTTGGAAACTGAACCTGTTGTGAATAATTATAAACTAATTCTTGTAATTTTAGGTCGACCATTTTTAGCAACTACTAATGCTTTGATTAATTGTAGGAATGGTTTAATGAATTTATCCTTTGGAAATATGACTTTGGAATTGAATGTTTTCAACATGTGCAGGCAATCTAATGAAGAAAATGAGAATGAAGATGATACTGATGAACAAAAGGAATTGCTTGAATCTTGCATTGAAGAAAATATTCAAAAAGGGGATTTTCTGAACTCTCTAATGTTGTTTAGTTAATTCAATTGAGTCAAATAAGTAACTTGAACTTGACATTTCTAATATAAATTTGTTGCTTGATTTTGTGCGGACTTCACAAAATTATGATGATGAGCCAAAATTTGAGGAGCTTGGAAGTATTGAAAAAACAGAATAACCAGAAGCACCTAAATTGAAATTGAAACCTTTGCTTGAAGGATTGAAGTATGTTTTTCTTGGAGAAGAACAAACTTATCCTGTTGTGATATTAAAGGAAATACCACATTTACATATCCTTTTGGAACATTTGCATTTAACAGAATGCTATTTGGGCTTTGTAATGCCCCTGCAACATTTCAAAGATGTATGCTAAGTATTTTTTGTGATAGGGTTGAACATTGTTTAGAGGTCTTTATAGATGATTTGACTGTGTTTGGGAATTCTTTTGATGATTGCCTTGATAATTTGCAGAAAGTTTTGAAAAGATGTGTTGAAAAAGAACTCATGTTGAATTGGGAAAAATGTCACTACATGGATACTTTTGGAATTGTTTTGGGTCATGTTGTTTCTGTTAAAGGAATTGAAGTTGACAAAGTAAAAATTGAAGTCATATCTAAATTGCCACAATAAAAAATAGTTAGATATGTGCGATCTTCTTTAGGACATGCAGGATTTTATAGGAGGTTTATAAAAAAATTTTAGTGCCATATCTAATCCATTTTGTAACCTCTTATTAAAAGATGCACCGTTTGAATGGAATGATGATTGCCAAAAATATTTTGAGAAAATAATTTGTCTTTTAACGTCTGCACCTATTATGCAATCTCCTGATTGGTTTTTACCTTTTGAATTAATGTGTGATGCAAGTGATTTTGCTGTTGGTGCTGTTTTAGGACAAAGAAGGGATGATAAGCCTTTTTTTGATTTATTATGCAAGTAAGACTTTGGATAGTGATCAAATGAATTATTCTACAACTGAAAAAGAATTACTTGCTGTGATATTTGTATTAAACAAATTCCGTTCATATTTACTTGGCTCTAAATCTATTGTGTTTACTGACCACGCTGCTATGAGATATTTGATGAGTAAACAGGATGCCAAAACTAGATTCATTCGTTGGATTTTGTTACTTCAAGAATTTGACCTTACCATCAAAGATAAAAAGGGTGCTGAAAATATCGTTGCTGATCATCTATCAAGACTCACATCAGAATTCTGTACTGATATCACACCCATCAATGATTCTTTCCCTAATTAATTTTTATTTTCTATTACTTCAATGCCATGGTATGCTAACATTGTTAATTTCCTTGTTACAGGTAAAATTCCTTTGCAATGGAATGCTCAAGAGAAGAAGAATTTTTTTGTTGAAGTAAAGAAATTTTATTGGAATGACCCTTACTTGTTCAAATATTACCCAGATCAAATTTTTCGGCGATGTATCCCTGATAATGAGGTAAGTACTGTCATTAATTTTTGTCATTCTGAAGCATGTGGTGGACACTTTTCGTCGAGAAAAACTACTGCTAAAATTTTTAGTGTGGATTTTATTGGCCTACTATATTCAAAGACACATATGAATTTTGCAAAACTTGTGAAAAATGTCAAAAATTAGGATCAATTACTAAAAGAAACATGATGCCCTTAAATCCTATACTTGAAATTGAAATATTTAATTGATTTTATGGGTCTATTTCCATCATTTTTGGATTTGTATATATATTAGTTGCAATTGATTATGTCTCAAAATGGATTGAAGCAATTTCTTATCAAAATAATGATAGTAAAACTGTGGTTAAATTTTTAAGAGAAAACATTTTAAGTCGATTTGGAATCCCTCGAGCCATTATCAGTGATGGAGGTAAACATTTTTGTAATAAGTCATTTGAGTCTTTAATGAAGAAATATGGAATTACACATAAAATTGCTACCCCTTATCATCCTCAAACAAATGGTCTAGTTGAATTAGCAAATAGGGAGATAAAATAAATTTTGGAAAAAACGGTTAACCCAAATAGAAAAGATTGGTCTCTTAGACTTAATGATGCACTTTGGGCCTACCGTACTGCATTTAAAACATCATTAGGAATGTCATCCTATCGGTTAATTTATGGTAAACCTTGTTATTTACCTGTTGAACTTGAACATAAATCACTTTGGGCTATTAAAGTTTTTAATTCAAATTTGGATGATGCTAGTAATGTGTGAAAATTGCAATTGAATGAACTTGAGGAATTAAGGAATGATGCATATGACAATTCAAGAATTATTAAGGCAAGAATAAAAGTAATTCATGATAAAAGAATTTTTCAAAAAACATTTGAGATGGGTCAAAAAGTGTTGCTTTATAATTCTTGTCTTCATTTATTTCCAGGGAAGTTAAAGTCAAAATGGAGTGGCCTATTTATTGTAAAAAATGTATATCCACAAGAGGCTGTAGAAATTGAGAATCCCAAAAACAGTGTCACATTTAAAGTTAACGGACAAAGAATAAAGCCCTATCTGTAATACCAACCACGTGAAAAAGACACCGAAATCAATTTGGGTGACCCACCACTTATTGATTGAGTCATTAATGAATGATTGATTTTTTTTTTGTTTTATTGTTATTTTACCGTTTCATTGTTTGATTTTTTTTCTTTCTCTTTTGATTGATGCCCTGTACATATTTTTTAGCATTATTTTTCTTGTGTAAGCGTGTTTGTTTGACAGTTGTACTTTCTCTCATCAATTTTCATTATACATCACGAGTACTTCAATAAGAAAGTTCCTGTTCACACATCTTAGAAGATTTCTGCGTATAAAATTTTACTTAGAAACCTTGATACGAAGCTGTAAATCACATCCACTTTGGGATCTGCAACCACCAGAATTTGTGTCCTATGTTGAGGAGCTAGAAAGCTAACTCATAGTAGTAGAGAGAAGTATATATGAATATCAATTAGAGATTGAGGTTAACTCAATAAGAGGACGAATGAAAGTTCATTTTGTGTTTCTTTTTGTTCGCTTTCACGTTTGATTTGATTTTGTAGATTTGATTTTGGTGTGTTTTGATTTATTTTCCCGTATTAATGGAGGATAATGGTACTCCGTAATTTCTTAAGTCGCTATCTTCAGTTTCCCACAATAACTTAAACCCCAAAATCAAACATCGAAGAAATACAACATAAACTGCATAAGCGTTTTCCCTCTTTCCCTCAGAATGCCCTCAGGAAAATTTACAAAGCTCGTTGTAAACGACCGCGTTTGTTAATGATCAATGGCATGCCTTCTGACATTCGTTGGTTAATTAAAGCAAAGGTCCAATTAGCAGGTGAGTTTTCTGATCCATTTGTTTCTTACATGTCTAGTTTTGGTAAAAGTACATTTGCTAAAAAAAAGAAATCTAAAAGACTTGGCTCAAAATATCATAATTGTGTACGACTTAGTTACAAACGAAAAGTTTGTAAATCTTTAGGAATAGTGTCTGATACTCGTGAAGATAAAATTAAATTCATTAAAAATGGCATGAGTAAAGAATCGTTGGATGATATCTTACGATCTCTTGAGACTCATCGAAGCGGAAATGTGCAATATGTGATACACAGGTTATGGAGACTATTCCAAACAGAAAGTGCACAGTTTAGTCTTCGGAATCTGACTAAAAAAGATCCTATATGCCAGTTTATAAGAAAATTGAATGAGAAGCCTATCCTCGACGCATAGAGGGTGTTCAAGCCGTTACTGAACGTAAAACCAGAGGAAGATGTGAGCCACAATCACAACTACCAGTAAACATTCTTTTACTTTGCTGTTATTTTATCATTTGCATTATTGCATTTAGTGATGTGATTTTGTATTTAATAATATTTGTTTTCTTTTATTGTTTGCTTTTTAATCACTATTTTTTTTCTTTTTCACTGTTTACTTTTGAATTATTGAGCCCCGAGCTTTACTCATAATTTGACAAATATGCCAACCCATTTACAGCTGTTTCTCACTAATTCTGTCACCAATATCTTTAAATATGAGCTCGTTTTTCAAATACTCACAGCTTGTTTTTGAAAGATTAGTCCAATGGTAGCATCTTCGAGTAAACAATTTAAAAAAATTTGTGTGCTTTCTGGGTTTCACTATAGAAAGTACAAAGAATTCGTTCAGACAGCTGTAGATCTTGGTCGTGTCATAGCAGAGAGGAAGTTGCATCTTGTATATGGAGGAGGTGAACGAGGGTTATCAAGACTTATCTCAGAAGTTATTTTTACTAGAGGAAGCCAAGTACTAGGCATTATCCTAAAAGCCATGAAACCACTAGTATGCATGTTTGGCCCACCAATTGGAGAAGAATTAGTGGTATCAAGTATGCCAGAGAGAATATCTGAAATGTTAAATCATGCTGATGCTTTCATTTTCTTGCCAGAGATCTTGCAACTTTTAAGGCACTGATTACATTTGCATCTTGGGTCCACTTGAACATTCATAAAAAACCCATCGGTTTGTTAAATGTTAATAATTTTTATGATGGCTTGCTAACTTTTATTAACCATGCAATAAAGAATCATTTTGTTCCATATTCTGTAAAAAAACTTTTTATCTCTACTTCTACTGCTAATGAGCTACTTGATCTTTTACAAGCTTATACACCAGAGCCAGATCTAAAGATTTTTGCGTTGAATTGGTCGACTGATGATGGTAGCAGTAGTAGTAATAAGAAGTGCGAATTAAATTTAACTCTCTGTTTGTAAATATTTTCTGTTATAGTGTTCATGTGCTGTCTTCTAAACTCTTTCTCTTTCCTTTTAAAACATTAAGGACAATGTCTCTTTCAGGTTAGGAGAGGGAATAATTGATAATTGTGGAATGTCTTAGTCTTGGTGATGTTTTTACAAAATTTTTTCTGTAAAGACTAACTTTAGATTAAATTTGAGTCGAAGATGACTAGATATGGAGAGTGTAGTACCTCTAGAAACATATCTTCTTAACTTAGGGTTGACTAACTTAGGATAAATTTGAGTCGAAGATGGCAGGATATAGAGAATGTAGCACCTTTAGAAACGCATCTTCTTAATCTTAAGAGTGTTATTTATTAAAAAAAAGAGAAAAATTTGACTTTTTTTTGTTCTTTGTTATCTGCTTTTAAGCTTTTGCATCAAGTTCAGGTGAGATCTCCTCCTCTTCTTCTTTTTTTATTTTTTCTGTAAAATAAAAAGAGTTAAGATAATGTTTAGATTAGGTTGGGGGGTGGGGACAGTTGGCGTATGTTTTTAAATATGTGTGCTTTTTTTTCTTTTCTCTTCTCTTTAAAAAAAACCAGACAAAAAAAAAACGTTTTTATTTTTGTCTAGGATGTCTGTGTAAAGAGTTACGAATTTTGAGATGCATCCTAATAGTCTTGTCGTATTATATTTTGATTTTGGAATTTATAGTAAATTGTTTTTGTTCCCTTTTCTTTGAATTACTCAAATTTGTGAACTCTCCACTTGGTTATTAAGAAATTTAATTGTTTACTCATTTAATAGATCTTATCGAATCATTCTTTGCACACACATTATAACACATACTAGTGGGTTGTAAGTTAAAATTTTTACAGCATTTAGTTCTTTTGATTTATTGAGGATAATAGCTAAGGTAGTAGAAAGTGTATATTGAAAAAAAAATGAAAAAAATAAAAAAGAAAAAATGAAAAAAATGAAAATTTTTAATTTTGATATATCTAGAACCTGAGTAATTAAGTTCGTAGGGGTGTTTCAACACCTAGTGCCCTAAGGCCAACTGGTCTGGGAGTCACTGACCTAAAGCTCGCTACATGAGTTAAAAATATAATATTTTAAAAATATGTGTGAATAATCTACTGCCTAAAGATAGAATTTCTAATGAATTTTGGAACGAAAATGTTGTTTTTCTTTTAATAAAGCCCCATAAGTATTGTATTAATTACTTGAGCACAAAAGAATGTTTGATGATATTCTGGATAATGAGTGAACATCAACGAGGTAAAGAAATTTGGGAGAGTTCATTTATTTGGTAGTTTAGAGGATAGATGAACAACTATTAATTTGTTTGATGAAATTTGGAAAAGAATGTTTGATGATATTCTGGATAATGAGTGAACATCAACGAGGTAAAGAAATTTGGGAGAGTTCATTTATTTGGTAGTTTAGAGAATAGATGAACAACTATTAATTTGCATGTGAATTTTGTAAATCTTAATTTAATATAACGCTTTAATTTCTAGGGGCTAGCAATAAGCTGGTTGGGGGGTGTGATTAGTGTTAAAAATTGTTTAATTATCAAGCGATAATAATGCTAATTTGTGCTTAAGTTATAATTTATATTTGTGTTTATGTAATATATTAGAAATTATTAATTATGTTTTAAATATATCTAATTTTGTGTGTTTATTAGGAAAAATATTAATTTCACAAAAATCGAGGCTCCAAACAGTTAAACCGAGGCCACATTTGGATTTCGGAGGTCCGAAAACTTTAAGATCAGTTAAGATCGGCTAAAAATCAGGCTTCTGTAAAAAGAGTTGACTTTTCCTATTGACTAAGCTCTAATTGGATGCTGAAATGAGCTTACAATAGACTTGAGTGCATGTGATAGTTAGCAATTTTGACTGAATCTCAACCGTTCATGATTCAATGGCCATGATTGTGCCACGTGGCAGTAGTTGGTGAAGCAAGTTGCAGGATTCAAATCTTTGTATTCGGGTCGATCCGATCTACCCATTAACCCACCAAATCTCAACCGTTCTTTAGCCAAATCGGACGAGTCAAATGATACCACGTGTGATGTTGACTTTTGAAGTTTGACCAGCCATTGGGTCTTGATCTAAAGGTTGTAAGGAGCACATGCATGAAGCTTATGATGGACTGCAAAGCACTGGATTATGAATTTATTTTTCTATGAATAAAGCCTCATTTTTATGTTTTTAATATCTCTCTACAACTCTCTTCTTCTCAAATTCTCTCAATCTCCCTGTAATCTTGATTCTAAGGTGTGTTTTTAATATTTTGGATAATCATTTTTATAAATAAAATTAGTTTTATTTTCAATTTTAGTTATTTTTATTACTTTTAATTATAAGTAATTTAATTTTAATATTTCTTTTTATTTCAATTATGCTTAACTAAATAATATTAGTTAGGGGAATGTGAAACTCTTAAGAAATAAATATGATTTAATCAAATTCTATTTTTAATTTTATAAATTAAATAATTTTCTATTTAATTTTATACATATTTTATATTTTGAAATTTTGATTTATTGTAGACAAACAAATGAATTTGGCACAAGAAATTCTTAATAACTTAATATAAGATACGGTAAAATGATATTTTGACTTATTGTAAACAAATTAAATTTTGGCACAATAAATATTTAATCCATCATAAAATTAAAGGGAAATAATAATAATTTATATAATTAATCTTTTGGGCAATAAATCTAAAAAAATGGCAAAAAGAATTTATTAAATTTTATTTACTACTAAGAGTGGATCCATAACCCTAACTAGTTCAACTTCATAGTTTCATTTAAATTAAGTTGTTTATATTCAAGTTTTAATTTCAATTTTTAGATAAAATAAAATAAACAAATTAAATCTTTTCTCTGTGGATCGACCTCGGACTCACCGAACTATAATACAACAAAACACTCTTATAATTGGGAGTTTAAAATTGCTTTTAAGTTGTGTCATCTTTTATAATTAAAAGAATAAAAATAAGTGTCTAAAAGTATTCTCCAGAGTGTAAATAGACTTGCCCTATAAAAAATTATCACATTATATAGAATCTTGTATGTTATAGTTTAATGGCGAGGATGGAGAGCTATTCTAAGGCAATGTATTCGCGTGTGTAGAACATGGTACCGCAAATTGATGAAGCGAGAGTATGCTAATTGTTCTCGTACCTCAACTGGGATTACTATGTTCTCAACAGTTGGTTTAACATATTTTTAATCTTCACAAGTATTTTTTATGACTTCATCTCAAAAGAGCAAGAAAAGGAAGATGAAGATGACGATTACTTCTTTTACCTTTTTAATTTAGCCTTTTGGCATGTATGAAAGGACCAATTGTACTCAGATTTTAATGAGATTACAAAGAATGAAACTTTATTGTTATTCTCAGAATAAAGGATTCACTTTAGGAAAACTCTGTAATGCCATCATGAAAATTATGACATCAATCAATACCGTAATAAAAATAAATATTATAAATTACAAATAGAACTAGTAAATATAAAGTAAAACTAATAAATTCATACAAGACTATTAATTATATAAAAAATTAATATTGTTTCTATAAAATTTTAGTGAAAAATATTTTATTCATTTAAAAAAATACTAGTGTTAAATGAAAGAAAATTACTCATTAATTAAACAAAAATTATATTAAAAAAGTGGAATTAGTTCTATTGAATTAGTTTAACCATAAATTCTATATTTATTCTAGGACATTTTTATACATTTTTCCCATTTTCTATAATAATATCTATTTATTACACAAGCTAATTAAGCACAATTAATTATCTTGATATGGATCAAGAAAATACAAAATAAAAAAGAATATTCTTACATTATTGGACACATATATGATATATTAATAAAATTAGATATAATTTTAAGTCTTATGCATACTTTATATAGCTTTAAATTTTGTACTTGTACTTAGAGACTATTTAAGGTTGTTTAGGAAGTGTAGAAAGATGCAAAATTATATCATCTTACAACAACTATGAAAAATATTAAAATAATATATTTTTTTGAAATATGATTTTGAGAATAAGTTTCATCCTTAATAAAATATCACATGTAATATATAAATGAAAAACTAGCATTATTCAATTTAAATAAACAAATCAATAAATATATAAGGTAATAAATATTATAGTGAGTTTTTGGTTTACAATTGTGAACTTTTTTACTACAGTAACTCATATATTAATTTAAGTATTTTACCTTTTATTCAGAAGCTTTAAGAATAATCTACAAAATTTTTGTTTTATTTTCCACTTAATGTTGATATAGTACTTTTATGTTGTATTTGTAAGTTTTTATTTTATTTACCAGTAAGACATCAATTTACCAGCTTTGGAGTAATTTACTTGTTTTACTTTCTTTTGACAAGTCTTATGTTATATTTTCAAAATTTATGTTTTATTTCGCAGTTTGTGTTTATATACTTGTTTTTTGTTATAGTTGCAAGTTTTTGTTTTATTTACCACTAATACATTAATTTACTAGTTTTATATTAATTTACTTATTTTACTTTCCATTTACAAGTCTTATGTTCCATTTTCAAAATTTATGTTTTATTTTGCGCTTAATGTTGATTTATTAGTTTTATATTATATCTGTAAATTTTTGTTTTATTTACCAGTAATACATCAATTTACTAATTTTATAGTAATTGACTTGTTTATCTTTTCTTTACAAGTCTTTTGTTTCATTTCTAGAATTTATGTTTTATTTTATAGTTAATGTTGATTTACTAGTTTTAAGTTATGTTTGCAAGTTTTTGTTTTGCTTTCTAGTAATACATCAATTTACTAGTTTTATATTAATTTACTTGTTTTATCTTCCATTTTCAAAACTTATGTTTAATTTCTAAAATTTATATTTCATTTTGTACTTAAGGTTGATTTATGAGTTTTATATTATGTTTGCAAGTTTTTGTTTTATTTATTAATAATATACAATTTACCTATTTTTATATTAATTTGCATATTTTACCTTTTATTTACAAGTCTTATATTTAATTTCTAAAATTTATGTTTTATTTTATAATAAATGTTGATTTACAAGTTTTATATTAAATTTACAAATTTTATATTTCATTTACATAATTTATGTTTAGTTCTAGTATTAATGCTGCAACTTTACTCACGATATCACATAATGACCCTTTCACTTTAATTAGAGAACATCTTTATAGATTTCTAGCAATGTTTTGTATGATACTTGTAACAAATTTACCAAGAGATTCCTCTCTCTCAGATAATAAATTACTAGTTGAAGAGACAATAGAACATCAAATGCGAGGGGGTGTTTTAAGTAAGAAATATCCACCAAATAAGTTGCCCAAAATCTGCAGAAAGATAGAAGTTTGATTTACATGAGAATTTTTACTTAGTTAATAAATCAGAAATCACTAAGAGTTATTAGGCTGTTTATTTGTAATATTAGTTGTTGTTTCGACCAATAAGCTAAAATGGCAGGCTGCGACCTTATAGACATAATAAGTCCCTAGTCCCTCAAGTCATAAGATTAGATTTCTTTGTTTCTATAGTTTCAAGAATTTGTCAAAAACAAATAATCAATCAACTATCTTAGAGAAAATAGCTTACATTCTGGACATCATATAAGATCGAATACGAATTATGGTGCAGAATTATCTCCGAATTTGAATTATTTGCGTTTTGCAATACACCAACCATATTCAAGATCCTCAACATCACATGAACAAATCAGTACCCAACTAAATTATTTCAATTGCCCAAAGGATGATACCTTGATTTACCATTTATAAGAAACTATATCCCGAAATCAATATTTACAAAGCCTAAACTGAATTACTTCAAATTAAATACTAAAAACCAACAACTTTAAAGATGCTTTGCTGGTAGTTGCAGAGGCGCTCCATCAGCCAAGCCAGCTTGAAAGTTAGGAAAATGAGAAAAAATATGTTTAGAAAAAGGAATTGGATGCATAAAACCTTTGCTGGAATACCTATCCTATGCTTGTCAACACTACCATCTTTTTTTTTTCCCATCTAGTCAACCCACAAGCAGGATATTCAGAAAGCCCTTTATACTCTTTTTTGTAGAATATGCAATTATTTGGGCAAGTATGTATTTTCACATATTTTGGAATTTCATTTTTTAAGGCAATAATTCTTGTAAAAAACTCAGAAATGTTGTAAAACTGCTGTAAAACCACCCAAATTTACCGTTTATATTGAAAAAAATTTACCAAAATGCCTAACTTGGTGAATTTTGTACATCCTAGATACACATGTTTCTTAGCCTCTTCTCATAGTTTTCTAAATGTCTTAGGATCTCCCTCACAATCATTATAAGCACCATCGACCATATCCGTTATATTATCATAATGGAAGTCCGTTGACTGAAATGGAATATCTATATTAGAAGATGGCGTGGTACGACCACCTTCCCTATGCCACTTCCAAATTTATAAGACTTTATAAAACCGTGCCAGTAAAGATGTTTGGTTACAATCGTGGGTATGCAAAATGCCAAATTCCTACATTTATAACACGGACATCTAATGACGCAAGCATCTTCAACATTTTTAATAGCAAAATTCACAAATTCGACGACTCCTTTTTCATACTCAGGTGACATTCTGCTACAATCAATCCAAGACTTATCCATTTTAGTTTCAACGAGTTTTGATCCTGTCACATAAAAGAGGGCAAATATGAAACAAGAATATTGGCTTTTCAAATTAGTTATTTCATAAAAAAAATAACAAAATAACATTGACTTATACACATGTAGAACGAAAAATAAGAAAAGATCAAAACATGTTGGCCTCACATATTAACGAATATTTGCATATTAAAAAAGCAATCAACAGTACTGCAATACAAAAACAAATGGAACATCCATACAAGCCAACCTCAAATATCCAAAACAATAGACAAAAACAATCAATAAAGAAAGTTTGGTTAATTTATTATGTCAAAATGTATTTAATTTACTCAGTTTATTGCCTATAAATGCATATTAAAGAATTAAAATAACTTGGTTTTGATCGCATGCACTACAAAAAGCTTAAAGGCCCTTGAACTTAGTAATAAAGCGTGGATTTGAAAGAAATAACAACAAATATATCCAAGACTGAAACAAAAAAAATCCAAAAAAGCATATTAACAATTGATAATGACACGTTACTTTGACTTAAATAAGTTGTATAAACTATTTGGGACTATGTGTGGCAAATTTGATTGCCCCACATACATTTGCTATCATTACTTTATTATAACATAATGGAAAACATAGTTACCCCACATCTTTTTTTTTTGGGCAAAAAAAAAAAAAATTCTTTCCCTAAGGAACATGGTCATAAGATACAAATCAAGATATCATTTATCAATATGTAACTTTACGTCATTGAAATACAATATGAAACAAGAAAAAGTTCATTTATGAGGTAATGGAATGTAATTATAATCATCAAAAGTAAAATTAGACAGCTTATTTCAATCTTTCTCTCTCTCTCTCTCATAGTTATGATAGTAACAGCCTTGTCCAAATGAAAAGTTTGCTCGTCAAATTAAAAGAAGAAAAAAGCCCAAATTACTACTTTGATTTTGTATTTTCCTTTTCTGGATTTGCAAATTTCCACATTTATGCAAAATGAGGAAGTATGGGTGGCAACTACCTTACCCCTTGCCTCCTCGCCAGCAAAATCACAAACACAGACACAAAGCAACCTCATCAGTAGCCTCATATAGTCTCAACTTTCCCTGCCCATCTCTAGCTGCATTAACTCTATATCGCAAATGAAAAAAAACATTCACTCTCTCAATCTCTATCATCTAATGCAACTTTTTAACCAAATCCATCATCTCATTTAGTCCAAGATATAAGTCCAATTCGGATTGTTATGAGAAATTTCGTCTAGGGATCTTTTTGTAAATTCTTTATAATTTTATGGCCATACCGTAATTTTTAGAAGTTTAGAATAAAGCCATGTCCTTGTGGGATGAAAGTGAAGATTCTAAAAGATTTCGTGGTCAGAACAAAATTTAAGAACGAGAAAGGGGTATAAATGAAAATTTACACAGAGAGAAAAATGCAAAACCAAAAAATAAAACAAAATAAAAACTTTTCCTCGACAACGACCCAAAAACTTGCACAATTTAAAAGTAATTTTTAACTCACAAGTATCAGAGTATCTTGTTATATTATAGCCCGGCTCCAAGGTCGATCCTCAGAAAAAAGATTTAATTTGTTTATTTTATTTTATCTAAAAAATAAAAACTTGAATATAAACAACTTAATTTTAATGAAACTATGAAATTCAACTAGTTAGAGTTGTGGATCCACTCTTAGTAGTAAATAAAAGTTAATAAATTCTTTTTACTATTTTTTTAGATTTATTGCCCAAAAGATTAATTATAAAAATTATTATTATTTTCCCTTTAATTTTTTATCATGGATTAAGTATTTATTGTGCCAAAATTTAATTTGTCTACAATAAATCAAAATACCATTTTATCATACGTTATATTAAGAAATTAAGAATTTATTGTGCCAAACTCCCTTGTTTGTCTACAATAAATCAAAATTTCAAAATATAAAATATGTATAAAATTATATAAATAAAAATAGAATTTGATTAAATCATATTTATTTTCTAAGAGTTTCACCTTACCCTAACTATTATTTTTTAGCTAAGCATAATTGAAATAAAAATAATTATTAAAATTAAATTACTCATAATAAAAAGCAAAAAAAACTAAAATTAAAAAAAAACTAAATTTATTTATAAAAATAGTTATACAAAATATGAAAACACCTTGAAAACAAGATTACAGAAAAATTGAGATTTGAGAGAAATTGGGAAGAAGAGAGATGATAAAAAACGTAAAAATGAGGCCCTATTTACAAAAAAAAAAAAATTCATAATTCAATATTTTACAGTCCATCATAAGCTTCAAGCATGCGCTCCTCACAACCATTAGATGAAGATCCAATTGCTGGTCGAACTTCAAAAGTCAACATTACATGTGGCATCATTTGACGCGTCCGATTAGGTCAAATAATGGTTGAGATTTGGTGGGTTAATAGTTGGATCGGGTTGACCTGAATACAAAGATTCGAATCCTACAATTTACTTCACCAACCATTGTCATGTGGCACAATCGTGGCCATTGAATCATGAACAGTTGAGATTTAATCAAAATTACCAGCTATTTCATGTACTCATATCTATTGTAAGCTCATTTTATCATCCAATCACTATTTGGTCAACAAAAAAAGTCAACATTTTTTACACAAGCTCAATTTTAAGCTGATCTTGACTTATCATAAAGTTTTTAGACATTCAGAATCTAAATTTGACATCCGTTTATCTGTTGGAGTCTTGAATTACGTGAAATTAATATTTTATCTAATTAACTCGTAAAAATACATTAAATTAAATATAATTAAGACATAATTAATAATTCATAATATATTGGATAAACACATATAAATTATACTATAAGCATAAAAACACATTTTTATCACTTCATAATTAAATATTTTTTTAATACTAATCATCCTTAGCAATACCTTTTCCTTTATCCATTTAAGTTTACCTGAAATACACAAATAACAATTAGCCTTAATAAACAAAAAATGACAGCTTAAAAAGCCAATAAAACATAAAAAGAAACAAGCCACAACACCCACAACATGTTAATGAAACTAACACATCCAAAAGCTACAATTTGGACAATCATAATTTTCAAAGCTTAGTTACAATAAAATAATAAGCAATAATTAGAATTTCGTGCATAAATGCTTACTGTAAACTTTGTTAAAGGAAATATCAGCTATTAATCCAAATTCCCTCATTAGAATTTCGCGCATGGATTACATTTTCACCATCGACTGATTTTAACAACTCATTAGGTGGTAATTTAGTGGTGAAACGAAGGTGTTCAATTGTATTTTGCACATCATGTTCATTTGTAGGGTTGGGAGTGCTTCTAGTAGGCACATGACACACTACTGACCACCTTTTTTCAACCTGGTCAGCTACATAAAAAACTTGTTTGGCTTGAGAAGAAAATATAAATGGATCAGATTCATACCCTAACCGGTTTAGGTCCACTAAGATGAATCCATGTTCATCCTTCTTCACACCACTACTATTTTGAATCCAATCACACTTCAGCAGAGGAATTTTTAACAAATGGTAATCAAAAACCCATATTTCATCTATAACTCCATAAAATGTCATGTCACATGTTATAGGATTTTTATCTTTTGCATTGGCAACATGCATAGCTTTTACAACTAGAGTCAGTCCACTATTTTGAGTAACACGAGTAAAATCTCGATCTCGTGTCACAAAGTGGAAACCATTAATGTCGTATCTTGAGTGTTCAACCACAAGAGGAAGTGGCCCTTGTGATATCCAACACAAGGTATCAGATATAGCAACATCATTTTTTTTTATCTCTGTATACACCTACCATGAAAGAAACGTATGTAAAAAGTACTGTTTGTTTAATTAGAAGAAATGGACAAGTTGTGACTAGTGAAATGTAATGATAAGTAAGCATGCATCGTACCTGACATCTAATCAGCAAAGGTACGGTTATGTTCATCTTGCAACCATTTGTCATTTTGACGTGGATAACTAGTTCTAAGCCACTGCATGTGCTCACTAAAGCATAAAAAAATCAAGATTACAAGATCATAAAAAAAAATGAATTCAATTGAATAAATATTGCTTCTAATGTAGTTAGGAGGATGAATAATTTACCTAATGTATGGTTCAACTGCTTGTGTGTTGTGTAAGACATACAAATGTGCTTGATCTAGAAAATTTGGATTAACTTGCACTCGTCTTCCACTCTATAATGGCTTCTCGATTGACAAGTTTTGCATATGTCCACGTGGCAGCCCAGCAGTACACATATTTGACAGATATTTAGCACAAAATTCTAATGTTTCTTCTACAACATAACTCTGTACTATGCAGCCCTCAGAATGGTTACGATTTCGAACATAACTTTTAAGAAGTTTCATGTATCTCTAAAATGGATACATCCATTGAAGATAGACTGGGCCACATAGTCGAACTTCGTTCACCAATTGTACAGTAAGATGAACCACAATATAAAAAAAAAGACGGGGCGAAACATTTTTCTAGTAAGCACAAAGTCACTACAAGGTCCATATGTAATTTATTCAATATTGTTACATTAACTATAGTTGTGGACAAAGAATTAAAGAAGAAGTACAACCTGATGATAATATCTTTAACATGCTTTGGTAAGATACACCTAAGGGCAATGGGCAGAAGTTGTTGCATGAGAACATGAAAATCATGGGACTCAAGTCCTTGATGTTTAAATTCCTTCATTGACACAAGATTTTTTATGTTTGAAGAATACCTATATGGAACCTTAATACTTTTAAGATCTTTGCAAAATCTGACTTTTTCCTTTCTAGTTAAAGTATAACAAGCTGGAGGTAGAAATGTTCGCTTGTCAGTTTTAACGTTTGGCGCTAATTCAACCTTAATTCCCAATGCCACAAGATCCATCCTTAACTTAAAGCCATCTTTGGTCTTCCTCGGAATGTTCAATAGTGTTCTATATATGCTCTCACAAACATTTTTTTCAATTTTCATTACATCTAATTGATTACGAACCAATAAGTACTTCCAATACTCTAAATTATAGAATATGGATTTTTTCTTCCACCACATACCATCACTGTTGTCAAAACTTTTACATTTTTACTTTTACTCTTTCCCTATTTATTTTCAATGGACTCAACCAGCTTAAAAGTCTTCTCACAATTTAATGGTTTTGAAGGTGGATCTCTCTCTATTTTATTATTAAAGGCTTTCTTTTGGTTTCGGTATTTATGGTTATTAGGCAGCCAATGATAATGGCCTAAATATGCATTTTTCCCATTTTGTTTCAGTCTACATTTTGGGTGTATTTAAGCCACAATATGGACATGCATTATATCCTTTAAAAGTGCAGCTCGCTAAATTCCTGTATGCTGGAAAGTCATTTATGGTCCATAGCAAAACATCCCTTAGATAAAAAAAACTCCTTTATGTTAGCATTATAAGCCTCCACCTGAACATCCTATAAAGTTTTCAAGTCCTCAATCAACGGTGCCAAGTACACATCAATGTCATTGCCTGGTTGTTGAGGACTAGAAATCAATGCGGACAACATCATAAACTTTTGTTTCTTTTGTTGAGGACTAGAAATCAATAAAGACAACATCATAAACTTTTGTTTCTTACACAGCCATGGTAGAAGATTGTATGTTATAAGAACAACCAGCCAATAACTATATGTGCTACTAAGAGAGCTATGTAGGTTGATTCCATCAGTTGATAGTACAAGATGGAGATTTCTAGGATCGAAAGCAAAGGTAAGCCATTTTTTATCTACTAAATTCCATGATGGTGAGTCAGCAGGATGCCGAAACTTACCATCTACTACCCTCTCATTTATATGCCAAGTTAAATCCTTGACAGTTTGCGATGAATGAAACATACGCCTAAATCTAGTAATGTGAGGAAAATAGATGTTAAAACAACTTTTCTGCATGGTGAATTAGAGGAAGAAATTGCAATGAAGTAGCCTGAGGGATATGTGGTACCTTGAAAAGAAAGACCATGTTTGTTTGCTTAAAAGTCTTTGTATAGGTTAAAGTAGTCACCAAGGCAATAGTCTTTGAGGCTTGATAGTTTCATGATTAAG
This sequence comes from Atalantia buxifolia, assembly GCA_030444775.1. Classification (NCBI taxonomy): domain Eukaryota; kingdom Viridiplantae; phylum Streptophyta; class Magnoliopsida; order Sapindales; family Rutaceae; genus Atalantia; species Atalantia buxifolia. The sequence continues at coordinate 8,588,385 of CM059839.1, forward strand.
CATGCTTATAGTAGATGCAACTATGATTGTTTTGCATACTTTAGGGGAATAGGTGATTGAAAAATGATTTACCTCATGTTGTATGTAGATGATATGCTACAAGCATGTTATGACAGAAATGAAATTGATCATTTAAAAATCCTTCTGAGCAGTGAGTTTGAAGTGAAAGATCTTGGAGTTACAAGAAAGATTTTAGGTATGGAGATAATCAAGATAGGAAAAGGAAATGTTTCTAACTCAGCAAAGCTATATTATGAAGGGGTTACTTAGATTTGGTGTGCATAAGTCCAAATCTATTCAAACACCTTTGGCAAATCACTTCAAGTTGTCTATTACATAGTCTCTACAAACTGATATAGAACACTAGAGGATGGCCAGCTTGCTTTACTCAAGTGCTGCTGGGAGTCTTATGTATGTTATGGTGCTAGACTAGATATTCCACATGTTGTGAGTGTGGTAAGTAAGTTTATGGCTAATTCAGGTTATAAGCATTAGAGAGCAGTCCAATGGATAATGAGATATCTAAATGGCACTATAGAGTTTGGTTTGCTATATGGTTAGTTAAATGAATAAGAGCACAAGCTAGTTGGTTATGTTGATTCAGATTTTGCTAGGGATTTTGGTGAAAGGAGATCTCAGATAGGTTTTGTTCACTTTGGGAGGTTGTACAGTCAATTGGAAAGCCACATTGCAGAGTAAAATTGTTTTATCCATGACAAAGGCTGAATACATAACAACTACTGAAGTTTTCAATGAAGCCATTTTATTAAAGGGAATGGTTTCTAAGCAGTTCAGTTATAGAGTATTTTAACAATCAACATGCGATATACTTAAGTAAAAAATAGACTCATCATGAAAGAACAAAACATATTGATGCAAAGTTGCATTTTATAAGGCTTGAAGTGCCAAGGGGGCTGTGAGTTAAAGATTCACACTAAAAAAAATCCAACTGATATGTTAGTTAAAATTGTGCCATCTACCAAGTTTACCTTTGTTTGAACTTAGTAAGAATTTGCAGGTTTTGATTAGCTGTAAAGAATGAGGAAGGAGTAACTAGAGTTTTGAGTTCAAGGTGGTGATTGATAAGTATGAACTTAAATTAAGTGCAACAAGTCATTTTAAAGATGCAAGCACATATGACTTGCCATTTGAGGGATTTCAAAGCTAAGCAGACATGCCTTAATATATCATCTAAAGCTGTAAAATGTTTTATGTGCAAGACACATGATGTGCCTCTAATCAAAATAGATTAGAACGACGTTGGTGGGTACCGTTTTAGACTCACTTAAGATAGCTTGTGAGATGCACGTGGAGAAGATGTTATTTTTGGTTAGTTTTAGCAGGAAAGGTTTGTTAGCATAACAAACCCAAAAAATAGAACAAAGCATATGTATATATATAGCTGCTACTTCTCAAATTTTTTTAATCAATTTGAAAGGAGAGATTTGAGTGCTGAGAGAAGAGAGAAGAATTGATCTTTGATCTTTGTACACAGCTTGTGATCTCTGTAAACTTTGAATTCATAATAGTGAAATCTTCATGCTTGATTCTTTAAATGGATGTAAGCATCTTTATTTGATATTAAACCACTACAAACACTATGTCTTTGTTCTCGTTTGATTCTGTTCTTGATCGTATGTTGGTTATTTATGATTCTTAGTTTGTGTTCTTGAATTTTGTGTGTAAATATTAGGTCTTAAGTGAATTTAATCCTATACAAAAAGGTTAAATAAGATTAAATTCTCAGACGTGTACATGGAGCAACCTCTAGGGTTCAAAAGTTCTGCTTCACCAAACCATGTGTGCAAGTTATATCGATCTCTTCACCGACCTAAAACAAGCATCAAGGGCATAGTTTGATCGTTTTTCTTAATTTTTACTTGAACTTGGTTTTCTTTGTAGCAAAGCTGATTTATCTATGTTTATATATAAAATTAATACCATGATTATAGTGATGTTAATCTATATAAATGATTTTATCATGACAGGAAATGATGATGAATTCACTGAATCTACAATTCAAAAACTCACCCAAGAATTTACAGTGAAAGATCTTGGAAGATTACACGGTTTCCTTAGCTTGGAAATAATATATATCGCTGTTGGTATTTTTGTAACACAAACAAAATAGACCAAGGACATCTTAGCTTAGTAGAAAATGGATGAATGCTTATTATATTATGCAACTTTGATGGCCATCAAGTAGGAATTTACTATTCATGACAACAAAAGAACAATGCCATTGAATTTCATAAACTAGTTGAAAGCTTACAATACTTAACACTTATGCGACCTAACAATGTTCATGTTGTGAATAAGATATGTCAACGCTTTCAGAATCCAACAGAAGAAGGTCTTCATATGATCAAATGAATACTAAAATATCTTAATAGAACAATAAATCACAGTATTTATTTTATGGCTCAAAGCTCTCTAAAATTTGGTGGTTTTTATGATGCAGATAAAAAAGACTGTAAAGAGACAAGAAGAAGCACTATGGACTATTGTATCTACCTAAGAGTAAGTTACATCTCATGGTCATTGTTGTGCAAATTTTATTGAACGCGCAAGCGCACGAATTTATTGTAGAATAGACTAATGGTGACGAGTGTCGATCCAACGAGGAGATGGATTTTAATTATATGTAGAATTAATTTTCTAAATGGGTGGTTGGATTTATGGTAAAGATGATTTGGAATATCCTAAAAATTTTAATTGAAATGGCAGAATTAAATTAAAGTGGAAACTCTTATAATTGAAACGCTTGTGTATTTGGATCCGCATCAACATGCCTCATGGGCTAAATATTCCTTATTAACGCCAGTTAAATCATGAGGGCAGAATCCACACCTTATGAACCACACTCTAATCAAAATGGTACTCAGGGCTTATCGTACCAGATAGAAATAACTTTGTACTAGGGAGCCGGTTAAACCAGAGCAACATCTAGACAAGAATATTACTATCTGTCGATGAAAAGTCAAATCATCCACAAAAATTAGAGGGGAACAGAAAGTAAATTTACCAAATAAAGCCCATGACAAATGTTGAGACTTCAACTTCAACCCAAGCTTAAAAGAAAATTAACTACTCATAATTAAACTAGAGGTAAAATGAGAATTTATTAAAATACGTAGAAAATATAAGATGGAGAAGGAATTATAGAAAAATGGAGCTAAAAAATGAGTACAGGGGTCTCGAATTAGGGGGAGAGGCCCTCTTTTTATAGATACATTGAGTAAATCATGGCCATCAGATTAAAAATAGTTTGGACGCTCAGGATTGCGCCACGTCATCAGTCAACAGTACGCGGTTTGACCACGCGGTTTGAACAGTGATACGGTTTGACTACGCAGTTTGAACAGTCAACTGGCTTGAACAATGACGCGGTTTGGTTAATCCTGTGTATATGCATATACTGTACGCGTGATTTTTAGTCTACTAACATGCTGCCACGTCGCTGCTCAATAGTGCATAAGAATTTTATCCAATAGAATCGTGACACCTCCTCAGTCAATGCCACATCATTGGTCAATGCCACGTCATCGTTCCGTATGTGTGAATAGTGTCATGAACAGTAACATGGACAGTACCGTATATGTGAATAGTATCGTGCATGTGAACAATGACATTTTTCCTTTTATGCTCCTTCTAAGGTTTTTGATTGTCCTGAGTTCAAAAGTGATGTCCGTTTTGCAGTATGATCTCTCATTCATTGTGAAATGACCATGATGCTCCTAAAATACATAGAATACTTAATTAAAATAAAACACACATAATTAAATCACAAAAGCTTAAATACATAAAGTAGGAATGTTAGTAAAACTTGAAGTATAAAATGACGATTTTCTCCTTTATAAATATACACTTTCTAACACTCAACAATCATAAAAAAGATAGCCAACAGTCGCAAGATCATCCACTGAAGTACAATACAAGGTTTTGGCTTCCACAATAACCGAAATAACTTGAATCAAATATTTTTTACGAGATATAGGAGTTCAACCCAAACAGCCACCACAATTATTTCACGATAATACCAATGTATTACATATGACCGTCAATCCAATTTTTCATGCTTGCACTATGCACATTGAGATGAACTACCACTTTGTAAGAGAAAAGGTAGGTATTGTTTCACTCATCATAAGATACATCGCCACCAAAATGCAAACAACTGACATCTTTACAAAGCTATTGCCGAAACTATCTTTTCAAGACTTTTGCCTTAAACTGAGCATTTATTCAATTCCACCCACTAGTTCAAGGTGGGTAAAGAAAATCTTCCAGCAAGCAATATAATATCCAAGGAAACTTAATCAAGTAAAGCTGTATCTAAAGATCAAATGGCATAATCAAATATTGATATAAATGCTTAAATTCCTTAGCCTCTATCAATCCATAGATCTCTATATTGTTGGAAACAAATCCAACCTTTATAATCAAGAATAATAGTCTTGAATTGACTAGCCGTTAGAAATCTATTATTCTTTTTTTGTTAGCTAGAATCTTGGCCTAAATTCTAGACCCAATCTATATATATCTATATATATAAATATATCAAACACTTCCTTGGTAAAAGGCAGCTTATGGTTTATTGATTTCAAGGCATCATGGTTATTATTTTTTTTAAAATCTAGGAAATAGTTATAAGAATACAACAACTTCTTAAGACTACTGTTAGGCATAAACTCAAGCAACAAGATTTTAAAATCTATGTTGCAACAGTTGCTAATAAAATTTATGAGACTTCAGTGACGAACACTCTATAGTACTTCACATTTCGAATCAAAACTTTTAAAAGCTCTCTCTAGTTCCAGATTGAGAACCTTTATTACAATATTAGTCCTATCAAAAAGCGTTGCTCTGTATATTGATCCAAACTACCTTTACCAAAAAGTTGTACGTGTTAAGTCCATCAGTTGCATCCTAAATAACTAGATGCATTTTTCTTCTCTATTAGCCCGAGATGAAAAATCTTCTTGATTTGAATTTTTTGTAGTCCTTTTGTTTTCAAATCTTATAATGAATATATTGGCAATTGTTATTAGTATAGAGGACATTATCGAAGGAAAAATATATTTCAAGACAAGTAGGGTAACTTTTTTGGATCCTTTGTTGTTATATTGCTTGTAAAGTGAGAGTAGGAGTCTAGGTGAATAACAAAATGCATAATTCCAAAAAACTAATTGAGCTAAGAAGTTTTTAAAAGGCCTCTTGGTAGGAATTTCCTTTTCTAGCCTATTGTGTGAGATTTTAAGTAGTTTGAGATATAATAGTTTCTCTAATATCTTAGGAATTTCTCATGAGAGATTCTTCCTCGAGAGATCCAAGGTTTCCAAGCTAGTCAAACTGTCAAATGATTCTACGATAGGACTTCGAAATTGATTATCAGTTAAGCACAAATAAGCTAGATCTTTGAGGTCACCAATGGTTGTTGGAATATCACCTGATAATTGATTTTTTTATAAACCTAAATCTACTAAGACCTTCAAGTTTTATATATTTGAAAAAAGAGAACAACTTAATGAATTTGACAACAAGTTTATCTCCACGATGTGTTCCAGATTTTATAAGGACAATGGTATGGTAGAAGTAAAATCGTTGGAGCCTTAATTGAGGTATCTTAAAGATATTAAAACTAAAGCAACCAACCAATCTAAGTGGCAAAGATCATAGGGAATGGATCCTTGAAAATCATTACCACGGAGGGATATCACTTTTTGTTGTTGTAATCTTCCCACTGTTGTTGGAATAATTCCATTGAAGTCATTTTTAAAGAGGCTTAAAAGTGTCAAGCCACCTAAATTTCCAATTTCTTGAGGAATGTTTCTCTTGAGTTTGCAATAGAATGCATAAAATTCTTAAAGAGACGCAGAGAAATTTCTAATTACTGTGGAAGCGCTCAATGGATTAGAAGATAAGGCTAAAGATGTAGATTTCTAAATTAGTAAAAGAAGAGAGAAAAATCCACTTTAAGTCGATGATTTAGTTGTCCAGCAACTTTTTTCTAGGCTTAATTTTATAAGGAATCTTAAGTCACCAAATGTGTTTTTCAGGTAATACCTTCCCTCAAATCATAACATTCCCTTGTTAGATGCTATAAAGCCTAGTCTTTCACCAATAGGAATTTCCTCTATGATCTTTTTTAAGAATACATCACTACTTTGTGCCTCTTTGATTTTTTCAATTGAAATAGGTTGCACAAATAAAGTGACTATGTATGCTATATTATCAACTTCAAACACCTCAATACCAAGCATTTATAAATCTAACAAAATCTGCCACTAAGAGATAACAAGTGCAGCCACATGTCCCAAAGATTTCTAGCTTAAACCATCTGCAACGACATTAGCTTTCCCTATATGGTAGTTTATCACATAATCATAGTCATTGATTAGCTTGAGCCACCATCTTTTCCTCATATGTAACTCTTTTTGTGTGAAGAAAAACTTAAGGCTTTTATGATCTATATATATTTCACACCTTTCCCCATAAAGATAATGCTTCCAAATTTTGAAAGCAAAAACTATTGACGCCAGTTCTAAATCATGAGCAGGCTAGTTTCGCTTATAAGTCATTAAATGTTGTGAGGCATAATCTATTACCTTCTTGTTCTGCATCAAAACATAGTTGAGTCCTTGGGGAGAAGCGTCATTATAAATTACATATCCACCAAATCTGGAATAAATGGCTAGTATTAGAGTCATGACTAGTTATTGCTTTAATTTTTAGAAACTCAGCTCACACTCTTCTGACCACTAAAACTTGACATTCGTCCTAGTCAATTATGTTAAGGTTTAAGCTAACTTGGAAAATCCCATAACAATCTTTTGAAATACCTAGCCAAACTAAGGAAATTACAAACTTCTCTAAAATAACTATTCCTTTTGAAGAGACAACATGCCTTAAGAATGAAATTTAATTCAACAAGAATTTACACTTGTTAAATTTTGCATAAAACTACCTTTCTCTTAACACTTACATAACTTTCCTGAAATGCTCTTCATACTCTTCTTTACTCTTAGAATATACCAAAATTCATGTACGAAATCCCAAATTTGTCTAGGAAATCCTTGAACAAATGGTTCATAAGAGTCATAAAAGCAGCAAGTGCATTTTTCAAATCACATGACATCATATAAACTGATAATGCCCATAAATGTACAAAAAGCACTATTTAAAATATCTTCCTTCTTGATCTTCAATTGATTATAGCCCGAGTGAAGATCAATCTTTGTGAAAACACGTACTCTTTGTAATTGATCAAACAAATCTTTAATTCTCGAAAGTTGATACTTGTTCTTCATTGACAACTGATTTAACTCTCAATAGTCAATGTAGTAAGGTATTATTCTTCTTTTTTAAAAATAAAATAGGAGCTCTCCAAGGTGAAACATTTGAGCGGATAAAACATTTTTTAAGCAACTCTTATAACTACTCTTTAAGCTTTGTTGGTGCCATTTGGTAAGGTACTTTCGATATAGAAGTAGATCTCGATAAAAGCTCAATATTGAGCTCATCCTTATGATCAAGAGGAAGTCTAGATAAATATTTAAGAAAGACATCTGGGAGCGCTTTTACAATACGAAAATCTTGAACAACCTTTTTTCCTTTGTAATGTCCACAACACTAGCTAAGAAACACTATAACCTTTCCTTAAACTTCTCCAATTTTATAAGGTTGAAATGACTCTTTGCGATAGAGTTAACTTCAAACCAACAAAAATAAACTCAAGCTCATCAAAGGGCTGAAATACAATCTTTATCTCAAAATATATCATGTTACCATGGTAAGTAGAAAATTAATCTATGCCAAGATAACATTAAAACCATACATTCTTAGCATTATCAAATCAACCTGTAATGCTCTAACATTTATCTCAATATTACATTATCTCAAAACATTGTTAGCACACAACAAATACTGGAGTGGTCATTACACATATCTTGACGTCTAATGTAGCGGGTGTAATTCTTAATTTACTTGTAAATGTATGTAACACAAAAAAATGTATAGCACCTGTGTCAAATAATGATAAAACGACTTTTCCAAATATAGAAATTGTACCTATCACCTCAGAAGGAGAAGCTTTCGACCTTCTGCCTATTGTCTTTTGAGAGTAAACACCTTTACTTGAATTTGTTGACCTTCTTAGGTATTCCTTGGTCACTTTTCATTTCTAGACTGTTTTGAATAAAATGACCTAGTTTCCCATACTTGAAGCAAGCGCTAATCTTTTCATATCTTTCTTGTTTAGATGCTCATCTCTTTGCCTTTTTTCCCCTTCAAGTTGTAAGACTCTTTAGATGGTTTTTCCTATGGTTTCTTTCTCAAAAAATTTTAAACCATTCTTTTGATTCAGGTATAGTTGGCACCACTTAATCCTTGGCATAAAGCTGGGCCTTTTATTGCACTACCCCATATGTATTCAATTTAAACATCGACAAAATCCTCTTCAACTATGTTTGAAGTCTTCTCTCAAAGAATAGTGCCTTACGCTCTTTGGCATTGATCAAATGAGGAGTAGACTTTGACAACTCTTCAAAGTTTCACCCATATTCTATATAGCGTCTTGAGTGAATTATATAAATTCCATCTTCTTTTCCATCCTCAAAGATGTGAGGAAGTACTTATCATCAAATACCCATTTGAATCGATCCCAACTAACACCATTTTTACCATTTCCATTATGAGCCCTACTAGTCATTTCCCACCAATGATTAGTTTTGGGAAAATGCATTCCTTGGCGTTATCATCAAGTTTCGATCTCTCATCTTTAGAGGTATGAACATATGCTCTACAACCAAATACTCTCAAGTGTTTATAAGAAACATTTTTCCTGGTCCAAACTCTCTCAGGTACATTGCTATTTAATAAGGCTGAAGGAGAAAGGTTAATCAAGTCAACTATAATATCCATAGCCTCAACCCAGAAGGATTTAGGAAGCTTGACATCAGAAAGCATACATATGACCCTCTCTTTAATTATTCTGTTAATATTTTCTACAAAACCATCATGCCGTGAGGTTTTTGGTACAATTTTCTCAAGTCTGATTCCATAGGATCTGTAATACTACTCAAATGGCCCTCTGCACTCACCACTATTATCTGCCCTAACACATTTTAACTTTCTTCTTGTCTCTCTCTCAACATAAACATGGAAGAACTTAAATATATCAGGCATCTGATCTTTAGATTTTAAAGTAAAAGCCCAAACTTTTCTAGAGCAGTCATCAATAAAAGTCATAAAATAAAGTGCACCTCCTATTGATCTACTTTGCATTATGCAAACATAAGTGTGAATCAAATCAATAATTTGTGACTTTCTAGATAGAGAAAAGCTTTTAAAAGCTACTCTCTGTGTCTTCCCAGCTAAGCAAAGAACATAAGTCCTGAGGGACATACCTGCGAAGCTGGGTAGAAATACTTTTCTAGCAAGAGTTTCTAACCCTTTCTCACCAATGAGACCAAGTCTTTTTACCATATCTCAATGTCAAAATCTTTTACAGCCACATTTACATCTTCTTTCTTGATCTTGGCTTCTATCACATAGAAAGTGTTTACTTTCTTCCCCTTAGCTAACAGTAGGGAGCCTTTGGTGAGCTTCCATTTTCCTTCACCAAATTGGGTATTATAATCATCATCATCAAGTTTACCTGTAGAGATCAAATTGAGGCGAATATCTAGTACATGTCTGACATCTTTAAACAACAACTTACAGCGAATGCTGGTTTCCAAACAAATATCTCAAATGCCCACAATCTTGGATGCCTTTTCATTTCCTATTCGAACATGGCCATAATCACCATTAACATAGGACGTAAAGTAATCACGATGTGCAGTAACATGAAAGGAAGCACCCAAATCAATTACCCAATCAGTGGTATGGCAAGTGAGATTTACTGAGCTCTCATCATAAACAATACCCAAATCACCATCAACTATAGTTACAGTGTTCTTTGGAGAAAATTAGAGACAATTTATAAGCAGCTGGTAGCACATAATAAAGCCAATATGATGACAGGGCTTGTTCACTTGAAATACAAGGAGGAGCGTAGTATAACTGAACACATTAGTGAGTTTCAGGGCTTGGTTGATTAGTTGACTACTATGAAGATTATTTTAGATGATGAGTTACAAGCATTGTTGTTGCTTGTTGAGTACTAGAAAGTGTATATTTATAAAGGAGAAAATCGTCATTTTAAACTCGAAATCTCACTAACATCCCTACTTTTATATATTTAAGTCCCTTGTGATATAATTATGTGTGTTATGTATTTTTGTGGTATCATGGCCATTTCACAATGAACGAGAGATCAGAGAGCAAAACAGAACTCAGGACAGTCGAAAACCTTAAGAAGAGCATAAAAGGGTAAATGACACTGTTCACATGTACGACACTGTTCATATATACAGCACTATTTATGGTACTGTTCATATATACGGACCGATGATGTGGCGTTGACCAATGATGAGGCATCGACCAATGGCATGGCTAGAGATGGCACTTTTGCAGGAGTTTGACTTGGAATTAAAAGATAAGAAATGTATAAAAAATGTTGTGGCTGACCATTTCTCTCATTTCTATTTTGACACAATTATTGAACTACTACCATTAAATAAATCATTTCCAAATGAACAATTGATGAGTGTGGAAGTATTACCATGGTATGCTGATATAGTTAATTATCTTGTTACAGGAAAACTTCCAGAGTATTCGACCAAGCAGGACAAAACCAAATTTTTTCAGAAATAAAAAATTTCTTTTGGGATGACCCTTATCTGTTCAAGTATTGTGCAAATCAAATTGTCAGACGATGTGTCCCAGAAAATAAATTTCAGAACATCATTTCGTTCTGCCATGAACAAGCTTATGGAGGCCATTTCAGCGCTAATAAAATAGCTACTAAAGTTTTACAATATGGTTTCTATTGGCTAACTATATTTCGAGATGCTTACGCTTTTTGCTCTTCATGTGATAGGTGTCAACGAATGGGGAGCATTACATGAAGGAATATGATGCCACTAAATACAATTTTAGTGGCTGAGATTTTTGATGTATAAGGTATCGACTTCATGAGACCCTTTTCTCCTTCTTTTGGCCATCAATACATATTGGTCATTGTTGACTACATATCGAAATGAGTAGAAGCAATTGCATATAGAACCAATGATTATAAGGTGGTGATAGGATTTTTGAAAAGTAATATTGTTTCACGCTTTAGATTCCCTCGAGCAATAATCAGTGATGGTAGTGCCCACTTTTGCAACAAATCAGTGAAATCTCTTCAGACAAAGTATTTCATCACTCACAAAGTGGCGATCCTATATCATCCGCAAACCAGTAGCCAAGTTGAGATTTCCAATTAAGAAATAAAGCGCATATTAGAAAAGACGGTGAGGTCAGGTAGAAAAGATTGGTCATTAAGACTCGATGATGCATTATGGGCATATAGAACGGCTTTAAAGACCCCGATTGGGATGTCACCCTATAGGCTAGTGTATGGAAAAGCTTGCAACCTACCTATGGAACCAGAGCATCGTTCGTACTGGGCCATCAAGAAATTTAACTTTAACAAGCAAGCTAGCTCAAAAAGAAGATTACAGCTGACAGAACTTGAAGAAATTCGCAATGATGGATACAAAAATACCAAGATTTACAAGCAGCGAATGAAAGTCTTTCATGACAAGTAAATTATGAGAAAATCTTTCACCTCAGGTTAGAAAGTGCTTTTATTCAGTTCTCGCTTACACCTATTCCCAGTTAAGTTACGCTCTCAATAGTCTGGCCTTTTTATTGTGCACACTGTTTTTCCACGTAGAGTAATTGAAATTAAGAATACAAAGAACGATGTCACTTTTAAAATTAATGGTCAAATATTAAAACCATATCTAGAGTACCAACCATATGAAGAGGACATCCATATAAATTTTGGTAATTTGATTTTTTTTTCTTTTTACTATTCTTTTTCTAATTAAAATTATTTTGGCATAACTGTGTTTGTTTAACTATTAAGTTTTCTTTAATTATTGTTAATCATAAGTGCCTCAGAGAGAGAGATGCTCTTGAACCTTCTTAGACGACTTCAACATGTGCGATCGCATCTTAGAGGCCAGATACGATTTTGTAAAACACATCATATTTGAGATCTACGACCACTAGAGTTAGTATCCCATGTTGAGGATTCAGAAATCCAACTCAGAGTAATTGAGGGAGGTATCTACGACATCCAATTGGAGATTGAGGTAAATTCAATAAGAGGACGATGGTGGAATTATTTTTCTTTATGTGTTTTAGTTTGTCACTCTGGTTAAGTGGTAGATAACGGTACTCCGTGACAATCAAGTCGGTTACTTCAGTTTTCCATAATAACTAATATTCAGAGGTGAAGGTATAGACAGAAACACGATTTTAGCAAAGCTTCACAATTAATTCCCTTCACTTCCTCAGAATGCCCTCCTTACAATCTATAAAGTTCGATCTGAATGCATGCGATTGCTTATGAGGAATAACATACCTATTGACATCCACTGGTTAATCAAGGTCAAAGTACGCTTGGCAAATGAGTTACCTCCCAAATTTATTGCATACATGCCTGGTTGTGGTAAAGGAAATTACGCAAAAAAACGTAGAGCTCGAAAACTTTCTGTTGCTTGTCATAAATGTGCTAGAATGAGATGCGATAAAAAATCATGTTCTTTAGGAATTGTATCTGATAACAGGGAAGACAAGATTTAATTCATTAGGGATGACTTGAATAAAGAGTCATCGGATGATATCCTTTTATCTCTTGAAACGCATCCCAGTGGATACGTACAAGGAGCAATTCTCCAGTTATGGCTATTATTCCAGAAAGAACATGCACGATACAATCTCGGGAATATGACTACAAACGACACTGTTTGCCAGTTTATAAGAAAACTAGAAGGGAAGCCTATCCTCGACCCATGCAGGGCGTTCAAGCTGTTTTCTGAACGTAAAATCAGGAGAAGATGTGAGCCACAGTCACAACTATCTATAAATATCCTTTTACTTCACTACTTTTTTACCATTTGCATTATTGTCTTTAATAATTTTATTTTATTATTGTTTGCTTTTTCTTTTTTACTGTTTTCTTTTTGACTCTCGAGCCATGTACTTTACGCGTTAATTGACACAAACATGCTACCTCATATACAGTTGTAAACTATTGTCGTCAAGATCCTTAAATATGATTTTTTTAAGCACTCACAAATTGCTTTTGAGAAGTATCCAAATGGTAGCTAATCCGAATAAACAATTCAAGAATATTTGTGTGCTTTCTAGATTTAATTATGGAAAAAATAAAAAGTTCATTGAGGCAACCGTAGATCTTGGTCGAAGTATAACAGAGAGAAAATTACATTTAGTGTATAGAAGAGGCAACCGAGGGTTATCAAAATTGGTCTCAGAAGCTGCTTATGTCAGAAGGAGCCAAGTGTTAGGCATCATCCCAAGAGCCCTAAAATCTTTGGGCAGTTCATCTGACTCACTAGCTGGAGAAGAGCTAGTCGTCTCAGGTATGCAAGAGAGAATAACTGAAATGCTCAATCATGCTGATACTTTTATTTTCCTACCAGGAGATCTTGCAACTCTAGGGGCACTAATCACATGAGCATCTTAAACCCATTTGAACATTCATCAGAAACGCATCGGTTTGTTAAATGTCAATAAATTTTATGATGGCTTTATCCCATTTCTTAACCATGCAATAAAAAACCATTTCATTCTTACGATAGCGAAAAGAATTTTTATTTATAGTCATACTGCTAATGAGCTATTTGATCTGTTACAAGCTTATAGACTAGAGCCGGATCCCAGAACCTTTACGTTAGAGTGGCCAAGTAATGATGGTAGTAGTAACCACAGTAAGAAGTGCAAATTAGATTTAACTCTCTGCTTGTAAATATTTTTTTATGTGTTGCAACACCCAGGTGATGTCTTCTAAACTCTACTTCCTTTAAAACATTGAGGACAATGTTTCGTTCTGGTTAGGGGGGAGGGAATAGTTGATAATTGTGGAATGTCTCAATCTTGGTTAAGTTTTTACTGATTTTTTGTTGTAGCGACTAACCATAGCTAACTTTTTTAGTCGAAGATGGCTTAATATGAAGTGTATTGACTCTAGAAATGTATCTTCTTAGTTTAAAAAAAAATTGTTATCTTGTTATTAAGCTTCGACAGTCATTTTAAGTGTGATCTTTCTAACTTCTTTTTTCTGACGTTTTCTTTATAAATATACACTTTCAAATTTTTGAGTCAACGATGGCTGAATATGGAGTGTGATAACTCTAGAAACGCATCTTCTTAGTTAAAAAAAAAGTTCTAGACATTTTTTTTTCTATCATATTAAGTGTAACCTTTCTAATTAGTCTTTCTACGTCATTTTCACCTTTCTGCATGCATATTTTTTTTTCATGTTTAGAATAGGTTGGGGGGTAGAATGTTGTTTAAACAAAAAAAAAAAATATTGTGTGATCTTGTAATATTGGATGACATAATGACTTTTAAATTTTGGTATTTGTATTATCTTTTGTCTTGAGTTATGTTGCACCATGTTTTCTACTTTACATGTTGATGTCGAAGACAAATATGAGTTGCTTGAAGGAATGCACATGTCATAATAAATTCCAAGTGAGTTTTTGAGCCTGTCATTTTTCTTAAAGAGTAACCTTTTTTGCTCATTCTTCACACAGCTTAGCAGTTTATTATTTTCTAAATGATCTCTAGATTTCCTTTTAGTCAACCCTCTAAAAAAAAGTTAAAAAAAAAGAAAAAAATAGTTTGTTGATACATCTGAAGGTCTATCTAACTAGTAGATATGGAAGGTTATTTAGAGCCCTAAAAGATGATGGAAATGCCATCGTTGACCCGTTTGAACCTTTCTAGCCATCCCTTTTATGAAATATCCATAGTTAGCCCTTTCGAGCTTTTTATTTAAAAAAAAAGTTTCTTTGTCAAATTATCATCTTGACCCACTCTGATTTGGAGTATTACCCGATGTCTTACAAGTTCCTTCACCTATTCATGTCTGAGAAAAATGTAAATAATTATTTTTTTTTAGCAAAGTTGTGCCATACAAAAAAAAATAGTTCAAAAACAAAAAGAAAAAAGAGAATAAATAAAACTTTGCATAATAGAGTTGCATTATCAAATGAGAAACTAAGCACTTTACATGAGCATCTAGAGCCACATGCAGATGATTTGAAAAAGAAAAGTGAAATGCTCAAGAAAAAGAATATTGAACTTAGTGATATTGTCTTAAAATTTACAAATGGGCAAAAGATATTGGACAACTTGCTTAATTCACAAAAATATATGTTTGATAAAGGAGGTCTTGGCTATAAGCCTAATTGGAAACAAAAGTATTATAAGAACTACTTTGTGAAGAGTACATCCATTAACAATCAAGTAATATGCCATTATTGTAATCAAAATAGTCACATGAAGTTTAGATGTCCTGTTAAAAAGAACGTATATTATTGAGTAAAATGTATTTGGGTTCCAAAAGAAACCATTGCTAACACTTAAGGACCCAAAAAGTTTTGAGTACCTAAGGCTTGAGATTTTATCTACAGGTCTTGAAGAAGAAAAAAAATAAATAGTACTTGGACAGTGGTTGTTCAAGGCATATGACCGGAAACTATACATGGTTTTCAAGCTTCACCAAAATAAAAAACAGTGGAGATGTTTCCTTTGGAGACAATTTAAAGGGAAAGATTCTCAGAATTGGTAGTGTCAGTAAAGTTTCCTTAACCCTAATTGAAAATGTGCGTTTGGTTGAAAATTTGAAACACAACTTGATTAGTATTAGTCAATTGTCTGACAAAGGTTATAAAGTTGTTTTTGATAAATCTAGATGTGTTATTGAGAATGTATGTGATGGCAAAATTTTATTTGTTAGAAATAGATGTGGTGATATTTATACCACTGACATATAATGTGCATCTTCTCATGATAAATGTTTTTCGACATTACATGATGATGGTTGTCTATAGCATAGAAGACTAGGACATGCAAGCGTGAATTTAATTTCGAAGATTTCTAAAAATGATTTAGTTAAAGGTCTTCCAAAAATCGGTTTTCAAAAGGATAGAATTTGTGTTGCTTGCCAATTTAGAAAAAAAATCAAAACATTTTTCAAAAACAAGAATCATGTCTCTACTTCAAAACCACTTCAATTACTTCACATAGATCTATTTGGACCTTCTAGATATGCTAGTTTAAGTGGCAAATATTATGCATTTGTGATTGTGGATGATTATTCTACATATACACGGGTATTGTTCTTAGCTAATAAGGATGATGCATTTGATGCATTTAGAATCTATAACAAAATTCAAAATGAAAAGAGATATTCATCATCAATATTCATCACCTAGGACTCCATAACAAAATAGAGTTGTTGAGAAAAAGAATAAGTCTTCTCAAGAAATGGCTAGGACCATATTGAATGAGAATGTTTTACCAAAATATTTTTGGATCGAAACCGTCAACACCGCTTGTTATGCTTTAAATCAGGTGTTGATTTAGACCTCATCTCAATGAAACTCCCTATGAGCTTTAGAAAGACAGAAAACCCAACTTGGTTATTTCAAAGTTTTTAGTTGCAAATATTTTATTTTGAACACAAAAGAAAATCTTGATAAATTTGATTCAAAATCTTATGTTGGTTTCTTTCTTGGTTATTCAAATACAAGCAAAGCTTATAGAGTGTATGATAAAAGAACTATGGTTGTTGAAGAGTCAATGCATATTATGTTTGATGAATCTAACCCCTCCTCTGCGGAGAAAGCAGTTGTTAATGATAATACAGATAGAAAGATACAAGAAAAATCATCAAAAGATAAACAAGAGAATGCATCACAAGAAAATAAAGAGGATAAACAAAAACAACAAACAAATATAGAGCAACAAGAAGGTACTTCTCAAACACCCCCCAAGGAGTATAGGTATGTGTTAAGTACTAGAAAGTGTATATTTATAAAGGAGAAAATCGTCATTTTACATTCCAAATCTCACTAACATCCCTATTTTTATATATTTAAGTCCCTTGTGATTTAATTATGTGTGTTTTATTTTAATTAAGTATTTAGGGGCATCATGGTCATTTTATAATGAAAGAGAGATTAAAGAGCAAAACGGACAACAATTTTGGACTTAGGACAATCGAAAATCTTAGGAGGAGCATAAAAGGGTAAACGACATTGTTCACACGTACGACTGTTCATGGTACTATTCACGATACTCTTCACATATACGGTGTGATGACATGGTATTGACCAATGCTGTGGCACCAACCAATGACGTGGCAGCATTCGATTGGACGAATGAGATGGCATTAATTGCTTATGCGGCATTGACTGATGAGTTGGCATTGACCGATGATGTGCAACGATCGTATTGGACTAAATGTTAATATGGTGTTGATCGGTGATGTGGTAGTATGTTAGTGGACCAAAAAAAAGTGCGTACAACACATGCATATACACAGAATGACAGCCCTGATGATGTGTTCTGTCCAATTAGAACTTGCCACGTGGCGCAATCCTAAGGATCCAAATTGTTTTAATCTGATGGTCATAATTTACTCATTGTATTTATAAAAAGGGGGTTCTCCCTTAATTCGACACCCCTAAATCTATTTTTAAGCTCTATTTTCTATAATTCCTTATCCATCTTATATTTTCTACGTATTTTCATAAAATTTTCATTTTACCCCTAGTTCAATTATGAGTAGTTAATTTTCTTTCAAGCTGGGTTGAAGGTGAAATATCAACATGTTTCATGGGCTTAATTTGGTAAATTTCCTTTTTATTCTCCTCCAATATTTGTGGATGTTTTGACTTTTCGTCGACAGATAGTAATAATCTTATCTAGACCTATTACAAGGTTATTACTATTTGGCATGATAAACACTTAGCACTATATTTATTTAAATGTGGTTCGTGAGGATTAGAAACCCCTTCATAACTTAATTGACATTAATGAGGAATATTTAGCCCATGGTGCATGTTGGTGCAGATCTAGATGTCCAAGTGCTTCATTTTAATAGTTTCCACTTTAATTTATTTCTGCCATTACAATTTAAATTTGAAACAGTCTAAATCACTTTCACCACAAATCCAACCACCCACTTAAAAAATTAATTTTACATATAATTAAAATCCACCTCTTTGTGGGATCGATACTTGTCACCGTTGATCTATTCTATAATAGATTTGTACACTTGCGAGTTCAATAAAATTTGCACAACAATTTTTTGGCACTGTTGCTGGGGAGGTAAGTTACTTTAATTCATAAAATTAATTTTTGTAAATTATTACTATTATTTTTAGTTGTTTTCTTGTAAGCTTTTTAATTAATTAAAAAAATGAGGTGAATCTACATTTTGAGGTGAGAATTTCTTTTTTCCTTTTTTAAATTTCTGTAATTTAATTTTTAAATTAATTTTTATTTGTAATTTTTCATTTATCTTATTAATTTATTTCAATTTTAGTTAAATTATTTCACGTATTTTTTTATAGCACTTGAGTGTGTTTTCATAGTAAAGTTGTAATAGTGTGATAAGGTTAGTATCGTAATTTCTCCTTCTCCTTTATTTTTATTAGTTTTATTTTCATTTTTCATGTTCTTTACATACATGGTCGAAAGTCACAATTACCTAATCTTGAGCCGATAGACCTTGAACTAGAAAAAATATTTTGCACACACAAACATGTTGTAATTAAAAATAAAATTGAAATGGATTTGCAACACCAACAACTAGCACCACATGAGAGGCCATTTAAGGACTAATTTAGTCCCTTAGCTAACTTGAGCACCTCATACATAAGATACCCAAATGTAGTTACTAGGAGTTTTGAATTAAAACCTAGTCTGCTAAATTGTCTCCCAACATTTTATTGGCTAAAAAATGAAGATCCATATAATCATCTAAATGATTTTCATTTTTTTTGGTCAAACTTTTAAATATGAGAATTTTTCAGGTGATTATTTTAAGCATGAAGTACTAGTTCAACTCAGCAACATGAAGAGGTCAAAGCCGTCATAACCTTGCGAAAAGGAAAAGAAGTCAACAACAAAGTGGAGATACCGGTGACAAAAACAACTAAAATTTTACTTGTAAATGTTGATAACTCATCATCAGAGGACAAAGAAGAAATCAACCCACAAGAAAACGTTCCTAAAACTCCATTTCCCCAGAGGTTAGCTGAAGCAAATAAGGAAAAATCTACATGTGAGATTTTTGAAATCTTTAAACAGGTAAGTGTTAACATCCCTTTGCTGGATGCTATAAAACAAATGTCATCTTATGCCAAGTTTCTTAAAGACCTTTGTATTAAAAGAGTAACATTCACATTCAAAAGAAAATCTTTTTAATAGAAAACATTAGCTCTATACTCTAACACAAAATGCCTTTAAAATATAAAGACCTAGGCTTCTCTACTATCTCATATAGTATAGGGAACCGTACATTTGAGAATGCTTTGTTGGACTTAGGAGCTAGTGTAAATATGTTGCCTTACTCAGTATTTGTGAAACTTGGACTGAGAGAATTACACTCAATTTTAGTAGTGTTACAGCTTGCAGATCAGTCAATGAAAGTACCTTGTGGTATTGTGGAAGACGTGCTTATCCAGGTAGATAAATTTTATTTTCTTGTTGATTTCATTGTAATTGACACTCAACCAGTCTACGATTCAAAGAAGCACATCTCCATTATCCTAGGCCGACCTTTCTTGGCAACTGCCGATGCTCACAGTCAATGCAAGACTGGAAATATGCAGTTGTCCTTTGGCAACATGACTATGAAGCTCAATAGCTTCAACATTACCAAACAACCTCACAATGCAGATGATGGAATTGTGGATGTGGATTTAATAGAAGAAATTGTAGATAATACTTTTCTTTCAAACCTTAGTAATGATTTTTTACAAACATGTTTAATTTACTTTGGTTTGGATTTTTCTATTGACATATCAGTCGATGAGGTCAACGCCTTACTTGATTTAACACCATCCATGAACACTAATAAATGGAAGTCAAGAGTTCAACAACTAGCACCATCAGAGAAGAAACTCAGCCCATCATCAGCATCACCACCAAAACTCAAGCTCAAACCATTACCCAACACTTTGGAATATGCGTTCTTGGAAGAAGAAAGTACTCTACCAGTAATCATTTCATTATCCCTAAATGACGAACAAAAAGGTAAGTTGTTGAAAGTTTTAAATGCGCACAAAGGAGCATTAGGATGAACCATAGCCGACATAAAAAAGTATAAACCTAGTAGACTGCACGCATTACATTCACCTTGATGAAAATCCTAAACCTACTAGGGAAATGCAACGTCGGTTGAACCCTAACATGAAAGAAGTTGTTAGAACTAAAGTCTTCAAACTATTAGACGCCGGTATCATTCACCCCATTTTTGATAGTTTATGCTTCAGTCTTGTGTAAGTTGTCCCCAACAGGTCAGGAGTCACAGTAGTTACCAATACTGATAATGAATTGATATCCACTAGAGTGACTACAGGGTGGCGCGTGTGCATTGATAACAGAAAATTAAATTATGTCACACGTAAGGACCATTTTCCTTTACCATTTATCGATCAAATGCTTGATAGATTAGCAGGTCATGAATTTTATTACTTTCTTGATGGTTATTCAGTCCCAGAGCACCAAAAGATCAAGAGAAAACCACTTTCACTTACCCTTTTAGCACTTTTTCATATAGGAGGATGCCATTTGGATTATGTAATACACCTGCTACATTTCAACAATGCATGTTAAGCATTTTTTTTATATGGTTCAACGATTCCTTGAAGTCTTTATGGATGAATTTTCTGCCTTTGGTGATTCATTCAATCAATGTTTACATCATATAACACTAGTTCTACAGAGATATAACGAGAATAATTTGGTCTTAAATTGGGAGAAGTGTCATTTTATGGTAAAATAAGGTATTGTTATCAGTCACATCATTTCGAGCAAAGGTATTGAGGCTGATAAAGTCAAAATAGATCTCATTTCCAATCTTCTTCCACTTAAAACCGTCAGAGAAGTAAGATCTTTCTTTTGGCATACTAGTTTTTATAAACGTTTCATTAAAGATTTTAGCAAAGTTTCTAGACACTTATGCAATCTATTTGCTGAGGATGTACCTTTTGTCTTTAATGATTCTTGTCTTATGTCATTTGAAAAACTAAAGCAGTTGTTGACATCATCACCCATCATTCAGCCCCAAATTGGAATTTACCATTTGAGCTTATGTGTGATGCATCTGATTATGCAGTAGGAGTAATATTAAGACAAAGCGTTGATCGAATTCCCTATGTTATTTACTATGCTAGTATGACATTGAATGGTGCAAAGTTGAACTATTCAACTACTGAAAAAGAAATGCTAGCAGTAGTGTTTGCATTAGCGAAATTTCAATCTTATCTCATTAGTTGTAAAATAATTATATTCACAGATCATACTGCTCTTAAATATATTCTCTCAAAGAAAGATGCAAAAGCTAGACTAATTCGTTGCGTGTTACTTTTGCGGGAGTTTGACTTAGAATTCAAAGATAAGAAAGACACAGAAAATGTTGTGGTTGACCATCTCTGTCGTCTCCATTTTGTCACAATTATGGAACCACTGCCATTAAATGAATCATTTCCAAATGAACAATTGGTGAGTGTGGAAGTATTACCATGATATACTGATATAGTTAATTATCTTGTTACAGGTCAACTTCCAGAGCATTGGACTAAGCAAGACAAAGCCAAATTTTTTACGGAAAAAAAAAATTTCTTCTAGGATGACCCTTATCTGTTCAAGTATTGTGCAAATCAAATTGTCAGACGATGTGTCCCAGAAAATAAATTTCAGAACATCATTTCGTTATGCCATGAACAAGCTTGTAGAGACCATTTCAGCGCTAAGAAAACAACTACTAAAGTTTTACAATGTGGTTTCTATTGGCCAACTATTTTCGAGATGCTTACAATTTTTACTCTTTATGTGTTAGGTGTCAACGAATTGAGAGCATTACACGAAGGAATATGATGCCACTAAATTCAATTTTAGTAGTTGAGATTTTTGATATATGGGGTATCAACTTCATGGGACTCTTTCCCCTTCTTTTGGCCATCAATACATATTGGTTGCTGTTGACTACGTATCAAAATGGGTAGAAACAATTCCATATAAAACTAATGATCACAAGGTTGTGATAGGATTTTCGAAAAGCAACATTGTTTCACGATTTAGATTCCCTCAAGCAATAATCAGTGATTGTGGTGCCCACTTTTGCAACAAATCACTCAAAGCTCTTTTGACAAAGTATTCCATCACTCACAAAGTGGCGGCTCCATATCATCCGCAAACAGTGGCCAAGTTAAGATTTCCAATCAAGAAATAAAGCACATATTAGAAAAGACGGTGAGGCTAGACAGAAAAGATTGGTCGTTGAGACTCGATGATGCATTATGGGCATATAAAACAGCTTTCAATACCTCGATCGGGATTTCACCCTATAGGCAGTGTGTGGAAAAGCTTGTCACCTAAATGTGGAACTCGAGCATCGTGCGTACTAGACCATCAAGAAATTCAACTTTGACATGTAGCAAGCTAACTCAGAAAGAAGATTACAGTTGGCAGAACTTGAAGAAATTCGCAATGATGCATATGAAAATGCCAAGATTTACAAGTAACGGATGAAAATTTTTCATGACAAGCAAATTATAAGAAAATCTTTCACCCCAGGTCAGAAAGTGCTTTTATTCAATTCTCGCTTGCACTTATTCTCAGGTAAGTTATGTTCTCGATGATTTGACCCATTTATTGTTCACACTATTTTTCCACATAGAGCAATTGAAATTAAGGATCCAAAGAACAGTGTCACCTTTAAAGTTAATGGTCAAAGATTAAAGTCATATTTAGAGTACCAACCACATGGAGAGGACAACGAAATAAATTTGAGTGACCCACCAAATTTGAATTGAGATTTTTCTTTCTTTTCAGTGATTTGATTTTTTTCTTTTTTTTTACTATTCTTTTGCTAATTGAAATTATTTTTGCATAGGTGTGTTTAACCATTAAGTTTTCTCTTATCACTTTTAAGCATGTATGCCTCAACCAGGCATATCCTCTTAAACCTCCTTAAACGACTTCAACGTAAGCGATCTCATCTCAGAGGCTATATACGATTTTGTAAAACACATCATATTTGGGATCTACGATCACCAGAGTTAGTATCGTATGTTAAGGATTTAAAAAGCCAACTCAGAGAAATTGAGGGAAGTATCTACGATATCTAATTGGAGCCTGAGGTAAATTCAATAAAAGAACGATTATGAAATTATTTTTCTTTGTGTGCTTTAGTTTGTTACCTCAGTTAAGTGGCAGATAATGGTACTCCGCAACAATCAAATTGGGTACTTCAGTTTACCATAATAACTGATATTCTGAGGCGAAGGTATGGATAGAAATGAGATTTTAGAAAAGCTTCACAATCGATTCCCTTCACTTCCTCAGAATGCCCTTCTTACAATCTATAAAGCTCGGTCCGAATGCATGCAATTAATTGTAAGGAATAATATACCTACTGACATTCGCTAGTTAATCAAAACCAAAGTACGATTGGCAAGTGAATTACCTCCGAAATTTATTGCATACATGCCTGGTTGTATGCTAGTTTATAAGAAAACTAGATAGGAAGCCTATCATCAACCCATAGAGGGCGTTTAAGCCATTTCTGGACGTAAAACCAGAGTAAGATGTGAGCCACAATCACAACTACTTGTAAATATCCTTTTATTTCACTGTTGTTTTATCATTTGCATTCTTGCCTTTAATAATTTTATTTTATCATTGTTTGCTTTTTCTTTTTAGTATTTCCTTTTTTTCTCTCCAACCATGTGCTTTACATGTTAATCGACACTGACATGCTACCTCATACACAACTATGACCCACTGTCACCAAGATCCTTAAATATGATTGTTTTAAGCACTCACAGATTTTTTTTTAGAAGTATCCCAATGGCAACTACTCCCAATAAACAAGTCAAGAACATTTGTGTGCTCTCTAGGTTTTACTATGGCAAATATAAAGAGTTTGTTGAGGCAGTCATAGATCTCGGTCGAAGTATAGCAGAAAGAAAATTACACTTGGGATATGGAGGAGGTGACTGAGGGTTATCAAAACTAGTCTAAGAAGCTACTTATGTTAGAGAAAGTCAAGTGTTAGGCATTATCCCAAGAATCCTAAAACCTTTGGGCTGTTTGTCTGACTTACCGACTGGAGAAGAGTTAGTTTTCTTAGATATGCAAGAAAGAATAACTAAAATGCTAAATCATGCTGATGTTTTTATTTTCCTACCAGGAGATCTTGCAACTCTAGAGTCACTAATCACATTCGCATCATGGGCTCATTTGAAGATTTATCAGAAACCCATCGGTTTGTTAAGTGTCAATAACTTTTATGATGGCTGTATCACATTTCTTAACCATGTAATAAAAAACTATTTCATTCTTTTTGCAATGAAAAAAGCTTTTATTAGTGCTCATACTACTAATGAGCTACTTGATCTATTACAAGCTTATCAACTAAAGCCAGATCCCAAGACCTTTGTGTTGGAGTGTCCAAGTAATGATGGTAACAGTGGCAGCAATAAAAAGTGCAAATTACATTTAACTCTCCACTTATAAATATTTTCTTATGTGTTACACTACCTAAGTGATGTCTTCTAAACTCTACTTCTTTACTTTAAAATATTGAGAACAATGTTTCCTTCTGGCTGGGGGGAGGGAATAGTTGACAATTGTAGAATGTCTCAATTTTGGTTAAGGTTTTACTGATTTTTTGTTTTAGAGACTAACCGTGGCTAACTTTTTTAGTCGAATATGGCTGAATATGGAGTGTAGTGACTCTCGAAACGCATCTTCCTAGTTAAGAAGTTAAAAAAACACAAAAAAAATTTGTTATCTTATTATTAAGCTTTAACAATCATTTTAAGTATGATCTTTCTAACTTCTCCTTTATAAATATACACTTTCAAATTTTTTAGTCAAAGATGGCTGAATATGGAGTGTAGTGACTTTAGAAACGCATCTTCTTACTTAAAAAAAAAATTCCAAACATTTTTTTTCTATCATTTTAAGTGTAACCTTTCTAATTAGTTTCTCTGCATCATTTTCACTTTCTGCATGCATATTTTCTTTTCATGTTTAGAATAGGCTGGGGGATAAAATGTCGTTTAAACAAAAAAAAAATTGTGATCTTTTAACTTTGGATGACATGATGACTTTCAAATTTTAGTATTTGTATTATCTTTGGCCTTGAGTTATGTTACACCATATTTGCTATTCTACATATTGATGTCGAAGACAAATATGAGTTGTTTAAAGGAATGCACATGTCATAATAAATTTCAAGTGAGTTTTTGAGCCTGTCATTTTTCTTAGAGAGTTAATTTTTTTGCCCATTCTCCATATATGTCAGTAGTTTATTATTTTATACATAATATCTAGATTTCCTTTGAGTCAACCCTAAAAAAAATTAAAAATAAAAAAGAGTGTTTTGCTACATTTGAAGATCCATCTAACTAGTAGATATGGAAGATTATTTGGAGCCCTGAAAGACAATGGAAAGGCAATCTTTGATCCATTTGAGCCTTTTTAGCCATCACTTTTGTAAAATATCCATAGTTAACTCTTTTGAGCCTTTTATATATAAAAAAAAAAACCCTTTTCTTTTTCAACTTATCATCTTGACCCACTCCGATTTGGAGTATTACTCGATTTCTTACAAGTTCCATCACCTATTAATGTTTGAAAAAAATGTGAATAATTATTTTATTCAGTAAAATTGTGGCATATAAAAAATATATACGGTCCGATGACATGGTGTTGACCGATAACATTGTATTGACCAATGATGTGGCAGTATTCGATTGGACGAATGATATGGCATTGACTGCTTATGTGGCGGTGACTAATGAGTTGACATTGACCGATGATGTGTAATGATCCTATTAGACTAAAATGTTGATATGGTGTTGACCGATGACGTGGTAGTATGTTACTGGACCAAAAAAAAGTGCGTACGGTATATGTATATACACGGAATGACAGCCCTGATGATGTGTTTTATCCAATCAGAATTTGCCACGTGGCGCAATCTTAAGCGTCCAAATTATTTTAATCTGATGGCCAAGATTTATTCATTGTATATTATAAAAAGGGGGGCTCACCCCTTAATTCGACACCCCTGAATCCATTTGTAAGCTCCATTTTCTGTAATTTCTTCTCCATCTTGTATTTTCTATGTATTTTAATAAAATTTCCATTTTACCCCTGGTTCAATTATGATTAGCTAATTTTCTTTGAAGCTTGGGTTGAAGATAAAGTCTCAATATGTTCCATGGGCTTGATTTGGTAAATTTACTTTCTATTCATCTGTGGATGTTTTGATTTTTTGTCAATCAATAGTAATAATCTCTTCTAGACCTAGTACAAGGTTATTACTATTTGGCACAATAAGCCCTTAATACCATATTTATTTGACATGAGGAGTAGAAACTCCCCCTCATAATTTAATTAGCATTAATAAAAAATATTTAGCCCATGGTGCATGTTGATGCAGATGCAGAACCAGATACCCAAGTGCTTCATTTTAATAGTTTTCACTTTAATTTATTTCCGCCATTACAATTTGAATTCGAGATAGTCTAAATCACTTTCACCACAAATCCAACCACCCACTTAGAAAATTAATTCTACACATAATTAAAATTTGCACAACAGTATGTTTCCTCTCATCTTAACGATTTAATTTTAGGTGATCCTTCAAGAAGTATTACCACTAGATCATCATTTAAAAATACTTGTGAGCATGTTGTATTTATTTCTCAAATTGAACCAAAATCCTTTGCGGATGTGAAAAATGATGAATATTATATTATGGCAATGCAAGAGGAGTTGAATCAATTTGAAAGAAACAGTATATGGGAATTAGTTCCTAAACTAGAACATCAATCCGTCATAGGTACTAAATGGATATTTAGAAATAAGATAGATGAACCCGGTGTGGTTATAAGGAATAAAGTTAGATTAATGGCTGAAGGGTACAACCAAGAAGAAGAAATTGATTTTGATGAAACATTTACACCTGTAGCTAGATTAGAATCTATTAGGATGTTGTTAGCATTTGCATATCATAAAGATTTCATTTTATTTCAAATGGATGACAAGAGTGCTTTTTAAATGGTTATACTATGGAGGAAGTTTATGTGAAACAACCCTCTGGTTTTAAAAATGAAAAATTTTCAAATCATGTTTATAAGTTATCAAAAGCATTACATGGATTAAAACAAGCACCTAGAGCATGGTATAATAGGCTTAAAAATTTCTTGTTGGATAACGATTTTTCAATGGAAAAAGCGGATGCTACTCTCTTTGTTAAGCATAAGATCCAAGATATGCTTGTTGTTCAAATTTATATTGATGATATTATTTTTGGTTCTACTAATGAGTCTATTGCAAGGAGTTTTCATCTTGTATGAGTAAAGAATTTGAAATGAGTATGATTGGAGAATTGAAGTATTTCCTTAGACTTCAAATCAAACAAAACAATGAGGGAATCTTCATCAACCAAGCTAAATATGTCAAAGATTTACTCAAGAGATTTGGTATTGATGATTCAAAGACCAAGAGCACTCCAATGAGTACAACAATTAAGCTTGATAAAGATGAAAAAGGTAAAGATGTTGATATTAAAAGTATCGAGGTATGATCGACTCTTTACTTTACTTAACCGCAAGTAGACCCGGCATTATGTTTAGTGTATGTTTGTGTGCAAGATTTCAATCATGTCCTAGGGAATCTCATTTGCTTGCTGTTAAAAGAATTTTCAGTTATTTGAGTGGAACTATAGATCTTGGCCTTTGGTGTCCTAGAAGAACTTATATAGATTTAACTTGTTATTTGGATATCGATTTTTCCGGTCACAAGGTCGATAAGGAAAGTACTAGTAGAACTTTTCATTTCATAGATTATTTAATTGTTTCATGGTTTGGTAAGAAACAAAATTCAGTTGCACTCTCAACCACCGAGGCAAAATATATTGTCGCAGGTAGTTGTTGTGCACAAGCCCTTTGGATGAAACAAACACTTTAATATTATGGCATTAATCTTGAATAAATTCCTATCAAGTGTGATAATACTAGTGCTATAAATCTATCAAAGAATCTCATTCATCACTCTAGAACCAATCATATAGAGATTAGACATCATTTCTTGAGAGATCATGATCAAAAGGGAAATATTGCATTAAAATTTATCTCTACGGAAAAATAACTTACCGATACTTTTACAAAACCTCTTTGCGAAGAACAATTTTAAAAAATTCGGCATGAACTTGGGATGATGAAATTTTCGCATTAGCATCTCTAATCATGTTATTGAGTCTACTAAAATTGATTGATTAGTGATTGTTGATGTTTATGAAGTGTTTAAGCATGAAAATGTGATGTCTTTGAATTGTTAATCTTTGATTGCTTATATGTTTCATGATTGTGTAAAGTATATGCATGATGGATGAACTATGTGTTTTGAATTAATCATCTCTTGAATGTTTATAATTATGATTCATGCATTAAAATGACTTTTGAAATGTTTCGAGATCACAAAATGGTCTTGGCATCGATCAAAATTAGCTGAAAAGTGAACATGGTGCAGAAGAGCAGAAAGTAGGAGGCTAGCCGCCTACCCCAAACGGCTAACCGCTTAGGAACTGTCTCCAAACCCAAGAGCAAGCAGCTAGCCGCTTGGTCATGCGTTTAAGGGTTTTTCTTCCCATTTCTCTTGCTTTCTTCAACCTCTCTTCATTCTCTCTCTTAACCGTTCATCTCACCTCCATTTCTTCTTAAATTTTCTTTACTTCTCACCCATTTTTATGCCAAAATCAATCATTCAAATCATTTCCCATCCAATTAACCTTCATTAAACACTCTCCAATCATCATTTCATCTTGTTTCTCAGGATCTCAAAATCAAAATCCAAGTTTGCTCATTTCTCTCTCTATCAACTTAAGCCTTTTTTAGCTTATCTTTGATCAAATTAATACCATATCTTGCCTTTAATCATCACTAGGATCAATTTTATTGGTTTAAATCCAACCATTTTACTCAAAATCTTAAATATCCAAATTTTGAGTATTTTAAACTACCACTTCCATAGTGTGCTCTCCTTATGGATTTTACCTTGGTTTTTCTGTTATATTATGAACCTACATTTTCATATGCATTATTATTTTAATTTGAGGATGATTATTGTTTGATATTTGGATATTTTATGTTTGGTTGATGTTTTCTGAATTCTTGGAATGTTATAATTCTTTTGATTAATTGCATGCTTAATTTTTTATATCTTTCTTGATTGATCATTGAGATGTTATTTTGGGTATGAGCATCGTTTTATAGTAATTTTGATGATGAAGGGGAAGAAGACACGTATTTTGAATTTGGAGACAGGCAATACGTATTTTGATCTCTAAGTATTTATGCATGTTTTTGAAATATTAAGGCGGAGCTTACAAATTGTTATAG
Source organism: Atalantia buxifolia (assembly GCA_030444775.1). Classification (NCBI taxonomy): domain Eukaryota; kingdom Viridiplantae; phylum Streptophyta; class Magnoliopsida; order Sapindales; family Rutaceae; genus Atalantia; species Atalantia buxifolia. The sequence goes on from CM059839.1 coordinate 8,618,006, forward strand.
ACCATATATTCAGGGGGAGTTTTATTTTAAATTTGTTTTATATGTTGAGTCATGTATACCATGTATTAAGGGGGAGTATAAATGTCAAAATACATGAAACGTTTGTCATCATAAAAAAGGAGGAGAGTGTTAGCCTAAAGGGCTACACATATTGTAATTTTGATGATAACAAACATAGGTCTTAAGTGATTTGATAAATATTGCATTTCACATTTCACTAGTTCTTGAAGGATAATATTTTTGATGAAGTAAATCACATGAAATTCATCTCAAAACACTCAATGGACAACCGCGCGATCAAAGAATAAAGTTTAGAGCTCAACGACTCATTATTGCGACAATTCTTGTAAAGCTGGTATGATTTAAAATATGAATGATTTAACATTTGAGAAACTCAAGATTTTATTTAGTAAATCATTATTTTTTCATAAATGAAAAGTTTTACAAGTATAAGTTAAGTATTTTATAAAGTTTTTTATTTTTCAAGATGTGGACTAAAATGAAAAAGTTTTGCAATCTTTGATTTTAAAAGTTTTTTTTTTGAATTCTAGAGTTGGACTTATTTCCAAACAATTGAAACCTTTGGGTCGTACAATAATTTATGAAAGCTTGAGAGCCTGAGTGTAAATATCGTAAGTGGATAGACAGTTAAGGGCTAACTGCCTGATAGCTAGCGGCTAGCTGCCTGAGGAAAACTTCACATTTTCAAAATTTGGACTAAATTGAAAAAGTTTTAAAAATTTTAAAATTTATAAGTATTATGGTAAATTTTGAAAAGAACTATTTTGAAAAATATTATCATGTATTGGGTCATATCAAAATTTTAGAAAGTTTTGGGAACAACAAGTAATATTTAAAAATTATGAAATTGGACCTATTTATAAAGTTTTATGATATTTTGAGCCATAATATAATTATAGAAAGTTTGGAAAAAAAATGTAATTTTGTGAACAATGTTACTGTAGTAAAATTTAAATTTAACAGTAACTTTACTGTTGTGAAGTGGGGAGCCGGATAAATTAAGCGGCTAACTGTTTGCTTGCTGGAATTTGCTTATAACAACTAGTTTTCAGGCTTTAGATATTAAAACTCAACTTTAACTTCAATTTTAAAACTCTTACAAGTATAAACAAGTTTAAAACAACATATTTTGAGCTTCCAATTCGCGAATCATCATAGATTAAATCTTCATTGAACTATCCTTTGTATATCTACTCTAAAAAAGAGTTATTTGTTGTAATCTTTATTTTCTCATCAAATTTGTGAGTGTATAATTGTGAGAAACACTTGAGTGAAGAGAGTGGGAGATAATCTCTTGGTTGTAAACATTTATTCACACCTTGGAAGTCAATTGTAAAGAACTTGAAGCCTTGGGAGGGTTGGATAGTGAAATCCTCGAACTTGGTTGGCTCGGAGGCGGGGATTGCCGAACCACGTAAAAATTATTGTGTTTGTTTTCTCTTCTCTAACTCTTTTATTATTGTGCTTTATTGAATTTATTGTTTTTGATTTGATTAAGGCAATAGATTAAATTGCCGTGCGAATTGTTTTACATTAGTTTTAGAAACACAATTCGCCCATTCTCTTGAGTTGCAAAACTTGCATTTCAGATGTGGCCTCTACACATTTTTAAGAAATGGCCCCCAAAGCAAACTTTTATAAAACTTAACATAATAGTAGACTTCATATATAAATCATAATTTGCAAATACAATTAGTAAACATAATTCTTTTAATATAAAGACTTGTAAGAAACACCGCATGTTCATTCTTATGCCAAATGCATATATCAAACATATTTTCAAATGCACTTGTCAAAAACATCCATAATGCACATATCAAAATAATCTTTCCAAAATTGACGCAAATGTACATGTTCATTCTGATCTCAATTTAAAGTCTAGTTGACTTATGCCAAACGCATATATCCAATGAATTGTCAAATACACTCGCCAAAAAATCCATAATGCACATATCAAAATTATCTTTCTAAAATCCACGCTAATGTATCTATTCACTGTAATTTCAGTTTAAAGTCTAGTTTACTTAATTCTTGGCTATCATAACAATAGACTTAACCTCGTAATCTAACCATCATAACCTCATATTAAAGATTAAGCTCCCGTGATTGTCATAATCATATCTAAAGGTAGTAACAATCTATTCACCTCAAAGAATTCTTTCTTATAACTTCATGAATCAAATAGTAGTTACAAATAACAATAACAATAATAATGACACAATAGAAGAAATTTATTAATACTAATTTTAATAGTAGTAACAAATAACAATAACAATAATAATGACATAATAAAAGAAATTTAACAATCGAAGATGAAAATACATCAATAATCACACAAATGCAATTAAAATAATGCAAATAATTACTTAGTTAATCTTCGGGTGTTACACCCATGGTGTTCCAAATTAATTCAATTTTGATCATTGAATTGATCAAGACAAATATTATTTTGTAATTTTAGATAATAATATGTTTGCGTATTCAATCATTCTTGGGCATGTGTGCAAATGATAGTCATTAAGAGGCACCATCAATAATCTTATAAGAACAAAAGAAACACATAATTAATTTATCACGGTTTAGTGATTTTTGTTTTTCCTTCATACATCTTAATTAAAAGGGAAATTATCCACCGTTCACCCGTTTTTCACCGTTTTTAAAAAATACACAATTCTTTTTTTTTTTTTTTTGCGGAATCCACTTGAAGTTACATTTCTTTTCACTTTTCCACTTCTATTTGGAGACCGTTATAACTTTGCTAACATCATAAGGGTAAAATCGTCATTTCACAACAACACAGTAGTGGATAAGTGCAAAATAATATAACTTCAAGTGGAGTTCAGCAAAAAAAAAAAATTAAGAATTATGTATTTCTGAAAAAATACGAAAAAACAGGTGGTCTGTGGATAAATTATCTTTTACATTTGAGGGTAAAAAAATCATTTAAACAATATTCCATTAGTTTTCTTAACGGTACCCAAACAGAAGTGGAAAAGTGAAAAAAAATATAACTTCAAGTGGATTCCACTAAAAAAAAAAAGAATTATGTATTTTTAAAAAAGTTGGAAAAAAACGAGTAGACGGTGGATCATTTCCCTAATTAAAAATGGGCTCTTCGAAAATAATAGTAAGCCTTATTGAGACAACCCATACGAAATTGAAGACTTGCCTATTGCAAATTTTCAATGCATAATTCTACTACTTGCACAGCAGTGAAATTCTCAACAAGTTGAGTCACCAGAATGGCATCCTCCGAGTGGAGAACTCGACTAAACCCCGCATTCAAAAGCATTTTTTGTAGAACGTTTGATCATCCTTTTCGCAAAACAGAAACAATTGCATAACTGCGAAATCTATTAACAATTAAAGTACTTGAGGGGGTACGTGAGGGGGAAAAACAGGATGAACGCAATTATAAATTTGCACATAAATGCAAACAGAAAACAGAGCAAATTATTAGAGTTGTCGTAAACACGTACATGAATATAAAAAAAAAAATTACTTGATATGTATGCAGTGGGCAGAGCTCAGACTAAAATTCTACAGAGGCCAAATTCAAACTTCAAATATTCAAGTGTGCAACAACTAGTTTTCAACTTTTTTATTCATTTGCACGGGATTTTATTTTGACATTAGTGTTAGTGGAACTATAAAATGACATTTTTATTCAATACACAAAGTTATGAATTAAGTGTGGAGAATTTTTTATACTAACTTCTCACATTTTATAATAGAAGCCCAAGAATTTTTCCAAATTCTCTAGGTGGCATGGCACCCTTTAGCTATAAACTTCCTCCGCCCCTATATGTAAGTACATGATATAGATGCTCAAGCCTGGCCTAAATTCAACTCAAGCCGTGAGAGTAAAATAGCATTGCCAAGATGCTCCACAGCAAAATCTTGGACTTCCAGATCTCAGCTCCCTTTGGGCATCACTGCAAAACGTTCGAGTAATAACATGTCCAGTCCTATATTTTCATGCTTTTGTAAATTAAGATATAGCTAATTTGTCTACTTGGGATGCCTGTATTTTCAGTTTTTTGTAAATTGAAGTAGTACCCTTAACACTTCCACTAACGACTTGGGAGCCCTATTTCCTGTCTTACATGTAGACGCGAGTGCATAGGAATATTTGCTCCGTTTGAGTTAATTATTGTTGGAGCAATTTTTTACATCGATATGAATACCATAAGAAACTATGAATTTTAGGTTCGCAAAATTGACATGAATAATTTATTTTATTTGAAAAAAAAAGTGGATATATAGTCTAAATCTAAAACGAAAATGCAATGATACAAATTCGAGCTACATCACAGCACAAATTTTGATCCGCCAAAAAGCAATGGCTCTTATTCTACAAGAACAAACAGGAAAGAGCACGCACAAAGTTAGCTAACAAACTCATACATGGCAGTACGTGTTACATTAATTAGTTGCAGCAACATCATCCAGAAGCTTCTCTTTAATCTTCTTGAGCTTTGCTGCGGCATCTGTCATACCTATCCTCTGTTCTGGTGACTCCATGCAGCAATCCAATGCCAAATGCATGATGCTTAATAAACAATCCATTTTGGCAGAAAAAGCTTGCTCTTCTAGCACCAAATTTGCATCAACAACTTCATTCAATCCATCAGGTAATAACATATTTACCCAATTCCTTAAACTCATTTCCCCACTAAACATGTTATCCGTGGGCTTCTTTCTCGTGAAAGTTTCCATCAATAAAACACCATAACTATAGACATCACATTTGACTGAAACAATTCCTTGCGAACCATACTCTGCATTTTTTAATTTCAATTTATCAAATAGATATATCCTTATGAAACAAATACTAAACAAATAATCTTTTCATCATAATATACACAAATTCTGCATTTGCTTAGAAAAAAAGAACAACAAAATTTGAAATTAATTAAGTTGAAATCGCACCTGGTGCCATATAACCAACTGTAGCCATTGTCATAGTTTGTGTCACTGAATCATCTCCTTCACTTAGAAGTTTGGAAATGCCGAAATCACTCACATGTGCCACCATATCTTCATCCAAGAGAATGTTGTTAGGCTTCAAATCGCAATGAACCACAGGTGCTGATGAATGACCGTGATGGAGATATTCAATTGCCAACGCCACATCAATCATTATATTCAATCTCTCTAGGATATCTAGGAAATAGTTGTGCGAATATAACCACTTCTCAAGACTACCGTTGGGCATGAACTCAAGCACCAAGGCTTTAAAATCTGCAATACAACAGCTACTGATAATCTTTATGAGATTTCGATGACGAACATTTCGCAATATTTCACATTCAGAATCAAAACTCTTAAAACCTGTCTCCAGTTGCATATTAAAAACTTTAATTGCAACATTAGTCCCATCAGAAAGCATCGCTTTATATACTGATCCAAAACTACCTTTACCAAGCAAGTTGCATTCATGAAATCCATCAGTTGCCTGTTGTATATTTTGATACGAGATCCTTCTCCATGTTGCCAGAGATAACAAAGCTTCTTGATTCAAATTTTTTGTAGTCCTCTTGGTTCGATATCTTATAATGAAGATAATGACAATTGCTATAAGAATAGAGGCTAATACTGAAGGAAATATATATTTCAGGATGAACAGAGGAGCGCTCTTGGGTCCTTTGTCATTATATTGCTTGCAAGGTGGGACTTGGAGTCTTGGTGGACCACAAAGTGCATAATTCCAGAAAAACGATTGAGCTGAGAAGTTTCTAAAAGGCCCCTTGGTAGGAATTTCCCCTTCCAGCCTATTGTGAGAAACATTAAGTTGTTTGAGATATAAGAGAGACTCCAATGTCTTGGGAATTTCCCCTGAGAGATTGTTCCCTGAGAGATCTAAGAATTCCAAACTTGTCAATCTGCCAAATGATTCTGGGATAGGACCTTGAAATTGATTATTAGCCAATGACAAATAAGTTAGATCTTTGAGGTCAGCAGTGATTGTTGGAATATCACCTGATAATAGATTTCTTGATAAATCTAAATCTATCATAACCTTCAAGTTTTGAATCTCTGATGGAAGAGAACCACTTAATGAATTTGATGATAAGTTTATGTACAACATGTACTCAAGACTCCAAAATGGTGATGGTATACCAGAAGTGAGCTTGTTGGAGCCTAAATCGAGTGTTCTTAGAAAAGTCAAACTCCCTAGGCATTGTGGGATATGTCCAGAGAGCTTATTTCCACCTAAACCCAAAGTATTCAACTCCGTCAAATGGCAAATATCGTATGGAATGGACCCTTGTAAATCATTATCAAAGAGAAATATCCCTTGTAGCTGTGGCATTCTTCCCACCGTCGTCGGAATAGTTCCATTCAAGTCATTGTGGGATATGCTTAAAACTATCAAGCCACTTAAATTACCAATTTCTTGAGGAATGTTGCCCTTGATTTCGCACTTGTACGCATAAAACTTTTGAAGAGAAGTAGAGAAATTCCCAATTGACGGTGGAAGCATGCCGCCTAATGGATTTGAATCTATGGCTAGATATGTCAGATTTCTGCAATTAGTCAATGAAGAGAGAAAACTCCACTCTATTGCAGATGATTCTGTCGTCAAGTAATTAGTATGGACGCCAAGCATACGAAGGAATCTCAAGTCACCAAAAGTTTTTGGGAACAGGCCAGATAAAGAGTTCCAGCTCAATTCAAGGGCTGTGAGTTTAGAAACATTGGTGATAGAGTTGGGAATTGTTCCGATAAGTTTATTCTTCCCCAAGTTCAAAAACTCTAAGTTTGGAAGTGAGTGGCCAATCGTTGATGGTAGGTGGCCTGAGAGTTGATTTTGAGGTAGTGAGATGTGTGTTATGGTTGAACTATTGAAGATTAAGGGTGGAATGGGACCACTTAAGTTATTCATAGCAAGAATAAGACTCTCCAGATTTGGTAGATTGCCCATCTCCTTTGGAATTTCACCTGCCGTAATGCAAAGTTAAAGCATGCTTATAGGTATTTTGTTTCCTAACTTTGATTACTTTTTAGGGAAATTATCTCTACAAAACCTTTCTTTTGTCATATATGCATTAAACCACCATAAAATTTTGATATATATTTTATACTATCTTTATTTTTAAGATTTTATCAATCAATCACTTTGACACTAAAAAATGACCATTTTATCCCTAAATGAATTAAAAGACTATTTTATTCTACAAAATTTTAAAAAATAAAAATTACAATTATTAGAATACTCCTGAATTTAATAAAATAAGCAAATCTTAAATCCAATATGTTAATTTTTTATAACCATAATTTCATTTAAAAATTATCATGTTAATTTTTTTGTAATCATAATGTCATTTTATTTGTATAGGAAGTTTCCTAATATTAATTATAAGAAAGTTTACAATAATTATAAGATCTTTTCTCTGCATGTTAATTTTTGTAAACTTTCTTATACTTAATTTAATTTCAAAAATTAAATGAAATTATAGTTACAAAAAATTATAATTACAAGATGTTAATTTTTTAAATTACAATTTCATTAAAAAATTATCATATTAGATTTTGAGATTTATTTGTTTAATTGAATTTAGGATATTTTTATAATTATAATTTTTTTATTTTTCAAAATTTTGTAGAATAAAATAGTCTTTTAATTCATTTAAGGGTAAAATATTTATTTTTCTGGTGTCAAAGTAGTTGATTGATGCAAGTTTAGAAATAAAAATGGTGCAAAATACATGTCAAAATTTTATGGTGGTTAAATGTACATATAATAAAGGAAAGATGATGCAAAGATAATTTCTCCACTTTTTAAATCTGTGAAAATGCATTTAGTCTTTCACTCTCTACTTTTACCTTTCTTTATCTAAATCATTTAATCTTTGTCTTTCTGTAAACTAGCATAAACTAACTACTTCTTTCTCTCAAGAATTGTATCTTGTTAATTGTTATTTTTAAAGATCTGAAGAAAGGCACCTATAGATTTTATGGTTCCTAAAATAAAGTAATATTTAGTTTTAGATCATAGGTTTTGGTCCTTGAAGTTCTGATATATTAAAATAATATTGAATTTGACAATTCATGGGAGACGACATCAACTTTCCTCCGTAAAGTATTCAGTTGCAAAACTTGGGTGAGACAAGAAAGAAATAAGGGAAATAAAGAGAAACGCCGTTATTAATGTAATTTCATAAAATTTTTATTTTGATAATAAAATTTTAAATAAAAAGAGGCAAAGGCGGAGCTATTTGTGGGTAAAGATGGGCTATAACCCAGCCAAATTTTGTTTTTTTTTTAATTATATAGTGCTACTGTTGCAGTTCCACAGAAGTGCCATATAATGTTTACTACCATTGTTATATTTACGATACTTCCACAACATTATTTACAAGTTTATCACTCCATTTTCCTCAATTTGTTTTTCCCCACTCCATCTTATTTTAAAAGTCTTTTTCCCTATCTTAAATAAAATTATGAACGATAAGATATTCATCACTCATTTTTCTTTTAATTCTTAGAAGTTGGAGTCTAACTATGGTATCCTAAGGGTACTGTTCCCCTTAGTTTAAGTGTCGTCAGATCATTAAAAAGTTAACAAAAGTCAATAAAATAAAATCATCTAATAGTGTTAGGCTATGGAGTATGGTATCCTAAGATATCATTGTCACAGTTTTGAAGCTGATAATTTTTCTTATTAAACGGGCTTAATTCATAAGATAATTCTCAAACCCAAAAGTGTTAACTTAACGTTTCGGTTTTAATTTAACGGCTTTACTTCTAGAATATATACTGAAAAAAATTATCTAGCCTATAACCAAATAGTTGTGGCTTAGTTGGCAACGTAGGCTGGGTTTGTGGGAAGAGCTCTCAGGTTAGATCCCTACTAAACACATTATTTGAGAGGAGTAAAGAGCCTTAATTGTGACTACACCCCGAATCCAGATTAGTCGGGGCCCAATGGAAGGAGTAAAGAGCCTTAATTGTGACTACACCCCGAATCCAGATTAGTCGGGACCTAATGCGGTCTGTGCAAACCGGATGTTTTAAAACAAAAAAAAAAAAATTATCTAGTCTAACTTAAAAAAAATATTCTTAGCTTTGCCCCTAAAAAGAGAGTGTAGAGAGGAAAATTGTATGATAAAAAAAACCCTGCCTGATGCCACTTGGCTATACTGCACCCTTTCTTTTTTTTTCTTACCAATAGCTTCATGCAACTTTCTCTGCAGTAGAGATTCATTGCATAGTTGAGGTTCACTTTTTTGTTTTTTAATAAAGGATAAATTTTAATTTTTCTCATTTAGAATGACAATTTTCAATTTACTTCCTCAGAATCTCTATTTACAATTTAAAAGATTATGACAACTTGGGTGATTTTTTTTCTTTTGTCTTCTTACTGATAAATGTAGGTAAATTAATATTTTCATAACTCAACCATACATTGAAAATTGTTATTCTAGGCAGGAGATAAATTGAAACTAAATCATAAATAAGAAAATCTCCTAAATAGTACCTTAATTAAAAACAGATTTAACCGAGACTAGTAGGCAACTAGCAAATCAAAGAAATAACTGTCTGAGGTTTAGCAATTGGAGAGTGCTTTGATTTTCCATTTTGTATTCATGATGAAGGAAGATTAGTTACCTTTAATACTGACTGAGATATTATTTAGTCAAATCAGACATCAAATTTTCTATTTTATATTCATGATGAAGGGAAATTAAATCGTACTGTTTTGTTTGCATTTTCAGTAATCCTGTTGGAGCTTTATGAAAATTAAAAATGTTCAAGCTTAAAAAAATATATATATATTTTAACTCGGGCTGAAAACAATTCTTGGTTTCGTTGCAAAACTTTGAATTACTAATGTCAACACATCAAACTAATTTGTGTGAATTCACTCCCATTCCAAGGTGCCCTTAAAAACTTAAACCCAACACTTCATGATAGTAAATTATATTTGTCAGCTAACCCATCATGGATTAAAAAATTAAAATGTTTGCATAACCTAAAATAAGTCGTATTCAGATTGCACATTCATGTAATAACAGACATGCAATAAAGCCGTGTTAATTCCTGTTTCTTGTATATAAATTGATAAGTCTGAATTTGATTTTGATTTATATTTAATGTTCAAATACATAATTGCTAAGTGGTTATTCTTTAAAAATCAAACACATAATTAAGGTACACAAAAGTACAGCAGTTTGAATTGATCACACAGCCTAAAAATTGAATTTTTTTTTTTTTTTTGTATTTTTTGCACAATTTAGTACAAATGAATTCTGCAGACATAAAATACAAATATATACAAAAAAAGAGGCGGATCGTACCTTGTAGGTTGTTACCGGCAAGAAAGAGGTGCGCAAGCTTACTCAAATTTCCAATCTTCGATGGAATGTTTCCATCAATAATATTGAAACCTAAGTCCAACGTCTCCAGCTTTGATAAGTTGAAGAAAGAATTTGGGATGGGACCTGCGAAACTGTTATTATGAAGAATTATTATTTGGAGTTTTGGTAAGACATCAATCCAAGATGGAAGGCTTCCACTCAATTCATTTTTAGAAAAACTAACAAATTTGAGTCGGTGTAATTGCCCCAATTCATTTGGCAGATGGCCATGAAAACTATTGTAACTAACATCAAGATACATAAGGAATGAAAGATTTCCCAAGTGTTGAGAAATGGTGCCTGTGAGACCCATATCTGAAAGATTTAAGGCTGTCACTCTATGATGATGTGTGTCACAAGAAATGCCAATCCAACTGCATAATGGGTACGAAATGGACCAATTATTAGACAGGACACCTCGAAAATCGGCCACATGGATTTTGAATGCAAGAAGAGCAGACTGATCCGTTGTTATGTTTTTTCCAGTCGCCATAGCTAAGCTAGCCATGGAAGAGTAGTGTAACAATAACATAAGAACAGAGTAGAATAATAAGCGCATGTTGATTTTCACAGATTTAGCAAATGAAATAAGTGCGAAGTGAAGAAAAAATAACATATTTATACGAGACTCATGACCCTTTTGAAGGGCTCATGGACACTTTTTTTCAAACCGAACGTGCATAAAATGTCTACCATCTTTAAATAAAGAAGAAGAAAACAAAGAAGACGACTTGACCTACAAATTGTAACCACACATTTCGCTTTCGTGAATTTAATCTGTAACAAAATTTCTCCATTTTCAGGCCCACTGCAATCAATTCATTCAAAAAATTTCCACAGTAACTAATAAAAGAGTACTAGGTCCAGCTTACCCGAACAAACGTGTTTTACGGTTTACAAAATGGATCGGGATTAATTTTCTCATGATATCTCTTTAACTTTTTTTTTTTGGGGTTAAACTACATGGAAGGTATGCTTCTGTCCTGTCCTGTTGGATCCTAACCTAACATTGTTAGATTTTTAATTTAGTGTTAATTTTATATGTAAATAATTATATATTGTGATTATAAAATAAGGTTAAATCCAATTAAAAATGATCTATTAAAATTTATAAAAATATAAATTTTGTTGCAATTGGTGTGCCTAAGAACCCAAACAAACCCAAATTGCAGCCCAAGACCTTTGAATCAAACCAAACAAGATGCTTTACGAAAATGGACCAGGATTAAGTCTAATCAACTTTAATCAAATAGAAACAAAGATGAAAATCAAGAGTAAGAAGTGAAAGAATCAAGAATAAGATGATTTAATGTGGTTCAATTGATTTGTATCAGCCTACATCCACGGAAAAACAATACAATCAACTTTTATTAATTATCAAGAAGAATTATAGAGCTTTACATAGTACATCACATAGATCAAGAAGATCCTAGATATGACCACAACTTTTCTCTAGCTCACAGCTACCCTCTGTTTGTTACACTAGAACCAACTATTTTTAACAGCTTTGCAACTGATTGAACGAAGCCCAAAAGCTCACGTGACATGCACGTATGATAACATATTTTAATGACCTGGTTTGAGCACGTGTAAAGATTGTGACTTATTAAAGTTGAAATGACATTTCGTCAGTGAGTAATTATAAAACCAATTAAAACGCCATTTTCAATGTCGTTTGGCTTAAACAAAACCAGCCCTAAAATGCAACCACTCAATGTCGTTTTGATCAGCTCTAATTGGCTTCATCAGACACTCAACAATTCTCCACCTTGAGCAAATCATCCTAATCAGTAGTGTTTCTCAAGCTGTGTATATCAGCAAACACATAGACTAGCCAGGTTTAAGTAGAACTTGGGCTTGACTGTTAAAACCACCTTTGTTAACATATCAGCATGATTACTATCTATTGAATTTGTACCATTTTGACCACCCTTTTGACACTTCGTTTATAATGAAATGTAGCTTTATATATATGTGTTTTGTCTTTTCATGGTGTGCTGGATTCTTGCTCAGATAAATGGCACTTGAACTATCACAGAATACCTCAAAAGTCTTTTGAATCAATCCCAGATCTGCCATTAGACCTTTCAGCCATAAATCTTTTTTACAGCCGCTGTAGCTGCAGTATACTGAGCTTTTGTTTTTGACAAGGCAACAACATGTTGTAGGCTTGCTTTCTAGTTAATCAAGCAACAACTAAACATATACATATATCCTATTAAAGATCTTATTCTATCTAAGTGCCTTGCAAAATCAGCATTAAGAAAACCCCATAACATTTTTCCATTCCCATCTGATCCGCTATAAACTAGACCATACTCAAGAATGCCTTTAAGGTACCTCAATACCCATTTTACAGTTTTTCAATGGTCCTTTCCAGGTGAAGTCGTATACTTGCTTACAACACTGAGTATTTGTTATATCTGGCCTAGTCAACACCATTGCATACATCATACACCCTACATCATTAACATAAGGAATCTTTGCCATCTTATCATTTTCCTCATCAGAATTTAGACATTGTAAGCTAGAAAGCTTAAAATGTGCAGCAAGTGGGGTATTCATAGGCTTGCAATATGTAATTCCAAAATTTTCAAGCACCTTTTCTAATAACTACCTCTGTGTGAGAAACAAGGTTCCTTTCTCCCTGTTCTTTCTAATCTCCATCCCTAGGATTTTCTTGGCTTGTCCTAAATCCTTCATATCATACTCTAAATTCAGCAACTACTTCAAAGCTTCAATTTCAACCCTAGATTTACAAGCAGCCAACATATCATATCATCTACATATAATAACAGGTATATGTAGCGATCTATTTTAACCAACTTATAGCACACACAATAGTCAAATTTATATCTCAAATAGCCATGTGATAACATGAACTCATCAAACCTGAGATACCATTTCCTTGGGGATTGTTTTAAACCATACAGTGACCTCTTCAACAAGCAAACATAATTAGCCTTCCCAGGATTAGTATACCCTTCAAGTTGAGCCATCAAAATCTCCTCTTGTAGTCTCCCATGCAGAAATGTAGGCTTGACATCCAGTTGATTAAGCTCCATGTAATTCACTGCAGTTAAGACCAATAATACCCTTATTGAAGCATGTCTGACTACAGGTGAGAAGACTTCCTTGAAATCCATTCCTTCCTTTTGAGTATATCCCTCTACTACTGGACTAGCTTTAAATCTCCTAGGTTCAGCAGCTGTGAGTCTTTCTTTAAACCTGAAAATCCATTTATAACCCATTGTTTTTCTGTTATTAGGTTTCTTCACCAATTTCCAAGTATTGTTCTTATGAAGTGTGTTACATCTTCATCCATAGCTTTCTACCATTCTCATTTATAGGGATTCTGAATTGCTTCAAAGTAGTTCTTTGGTTCATCTACTTCAGCTTCATGTGATGTAGCATGAGCATATGCTATTAAATCAGCATATCTGTTAAAAATAGAATTTGATTAAGTCATATTTTTCTACTAAGAGTTTCACCTCACCCTAACTATTACTATTTAGCTAAACATATTTGAAATAAAGGAAATTATTAAAATTGAAAAATACATAATTAAAAAATGGTATTTGAAAATTGAAAAAAAACTAATTTTATTTATTTAAAATATATTACAAAGAGAGATGAGAAGAAAAATTTGAGAGAAAAGAAGAGAAGAGAATGGTGTGGAAAGGTGTATTCCCCCCTTCTCTATTTGTACTAATACATGATTAATCCACACCACACAAATAAATAAAACAAATTACATCTTAACCTTACATTTGTCCCACTAATAAAACATAAATGTAACTTAACTCAAGCACATCCAACACATTTCACTAACAATTACCATACCTAACATGATAAAAACTTATAATTTCACAATTACCACATTTACCGTAGTAAAAACTTATAAATTTACAACAAAAGTCAGATCCTCCTGGACAATGACATAATTTTTCAGACTTTTGAAATCTAAATTTGACATTCATACATTTGTTTGGAGCCTCAAATTGCATGAAATTATTATTTTTACTTAATAAACACATAAAAATACACAAAATCAAATATTTAGAAAAATAATTAGAAATTCATAATATGTTACACAATTACAAATATAAATTATATTAATAGCACAAAATAATATTTTTACCCTTAATAAATATACAATTTTTAACACTGATCAAAATTCAAACATAAATGGATTCAACAATTATCATTGAACTTGTTATTGACTATTCAACCTTTCTTGTGCTTAAATTTTGTTATTTTTTCATCACATCACACTTTGAGCTTTCATTTGTGAACATATACATTTTGTGGGGAAAATCTTTGTAATCTTTATTTCATTATCAAAATTGAGCGATTGTGTGGAAATGCATTGCGAAAGAGGTATGGGATCATCTCTACTTGTAAAAGTTGATTGAAACCTTAGAAGTCGGTTGTAAAGATCATGAATCCTTAAGCTGTAAAGGCTTAGATATTGAAATGTTCAACCTTTGTTAACTTGGAGGCATGGGCATAGGCGGAGTTTGTCGAACCACGTAAAAATATTGTGTTTGTTGTCTTTCCCCTTATCTTTTTACATTTGTTTATTTTTGAATTTATAGTTATTGAAATTTCTAAGGCATTAGTTAGAATTGTTTTGTGATTTTATTTGTTCATGATTTTAAAAACCCAATCCACCCTACTTTTAGGTTGCTTTGCTAGTAGTTCACGATTTTGCTGGATGCCAAGATTGTATGAAATCCATTTTGGGTTACATCTATCTACTAATTGAAGGTGTTGTCTTCTTGAAAAGTACTATATAGTCACTTATGGCCTCTTCTATGATAGCAGTCGAGTTTATAGCATGTTATGAGGCATTTAATCACTGAATACGGCTGCGAAATTTTGTTACGGGACTGCACATAGCAGATGATGTTGATAGACCACTCAAGTACTGTATTCCAACAACAGCAGAAGCTCGACGATGTTAAAATACATAGACATTAAGTTCCTAGTTGTTAAAGAAAGAGTTCAGAGTGGATAGTTGTCTATTCAGTATACCAGCACAAACTAAAACTCCATGATTATAGATCTGCTTAATAAAGGATTGCCTCCCAAAGTGTTTCATTAGCATGTTGCTCATATAGGTGTCATGTCATTAAAGGAAATTTAGTTTTGGCGAAAGTTTGTGATTTTAGATGCTCTTATGTTATAAACATGAAATTGAGGTACTTCTCTAATCCTATGCATGTATACATAACCAAGAAAAGTTTTTGGCTTTAGTTGATTTTATAAATTAGAAAAATTATTTTTCTAGATCCGATTGCCAACATTCATTTCTACATCGGAGATTATTTGCAAACCACCTATTAAAGAAAAATGAAATTTTGCCAAAATAATAACAAAATTGGTTAAAAAAAGGAGAATCAATAAAAATTGGAAAAAAAATACACCGGCTATCACTTTTATTTCTTGGAAGTAAAACACTATCCCCATCAAATTTTATTACTAGGAAAAACCCAATCGGATTAAAACCTTGTAAAGGAAAATAAAGACCACTGTGTGAATTTCTTTAAGTGATCAATAATTCACAGCGGAAATCACCTCTTCTAGGCCTGTCCGTTAGCATAATCTTTGCCTAATCAATCATCCCGTGCAGATTAATCCTCTCTTTATTTTTCTCTCTTTGACTTTAGAGGATAAAAATGAGTGGGTAAGATTAAGTTATCTTGTATTCAATATCATATTAAATAAGGAAAAATTACATATTCCCCCTCAAATATAAGTTAGAAACATTTACACCCACGCTTAATTAGACTGTTACTTATTTCCTTGAAATTTAAAAACGCTACACTTAACCCACTCACACTAAAAATTTAAGTTCTTTTACAATGAAAAAGTTTAGATTGCCCCTAATCAATTTATGTTATTTTACAAATAGTAAACATCCAAGAAAATTAAACATGATGTATGTGTCATCACAATAATATTTGTAATAAGTTGAGTTAATTACCAAATTTACGTAATTTTTTATTTTTTTAGTTTCAAAATTTATGTTTAAATTTATTTTATGTTTCAAAAGTTATGTTCATTTGACGATATTTTTTCTTTTTTCTTTTTATTTGAAAGCACAAGCAATCAAATCAAGAAGTGAGAGATAGTGCTATGGTCTCAATGCCCTGTAATCGGTTCCACAATATTGTTTAAGAATGAAATATTTATGTTTCAAAAGTCCATAATTTATTTTAATAAGTTGAGTTGATGACCTAATTTATGTTTCCGATTAGTAAAATAATTTAAAATGATTAGGGGTAATAGGGAATTTTTAATTGTAAAAGTACTAAAATTGTTATTGTAAGGGGGCCAAGTATAGCTTTTTTAAATTTGAAGGGGATAAGTATCACAGCTCGTTTAACTTTGGTGTAGGTGTTTCTTACTTGTACTTGAGGGGAAAATCTGTAATTTTTTCATTAAAATAATAATTTAAACTATCCATATCAAAGCGAACTATCCATACTATACGTTAAAATGGATTGTATTAATATTTTAATATTTTGACATGATTAATAAATGGATCATATTTGTATTTACTTAAATTTTTACAAAAGCCGATAGCATGGATTAGCACCCTTAACGTTCCATCAACTTATTGTGTGTCATGGTGGGGTACTATTTTTTTAGAATCAATTTGGTAAAGTGCCACCATCCTTCTAAATCTTGTGTACGTATAGAAGAAGTTGGATGACTCTGATTGATTATCTCTGCTCAAGGATAATCTTCTAATATGTTATACAATGGACTTTAGAGAAATAAGTTGTTGATCTTTGAATTAATTGAAGATGAAAAATTCTTGACATAGTAGCACCACCTGTCATTTTTTCATTAAAATTCGTCCAATTTTAAATAGAAATTATCAATATCGGATTTTAAGTTTTTAAGGAAAAGAGTAAAATATATTTTTATCAACTATATTTTAGTGTCCATGATTGTAATTTATTTTAGGAGTAACTTTGTTAACAATTTAGGTCTATTTTAACAAGCGTAGGCAAATTAAAACCTTGAATAAAATAATTTAGATCTATTTTAACAAGTGTAGGCAAGTGTAGGCAAATAAAAATAGTTACCTTTTGGTGTCAAAGTGATTCATTGATACAAGTTTAGAAACAAAGTCCATAAGAGACCATGTCAAAATTTTGTGGTGCTTAGATGTAAATATAAACAAACAAAAATGGTGTAGAGATAATTTTTCTATTTTGAAATTATAACAACTTATATAGGAAGACTCCTGATGAGTTTTTGTAATGAGTAAGTCATTTTTCTTCACTTTATAATTATTTTTTTGAAGTCTTTAGCTTCTGTAATGAAATTCAACTAAAAAATGGCTGTTGCAAGAGCTTGTGGCTCAGGCAACATAGGAATTTGATCAAGCACAATTTTTTTTTTTTGGATGAACCTTGTGAAAGCAAGCGTAAGGATGGCAAAAGGGAGGGGAGGGGAGAAGACCACCTCCCTATACCCATCGCCAATATTCTGCATATGTCCCTGTTCTCACCTTGTCCCCGACAAAATTACTTTAGAGATTCAAGTCCCTTCCCCTCCCTGAATAATAATAGGGGATCCCCGAGGGCCCCCAATCCCTAAATAGATGATACTTTTTTTAGTTTTAGATTTTAATTTAACCATATTAAAATAAAAAAATTTAAATAAACATTTTTGATGATATATCTTACATTAACATTAATTCATTGCAAAATACAAATCACCATAATAATTATCTTCACAATCCTACAACAAAAAGAAAAATGAAATTACTTTTATATCAACAATGAAATAAATAAAATAGACATAGATACTTAATCAATATTTTTAATAAAAGTATTTACTTCTTGCGCCTCTGCTCCTCTTGTTCTTCCTTGAGGAATGTGGAAAATTGAGAGATACCCTCAAGTTTCAAATCTAAAATATAAAAATAATATAAGTAATGTAACTTATAAGTAAAAATATTAATAATTATATAATATAATTACAATGTAAAATAAATTTATATTACCATTGTAAGTTCGTAGCCAACTTTGACAACACATTAAAGCCTCCAATGTGCTTAAATGAAGCATGTTATGGTACTCGACCAATGGTGCTAAAAGTTTATTCGGAAGCAACAATTGTAATTGAAATTGCCAAAATATTTCTAGCAATTCGTGCCAATATAGGAGACCTATGGGCATGTGTTTTCCATCAACTCAAACTATTAAAAACTTTCATCCGTGTCATAACTTTCTCATCCAAATATGAATCTAGTCAATTAGGCCCAAAAGTTTAATAATATAATTATTTTGATATTTGTTATTTATACTAATATTTAATATTTTATAATTTACATTTTAGTATTTATTTACTAATAGTTTTAAGAAAATAAAATTAAAATTAAAATTAAAATGAGGAAATGGGGAGAGGATGGGGATTCTAACTTATACCCGTCCCTTCTCCAAATAAGAAACTGGGTAAAAAACTATCCACATCCCTTCCCCGAATAAGAAATTGGGTACAAAATTGTTCCCATACTCTCTCCAAATGGGAAAAATCCCCCAGGGTCCTCGTTCCTATGGGGATTTCTACCATCCCTAAGCAAGCGACTTTATTAAGAAAGAAAAGAAAAGATTCAACAAACTAGGAGACGTAATATGCCAAAAAATTACGTAGTTCGGTTTTTAGCCTTCGTCTTTAGCCTTCGTCTGCGGACGAAGACAGAAGAAAAATATTTACTAGTAAAAAAGTATTACAAGTATTATAATATTTTAACTCATTATCCGAAACTCCAATATACCCAATTCTCAAATCACTAAAACAAGAGCTTTTATTATTTAAGCCCTACAAAACTCTCTGCTCGTAGGAATTGCTTCTCATACTGGAATGAATTTACTCCTTCTCTTCGTTTCTATTTATAGAGAAAGTTTTGGCACTATTCATTAATTATATATTATTTTATTATTTTATTATTTTTTCTTTGCATTCTTCGGTCCGTTTCCATTTTTCCTCCTTATCTTTCTGTTTTTCTTCCTCCTCTTTTGTCTTTTTTTCTTCTTTTCCTTTGCCCTTTTCGGTGGGGCATTGACAGACCGAAGTCCTTTTTAAGGGAAAATTCACTAGCAATATAGAATCGCACTCTAGCTAAAGATTATGCCAGCAAAATCGATCACTAATATTGCTGCCATCAACCTGGCATAGTAAGCTATATTCGGACCTAAAGCCATTGCAGAACAGCTCAAAACCTTATCTAGAAAATTGGGGTCGGGCTGTAATGCAGCGCTGCATGTCATGCAACGGCCTTTATTATTTTTTTAATAATGCGGATGTAACCGTCCACCGATACCCTCCTTTTAATTGCTTAAAGTGGCAAACGTTAAAAGAAACTATTAAACAGCTCCCTCATTTTAGGAAATATTAAGATAATCAATTCAAAACTAGTAAATTATCAAAGACCCCCTCAACTTTACACAAAACAAATACTTCCTTTTTCTTTTGATTCATGGAAAATATAGTTAATATATTTAACTTATATATTAAAAGAAATATAATTAAATAAAATTAATTGAACTAATATCTTTAAATAAAAATAATTATATTATTTTTCTTAATATTACATTATAAATTTAATGATATTTTGCTTTAAAAAATGTAACTTATGTACTAAGGAGAATACTATTTAAATATAATAAATGGAAATAATTATATATTAATTAAAAAAATTTAATTTATTAATTGCATTATTTTTAATATTATGTAATAAATGTAATGATATTTTGCTTACAAAACTATCAAAACAATTTTATCAACTTTTAATTACATTAGAATCCAAGTATCCAAACATATAACGAAATCAATTTATTTCCAGGTATATAGAAGAAATCAATTCCAGGATCTCACGATACACATTCAGGGACTTAAATCCCTACCTATTAAAATGAGGACAATATTTATCCAACTGTCAAATAATTATCATTCCAAACATCGTACTTACCCCTCAAATGTTGTTGTTGTTATTATTAGTGGCTAATATTAGTATGTTTTATGTATATCTCCTAAAAAAATATTCATATATTACAAAAATATAAAGCATCTAATATTTAATATTTTTAAATAAAACTCATAATCAATCTCTTGTGCAAATTAATTCATACTATCTTAAGTGAGATTAATTACATTATTTAATCCTTTTTGCTATAATAATTTTTTTGTTAAACATTAATCAAATTCATAATGGTACATAAGATGGATAATTACAATTTGAATGCAACTAATATTGAATAATGTTGAATTATGTTATACTTACAGTTATATAATTTAAGCATGACAATTATATTTCTAAATTAAATTAAATTATTTGAGTAACATTGCATTCACTAGATGGGTACACGATTTGTCTACTAAATGATGTGTAAGTATTATAAAATATGTTCAATCTTACATTTACATATATATATATTTGAAATTAAGTTAATTTATATCACAACTTAAAAAATTAAATTATATAAAAATATGAAAAATATAAATTCATTTTCACAGTAAGCAGTACGTTTTACTAAATTTACTTTTAAAACATTTTATGCCATTGGGGAGAAATATAGTCTTTTGAATTCACAGTAAGCAGTACGTTTTATTTAAAATTTAGTTGTTATAATCTTTGCCACATGAAATATGTTTTCATTGTAATTCTCGCTAAATTTAATTTATATACTTTTATTCTAGTGGTAAAAGAAATTGAATTTGAATATAATTTTTTCAATTTAGCTTTTTTTTTAAACTGATTAAGCATCATGTTACTGTATTACACATATATTTACAACTGCTATACAGCAGATTATTACACTGATATTTACAATGAAATATACAAACTGAGACTTATATTATTACATTTTAAATTCTATGAAGTAAGTGCCCAGACAAATAACCCTCATTGGAGGACGGGTGTCTCCACTCTTTTGTTATCCTTTTTATTAATTTGAAAAATTTCACATTTTTTTCTAATTTCTACCGAAAATATAAATACTCACATTGTGACATTTTTTTTTTTGGAAACCCTAGCCACTCTTCTCAAATCGTCAAATACACTCACTCACGTCAAACCCTCACAAGTCAACAAGCAAACAGTCATCGCCGTCTTCATCCTATGCCCGTTACGGTCCTGTCTATCAGCCACTAGTCATCACCATATCTCACTTTCTCTGTACGCAAATCTTAGACCTGCAAGCCGAATCAAGTGGTGGATTTCAATTAGAGGCCGTCGTTGACCGTTTGAAAGAGCCATCATCTCTTGCGCTACCGAAGCACTGAGAAGGTTGAGGATCAAATTTATTAAAACAAATCGGGTTATAACTTATAAAAAAAAAGGCAAAAACAGTTCAAAGCCAAATCCCCAAACCTAATTCCCAGATTCCCAATTTTCTAAAGCCACAAACTCGAGGAATTCTTAGCCAACCAGTTGGATTTTTTATTTCTGTATTTATAGGTGTAAAAATAAGAATTTATTATTTGAAATTGTTTTATTCTCTAACCAGAATTAAAAACATGGGCAGGGATTGCAGCAAGATGAAGAGCTACAAAAAGCCCGAAAAGAAACCAAAGCCAGGTAGGAAAACCTTTATCTATTTATTTTCTGCTATATATGTAAATGCAAAATAAGTTATTAGTTCTCTATCTAGAGTGTGAACATAGCGGAGTTCGATAATTTATTTTATTTTTTAAAAAGTATATGCACTATTTTTATATAGATTTTGGCACCAATTAATATAATACAGTACATGCTGGCCAATGTAAATTAGAGCCATGAGCTTGTTTTTCTTGGCTTTAGTATGGGGCTAAGTGACCGCTGTTTTGTATAATTTATTTAATTCTGTTTAGTAGAGCCAAGTGTTTAAAGCTGATGATGGAATGGAATCAGCCTGAATTTTTTAAATCTTAACTTTTGGATTTAGAATGAATTTTGAAAACTTGCTAGTTCATAATTCTGAATATCGTTTCTTTTTTTGCCAATGCGAAGTTGTGTCAGTTTGGTATTGTGGTTTTAAATCCTTTTATAAAAGATAATTGTTAAACAATGTTTTTTGCCCCAAAAGATTTATTTACTGAATCTTGTTATGTATTCTGAATATTATTTATTTTTTCCCAGCCTTGTTTTCTAATATAATTTTTTTTTATTATTTTCTTTTTTTGTATGCAGAGACTCTTGAAATATAGCAGCATTTGAAGTCTAGCTTTTGGAAGCTGTAAATTGATTTAGTTTTGTATTGGTTTTATTTGATGTTAAAAATTTTTAAAACATGTTCAGATGAATGGAAATTTTGATTTGCTTTACTTTTTAGAGCACTGGATAAATTAATAGTGCATTATAATTTCATTTACAAACAAATGTCAATAAACCATTTTAAAAAAACTAAACGCGCCTAGATCATAATCATAAATGTTGTTACTATATCGTTATATTTTCATAATGCCATACATTATTCATATTAAACATTGAAAAATTATTTTAGTTAAGTCCTGAAAAATTATTTAAAAGAGGGTGGTACTCGTTGAAACAAAAACGATTTTAGCAAATTATAAGTATTTAAGTGATAAATGAGCATAAATGTGAACAAAGGTCAAAATTTCAAATATAGATGATGAAACTCATGATCAAATCTCGCCAAGTGTTGAGTAATGATTTCAACCAAAAAATGATATTTCAACACTTAAGTTTTGTAACTTGCAAAAAGCAATTGCATAATCAAAATGTTAATGATATCTTAATAATCTAAAAGAGTGCAAAAATAGCGTAGGACATATGTACATTCTTATTATATTTAATTATAAATCCCACAAGATATGATATTAATAATAATAATTGTAGTAATATCCAACAAGCACACAGAAAAAAAAATAGAGATTTTCAACTAAAATATATTAACTAAGCTTTAATCTCGTAAATTAAACTACTTTTGTAACTTAACTTATATCATCATAGCTTTAGAAGCATAGCAATTGCAATCATTCTTACTTGTTATTTATTTATTTACCGTGGACGTTATGAAAAACTAAAGCAATTAATTTGAAAAGTAAAGAGAAAGATGAAAATAAATGCATAGATTTATTTTTAATGTAATTAAACACTATTAATTAAAATGATTATAATGAGAATATATATGTATACAAATTAAAAGTGCAAGTATACATACAATCAAATTCAAAAGATTACATGAAGTAATGAAGATGAAAAAAAAAGTACTTAGATTATGGACTCAAAATGTTGAAATTGATGAAGGGTTGCAATAAAAAATTCTTAGTATTATGTGACAATTTGATATTTGTTAAAATAGTAAGGGGTCAACCATAATTCGCCTTATTGATATTATTGTTATTTTCAACAAGTAATTTATTATTAGTAAAAAAAGGACTTGAAACATGTACCGGTAGTGTTAGAATACAATAAAAATAATAGGAACATAAAACCATTATTAGAGTTTAACAAGAGTTGAGGAACATAACCTAAAAGTTTGAAGAACTTAACAATAAGTTGAGATCTGGAAAATGAACTTGAAATATTTAACCAAAATATTAGAAATCAATGAAAAGAATTGGAATACAGAACCAAAAAGTAGTGGGAACAAGAGTGGAAGAAGTTAACTCAAAAGTGGAAATAATTTAACAAAGATTTGATAAATTTCAACGCGAAGTAGGGATCTAAAAAGTAAATTTGGCATATTTACCTAAAATTTAGAATTCAATAAAAAGAGCATAAATATTGAACTAAAAAGTGGTAGAAAAATAAGTTGGAATAACTTAACGATAACTAGATAAAGTCTAACAGGATATAGATATATAAAAAATAAACTTGAAATTTCAACCTAAAAATTTGGAATTTAATAAGAATAGTGGAAATATAGAACGAATAACCGGTGGAAAAATGAATTGAAACAACTTACTAAGAATTTGATAAATTTTAACTGAAAGTGGGGATTTAGAAATTAAACTTGAAATTTACAAACAAAATGTTGGAATTCAATAAAAAGAGTAGGAATATAGAACCAAAAAGTGATGGAAAAAAGAGTTGAAAAGGTTAACCAAAAATTCGGAAAGAGTTACCAAGAATAAGATAAATCCAACAATAAGTAGGGATCAAAAAATTAACTTGAAACATTCATGAAAAATATTGAAATTATATGAAAAGAGTAGAAATATAGATAAAAAAATGGTGGAAATAAGAGTTGAGGAGTATAACCTAAAAGTTCGATGAACTTAACAAGAACCTGATAAAGTTTAACAATAAGTTGAGATCTAGAAAATAAACTTGAAATATTTAACCAAAATATTAGAAATCAATGAAAAGAATTAGAATACAGAACCAAAACGTAGTGGGAACAAACGTGGAAGAAGTTAACCCAAAAGTTAAAATAACTTAATAAGGATTTGATAAATTCCAATGCAAAGTAGGGATCTAAAAAGTAAATTTGGCATATTTACCCAAAATTTAGAATTCAAAAAAAGAGCAGAAATATTGAATCAAAAAGTGGTGGAAAAATAAGTTGGAACAACTTAACGATAACTAGATAAAGTCTAACATGATATAGATATATAAAAAATAAACTTGAAATTTCAACCTAAAAATTTAGAATTTAATAAGAAGAGTGGAAATATAGAATGAATAACTAGTAGAAAAATAAATTGAAACAACTTATTTAGAATTTAATAAATTTTAATTGCAAGTGGGAATCTAGAAATTGAACTTGAAATTTTCAAACAAAATGTTGGAATTCAATAAAAAGAGTAGGAATATAGAACCAAAAAGTGGTGAAAAAAAGAGTTGAAGATGTCAACTTAAAATTCAGAAAGAGTTACCAAGAATATGATAAATCCAAAAATAAGTATGGAAAAAATAAACTTGAAACATTCACGAAAAATACTTAAATTAAATGAAAAAAAGTAGAAATATAGAACAAAAAAATAGTGGAAACAAGAGTTGAGGAGCATAACCTAAAAGTTCGAAGAACATAACAAGAGCCTGATAAAGTTTAACAATAAGTTGAGATCTAGAAAATGAACTTGAAATATTTAACTAAAATATTAGAAATCAATTAAAAGAATTGGAATACAGAACCAAAAAGTAGTGGAAACAAGAGTAGAAGAAGTTAACCCAAAAGTTGAAAATAGAGATCTAGAAATTGAACTTGAAATTTCCAAACAAAAAAATTAGAATTCAATAAAACGAGTAGGAATATAGAATCAAAAAGTGGTGGAAAAATAAATCGAAATAATTTACCAAAAACTAAATAAAGTTTAACAAATTGTAGAGATATAAAAATAAACTTGAAATATCTACCCAAAAAGCTATAAGTTGATGAAAAGAGTGGAAATATAAAACCAAAAGGTAGTGGAAAAATAAGTTGAAATAACTTACAAAAATTTAGATAAATCATTACTAGAAATAGAAATTTGAAAAGTAAACTTGAAACATATGTATTATAAATATTAGAATGTGATAAAATAAGTAGGAATGTAATTATTTTGTGATATATTTATATTTTTTGTACTATTTGTAACTTTAAAATTGTTACAATCTTTTTCCTCATTTAATTACAATTTTATCTTCTTTTTCATAATTTTTTAACATTTAAAACAAACAAAAATACCATTTTTATTATATGAATGGGTTAAAAACCGGTTGTACCGGTTGCATGCAAGCGCTGTATGAGATACAATGCTGCATGCTAGGTTGACTCAGAAAATTGATCGAGCACAATTTAGTTTGCTTTTACGCTTGTCAAATTTTCGTGGCTCCTGGTCCCCTATGGTGACAACGTAACTTAATTAACTAATTAAAAATAACGTTTACAAGCCCTTAATTTAAAGGAGAACTTAAGTTATAATAATTATAATTTTGATAAAATTATGGTGTCATAATTATATAGTATTATAGTTTTATTCAGTCGTTGGATCTAATTTTAATAATAATTATTAACTGAATGCAACGGCTAAATTTAATTGTGGTATCGTATAACTGTAATACCACGACTGGACCCTTATAATTTACATCTAATTTTAAAAATCTCGAAAACTATAAGACCACACAATTTTTATGATTATGAATATAAGTTATAATTATTATAATTTAAAATTTGCCTTTAATTTAATAATGTTCTAACTTTTCTCTCCGCTTTTCTGACAAAAGAAGACAACCTTGACTGCGGCGAAGACTTTAACGACGTCGAAGACCTTGACTTACAGTCTTTACACCACAGTTTTAGCTCTTTTTTTTTTTTGTGGCAAACCACGTGGGGGCATATAGACTTTTCTAAACTTGCAAAAGGATTAATTTTTTTCATTGAAACTTAAAAAAAAAATTACGAAAGTTAGAGTCAAACAATAGTAAACAGTAAGAAGATCAAAACTAGAAGGAAAAAGATTAGCGAAGAGAAAAATTACACTGTCACTTAGTATTTTAAGGAAGTATCATTGTTTCATTGAAAGATCGCGGGTGGAATGGGAACACTTAGCTTTTTTTTTTGTTCCCCCAACCATCAAGAAGGTGGGGTTTAGGTCACACTCCTATCTTTAATATAAATCAAATAATGATAAAAATATAAGAGGGAGACATAAATCAAAACCTCCTAAAGAAAGAAAGAATAATAAGTATGATACAAAAATATTCTATATCCATGCCAACAAGGAAGATCAATGTCGAGCATATAGAATCTTGAGAGCATCCAAATTAAGAATGTCGTACAAACCAGTTGGAAGGTCTCTAATGGTAAGAATTCACTGTCGAGTCTGATTAGTACAAGTCTAACTGGCCATGAAGTCGATAGCAGATATATCCTATCGAAAGACATGTTTGATAACAATAGAAGGACCAGAAGATAAAGTACGAATCCAACCAAGGAGATAAGCAAAATCCCGTCGCACTGACTTATGAGAACAGCCCAAGAAACACAGTAGCCAAATCAAAATCCAAGCTGAGCAGCAAGATCCAAACCTTCAAGAATAGCCATCAGCTAGGGATGGCAATGGGGCAGATATAGGTTGGATCTACCATACTCCATATCTAGATCCATAATAAAAATCAAGATCCGTATCTGTTGCCGATCCATCATGAATCCATATTTTTCATTCCATATCCAAATCCAAAAAAGAAATAAATATCTATATCTACTCCAATTCTGAAAAAAAATTAAAATCCAAATCTGCTCTAAATCCGTCATGAATTCTAAAACTCAGCAATTAAAAAGTAATAATTTTTTAGAATGAAAATTGAAGGCTAAAATGTATTGATAACAAATAAATTATATAATTTTTCTTAAAAATATAATAAATATTGTAGCTTATACTTTTACACCAAAACAACAAATAAGAAAGGTAATAAAATATCCTTCAAAAGTAATTGCAGGAGTAAGATCAATCTAATATTCTATTATCTCCTTCATCATTATAATATTCACGACACATCTACCCTCATTCCTACAATATTAGATAATGACATATAAATTAAATATGATTATATTCAGTGCTTTGTTATTTTTATTATGACCATATTTGACTAAATATATGAATAAGTATATTCCTTAAAAATTATTTGACCAATATAGTAAAATAAATTACCAGGTTGTATTACTTGACTTGCAATTTAAATATTACATGTACATACTTTGGAGCTGGCTCACCTTTAAATTTACAAAACTAACCTTTAAGTTTTAAGAGTTTAAATATATGGTAAATACCACTAATATGCTATGAATAAAATTTATTATCATTATAATTCCACAATTGTTAAGAAACTTTTAAAATAAAATAAAATTAAAAGATGGGTGGATATGGATATGGATTTAGATATTAAGATAGATCTAGACCTGCTCCAGAACCATCTTAAATCTGCACATCGATATCTAAATCCGATCCAAATTCATTTTAAACTGACCCAAATCCGATCCAATTGGATTTGCATTACGTGAATCTTGGATCAGATCCAATCCATTGCTATCGCTACCATCAGCTGAGCAAACCAAATAGGATGATGTCCCAAAACGAACCAAAAGTAGCCACTATAACAATATTGGCCTTTAGCAACGAAATTTTTAATGACAAAAAAATTTCATTGCAAAAAGTACTTTTTAGTGAAGAAAAAATATGTTTTTAGTGAGGAAATTATTTTCGTTGCAAAAAGGAGTTTTTGAAATGGAATCTTTTAGTGATGAAATATATATTTTGTTGCGAAAAAGTGTTTTAGTAATGAAATATATTTTGCCGCCAAAAAGTAAGGTTTGGCGACGGATTTTTTTCATCGCAAAAAATATGCTTTAGCGACCATATTTCTTTTGTCGCAAAACGGTCTTTTAGTGACGAAATAATTACATCACTAGATATGTTTCACATGCTGATTATCAATGAGGACAAAGTAAATTTTGTCGCTAGTTACTTTAGTGGGAACATATATAATGATGCCTTATTTTAATTATTAGAAAAATATTTAGCACCAAGAATTTCCTTGCTAATGCTCCTTTTTTTGGCAAAATTACTATTTCAATTATTTTAATTAGTGTTCATGATTGATCTTTTATTAATTAATAAGTAATATAATTTTTATTACAATGATAACAAAATAATTATGGTGCGTTTACTTTTAAGAAATGAGAATGGGGTGGGGTGGGATGGGAATGGGCTGGGAATGAGAATGGGCTAGAATGGGAATGAAGAATGGAAATGAGATTTCAATATTTACTTGGCAAAAATAAATAAGAATGTGAATATACTGGAATGTCATTGATGTGTTTATTTGACAAAATAAATGAAAATGAGGAATGGGAATGAGAATCAATTTACCAAACTACCCATAGTATTAAATAATGTAATTTTCATTAACTAGATACATGTATAAATATTATTATAAAAATAATATTAATTTAAAAAAATTAATAATAATAATATTTTAGTTATTATTAATTATTATTTTTATTTTTATTAATATTATCATTATTAACAATAAAAATAATGATAAAAATAATAATTAATAAAAATAATTAATTTATCATTATTAACAATATTATCCTTATTGTTGTTGTTGTTGTTGTTATTATTATTATTAAATTTTATTAACTTTATTATTTTAGTTATTATTAATTATTGTTATTATTATTTTTATTATTAAAATTAAATTTTATTGACTATATTGTTTTAGTTATTATTAATTATTGTTATTATTATTATTATTATTATCATTATTAACATTTATTGTTATTATTATTAAAATTAAATTTTATTAACTTTATTATTTTAGTTATTATTAATTATTGTTATTAATATTAAAATTTATTATTTTAGTTATTATTAATTATTGGTATTATTATTTTTATTAATAATAATAATGATAAATGTTAATAATGATAATATTAATAAAAATAATAATAACAATAATTAATAATAACTAAAATAATAAAGTTAATAAAATTTAATAATAATAATAAAATTAGTAATAATAATAACAACAATAATAAGGATAATATTGTTAATAATGATAAATTAATTATTTTTATTAATTATTATTTTTATAATAATAATAATTATTAATAATGATAATATTAATAATAATAATTAATAATAACTAAAATAATAAAATTAATAAAATTTAATAATAATAATTATTATTATTAATGAAATTTAAAATAATAAAATTATTTATGATTTGAATAAGGGTAATTTAGGAAATGTGAAAAAATTAGAAGGATAAAAAAGAAATTTATGTTTCATTCCCATTCCCACATTTTCATTTCCAATCTCCCCATGGAAATGAAATTCTCATTCCTTATTCCCAAATTATATGGGACCCACACATTTTATTCTCATTCCCAAATTGTATTTTGCCAAGTAAACATAGATTGTTTCTCATTCCTTCATTCTCATTTCTTATTCCTAAAAGTAAACACACCATTAATCTTTTTCCTCTAATAACTCTCCCAACTGCTGTTAGCGTGGCACTACTGGCATAACGCCACTAGCGCCATGCTACACCACACCGCCAGCCCATCACTGGTCTTCTATCTCAGCAGTAAGCTATCACCTTCTATTTAGGGGTGAGCATTTGAATCAGGTTAAACCGAATTGAACAGAACACAAAATTTATTTTGGGTTTGGTTCAGTTCGATTCGGATTAACTCTAAAAACCTGATTGAATTCAAATTTAAGAACCAATAAGCTATTATTTTGATTCAGATTGAACTTGAATAGAATTAAAAAATCCAGCCTTTGATCTTATATATATGAATAATAATATAGCCACAAACTCTTGTACAAATTTTTTTTGTACAAACTTATGTGGTATGATTTAATTAGTTGAATTAGATATCTCTTGGTTCACATGATTTGTTTTTATTATTTTGTATTTTTATTCAACCAATGGTTAATGTCAAATTAGGTTGTACAAACCAATGGGCCTTTGGTCTAGTGGGAGAGTCCTTGCACTTACAATGTTAAGAGTAAGGGTTCGAGCCTCCATAAAAGCATTTATGAGGTTAGTTTCAATCCTGCCTCAATTATCATATAATTGAGTGGCATATGATCTCGAATATTTGAGAGGGTTGAAGAATCTAGGTCGCGCTTCAGGGGAGGACATGCTACGACGAAGGTCTCAACTATATAATCTGTTTGTAAATATTAATTGTAATACCTGATATGATATCAGTAACAGTCCTGTATAATAGTATTTCAAAAAAAAAAAATTAGGTTGTACAAGATAAATTTGTGCAAGAGTTTGTACTCGTATCATTACTCTATATATATATATATAATCATTCTGAGGTGTTGGTGACTTTATTTATTTTTTATGTAGACATACTTTTAAGGCATGCAGTTTAATAAAGTTAGTAAAAATATATTATTAAATCACATTAAGTTGTACGGCTTAAGAATATTTCTGTATTTAAAAAAAGGAGGTTGACGTCATCAGAGAATGATTAATAATATATAGTTTTAAAATTAAAAGAATTCCTATTCCTAATCGGCTAAAATCAGAAAAAATTCACAACCCTAATTTCCAACTCTCTAAGAAAAGCAGCAGCCACGCCCCTCTCACCCCCTCACTTTCTCTCCACCTTCGATCTCTTTCTCTCTGTCCCACGCTCACTCTCTCCATCTTCGGTTTCTCCCTCACTCTCCAGTCTCACTGCCTCAATCGCTTAATCTCACTGCTACTAGCCCGTCACTTACACACAATCCACCGTCAGCAATCGATTAAATTTTTTTTATTAGCTCGCAGCAAACGGCAGATCATGGTTGTGATTCAAAGTCTTAGCTAGCTTTCGGCAGTGATCGTGGTTCAGCCACCTCATTCAGCCGTAGCCATCGCATTGGCCGTTGGAGACAGTGAGCTGTTGACTTCGTTTTTGTACTTTTTATTTATTGTTCGTTAATTTTTTTCCTTAAATAAATTTGTTTGAGTTGTGATTAATACTCTAATTTAATATATGAGAATTTAAATTTCATAGCAAATTTTTTTTTTTAAATTCTGTTGACTATGCTTTTTTAATACACTACATTACTTGAACTGATTTGAGCTATTAGTGTATTTAGGGAAAAAAAAAAATTCGCCACTGTTATTGGATTTATGGTGCTGTTATTCGAATCAATATTAGTTATTTGTGGTCTGGTCATTAAGGATATTTTCCTTTTGGTA
Source organism: Atalantia buxifolia (assembly GCA_030444775.1). NCBI lineage: Eukaryota > Viridiplantae > Streptophyta > Magnoliopsida > Sapindales > Rutaceae > Atalantia > Atalantia buxifolia. The sequence goes on from CM059839.1 coordinate 8,650,058, forward strand.
ATTTCTGTGCTGTGAAATTGAATTGTGCAAGTATGCTTCTGCTTTTACAGATACCAATGAAGAAAATTATGGTGCTGTTACATGGTTCAAATGAATTGAGTCAATCTGACCTAGAGGCATCAATTACGGTGCTGAAATGATTGAAAAAGGAAAATAGCTTTAAATCAATCTGAAAAAACAATGTACAGAAAATTATGTTCTGAGAAAAGAATAGGAAAAGTGCACTGCTGTTTTAATTGTTGTTTGCTGTTGATTATGCTGTCTCTACTGTTATTCGCTGCTATTTACGGCTGTTTTTGCTTTTTTTTTTAAAAATCAATTCGTTAAACTAGCACTCATACAAAAAAGTAAAATAAAACATACAAACCTGAGCACCTTTTGTCTATTTATTTATTAATAACCTTATGATGATTCACGTGAGTGAAATTTAAACTTCAGATCTTTTTTACTATCTCAGGAAATTTTACTGGTTAAAAAAAATGACGGTCATCTTCATGGAAATTGGAGCACATAATGACTGAAGTAATGTGCATTAGCTAGTATGGTATTATGGGATAGGAGTATAGGACCCGTTTCTTGTGAAAAGGAAAAAGATAAATTTCATTTTCAAACAAAAAGCGCCACAACCGAATTGATTTTCTCTCTGCCCCTAATTGTGTTTCTTTGAAAGTGCAATCATCTCATATATAGTTGTTTGTTTTTATGTGTGATCTTCGACACTCAACTAAGCAATTTTTTTCCCCCTCTTTTCAAAGAAGGAAATAAGTTAAGTTGTTTCATTTGGTTGTTGGCCACCTGAATTCAAATATAGAGGAAGGAGAAAATAAAAATTAATCTAAATTTTATCCACTTCTCTAGTTATATTAATGCCTTACAATTTGTTATTTGATGAATTTGTTGAAGTCATTTCAGATGATGATGATAGAATTATTGGAAATCGTGAAATTCCACAAGATTTAGATGACTCTAATTTGGACTAAAACAAATGTGGTTAATTAATAATTTCATACTTATAGGGTACATAATTTCATACTTATTTTCATTGTTGGATTAATCTAATGTCGTTAATTAATAATTTTCTTATAGTATCTTTTATTTTACTCTTCTCTTCTAATTTATTTTTAAATGACATTTCTATCTTTCATATGTCTCCAGGTTTACGTAAACGTTCCACTGCATCTACTTCTTCTACACAGAGTACTCCAATTTTGTGTGATGACACAATTCCTTACACTATGGACAATTCGCAAGATGTTTGAAGTAGTGTAGATAAGAAAATTATAAATTTCAACTATAACCTGTCAAGCTGATTCAATTGATTAATTGATGAATTTTCTATCTTGATTTGATAAAGTAGCTTTAAGATTATTGACATTGAAATCTATTTTAATTGATTAATTTTCTATTGCCATTTAAGTTCATCTCACATTCCTATTAATATTTCCTTAACTATTATCTTTGTGTGATTATAGTTCTGTTTTATTATGTGAGCAAGTATAATGCCTTTTAATTGATATTATTACATTTTAAAGTGTTAACATTCTAAGGTTATAAATATTTTTGTTCATAGTCTTTTGAGTAGTTGAAATGCAAAGATTTTTGAACTTTTTTCTTTCTACTCATTACAATGAAAAAAATGGGTGGATCAATTCTAAGCACAATCCGCACATGTAAGATTTTTATTCTTATTGAATTCAAGATTGTTTACATAATTTAATTTGTTTTAAAGTGATTATTTTTCTTTATAGGAAAAAAATGGTCGAGTTACATCAATTGTCTCAAACTAAAGGATCTCATCCAATTAGTGATGAATAGATGTCTCGACAAGTATTTGGAGACAAGTCAGACTTTTACAAGGGACTTGTGAAACAAAGGCGGGCTTGTCATAATTCTCAAGTTCCATCATCCCATGATGAAGCATTGTGTATGAGTTAGAAACCACTTGGTCCAAGTTGCAGACAACCCAAAATCGGTTGCAAACAACTGAGCATGAATTGCAAAATACAAAAGATTAGTTACAATCACAAGAGTTCAAGATTGATGACTTGTCTAAGGAGCTGAAAAATATTACTCTGTTTTTAACAGCATTGCCCCCAAACCAATTTGGCTCCCCATCATAGATTTGTGAGGTGCTTTGTGACTTTGACTTACAATTTGTATTTGGGATTATGAAAGTTAATAGAATTAACATTGTCTATTTGCAATTATTTATTTATTTAATCTTGTATTTTAAAAATTTAATAGTTTTGATTAATAGTAAAATATAAAAAATTATATCAAAATTAAAAATAACAAAGATAAGAATATATATAAAAATTATTTTCAGGCACATTTAGCGACCGAAATCATATGGTAAAAAAAAAAAAGGCTTGTAGTGACAAAAATAATTTCATTGCAAAAAATGGTTTGGCCTTGTAGCCATGAAATAAATTTAGTCGCCAAACAAAAAATGTTTCTACGACAAAAGGAAATTTTCTGCCACAACTAGACTTCGCGATAAAACACGTTTCGCTGCCAAATTTAGTTTTGGTGAAAAATTGCTGTCATCGCAAAACATCTTTTTTGCAATGAATGGTGCTTTTCATAAAACGTATTTTCAGCAACGAAAAGACATCATCGCTGAAAATATATTTTGTTTCGTCATGAAAATGATGTTTTGAGACGAAAAATTTTCATCGCCAAATCTTTTTTTGCAACGAAAGCTTCTTTTTGCAATGAATTTCTTTTCTCCATCACCTTTGACCATTTTGGCAACGAATTTCATTTAGTCGCTAAAAGTTTCTGCGACGAATTAAGTTATTAGTCGCCAAGTATCTAGCGCGACACTCCTATTGCAACAATAACCTTTAGCGACGAAAATTGGTAGTTTTATTTCATCGCTAGATCTCTTTTTTCTTATAGTAAGCTAACGCCACTCCCCTTATTACTTTGAAGAGCTAGATACTTACGATTTTGTAAATTGCCAATCTCCTTTAGAATTTCACCTGCAAAAATGCAAAGTTTAGACATGTTTATAGATGTGTGTCTTGTGGGGGCTTTTTGGAACTAATAGCTATAACTTTTAAAACCTGTGAAAGGGTAAGGGGCGTTTCTATTCTTCGCTTTTCATTTTACAAAAGTGGAAAACAGAAAAGTTTGTTTGGTAGAGCTTATTCGCTGTACTATTTTTTTTTTTTTTAATATGTGTGAAAATAAGAACAACTTGCTCTCTAAAGTTAACAAAGAAAACAAAAAAATAACAAAATTGTGTTTTATATTTGTGGTGCTTGATGTATGGGTTCAATACATACGCTGACACTTTCAAACATCTATGGTACCCAGCAAGGCAACACCCAAACCTTATTTCTCCCTCTCCATTTTTAAAGAAATTGTAGTTAACTTTTGTTAATTTATATGGGCTATTACTGTTTTTTAATTATTTTCCCTTTTTTTTTATTTTTTGTAATATAATAATTTCATTTTGACATGGGAACCTTAAAATTCGTGATCGGTCTGATTTAACCTCTTTTCCGTTTAATTACACTTTTTAAAAAAATCATAAATGTTTTTAAGCTAGTTACACTACTATTCAGTTATTATTATTTCATTTGATCAAATTTGCATTTATTTTTGATAAACAATTGCATACTAGCAAATAATCATAATTAAAAATTTTAAATAGTTTCTATAAATAAATATATTTTAAATAAAGAATATATAAAATTAAAAATAAACAATATCACGTGATTTTAATTAGCTATTTTTAATATACAAATATTCTAAATTTCTATTGAAGACCAATAAAACTCTTGTTTTTTTCATTATTATATTATTTCCTTTCTCATTCTCTTTGATTGTCTCCATTTTTCTAAACAAACAACCAAACGCATCATCACTTTCTTTATTTTCGGATACAATTTTGAAAACGAACTACCAAACCCCTCTTCAACAAAAAACTAATCAAATTCACAAAAAAACTAATCATTCCTATATTATAAAATAAATACTAAAATATCTTTTAAAAAACAATACCAAACGCACCCATACTACCTATACACATCAATTAATTAATGAAAAAATTGATTCCTAAATACAAAGCAAATAACTTTCTTGTCTTTAAGAAGAAATCTGCTTACAAAACATGATAAAAATGAAACTCTTTGTACTTATTTAAAATGCAATTCATCTTATTTATCATTGTCTAATTTAGTTCCAACAATAAATCTATGTTCATCAAACCTTATATCATACCATATGTTTTTTCACTATCAATTACTAACTCCTTACCTTACTTTTTTATGTCACTTTTTGTGCAGATAGTACTATTGTAATTGAAAATGAGGTCATCGAGAACGTTTCTAATAGGTGGGCTGTTCAATGACTTCCTAGCCTCACTGCAACAAAGATACAGAGTCGATGTTAGTCTTAGTTAAGGGTGGCAATCTGGGTCAGGATTCGTTTCCTTGATTCGATTCAATATGAATTAAATGGGTTTGGGTTTGGGTTTGGGTTTGAAAAATTGATTCATTTGATAAATGAGTGAATTCGACTTGATTTGCTAATTAAATGAATCAAATTTGGGTTTGAAGATATTGATTCATTTATTTGTTTAGGATTCGTTTAACATTGTTTAAAATTCATTTATTATTGGCTTAATGAAGTTACTTATTTATCCTTAAATATGTTTGAAAAATTTTAAAGTGTTCGGGTTGGATTTTTTTGATAGTATCTAGAAATATAGTCGACCCTAATCTACTCCAAATTTATTGCCATCGAGCCAACCTCATAAATAAAATCTGGAGCTATGTTGGCAGTCTGGTTTACAAGTACGATATGAGGATCATGTGAATGATCTGATTTAAGAACACAACCTCAAGCCTCCATGAGCTATCGAGAAACTTGCCAATCTGATCTAGAAGTGATCCGACCTTGAAACTTATTTGTCTGACCCGAGAGTCAGCTCGACATGGCCTAATCTCTAGGAGAGTTATGTGCCACAATTTATTTAAACCGCCTCTAACTGACAACTACTTGCAACTGTTGAAGAAAGTGGGTTTGAAATAAGGAGGCAACTACCCACGACCAGGAGCCTATTTAAGCTGACGAGGGCAATAGAAGTAGAGGTTGGCAAAATGAATCAAAGCTTCTACAAGTTTAAACCTTAACATTCTTTTCAAGAGTTTCGATCCCTCTACCAGAAAATTACTTGACTTTAACTCATTGACAATTCTTTATTCTCATTTTTCTCCCTTTATTCATAATTTTTAACTTAAGCATCAGAGGGTCTATGCCGAAACCCCATCGACGTATCCTAACTATGTTTTCTGGTTGGCAGATATAGAAAATTATGATTAGACTGGCGTTTGAGCTTGGATTCGCCCTGTAATTTAGCTATTGAGGTCATTTTTCTGCATCAACATCTTCACGCCATCCGTGGGAAACGGTGCGAAAAGCCATACGTTTGAAGATTTGGAAGGAGGAGGCTATTGGATTTCAAAATGGCAATGGATGATAAGGACAGAGATAGGCAGACCTTGCACCAATTGGCGGAGGAAATGAATGCCATGGTAGATAAAAGATGGAGAGAAGGGATTGAGAGGCAAATGGCAAGATTTGAGGAGATGATCAGGGGGTTGGTTGATGCCTAGGTTAGAGGGGCTCAAGTTCGAGCTAGTAATCCAGAGAGTAGTGGAGCGCGAGGGAGAGGAGCGCTTGGTGGTGAACAGCAGAACGGAATGGGACTACCACAAGTTGGGGTACGAAAAGAGAATAGAAGTGCAGGAGAACAAGTGAATGAGTTGAGGGGGAGAATCAATGACTTGAATCAAGAAAGGAAGAGGGAAGAGTTGAGAGGCCCCCATCGAGCAAATGAGCTTGAGTAGCGAATGCTGCAATTTCAAAAAATTTTAGAGGCATTAGAGGTGAAAATAGAGGGTAAGAAAGTGGTAAGAAGGTTTTTACTTGATGACGAGTCCCCCTTGGTACCTGAAGTAATGGTGGTAACTTTGCCACCCAAGTATGTGGTTCCAGCCTTGGTGTATGAAGGAAAAACTTACTCGAATCACCACGTGAAGAAGTTTAATGAGATGATTGAGATTCAAGGTTTGAACAATTTTCAAAGTGTCGTGTTTTTCTCTTAACCTTAGAAGGACAAGCACGGGAATGGTACCGGAGATTAAAAAAGGGAAGCATAGGAAAATTCAAGGAGTTATATGAGCTTTTCTGTTAACATAAATATTTCTTTAATATTTATTTTGATAATAACAAACTTGATTAAGATTGATTTAAATGCTCAAATTATTTTTCATATATTTTCATATTATAAAGGTTTTATATTTAATGAAAAATGATCTTATGATATTAGTCATTTTTATGTTAATGTTTTAAATTGAAAAGTTTTGAGAAACTTTGAAATTAGCAAATATGGCTTAAAATTATGGAAATGGACTTATTTGACAAGTTTTATAAAGTTTTAGGTCATATTATAATTTTATAAAATAGTTCGCTGTAGCAGTCGCTGTAGCAAACGGCTAACCGACATTTTGATAACGGCTAGCCGACATTGAATAGAATTGAACAGTAGTCTCTAGGTACTAACGGTGATCCGACATATTGAAAACGACGATCCAACAGTTTGAAATTTTGTCCAACGGTAACTTGCTCAAAGTTAAAACGACGATCCGATGTGAGCAAAAAGTCAATAACGGCTATATTTCAGCTCCAACTATAAATAAACTCAATCAAATTCAAATAATAACGATTCCAACAATTATCTTTGAGCAAATTATTGAGCATACAACTTTCATTGAGCTTTAAATTCTTATATTCATCTCATTTACTCACACTTTAGATTTTTATTTGTAATCAAACATATTGTGTGTGAGAGATTTATTTTGTAATATTCTTGAAAATTAAATTGAGAGATTGTAAGTGTTGGGATACACTTGGGTTAAGAGATTGGAGATAATCTCTTGTTGTAAAGGTTTATTGACACCTTGGAAGTCAATTGTAAGAGCGATTGAAGTCTTGGAGGCTTGCTTAGTGGAATCCTCAAGCCCAGTGAGCTTAGAGGCATGGAAATAGGCACGGTTAGCCGAACCACGTAAAAATCACGTGTTTGATTTCTCTTTCCTTACTATTTTATTATCTTGTTTGATTAAATTTATTGTTTTTGTTCTTATTAAGGCAATAGATTTAAATTGTTGTGTGGTTTGTTTTGTATAAGTTTTAATAACCCAATTCACCCCCCTCTTGGGTTGCTTAGATAGCATTTCGTTTGGTATCAAAGCCTTGTTCTCTTGTTAAGACTTAACCATCTAGAGTAAAAGATCCATGGCAACCCAAAATGACTCTACCTTTAGGGAAGGACAATCTACAACCAGGCCACCATTCTTTGATGATAATGACTACCCATATTGGAAAACTAGAATGAGAATTTATTTGCAAGCATTAAATTACGAAATTTGAGAAATTGTTTGTGATGGTCAATTCATGCCTATGATTAAAAATGAAGTAGAAGATGATATTCCTAAACTGTCAAGTCAATGGAGTGAACTAGAAAAGAAAAAGATGTCTTTAAACTCCAAGGCAATGAATGCTTTATTTTGTACTCTAGATAAGAAAGAATTTTATAGAGTATCTAGTTGTAAGAGTGCTCAAGAAATATAGAATAAACTTGAGTTTGTCTATAAAGGGACAAATCAAGTTAAAGAGTCTAAAATTAGTAGACACACTCGTCAATATGAATTGTTCCAAATAGAGCAAAATGATAGTGTGTATTATATGTATACACGATTCATGGACATAGTAAACACCATAGGAGCCCTAGGAAAGACTTTTTTGAATAGCGAAAAAGTCAAGAAAATCATTAGGTCACTTCCAAAAGAATAAAGACGTAAGAGGACTGCAATTGAGGAAGCCAAAGATTTAAATACCTTACCTATTGATGATTTAATTGGCTTTCTTATCTTTTTTGAAGAAGACTTGGCAGCGGAAAAAGGCAATGAGGAGAAGAAGAAAAGCATTGCTCTCAAACCCTCAAAATATGAGAGTGATAGGGAAAGTGAGCCGGATGATGAGAAGTTGGCTATGCTAGCAAGGAGGTTCAGAAAATTTTTCAAGAAAACCGGTGAGCAAAGAAAATTTAGAAAGCTCAAGAACCAAAAGGAGAAGAAAGAGGTAATTGTATACTATGAATGCAAAAAGCCTGGCCATATAAGATCGAAATGTCCACTTCTCAACAAACTCAAGAAGAAAGCCATGGTTACTACTTGGGATGATAGCGATGAAAATTCAAGTGATGAAGAAGAGTCATAAGAAGTATCAAATTTAGCACTTATGGCAATAGGAGATGATGATAATCTCAATAAGGTAAGTGATGCTACCTATGATGCTTTTAAAGAATTGCATGACGAGTGGATGAAAATTGACAAAAAGAATGTATGTCTTAAAAAGAAAATGATAGAGCTCACAAATGAAAATGAAACTCTAAGTGCAAAGATTACATGCCTAGTACTTCATATGAGCATCTAGAATCACACATATATGACTTGAAAATGAAAATGAAATGCTTAAGAAGAATAATAATAAGTTAAATGAGATTGTTTTAAAATTTACAAATGGGCAAAAGATGTTGGATAACTTGCTTAATTCACAAAAATGTGTGTTTGATAAAGGAGGACTTGACTATAAGCTTAATTTGAAACAAAAGTATTATAAGAACTACTTTGTGAAAAGTACATCTATTAACAATCAAGTTGTATGTCATTATTGTAATCAAGATGGTCATATGAAAAATATATGTCCAGTGAAAAGAAATGTATATTATGGTGTGAAATGTATTCGGATTCTAAAAGCAACCACTGCTAACACTCAAGGACCTAAAAAGTTTTGGGTACCTAAGACTTGAGATTTTCTCTGCAGGGTTTGAAGAAGAAGAAAAATAAATGGTACTTGGATAGTAGTTGCTCAAGGCATATGACTGGAAATTATGCATGGTTTTCAAGTTTCACTAAGATCAAAAAGATAGAATTTGTGAAGTATGCCAATTCAATAAACAAATCAAAACCTCATTCAAAAGCAAAAATCATATTTCCACTTTAAACCTCTTCAACTACTTCATATAGATTTATTTGGACTTTCAAGATATGTTAGCCTGAGTGGCAAATATTATACTTTTGTAATTGTTGATGATTTTTCAAGATACACATGGGTATTATTCTTAGCTAATAAAGATGATGCTCTTGATGCTTTTAAAATATTTTGTAAAAAAGTCCAAAATGAAAAAGGGTATGGTATTGTATGCATTAGGGGTGATCATGGAGGAGAATTTAAAAATCATACATTTGATAATTTTTGTAATGATTTTGGTATTGCGCATCAATATTTATCACCTAGAACTCCACAACAAAATGGAGTTGTTGAGAGAAAGAATAGGTCTATTCAAAAAATGGCTGGGACAGTATTGAACGAAAATATATTACTAAAATATTTTTGGGCTGAAGACACCGCTTGTTATGTTTTAAATAGGGTGTTGATTAGACCTTATCTCAATAAAACTCCCTAAGAGCTTTAGAAAGATAGAAAATCCAACATTGGTTATTTTAAAGTTTTTGGATGCAAATGTTTAATTTTGAACGCAAAAGAAAATCTTGGTAAATTTGATCCAAAATCTGATGTTGGCATTTTTCTTGGATACTCAAACTCAAGTAAAGCTTATAGAGTTTATAACAAAAAAACTTTAGTTGTGGAAGAATCCATGCATGTTACATTTGATGAGTCTAACCCTTCGTCTATAGAGAAAGTTGTTGTTGATGATAATGCTGATGAAAACCTACACGAAGATTCATCAAGGGATAAACAAGATAATGCACTATAAGAAAATCAAGAAGAACTAACAAATATGGAGCAACAAGAAGGTACTTCTCAGTCACTCCCCAAGGAGTAGAGGTATGTTTCTTCTCATTCTAAGGACTTGATTTTGGGAGATCTTTCAAGTAGCATAACAACTAGATCATCATTTAGAAATACTTGCGAGCATGCGGTATTCATATCTCAAATTGAGTCAAAATCCTTTGCGGATGCGGAAAATGATGAATCTTGGATTATGACAATGCAAGAGGAGTTAAATCAATATGAGAGAAACAATGTGTGGGAATTAGTTCCTAAACCGAAACATCAATCCATTATAGACACTAAATGGGTATTTAAAAATAAAATGGATGAATCCGGTGTGGTTGTAAGGAATAAAGCTAGACTAATAGCTCAAGGTTACAACCAAGAAGAGGGAATTGATTTTGATGAAACATTTGCACCTATAGATAGACTAGAATCTATTAGGATGTTATTAGTATTTGCATGTCATTAAGATTTTATTTTTATTTCAAATGGATGTCAAAAGTGCTTTCTTAAATGACTATATTATAGAGGAAGTTTATGTCAAACAATCCCCTGGTTTTGAAAATGAAAAATTTCCAAATCATGTTTATAAATTGTCAAAAGCATTATATGAATTAAAGCAAGCACCTAGAGCATAACATGATAGGCTTAAGAGTTTCTTGTTGGATAACGGTTTTTCAATGGGTAAAGCAAATATTACTCTCTTTGTTAAGTATAAGAACCAAGATATACTTGTTCAAATTTATGTTGATGATATTATTTTTGGTTTTAGTAATGAATTGTTGTGTAAAGAATTTTCATCTTGTATGATTAATGAATTTGAAATGAGTATGATGGGAGAGTTGAAGTACTTCCTTGGGCTGCAAATAAAACAAAATGAGAAAGGAATTTTCATAAATCAAGCTAAATATATGAAAGACCTACTCAAGAGATTTGGCATTGATGACTTAAAGACCAAAAGCACTCCAATGAGCATAATAACCAAGCTTGATAAAGATGAAAAAGGTAAAGAAGTTAATATTAAAATGTATCAAGGTATAATCGGATCTTTATTTTACTTAACTCTACGTAGACCCGATCTAATGTTAAGTGTATGTTTGTGCGCAAGATTTCAATCATGTCCCAAGGAATCTCATTTGCTTGCTGTAAAAAGAGTTTACCGTTATGTAAGTGGAACCATAGATCTTGACCTTTGGTATTCTAGAGGAATTCATATAGATTTAACATGTTATTCAGATGCGGATTTTGCCGACTATAAAGTCGATAGGAAAAAGTACTAATGGAACTTGTGATTTACTAGGTCATTCACTTGTTTCATGGTTCAGTAAGAAATAAAATTCGGCTGCACTCTCAACCACCGAGGCTGAATATATTGCTGCAGGGAGTTGTTGTGCACAAGTTCTTTGGATGAAACAAATACTTAAAGATTATGGTATTAATCTTGAACAAATTCCTATTAAGTGTGATAACACTAGTGCTATAAATCTTTCAAAGAATCCCATTCAGCACTCTAGAACAAAACATATAGAAATTCGACATCATTTCTTGAGAGATCGTGTTCAAAATGGAGATATTTCATTAGAATTTATTTCTAAGGAAAAACAACTTGCCGATATTTTTACAAAAACCTCTTTGCGAAGATAAATTTTCAAAAATTCGGCATGAACTTGGGATGATAAAATTTTCGCATTAATATTTCTATTCATGTTATTGAGTCTATTGAATTAATTGATTGATGATTCGATATCTATGAAATGCTTAAGCATGATATACAAGTGGTGTGTTTGTCTTGGGTATAAATTCAAATGCTATTGGTGTCAATGTGCAAGTGTACACAACAAGGAATATAATGATGAGTATTCAAGATCGTCTCTATAGGGATTGATGTTATCAGACTTGCTACAACAATCTTAACAGTGCAGATTTTGTTCTAAATTCAAATAAAACAATTAATGAAACTAATATACTAATTAATATAAAATCGTAATAAATAAAATGCAATAAAGTAAATTATCACGTCAAACTTAAGGATAAAACCAATGAGAATATAGAGTAGTTGAGTAAATAAACTCTCTTAATGGTTTTGACCATTTTTTTAATATTTGGCTCGGTTGCTATAGCATCTGCTACAGCACTGTGCAAAATCCTTATGTATCCTCAGCCATCGCATGTTGGATATCATCAGGGCCAGAAGCTTTTGTTGGGTACATTTGTTTCAAGGCTGCAACTATCTCTTTTTCTATATACTCCTGGTTCAGTTGCTCACTTATATCTTCTGTCACTCTCTGTGGCATGTTCTTGAGAGCATTCTCCAGCTGACTATCCATAGGATGTGTTGAGGTGAAGAGATTTGCAAAATGCTTATAGAATGTCCTTTCGATCCCATCTATTTCTTCTGTCCATCTGCCGTTTTCATCAAGAATTCCTTCAATTGTATTCTTCCTATTCCTAGCTGAAGCTTTAGAATGGAAGAATTTTGTGTTTTTATCTCTCTCTTGAAGCCACACTGCTATAAACCTTTGTTTCCGATAAATCTCTTCCTATAATAAAATTCCATTAATCTACTTTTTGATATTCTTGATTTCCTCCCCACACACATACTGTTCATAGCTTTCTCTCTCGCTCTGCAGTTGTTGAAACAGTTTGTCTAATTTCTTTTTTCTTTCTTCAAATTCAGTCTTGCTCCAAATGTTTAATTCCACCATCAAGCTTTTTGCCTTCTTTTTTAACAATATCACATGGTTTTTCGCAGTTCTATCTATTGAAAAGCATGTTTATGAAAACCTAGTACGGGTATTTTACTCCAATATGGATCTCTCCATTACCCGGAAAGTTAAGATTATTACTTTTGTAGGTAGAGTCCGTATTGAATTTGATGAGGTTGACTTATGTAGTATTCTTGGAATTCAATATGGGGGTTTAGACATTTATATCACTTGAAAAGAGCTTGTTTTTAATGATTTCCGACATGTGGATGGTATGCAGAACATTTGCAGGCGTCGTGATCTTTTCGATGATCTCTGTACTTTGTCTTTTCGGTCTTAATTTCTCTTATTCCAGGTTCGTATACTTCATAGCATACTCCAACACATGGTCACACCTAGACAGGGTCATAATGATGAGGTAACTAGACTTGATGTTGGTTTATTAGATTCTCTTATCCGCATAAGGAATGTGAACTTGTCATACACCATTTTGCATCATATGTTGTCCACATCAGCAGTGACCAACCAGTCTCTTCCTTATTGAAGCATCATTACTAGGATTTTGAGGCACTTTAGTGTACCTATCACTGAGCCCGTTTATGTCGAGACCCGAAAACTAGGTAGAGAGATTATTTCTGCGATCAGATTTTTTAAGAAACATGGGAAGTGGGTTAAGACATCATCTTCTAAGAATGAAGACACCTTGATTGCCTCGAATGATGACCGAATGCTCAATGACATTTATTCTAAAGATGAGTTACTCGACTTTCGATTTGGAGCTAGACCCCGTGCCTCTCGCTTGACAGCAGCAGCCTCTTCTCAGGATGATAAGCCAGCTGTACCTCTTGCGACAGCTTCCGTCTTTGAGGACTACCTCTACCAGCTTTTGGACAAAGTGGATGCACTCTCCCAGCAGCAGCAGCAGTAGCTCAAGTCTAGATTTGAGACTTTTCAATAGCAGATTTTAAATCAGCAGATGGAACTACTTGTTGGACAACAACTTATCCTTGGTCATCTCGGTTATGATCAAGACAATTCCTCTTCGTAGCCTCCCTCTTAGTTTCTGCACCTATGCATTTCGCACAAACATTACTCATCTCATGTAGTTCTTATGATGCTGTTTAGCTTTTGATTGTGCTTGTGATAATTTTATGATGATTTTTGTTGGCTATTTGAACTTTGTTTGTTATTATGTTGATTCTGATGATATGTTTTGAGTTTTTCTTATGATAATAATGAATTTGTTGGTACGAAGGTTGGTTGATAATTTGGAATTTATAAGTGGGTGTTTTTTTAACTTCGTTTGTTTTTAAGGATATATTCATTTTTAAGGGAAGATTTTGCCGAAATGTTTTATACAACATGCGTAATATCTGAATTTTTTTTACTCTTTTCGAATTCATTTCTTTTTTATGATGAAAGCAGAGATAAATTATATATAATCTGTTGAATGAATTTCTGTTTAATAAATAAGTTGTGTGTGCGGTTAAAAATTGATGGCCACATACTTAGGGGGAGCAAAATTGCACAAATAGTTTCTTGAAAAATTTGTCATCATCAAAAAGGGGAAAACTGTTAACATAAATATTTCTTTAATATTCATTTTGATAATAACAAATTTGATTAAGATTGATTTAAAGGCTCAAATTATTTTTTATATATTTTCATATTATAAAGATTTTATATTGAATGAAAAGTGATTTTATGATATTAGTCATTTTCATGTTAATGTTTTAAATTGAAAAGTTATGAGAAACTTTGAAATTAGTAAATATTGCTTAAAATTCTGGAAATGGACTTATTTGACAAGTTTTATAAAGTTTTAGGTCATAGATTAATTTTATAAAGTTTTGGGGCTAAATTGTAATTTTACAAAATAGTTCACTGTAGCAAACAGCTAGCCGACGTCGAGCAGAATTGAAGAGTAGCCTTTGAACACTAACGACGATTCATCAATTTGAAATTTTATCTAACGATAACTTGGTCAAAGTCAAAACGACGATCCGACATCTAGTTAACGACGATCCGACAGTGAGCAAAAAATCAACAACGAATATATTTCAGCTCCAACTATAAATAAGCTCAATCAAATTCAAACAATAACGATTCCAAAAATTATCTTTAAACAAATTATTGAGTATATAACTTTCATTAAGCTTTAAATTCTTGTATTCATATTATTTACTCACACTTTTGATTTTCATTTGTAATTAAACACATTGTGTGAGAGAGATTTATTTTGTAATATTCTTGAAAATCAAATTGAAAGATTGTAAGTGTTAGGATACACTTGGGTTAAGACATTGGGGATAATCTCTTGTTGCAAAGGTTTATTGACACCTTGCAAGTCAATTATAAGAGCGATTGAAGTCTTGGAGGCTTGCTTAGTGGAATCCTCAAGCCCGGTGAACTTAGAGGCGTGGACGTAGGCACGGTTAGAGAAACCATGTAAAAATTACTTGCTTAATTTCCGTTCTCTTACTCTTTTACTATCTTGATTAAATTTATTGTTTTTGTTCTTATTAAGGCAATAGATTTAAATTGTTGTGTTGTTTGTTTTGCATAACTTTTGATAACCCAATTTACCCCCTTTCTTGGGTTGGTTAGATAGTATTTCATTTTCATTGTGCGTTTTAGAGGTTCATGTATACCGGAGCAAGATACGAGCAGATTGAAAAAATTGGTCCAAGGAGAATTTCAAAGTTTGAGGAGTTTTGTGACCAGGTATCATAAGCAGGTTACCAATCTAGGGGTCTTTGATCATCCGGATGCTCTGGAAGGATTAAAGAAGAGGTTGAGAATCAATCTATTGTGGAATAACTTATATAGTAAAGGGGTAACAACATATGCTGAGGCGTACGACCAAGCAAAATTGGACATGAAAATTGAAGATGCAGAGGAAGAAAATAGGAGAATAGAAATACAGACCGGTCCAGTGAGAAGGGGAAACTTGAGAAGGAGAGGAGATAACTTTGGGTATAGCTCGAGGATGAACACAGATGATAGGCGTCATTACGAAAGAGGGTTGTTCAATTACAGACAACCAAAAAGGCCTAGTCGAGATTGGGAAAAAAAATCATGAAAAAGAAGAAATCTCATTAATAGGAAGGGGCCGAGAGGGAGGAAATAATTATGGGAGGAACCAACGAGAGAACCGAGTAAGAGGCTACAATAGGTTGCCACCGCTTGTGGACTGGAGAGGATCGAGACCTGAACATTGGGTTAACTTACTAGAGTAGAGTGGAAGATACACACCATTGAACACGAGCAGAGCAGAAATATATGCTGCAATAAAAGATAAGGAGTTACTAACACTGCGAAAGCCGATTGTAGGGGGTCTGGGCGGAAATACTCATCACAAATATTGCGAGTTTCTTAAGGTGACCAGATATAGAACTGTAGATTGTATAGACTTGAAAGAACAGATTGAGTGGCTAGTGCAAAATCAATATCTAAAAGAGTATGTGGATGACCAAGGAAGAGGTGGGAGAAGAAGAGACATAAGAGATAATGTAGCGATGATGATTATGGGAGGGCCGACCTAGCAGGAGACTCAAACCACTCGAGGGGAAATTATAGCAGATATTCATTAAAACGTTATGAGGTGAATTTGAATAATTCGGCAACAAAGAAGCAGCGGGTTCAAAAGGTACCGATCATGTTCATGGACGAGTACAAAGAAGCGATCGTACATCTACATGAGGATGCGCTTGTAGTAAAGGTTGTCTTGGCAAGGCAGGAGTTAAACTGGACTTTTGTAGATGGGCAACGCTCGTTCGACATTTTTTTTAAGCAAACTCGGGACGATTCACAAATAAGAGACCTCAGGCTTGATCCAGTCAGAACATCGCTAAAAAGGTTTGACGGAGCTGAGCTGATTCCCTTTGGGGTGATTGACTTGCCACTGATAATAAGGTCCAACCCACTACAAAAGATAGTGATAGTGACATGGGTGGTGGATAAGCTGAGCCCTTATCAAGTTATTTTAGGCAGACCATTCAATAGGATAGCACGAGCAGTAAGCTCAACGCACATGCAATGTGTGAAGTTTAGAGTTCAAGGTGGGGTTAGAATGATTAGTTGCCAGCAACAAATGGCTCGAAGCTGTTACGTTACAGCTACAAGAGAACCCATGCAGATCACGAGTATTGATCCACGAGTTGAAAATAAGTTATGCCAACAGCAACCTAATGAAGAAATAAAGCAAGTGCTAGTAAGTGAGGATGATCCGAGTAGAGTTGTAAGAGTGGGAACAAAAATGACAGATGACATTTCCAATGAGCTTCAAAATTTATTGGTGGTGTACAATGACATATTTGCTTGGAGCCATGAAGATATGTTGGGAATAGACCCACGAATTATGTGTCACCGGTTGGCTATAGATAAAAGACATAAGCCCATGAAGTACAAAAGAAGAGTGTTCAACCAGGAAAGGTATGAGGCCATCCATGATAAGGTAGATAAATTGTTGAAAGCGGGGTTTATAAAGGAAGTGAATTATCCAGAATGGGTTTCGAATGTGGTAATGTATGAAAAGGCAAATAGAAAATGGAGGATGTGTGTGGACTTTACCGACCTCAACAAAGCTTGTTCTAAACATAGTTTCCCTCTTCTAAAGATTGATCAGTTAGTAGATTCAACAGCTGGTCATGGCTTAATGAGTTTTATAGATTTTTTCTCAGGATATAACCAGATTCGTATGTCCACAGCAGATAAAGAGAAGAAAGCTTTTGTAACCGACCAAGGATTGTATTGCTACCGTATGATGCCATTCGGATTAAAAAATACAGGAGCTACTTATCAGAGATTGTTAACAAGCTCTTCAAGCCCCTAATTGGTAAAACAATGGAGGTATATGTAGATGACATGATAACCAAGTCTGTTTGAGTCAACTGAACATGTAGCACATTTGCATGAGACGTTTGAGGTGCTACGAAAGAATCAAATGAAGTTGAATCCAGAAAAGTATGCCTTTGGAGTGGAGTCTGGGAAATTTTTAGGATTCTTGGTTAGTTAAAGGGAGATAGAAGTTAATCTAGAAAGGATAAAGGTCATCCTCAGGATGAGGTCACCAAAGGATCTTAAAGATGTTCAGTGCCTAACTGGGAAAGTTGCCGCTCTGAGCAGGTTCATTTCGAAAGCATTAGATAAATGCCATCCTTTTTTTGAATTGATGAAGAAAAGGAAAAGATTGAAGTGGTCAGAAGAATGCGAGGCAGCATTTCAACAACTAAAGGTGTATTTGGCCAACATACCAACTTTGGCTAAGCCTTCAATGGGTGATGTTCTCTTGCTCTACTTAGCGATCTCAAATTATTCAACTAGTTCGATCCCAGTAAAAGAAGAAGGTGGAGTTCAATGTCCGGTGTACTACACGAGCAGATCTATTACAGGGGCAGAAGTAAGATATCCTATTAAGTGTGATAACACTAGTGCTATAAATCTTTCAAAGAATCTCATTTAGCACCCTAGAACCAGGCATATAGAAATTCGACATCATTTCTTAAGAGATCATGTTAAAAAAGGAGATATTTCTACGGAAAAACAATTTGCCGATACTTTTACAAAACCTCTTTGCAAAAATCAATTTTCAAAAGTTCGGAATGAACTTGGGATGATGAAATTTTCGCATTAACATTTCTATTCATGTTATTGAATCTATTGAATTTATTGATTGATTGATGATTTGATGATTTAATATTTATAAAATGCTTAAGCATGATATACAAGTGGTGTGTTTGTATTACATAAATACATGTAAGTTCATGAGTTGTGCATTAAACTGGCCTTTAAAACATTTCGGATCAATAAAATGATCTTAAAATGTATTATTTGTTGGCTAAATACTAAAACAGATGTGCAAAATTATAAGTTGTAGAAAATGGATCGTCGTTTCCTTCATAAATGGCTAACCTTTTTCGGGCAGAAACCTTGGCAAGCATTATGGACGTTGTTGGTTCACTGATATCTTAAATAACGGCTCGCCGTTTTGAAGAAACTTTTTAACAAGCATTCTAGACGTTGTCGATTCACCGATATCTCCAATAATAGCTCGCCGTTATCACGCAATAAGTGCACAGTGACCCGTCTTCTTCTTTATTTTATTTTTGAACCGTTCTTCTCTTTCTCTCAACCCGCGAATGTAACCTTCTTTTTCTCTCAAATCCATAATTTTTCTTGCTATTTCTAGAGCTGGCAAAATTTGACACGACCCGATTACCCGACACGAACACGACACAAATAAATGGGTATGGGTCGTCAAATTTAACACGATTATTAAATGGGTTGGGTCCGGGTCGACACGATTTTTTTCCGTGTCGGGTTCGGGTTAAAATTCTTGACCCATTTACCCGGTCAATGACCCGATTATATTTTCTATTTTAAAATAATTTACAGGTTCTTGATATTAGAACTCAAATATTAGAAATGATTTTCTCTTTTATTTTTTTCTTTGAAAGGATAAATATAAACACAGTATTTTATATATAAAATTTTAAATATATTTAGAATTTCAATAGTGTAAATGTGTAAAATATTTGTAGACATGCATATTTTATAATATTGATATATAATAATATTTACATATATATAATTAAAACCTCAATAGTGTAAATGTGTAATATTTTGTTAGATATATATATTTTATAATATCGATAAATTATGTATGTATATAAATACGTATGTATTATAGTGTGTAAATATCTGATGTAATTTTTGTTCAATATATAGATATTAAGCGGGTTATTGGGTAACCCGATTTTTTTTCCGTGCCGGGTTTGGGTCACAATATTTTGACACGATTATTAAATGGGTCGGGTTTGGGTCAACCTAAATTTAACACAACACGAAACTGACACGACACGAACACGACCCGATGACCCGTTTTGCCAGCTCTAGCTATTTCTCACCAATTTAAACCATTAAAAACCATTCATATCCTCTTTACGACCCTTTAAACCGATTAAAACCATAATTTGCTTCAGAAATTGAAAAATCCCTTTTATAAAACCCTAGAACCCGCAGAACCATTCTTGCCAATTTAACCCAAATGTTTTCCATTTTTCGTTCAATCTCAACTTGTAATCACTCTCTCACCTCTTCAACCTTCATTCTATTAGTTTTATTTCTTCCAAACACATCAATGGCCGCAAGACCACCATCACAGAGACGTTCTCGAACCAACCAGGCTGCCTCACGCCATTCCAGTCCCTCCAAGTCTCCTTCTCAGAACGGCGGGAATCTATATTTTCTGTATGGTGACTCTGTCCAGCGATTTCACGACAAATTCATGGGAAAATTAGTAACTTCCCCATTCTACATTAACATTGATGAGTTCTCTAATATGACTATATGTGCTAGTACTATTGCTTAAATGCTTAGACATTGGAATGAGGCTTTAGGAATTGAAGAGCATGTTTATGAAAACCTAGTTCGAGTATTTTACTCCAATATGGATCTCTCTACTACCCGGCAAGTTAAGATTATAATTTTCATAGGTGGAGTCCGTATTGAGTTTGATGAGGTTGACTTGTGTAGTATTCTTAGAATTTAATATGGAGGTTTAGATTATTATAATACTCACAAAGAGCTTGATTTTAATGATTTCTGTCATATGGATGGTGTACAAAACATTTGTTAGCGTCGTGATCTTTCTGATGACCTTTGTTCTTTATCTTTTCGGTCTCAACTTCTTCCATTCCAGGTTTGTATACTTCATAGCATACTCTAACACATGGTCACACCTAGACATGGTCATAGTGATGAGGTAACTAGACTTGACGTCGGTTTATTAGATTCCCTCATCCGCATGCGGCGTGTGAGCTTGTCATACACCATTCTGCGTCATATGTTGTCCACACTAGTAGTGACCAACCGGTCCCTTCCTTATGGCAGTATCATTACTAGGATTTTGAGGTACTTTAGAGTACCTATCACTGAGTCCATTTGTGTCGAGACTCGAAAGCTAAGAAGAGAGATTATTTCTACGATCGAATTTTTTAAGAAACATGGGAAGTGGGTTAAGACATTATCTTCTAAGAATGAGGACACCTTGGTTGCCCCGGATGATGACCGAATGCTCAATGACATTCATTTTGAGGATGAGTTTCCTGACTTTCGACTTGGAGCTAGACCTCGTGCCCCTCGCCGAGCAACAGCAGCCTCATCTGAGGATGTGGAGCCAGAAGAGCCAGTTGTGCCTCTTACGACATCTTCTGTTTCTGAGGACTGCCTCCAGTAGCTCTTCGACAAAGTGGATGCACTCTCCCAGCAGCAGCGGCAACTCCAATCCAGATTTGACACTTTCTGGCAGCAGAATTTAGGTCAACATATAGAACAACTTGCTGGACAACGAGGTATCCGTGGTCACCTCGGTTATGATCCAAGCAATTCCTCTTTGTAGCCTCCATCTTAGTTTCTGCACCTATGCATTTCGCACAAATATTACTCATCCCATATAGTTCTTATGATATTATTTGTTTTTTTATTATGCTTATATTGATTTTATGATGATTTTATTAGATATTTGAACTTTGTTTGTGATTATGTTGATTTTGATGATATGTTTGAGTTTTGCTTATGACAATGATGAATTTGTTGTTATGGAGGTTGGTTGATAATTTGGAATTTATATGGGAGTCATTTTATATTTTTTTTGTTTTTGAGGATATGTTCATTTTTAAGGGGAGATTTTGCCGAAATATTTTGCACGACATGGGTAATATCTGAATTTTTTCTCTTTAATCTTTTCAAGCTCATTTCTTTTTTATGATAAACGGGGAGATAAATTATATATAATCTGTTGAATGAATTTCTGTTTATTAAATAATTTTTGTGTGTGGTTAAAAATTGATGGCCATATACTTAAGGGGAGCACATATTTAGGGGGAGCAAAATTACACAAATATTTTCTTGAAAAGTTTGTCATCATAAAATAGGGGGGAGTGTTTCTTACTAAGTGGTTCGCCTTCCTTGTCCGATATCTCATCGATCAAGGCTTTTGCAATTTCTGCAGGGGTACGCTTGGCGGTAGACATGTTTCCTGCGACAATAGCAACCACACAAAAATTAGTGACTCTTTGGCATACGACAACAAGGGTAACCACTTAGTAAAATTTTACCTTTTTGTTCTCTTTGTTTTCTCTTTCTTGTTGTTATGTGGTAGACTAGAAATAAGGCCGGTGCTTAACAATCTCTCTAGTGTCAACAACAACTTCTAATCCTCTGCATTTAACAATCCTTTCTCAACTCTAACACTCAGCTTCTCACTTATATCAACTTTTTTCTTCCAAGTCACTACAGTAAAAACATGTGTTAGATTGTATCCTTATTTTGACCTCAACCTGAAAAAACTTGCATTCCTTGGTCTACTAAAAAGAGTAGGAACCTTAAACCAACCTTTGGTTAGCTCTATATCCTTAACCAATTTCCATCCACCACGAAATATTTGTTTTTTGAACCTTTACATGAGCCTGGAAAGTCGATTACTATTCTTCTATTCTTTGATTTTGACATAAAATAATACCATCTTTTGTGATTAATCCTATGTTCATTACATAATATAAGTGAGTAAACTCCTTAAAACAAGGCTCGATTCTATTTTGCTCAGCCCATACAACATACATACCACCTAAAACTATTCACACCATATTCTTCATGCTCATCTCCCTCCTCTTCAAATTGTGCACCACTCGATTCCTAATTCACCTCATCTTCGCGTCTTGTTTGCTTAGGCTCATTTTCGACCGTATTATAATTTAATTCTACATTATCTCCCCTCGCTTTTCCATTATCATCTACACCCGACCCAATATCACAAGGCCTATCCAACAACTCCCTATTCGCATTTTGCGAGTCGCTAAAAGGTGACCCATCCTCACTCTTTAATTCTATTACTGCCTAATATTACATTTAACAAAACCTCATTTCCGGTAAATACTAACACCCAGTATATCAACAGTAAATTCCAAACAACCTTTCATTACCAGCATCACATCCAACATAAAACAAAACACAACAATCCCAATGCCTAGCAAAATTCACATTTAATATACACATGAATGCAACAAGCAGATGCGCTTAAGATGAGACAACTCACCGGATCTTCTTCAGCCTGAATGGATTCGAGTTTTGCTGATGGTCAATAGCAGTAACATAATTTAGTATAATATTAGTTCTGCATCAATAGTAAGAGGCAACATGAGCTCGATTTTGACAACACAAAAAAAAGAAAAGGAAAAAAAAGAAGGAAAAAAAGAGAGCATGAAAAAAAAATCAATTTTGAAAGAAAAAAAGGGAAGCAAAAAAAAAAAAGCAAGCAAGAACAAAAAAAAGAGAAAAAAAAAAGAAAGAAGCAAGAACAAAAAAAAAAGAGGAAAGCAGGAACGTAAGAAAAAAATAAGGAAGAAAGAGCGCGAACAAAGTAGAAACGAGGGGCGCAGGACACTCACCATATCGCTCCATTTTGGCTAGCTTCGTTAAATAAGCACGGACGGTGGCAGATTAACATTTCCGTAGGTTTCAATGTGAAAGAGTGTGTTTGGAAAATGAAAGTCCCTGTCACACGAGCCAAATAGCTTGAAAAAGTGACAAACGTGTGATTTTAATATCCTAACCATGTTTTCTGGTTGGCAGGTATAGAAAGCTGCGATCAGACTGGCATTTGAGCTTGGATTCGCGCTGTAATTCCCCAAAAGAAATAAATTTAGCTGTTGAGATCATTTTTCAGCATCAACATAAAGTTTGAAGGTTAGTATAGTAATCATGAACGGTAATAAGTTTGTATTTTGTAGGATGTCAAATTTGTGATCTTTATACATTTTATTTTGTTAATTTTGTTTACTAATTATATTTTTGTAAACGAACTCATATTCAATTCGATTCGTTATGGATTCGTTAGAGGATAAACAAATAGTAAATGAATCCAAATTCAACTCAATTTATTTATTAATTCTGCTAAATGAATTAAACAAATCGAACCAAATATTCGTTTAGTAAATGAATGGAATCCAAACCCTAAGATTTCAATTCATTTAATAAACAAATCGAACCCGAATAAGCAAAATTTTAACCCAATTCGTTTATTGTTCGATTTAAATTTAATTCTTTTATTCGTTTTGCCACGCCTAGTCCTAGTTGAAAAGCAAAGGCCTAATTAAATTTCTTTAGCAAAACATACTCCCACGGTGCTCCTAATTTAGTTCTGGTCATTGAATTGATAAGATCAACTATTAATATGTAATAATAATTATACTAGGGTACGCGTGCCAATGATATTTATATATTAATAGAATATTACGATTTATTAGTGATTTTTGTTTTTACTTTGTTTGTCTTAAATAAAAACAACCTAGTTTGAATACAAATGCACACAGAAGACAAAGCAAATTAGTAGAGGTCTTATAAACATGTACATGAATATTGAAAAAAAAAATTATTTTGATATGCACGTACACGATACATAGGTGCAAACGTTTATTTTGATATGCATACATAATTAAGAAATTTTGAAATTGGGTTGTAAACTTACTTGAATGATTTATTTTATTTTGAAAAAAAATGTGTAATATATAGTCTCATAAATCTGAAGTATAAGTGCAAAGATACAAATTCGAGCTACATTACAGCATAAATTTTGATCTACCAAAAACAACGGCACTTATTCCAAAAGCAAAAACAAGAAAGAGCACACGCAAAGTTAACAAACATACACATAGCAATACGTGTTACGCTAATTAGTTGTAGCTAGCTACATCATGTAGAAACTTCACATTAATCTTCTTGAGCTTTGTTGTGGCTTCTATCATACATATCCCCTATTCTGGTGACTCTATGCAACAATCCAACGCCGAAAGCATGATGCTTAATAAACAATCCATTTTGGCAAAAACATTTTGTTCTTCTCGCACCAAATTTTGCATCAACAACCTCAGTCAATCCATTAGGTAATGACTTGTTTACCCAATTCTGTAAATCACTTCTTTAACAAAAATTTCATTTGTAGGCTTCTTTCTGGTAAAAATTTCCATCAATAAAACATCATAACTATGGACATCACATTTGATAGAAACAATTCCCTTAGATACGTACTCTGCATTTTTTAATTTCAATTTGTCAAATAAATATGCCGTTATGAAACAAATTACTAAATAAATGATCTTTTCATAACTGTTAACCCAAACATGCATGTACTTGAAAAGGAAAAAACAAACAAAAAGAAATTAAATAGATTTGAAACCTTACCCAGTGCCATATAACCATTCGTAACCATTGTCATAGTATGGGTTACCGAACCATCTCCTTCACCAAAGAGTTTAGAAATGCCAAAGTCATTCACATGTACCATCAAATTTTCATCCAAGAGAACATTGCTAGGCTTCAAATCATAATGGACCCCATGTGCTAATGAATGATTATGATGGAAATATTCAAGAACCAACCCCACATCTATCATTATATTCAACCTCTCCAGTATATCTGGGAAATAGTTACAACCACTTCTCAAGACTACCATTGGGCATGAACTCAAGCACAAAGGCTTTAAAATCTAAATACAATAGCTGCTAATAATCTTTATGAGATTTTGATGACTAACATTCAGCAGTAAACTTCACATTCAGAATCAAAACTCTTGAAAGCTCTTTCTAGTTGCATGTAAAAAACCTTAATTGCAACATTAGTCCCATCAAAAAAGCATCGTTTTGTATACTGATCCAAAACTATCTTTACCAACAATACAAGAAAACTAATAATAGATGACCAATAGTTTGTGATAGATTTTGAGTAAAATGGCTTATATCATAAATGTATGATGGACTCGTGATAGAATTTTGGCCTATCATGAATTAATGATGGTTTTGTGACAAAAGAATTGTATATCAAGAATTAATGATAGAGTTGTGATGGAAATTTGCTCTATGATGAAATCACGATAGAATTATTTAATTTTGACCATGTTTGACTAATTTTTAATATATTATTTCATTTAAAAATTTAAAATTAGGAAAAAAACAAAAACGCTGGCATTTAAATAAAACACAAAAGTTTTTTTGAAGTGTTAGACATTTACTCACTTTCCATTTTTCCTTGACTATCTCATCTTTAAAAACCCTAGAATAAAAATCGACAAAACAAACGCCACCATTCTGCCATTCAAAACTCCACCATTCTACCACCATCCAAATTATCATTCTCAACTAGACATTCATTTTGCATCGTTTCTCAGTCTCTTTATCCTTTCGCAAAAAGTTGTTCAACGAACCCTCACCTTTGGTTCGATTCATGCAAGATAAATGCTTGGAGTCTTTTCCTTTCAATTTTTCCCTTGATTTGGGACTCGAAATCATGGAGTTTTTAAATAAAATGGGTTTTTGTATAAATATATTGGTTCTGATTTACAAAAAATGGTGACAAATTTTTGTTTATAAATCTATCATGATGATGATGAATCCAATCAAAATTTATTGAATGAAAGTGGGTTTGAATTTTTTTTCAAGATTTTGACTCACGATTGAATTTGAGATTTTTTTCATCTAGGTTGATTAGATCTCACACTTAAATTAATGGGTTATTGACTTTCTCAATTGAAGTTCTGTAACATATCTTGTTTTGCGAAATTCTAATTGATTTATATAATTAACTATAATTTGAAAGATATTGTGATAGCCCTTGATAGGATATTAAGAAATTGAATTTGATGTTATTAATTTGGTGATTGAAAAATATGAAAACTTTAATCAACTCAATTTAGATTTAGTAGCTAGACTTATGTTAGGCTTATAAAGTGACATTTTTAACTTTAATTTTTATATAAAGTTCCTTAGCAGTCATGTGTATGTAGAATTTTTGTTAGCTTATATGGCTATTGTATATTATTACTTAAGGAATTAATCATGTTGTTATGTATCTGTTTACTGCGAAACTTTAATGGGTAGAAACTAGATCTGTTGTTGATGTTGTAGTGATGCACCCACTTCTCAAGCTTATAAGGTGTACCATTGCACAAGTTTGCTTTGTGCAAATAACTCTATACCCGTATTACTTTTGTAAGGAATATGACTGCAAGGCTCTTGATTACAAGTATTGTGTTAGTTTCAAAATTGTTAATTCCTTTATAGATATTCTTAATGGTGTCTTTGTAAACTATTTTAAGTCAAAAGGATGGTTGGAAAATAAAATCTGGAAATATGATTAGAATTGTAAATGGACCAATCCTGTTATGCTCTTTTAGAGAGTTTGATAAAATTTCTTTTCCATTAAAGTCCTAAATTTGTTACCAAACCTTTTTCTTTGATATCCAACAAAATTTGTAATACGAATAGATTTTTGATTGATTTTTGTAATTATTATGGTATTCAAGTAGTGATTTGTTAACTTTCATATTTCTATAATATTGATTTTGATGATAACAAATTGGATTAACAAGTGTTGGAGTTTTTAAAAGTGATTAATCTTAGGTTGTATGAAGCTTCTTAGACATCAATAAGATCCTAGAAATAAATGGATAATCGTTCTCCTGATTCGGCAAATCGTTTTCTTAACAAAGTTTTATAGTTTTGATTCTAGAAGATAATGGTGAATTGTTTGTTAGAAAACAGTTAACCGACAAATTTCAAAGAACAAATTCTCTAGAATCGTTAAACTGATTACTGATAGTGGCTAACCAACAAATTCCAGAGAGGAAATAGTTTGCAACCGATGAACCGTTTAGGACAAACGGCTAGCCAAAAATGTCTTACAGGTCTTTGGAATTAAATAACAAATTGACAACTCCAAACAATGAATTGATTATTCAAATTTCAGCATGACAGAAACTTGGACAAAGTCAAAACAGTAATTCGATTGCAACTAGTTCTCTTCTCCAACTATAAAAAGAATCAATCAAATTCAAATAAGAGGATTCAACAATCATCATTGAGCTTATTATTCTACATTTAACATCTCTTGTGCTTAAAAACTTGTTAGATCACACTTTGAGCTTTCATTTGTAAACACTTATATTCTGTGAAGAAAAATTTTGTGTAATTTTCATTTTAACATCAAATAGAGTGTTTTAAAGTGTGGGAAACACTTGGGTTAAGGGGTTTGGGATAACTTCTTATTGTAAAGGTTGATTGACACCTTGAAAGTCAAATGTAAAAATTTTGAAGCCTTAAGGTATAAGGCTAGATTAGTGAAATCCTTAAACCCTGGTGAGCTTGGAGGCATGGACGTAAGTGGGGTTTGCTGAACCACGTAAAAATATCATGTTTGTTCTCTCTTCCCTTATCTCTTTAATTTTGTTTATTGTTAATATTATTATTATTAATTTTATTAAGGCACTGTTTTAAACCGTTGTGTGATTTTATCTGCTTAAGTTTTTAAAACCAAATTCACCCCCCTCTTAGGTTGCATAACTAGTATTCCATTTGATATCAGAGTAAGGTACTATTGTTAGGACTTAACCGTTAAGGGTAAAAGATCTATACTAACCTGAAAATGATTCCACCTTTAGGGAATGTCAATCCACTACTAGACTACCATATTTTGATAGAATAGTTATCTATATTAGATAAGCTAGATTAAAAATTTACTTGCAAGCTTTAAATTATGAGATTTGAAAGATTATTAATGATGGTCCTTTCATGGCAACTACTAAAAATGAAGAAGGGGAAGAAATTCCAAAACTTTCACGTGAATGAAGTGAGGCAAAAAGAGAAAGGCCACTTTAAATTCTAAAACCACGAATGCTTTGTTTTGTGCCTTAGATAATAAAGAATTCTATGGAGCTGCAGGTTGTTTTAATCCATATGAGATTCAAAAGAAACTTGAAGTAGTTTTTATGAAGGTATAAATTAAAATCAGTAGATATACTAGGCAATGTGAATTATTCCAAATGGAATAAAATAAGAGTATGCGTTCTATGTATATTAGATTTAGGGATATTGTGAACACTCTAGGAGCTCTGGGAAAAACATTTTCAAGTAGCGAGAAGGTAAAGAAAATCATTAGGTCTTTACCAAAAGAATCGAGACCTAAGAGAATTGCCATTAAGGAAGCCAAAGATTTAAACACTTCATCTATTTATGATCTAATTGACTCACTTATTTCATATGAGGAAGCTTTAACAGCAGAAAAAGGTGGTGAAGACAAGAAAACGAATAAGAGCATTGTTGATGTTAATTTTACTTTAATTGCTATAGCGTCAATGTACAAGTGTACACAACAGGTAATAAAATGATGAGTATTCAAGATCGTCTCCACAAGGATTAATGTTATCAGACATGCTACAATATATTCAATAGTGCAATCTATGTTTTAAATTAAATCAATGCAACCAACATAACTAAATCCTTAAGAAAAATAAAATCCCAATAATTAAAATTGCAATGCATAAAATT
Organism: Atalantia buxifolia; assembly: GCA_030444775.1. NCBI lineage: Eukaryota > Viridiplantae > Streptophyta > Magnoliopsida > Sapindales > Rutaceae > Atalantia > Atalantia buxifolia. The sequence goes on from CM059839.1 coordinate 8,679,015, forward strand.
TACATGTTAAACACGAAAGTAAATTCAATTGGAATGGAGTAGTTGAGTGATTAAACTCTCTTGATGGTATTGACTGTTTTATTCATGCCAAGTTCGATTCTTTGCAAAGATCTGCTTTCTGACATTAGGCACAAACCATCTTTATCCTCAGTGGTAGCATGTTGGATGTCTTATATCTTTATGCAACCTAACAGTAACCACTTGCTATGTCAATATAAGATATAACATTACACGTTTATATTCTCTTTACTCTATAAGGTGAATCCTCATATCTAGTTCATTACTAATCTTAGATTAAGCAAGACCCTTTTTGGACTCAAGTTAAACTTAATCTAGGAAACTCAATCTAAGACCAAGTATTACTCTAATATGTTCCACTAAGATAGGCCCTTTTGCGGCTCTTGATTAACTTGTATCATTAAATGGGTGGTCAACCGAAATAATGAATGTAAATAAATGTTATTAACGTAAAATGCTATAGCAAACATGCAGCAACACCTTATTCCGTCGATTAACCATCAAGATAGTTTAACACTCAATCACAAATAAATTTAGTTCATAATTTGTGAAAGGAAATTAAACAACCAAATTCTAGCCATCGAATACATCTTCATGATCAATGAAAACAAGTAAACAAGAAAAGAATGAGAAAGAGCGGATTTCAATTGATTCTGTAAATTTCTTCTACTGGTACAGCCTTGAATTCTACACGGGAATTATGTTTCTTCGTTGTTTCTTTTTTGTTTCGATCTGGATTGATGACCTCCCCATTCTTTTGCATGTATGCTCCTTTTATAATTGCAAATTAGGGTAACTGGAAACTTTAGGGCAAGTATATTCAGACTAGGAAACTGTAGATTGTAATATTTTGAAATCTTGCCCAGATTTTTCTCCGCCAACGCTTGAGGATTGCTATAGTAATGGTTGCTATAGCAATGGCTGTAGCATTTTTTCTATACCAGACTTGCTTCAATTCTTCTATAGCCATGCTCGTTTGTCCTCCTTCTAAATCTATTATGACAACATCTTTTCCATAAAATTCGAGTTTCCATTTACCTACAATTAAACATATGTTTTAGGCATACAATTATTCAAAAATCACACAAACTTCATTAAACTCAAACTAAAATGAATGTAATGCAAACTATTATTAAAGTGCTCTAAAACATATCAATTACTCTCTAAGTAGTCTTGATTTAAGCCTAAAAATTTCATGATAAATCTCATTTTATAGAGTTAACAATTGTTCTTAAAGTCTCAAAATCTGAAAGTGATAAAGAAAGTAAATTGGAAGATGAAAATATGGCAATGATTGCAAAAATATAAAAAAATATTCTTTAAGAAATCAAATGAGCGAAGAAATTTCAGAAACATCAACAACCAAGAAGAGAAGAAAGAGGCAATTACTTGATATGAATGCAAGAAGCTTGGCCATATAAGATCAGAGTGCCCCCTTCTCAACAAACTCAAAAAGAAAGCTAAGGTGGCAACTTGAGGTTATAGCGATGAGGAGATCTCGAACGAGGAGGAATCGTATGAAGTGTTAAACTTGACACTTATGGTTAGAGCTGGCAAAACGGGTCATCGGGTCGTGTTCGTGTCGTGTCAGTTTCGTGTCGTGTTAAATTTAGGTTGACCCAAACCCGACCCATTTAATAATCGTGTCAAAATATTGTGACCCAAACCCGGCACGGAAAAAAAATCGGGTTACCCAATAACCCGCTTAATATCTATATATTGAACAAAAATTACATCAGATATTTACACACTATAATACATACGTATGTATATACATACATAATTTATCGATATTATAAAATATATATATCTAACAAAATATTACACATTTACACTATTGAGGTTTTAATTATATATATGTAAATATTATTATATATCAATATTATAAAATATGCATGTCTACAAATATTTTACACATTTACACTATTGAAATTCTAAATATATTTAAAATTTTATATATAAAATACTGTGTTTATATTTATCCTTTCAAAGAAAAAAATAAAAGAGAAAATCATTTCTAATATTTGAGTTCTAATATCAAGAACCTGTAAATTATTTTAAAATAGAAAATATAATCGGGTCATTGACCGGGTAAATGGGTCAAGAATTTTAACCCGAACCCGACACGGAAAAAAATCGTGTCGACCCGGACCCAACCCATTTAATAATCGTGTTAAATTTGACGACCCATACCCATTTATTTGTGTCGTGTTCGTGTCGGGTAATCGGGTCGTGTCAAATTTTGCCAGCTCTACTTATGGTGATTGGAAAAAAACTTGATGAGGTAAATGATCTCTTTTCTTATGATGGGTTGTTTAAAGCATTTGCTAAATTGCATAATGATTTAATGAAGAATGTTTTTCTTAAAAGAAAATACTAGAAATTTCAAATGAGAATGGTATTTTATAAAAACAGAATGATTCTTTGAATGAAGAAATTAAAGGACTTTAATTAGAGAATTAAGCATTGCATAATCAGATTACATCACTAAAAGGAAAACAGAGTACCTTATATGAACATGAAAAGTTATGTGTTTTTACTAATTTTTGTTGTGAAGACTAACTTTGGATAAAATTTAGGTTGAAGATGGCAGAATATACAATGTAGTATCTATAGAAACGCATTTTCTTAATTTTAAAGTTTTATGTCTTCAAAAAAAAATTATTTTCTAACTTTTTTTCTTTCAATCATCTCCTTTAAGTTTCTGCAATCAGTCCCAACTTCTTTGCTAATTTTTTTAATGTTCTCTATAACTTAAAAAAATTTAAAAAAAAAAAAGAGTTTTCTTTTTCGGTGTGATGTTTTAACATTGGACAACATGTTGATTTCTAAATTTTAGTATTTGTATTATCTTTGGCCTTGAGTTATGTTACACCATATTTTTCCTTTTGCATGTTAAAATGTAAATTGACAAATTTGATGAGTGAAATTGATTAAGCCATTTAGAGGAATGTATATTTCACGATAAGTCCAAGTGAGTTTGTGAGCCTATTATCCTTGGAGAGTAACCTTGTTTGCCTATACAGCTTCACAATTTATTATACAAAATCTCTATATTTTTCTCAAAGTAAAAAAAATAAAAAATGATAAAAAAATTTGCAACCGCATCTGAAAGTCCATTGAACTAGTGGATATGAAAAATTATTTAGAGCCCTAAAAGATGACAGAAGGCTATCTTTGATCCGTTTGATCCTTTCTAGCCAACCCTATTATCAAGTATCTATATTAACTCCTTTGAGCTTATATATATATATATATATACATATATATATATATAACTTTTTCTTTGGTAACCTATCATCTTATTCCACTCCAACATGAAGTATTACCTTATGTTTTGTGTTTTCTGCCACCCAATTATGTTTGAAAATAAAGATGATTATGTATTCCTGATAATGGTTCTATAAAAAAAAAAAATATGTGTGTGTGTGTGTGTGTGTGTGCGTGTGTGTATGAATAAAATATTAAAAAAAGAAAAGAAAAGAAAAAAATTTCAAGCGAAAAGTACCTTGTAATCTCCAAAAAGTCTCATATTTTTCAAATATTTTTTTTTGTTTTTGCTAGTACCCTTTCTTTATTAACCACGACCCTAGCTTACGTAATGTCCTAATGAAAGTCCTTGATTTCCGAGAACTATAGTCTGAAGTAAAAGCTGGTAATATAGACTAAAAGATGTGGTGATGCATAAAATAGAAATAAATTTGGCTAGTAACTCCCTAAATTTGAGATCATTTTATTTCTAAGCTGTGAGCATTATTCTTAGTGAGAGTGTTTGGTATTGTTTTACTATTCTCTCAATTTACCACTTCTTTGAGTGACTATTTTTCTAGGGTTTATTTTTTTTTAGAGAGTCACTCTTAACCGTGGGGTTTTTGGAGTTTGACATATCATTCATAAAAGTGACTTCATTAATGTAGCTCTGATAATTGATCATTTTACATGATTTTACTTAACTGATTTATATGGGCGATTTTATTTAGGCTGAAAAAATTGCTTATCCTTTTATTTGATTGTTGCCATTAATCCGATAAATGAAGTAAACACAAGTTTCAAAAAAAAAAGATTTTCAATTTGAATTTGAAATTTTGCTAAATTTTATCGCTTAAATTGCTAGAGTCTAGCAATAAGATGGTTGAGGATGTAATTGACACTAAAAATGTATATTTAATAAGGATAAAATTATCGTTTTTCACTTACATTATTGATTAATGCATTAATTATTATTAAATTATCTTAACACTCCCACAATATAATTTTATGTTAAATTGATGTATAAAATATTAATTTTAATTTGTAGATAAGTTTCAAGAATAAAAGGAATCAGAGCTGAAACAAGAGAGAAAGAAGTCTGATTGTATTCATATATAAAAGCCAAAAAAAATAAATAAAATAACTAAATAAATAATAATTGAAAAGTGTGCCTGAGCCACTTATCAAGATGAGCAAGTGGTTGTCACCATCTACTGGATTATTCCTTTAATTATTAAAAAAAATAATATAATAATAAATTAAATAAGAATAAAAGGAACGAATGCGGAGGTATTTGTTGCCTATAAAAGTTGAAGAAAGGGAGCCGAGCAGGGAGAGAGGAACTGCAGGAGAGAGGAGCTGTACAAGAGGGAACGAAGAAAAGCTAAGAAATCTCTTTCTTTCTTTCTTTCTTTTTCTTATTTTCTTCTATATCAATTTTCTTGTAATATATTCTAGAAGTTTGTCAAATAAAAAAAAAAGTGTTTTTGTTTTATTTCAATATGAGTGGCTAATTTTATTAAGTTGAGGTGAAAAGTGAAGCTCAAGATTTCAAATTATTAAATTAATTACTTTCTCAATTAAGTTTTAAATTTATTTTATTCTTTCCTAATTATTTTTATGTCATATTAATTTGTAGATCTCTTTAGATCTATATGGTATTTTGACATAATGTTGATACACTAATATAGTGTTGGCACATTAGGTACTTGATTTCATATTTATCCACACACATAGTTAGTTAAGAATTAAATGACATAATAATTAACTGGCAAAAGTGAGGCAAAATATAAAAATGAAAGAGTATTAAACCATAGTTTGAATACTGAGAGTGGATCATGTAACCTTAACTTATTTTTATATTGATTCCTATTAATTTCTTTTCCCATATTTAATTTTCTTTATTTAATACATTGACTACTAGATTTTAAATTTCTTGTGGTTCAACTCTGGACTCACCGGGTTATATTATAACTAGATACTCTTATAATTGAGAGTAATAATGTTAACATTTATGTATTCATAATGTTAATCTTGATGATAACAAACAAAATTAAAAATGATTAAGCTTTTAAAAGCTCAAGTTATTCTTCATACATTTTAAATAAATCATTATTTTTATAATATAAAGGTTTTATACTTAATGAAAAAATGATTTTACAAAATTGGTTATTTTCAAGTTAATGGTTTAAATTAAAAAAGTTTTGAGAACTTTGAAATCAACAAGTATTATTTTGAAATTCTAGAAATGAACCTATTTAAAATATTTTATAAAGTATTGGGTCATAGTATAATTTCAAAAATTTTTGGAAATCAACAAACATTGTTTCAAAACTCTAGAAATTGACCTATTTGTAAAGTTTTATGAAGATTTAGGCCATAGTATAATTATAGAAAGCTTGAGGGCAAAAATGTACTTTTATAAAATAATTTCATTGTAGTAATCACTGTATTAAACGGCTAACCGTTTGGGAGATAACGGCTAAATGACATCGAACACAATTGGAGTTTAGTTTCTGGAAACTATTGGCGATCCGACATCTGGAAAACGGTGATCCAACAATTTGAAATTATAGCACAACGGTAACTTGCTCAAGTCAAAACGGCAATCTAATAAGGATTAATGGCGATCCGACTTTGTACAAAAGGTCAATAACGTCTAGTTTTCAGCTCCAACTATAAAAAGACTGCATTAGATCCAAATCAAAGTGAATTCAACGAATACAAGAGAGCATATTATTGAGAATACAATATTTCTTGAGCTTTAATTTGTTCATTCATTCTTTAAATCACGCCTTGGGCATATATTTGTAAACATATGATCGTGTGAGTGTGTGAAACACTTGAGTTAAGAGATTGGGATAATCTCTTGTTGTAAAGGTTGATTGACACACGTGAAGTCAATTGTAAAAGTTCTTGAAACCTTGGAGGATTTGATAGTGGAATTCTTAAATCCGGTGAGTTGGAGTCGTAGACGTAGGTGGGGTTGGCCAAACCACATAAAAATCTTCGTGTTTGAGCCTCTCTTCCCTTTTCTCTTTACATTTTAATTGGTTTATTTATTATTGTTTTGAATTTGTTTATAATTTGCATTAAGTTTTGTTCAAGCATTGCATAATTTTTAGAAACCCAATTCACCTCCCTCTTGGGTTTCCTAATTAGTATTTCAAATAATACTTTTGAGTCGTGTCAGCACTCATTATGATTTTTCATGCCTCACTTCCATTAAAGATATAGCCTGATGCATTCTTGGCTACCGTATATGTCATTAATCGAATGCCTTTATCAAGTATTAACAACAAAAGTCCATATGAATTATTAGTTAAAAAAACTCCATAATATAATGGTTTGAAAATTTTGGTTTGTTTATGTTTTCCTTATTTAAGGAACCATAACAAAAATAAATTCGAAAGGAAAAGCTATTCTTTTGTTTTTATTGGTTATAGTCCTTTACATAAAGGTTATAGATGTTTACAACTTGAAACTAATCGAGTTTACACTTCTCAATATGTTATTTTTTATGAAACAATATTTCCATTTAAAAAACTAAAACATGTTCTTTCATCTATGCAAAAAAATAATGAGCTTAATATGCTTTTTTTTACTGATGAATCTTTTTCACAATCCAGCCAAGGCAAATAAGATGACATGCTACCAAGAGTTTCAACCACATGTTGCAACAACCAAACTGAAGATCAATAAAATATTATTGGTGCCTTGTCAATGCCACAAATAAGTAAGGGTTTTCCACAGGACTCAAACCATAATAAAGAGAATGTTGTAGAACACAACAATAAAATATCAGACGCTCATGCTATTGATCCAACTATTTTAGAGGAAGCAAGTGAATTTAAGAACTCTAGACTCGTTGAACCTCCTAGTAGAAACTTTTTAATTCCTACACAAGTTGGAGACTATAGCTCACCCAATTCCAGCTGTAAAAGTACTAACAGCTCTAGAGTCGTTGAACCACCAAACAATAACAATTTTATCCTCATACAAATTCTACCTCATGTAAATCATAGCCTATCTAATATCTCAAATTGTTTAGTTATAGTCCTCATAATCTCACCTAAAGCACCACTTAATATTCCCAAACATGTACCCTTGTCCCTTTATACTTATTCAATGCTCACTAGAAGCAAAGCAAAGCAAAAAATAATCAAATTTGGTCGTACAAGCCACCCACGCGACCCTAATTGAACCCAAAACTTAAAATCAACTTAAAAAAATCGAGTGTGGGTTTAAGCTATGGAAGAGGAGCTCCAGACACTTCACTGAAACAACACTTGCGCACGTGTATCTCAGCTTCACGACAAAAATCTCACTGGACCCAAATGGGTCTATAGTATCAAATATCAAAGAGACAGCTGCATGACCGGTGTAAAGTAAGGTTGGTTGCAAAAGGTTTCATACAAGTCCTTAGCATTGACTTTGGCGAAGCCTTCAACCCAGTGGTCAAAACAACCATCCAACTTATACTAGCTATTATAATGAGTTAAAGTTAGCCAATGCGACAACCAGATGTCTGAAATGCATTTTTACATGGGCAATTGAAGGAGATTGTATATGCCACTTGGCTTTGAGGATCCTTTGCATTCTATTGCCAATTACATAAATCGCTCTATGGGCTCAAACAAGCCCTAGAAGCATTGTTTGAATGTCTCTCAACGACACTTCTCACAATTAATTTTCAAGGCAGCAAAGCTGACAGTTCATGATCTCATTTTCATAAAAAATAATATTATGATTCTCATCTTACTTTGTGTTGATAATGTCATTGTCATAGGAAATAATAGTAAAGTAGTCCAAGCTATAATCAGGACTTTAAGCACCAAATTTTCATTAGAGGACCTTGGTTCTTTAAAGTATTTTTCTTGGCATAGAAACAAATAAATTCCAAAATGGACTCTTTTTATTACAAGCCAAATCTACTCATGATCTCTTGCATAAAGCACGTATTACAGTATGCTCCTTAATTCAGATAGCAATGGATACAAAACTCACACCATGCATTGATGATAATGAATTAATAGACGCCGCTATATAAAGAGGCCTTATAGTCAACCTTCAATATCTCACCTTTACAAGGCCAGATATTACACACGCTGTCAATCGTGTTTTTCAACACTTCCAGAACCCAACAAAAGCTGATCTTCATGCAATCAAATGCATACTTCATTACTTAAAGGGAACAATAGACTTTAAAATTTGGCTCTTATCTCAAAGCTCACTAACTTTATATGGTTTTTCTAATTCTAACTAGACAGGGTTGCTCCTTCACAAAACAGATCATAACTGGGTATTGCATCCACCGTGGCAGTAATTACATCTCTTGGAGCTCAAAGAAACAAAATACTATTACACGATCTAGTGCTGAAGCATAACATAGATCAATGGCATCAACGACTGCAAAATTAATATGGATTATATTCTTACTAAAAGAAATTGGCATATCACTCCAATAACCACCATTGCTTCTTTGCGATAATAAGAATGCATTATATATGACCTGCAATCCAGTCTTTCATGCCCACACAAACACATTGAGATTGATATCCACTTCATTCGATAACGGGTTGCCAACATTCTGCTCCACACCAAGTATGTTCCATTCTATCTTCAAATTGGTGACACTCTTACAAAGCATTTGGCAAAATTTCCTTACAATATGTTGAGATACAAATTAGGCATTTATAACATGCCACGTCCCAATTTGAGAGGGCTAATAACAATATTGACTTGGAATAATTGAGATTTCTATTAAGGTCCCAACAACTACATCCATTATTTTAATATTTCAAGAATGTTCAGGCTTGAATTTAGGAGTAGACAAACAACGAATGATTGTATAATTTCCTTATATTAACAGCCTAATTGTATACATAATCAACATGTAAAACATTCTCAAAAGCAAGGAAAATACTTTCTACTTTTCTACAACTCTATTTTATTTTCATTACAAAGAGTTGATTTCAAATAAAGCGACGTCTATTATTGTTAATTAACGTGGTGTTCAAGTTTATTCAATCCTAATCATATTAGGAATCCTAGTTTAATATTAAGTTAATTAGATTAATTCCTTATTGTCAAAGGATTGAAGCTAGTATTTATATGTTCAATTGTAAGACTAGGATCATCAAGAAATAAACAAATAGAGTTTTCTCCTCTTTTCTGTATGTGCTCTATTTTTTTCTCTATTTTTCTGGTTTACTTGTTCCTTGACACAACTTGTTCAGTCAAATGGCAAACATAGAGTGATATAAGAACTTCAAGATAAAAAAGGATTGTACTAAAAAAAAAGGAATTGAGAAGAAAATCTACTATTGAAGTAATATATAGCAAAACAATGAATGCATCAAGTACACCAATTCAACAACAATCATATGTGCCACTCTTTTAGAGTGAGAACTATGATTTTTGGTTTGTAAATATAAGAACTCTTTTTATCTCTCTTGATTTATAAGACTTAATAGAGGAAAGATTCAAAGAACTTGAATAAAAAAAATAATTGTCACAAGTATAAAAGAAAAACTATTGAAAGGAAAATAGCAAAGAGATGCCAGTGCTATTGGGAAAATTTAACAAGGAGTGTCCAACTCAATTTTTTCTGAGAGTTATTAGTGCAATAAAAGCAAAGAAGGCATGGGATATTCTTCATAATGAATTCAAAGGGAGCTCAAAGGTAAGGATCACTAAACTTCAAAATCTCAAAGGAGATTTTGAAAAGAGATATTATCATTTTACTACCAAAGTTTTACTGACATATCATGTCAGTACTAAGGTTTGTCGAAAAGTGCATTTTACTACTAAAGTTTTGCGTTGTTATCAATTCACTACCGCTCCATTAACAACGTTAAAAATTTAATTATGTCATAAGGGCTTCAAAGACATTTCTAGCTGTAAGACTAAAATTGTCTATTAATTTGATAGATAAATTATCATTTTACTACCGAACTTTAAGAGGAATTATCATTTTACTACCAAACTCTTAGGGGTAAAATCGACTTTTAACTCAATTTCCGTTAAACATTAACTTTTTATTAACGCAGTGGTAGTGAATTGATAACGGCGCAAAACTTTGGTAGTAAAATGCACTTTTCGGCAAACCTTGGTACTGGCATGATATATCAGTAAAACTTTGGTAGTAAACTAGTAATTTCCCTTTTGAAAATATCAATTTGAAGGAGAATGAAACTATACAAGAATTTTCAGACATATTTATAGAACTTGTGAATCAATAAAAAATATATGGTGATGAAATTGAAGATAAGAAAATGGTTGAAAAGGTGCTGATTAGTTTGTCTAGAATTAATCTTTCTACATTCACAATTTAAGAATTAATGGGTTTTTTAAAATCTTTTAAGCAAAGATTGTGGCAACGATTTGAAAATTCTGTTCAGAGGTTGTTTCAATCTAAGCCTAGTTTTAATCAATATAATTCTTCAGAAGGTGATAAACAAGGAAGAGGAAAAGAGAGAGAAAGAGAAAGAAGTTCAGAAAGAGGACAATCTAATTATAATAGAAAATCACAAGATAAAGAAGGTCGCAAATGCAACAAAGATGCAATATTGCAAAAGAAACAGTCATGTGGAAAAGGATAGCTGGTTCAAAGGCAAACCTCAATGTCATAATTAATAAAAATTTGGACACTTGAAAAAAATTGTAGAAACAAAAAAAAAACAACACACAAACGTGGCAAAAGAGAAAAAAGGTGATCAAATTTTATTTTTTGCTTGTCAAAGTGCTTCTCCATATGAAAATGATGCTTGGTTTCTTGATAGTAACGATAGCAATCAAATGACCAACGATTAAAAAATCTTCCTTGCTATGGATGCTTTAGGTAACTCACAAGTGAAGATGGAGAATGGTGCTTTGGTACAAATAAAAGAAAAAGGGACAATTAGTGTTCAAACCAACATTGCAACCAGGTACATATAAGAAGTATTACTTCTTCCAAACTTAGAGCAAAATTTGTTTAGCGTTGGACAACATTTAGAACTTGGATATGTTGTAAAATTTTGAAGATAATGGCTGTTGTATTTATGATTAAAAAAAAGGCAACAAGCATCTTGTGAAGAAGATAAACATGAGGGAGATATGACTTTGAAAGTAAACAATTTTGAAGAATCATGGTTGTGGCATAGAAGACTTGGGCATTTAAATTTCAATGGGCTGAAATTACTTTCTCAAAATAATAATATGGTTGCGGAGTTGCCAAGTTACAATAAAGACAATGAAGGAGTTTGTTAATGTTGTGCACTTGAAAAACATCATCAACAACCTTTTCCAAAAGAAATTGCATGAAGAGAAAAGAAAGCACTTGAATTAGTTCACACAGATTTTTGTAGAATTTTGCCTACACTTTCTCTTGGTAAAAGTTGGTACTTCACTGTATTCATTAATGATTTTACTAAATTACATGGGCATTTTTTGTGAAGCAAAAATTTGAAGTTTTTACCATTTTCAAGAAGTTTAAAAGATTTGTTGGAAAACAAAGTGGAAAGTATATAAAAAATTTTGAGAAGTGATGGATGGAACAAATATAATTCAAGAGAATTTGCTAAGTTTCGTAAATATGAAGGTGTTGAAAGACAACTTACTATTAGCTATACTCCACAACAAAATGGAGTATTGTTGATACATGTTTCTTTAGGTGTCAATATGCAAGTGTACACAACAAGTAATGTAATGATGAATATCCAGATCGTCTTCACATTTATTGATCTTATAGGACTTGTTATAGTAATCTTAACAGTGCAATGTCAATAAGCTAAATAAAACTAAATTAAGAGATTAATAATCTAATGAAATTAAGAATATAATAAATGGAATGCAATAAAATAAACTAAAGTCAAATACAAAGATGTATTTCAATGGCCAAAGGGGTAGGTGAGTGCTTAAACTCATTTAATGGTATTGACTATTTTTCAATTAAGTATTGTTGCTACAACAACTATTACAGCGTTAGGTAGAATCTCTTATGCATCATCAGCTGTCGCATCTTGGATATCTTATATCCATATGCAAACTAATAGTGACTAGTTATTATGCTAGCATTAGTTATAGTATTATGTGTTGTAGATTCAATTGTCCTATAAGGTGAATCTCCATGGCTAGTTCTTCACTAATCTTAGATTAAGAATGTCCCTGTTCAAATTGAGGTTAACTTAACCTGGGAAACCCAATCTAAAACCATATATTATCTTGATTTATTCTACTAAGTCAGGCCTTTTTTAAGCTCTTTTTTAGCTAGTATCTACAAAATGGGTAGTCAACTGAAATAGAGATTTGAAATTAGTAAAATCAAAACAAAATGCTATGGTAGATTCTAAGAGACACATATACAAACACATCATTTATTCTCTAAGTAATATTAGTTTAAGTTTTAAAATGCCTTGATAACTCTCATTTCATAAAGTTGAGAGTTATCACACCCCCAAACTTAAACCATTACTTGTCTTTAAGTAATGATAACAATACTAAAACTTCAATCATGCATTCATGCACCAAACAACTTAGCTCTGTCATCTAGATTGCTCAGATTCATCAACCCTCAAATTTTAGTCTTAAATATACAAAATTAACATTAGCAGTTTCAGTTTTAGACTTAGGTTTTATTCATACACTTAAAATAAGGAAATGCAAAATAAACAAGATAAAATAAGTAAAAGAAAAAAAAGTTGCAAAAATTGCAAATCTAGAATGCGCAGGCAAAGGACACTCCCCTGTTATTGAAAGCAATGCTGCAACACATGCTATGAAGGGTCACTACTTCTTTGATCTACTTTTTTTATCCACTTTTTATACGCTTCTCTAGTGAACCCAATGGTGCAGCAACTATCTACTTCTTCTTGCTCTTAATTAAACTGGTTGGAAGGGTTCCAACAGCTTTTGTAACTATAGGCATCGTTGGCTTTGTTTCTTTGGTTCCAGCTTTTTTTATGCTCGCGATGCTGCAGCATCTCTAGAAAGTTGTGCCCTTTTTTCTCGCTGGATTCCCTTTGAGTTAGGACAGGAGATCTCGCAGGAGTCTTCTTTGGTAAAGGAGTTGTTGTTGCTGGTTGTTCAACAATGATGCTAGAAATGAGTTCCCGTAGGCTCTTCTTTGCTTCTTATGTTCTTGCTGCTCTACTGAAAGTCTCTTCAATGGTTGCATCCACATCCTCTTTTTCCTCTGTCTCGAACTCCTCATTAATCAAGATTTTTTCTTTTCCTTTGCTTTTAAGAGTCACAGCTAGAGGTTGCTCTTGCTTTTTCTCTTCATTTTCCTCTTCTTCACTTTCTATTTCTTCACTTTCTTCTATTAGAGCAGCCTCTTCGGCTCTTTGGAAATTGAACTACTGCAATAGAGACTTAAGGAAATCTGCATGTTTACGCTTCATATACATGGTAAATTGATGTTTTTGTACTTCAATATATGGTAAAAATGTCCAAAACCTCTTATTCTTCTTCTTTGCACTTGGACCCATGCATTCAAACTTTTACTGAGTTCCCACAGCATCTTTCCAATCCCAGTAGCTTTCCCTTGATTCTTTCATCATTTGTAACAAATTTAACCCCCGAGGCCTCACAAATGCCTGTAATAAGTGAAGAAAATAACAATGCAGTAGACTGTTGCTTTTTGGTGGCACACTCTCTAATTTCTTGTTTTATGATTTTTTTCACAACAATGGTTAACTTTTTTACAATAACATAAAGAAGTATAAGCCTATCCTAGGACACTTAGTTGTATGTGTAGTTGGCATCAGTCTAGACTTTAAAAATTTTATCCAAACCTTAGCACTAGGCTTCAAGTCTATCGTATTAACCACTCTATCCTCTTCATTCATCCACTCACTGCCTTCTACGGTTAGGGTTTTAAAGACTTTCCCTCACTTTTTACAGTCATATTCTCAGCAAACTTGGTATACTCGTAATCAATAATAGCAAGCAAGTCATAGAAATCATTGATAACTCGAGAATCTAAAGAGACTTGAGCTTGCCTCACCAAAAAGCTACGTTGGTCTTGTTGTAGCATGTTTGAGTAGAACTCCTTCACAATTAGGAGTATTAGGCCTCAGAGGTGAGCTCAGAACTTGACCTAACTTCTACGTGCTATAGCAGTGAAGATGTTGTTCATCATCCTAGTTGGTTGTTTAGGAAAGAGGAAACCTTTTTCTTCTAAAATTTTTAGAGGCTCAATAATTTTTCATATTGTTCCTCGGCTTTGAAACTGTACAAACTCTAAGGGTTTTTCAATCTGCCAGCATAGGCTTTGATTTTAGGCATTGCTACAGTAAATTTAAATGAGTTTTGTTACGTTGAGGAGATATGAAAGTGATAAACAGATGTTAAGAACTGAAAGTCATAGACGGGAAGAGAGAACGTGATAGTGAAATTAAAATGGTCAAAGTAAAACCCTAATTTATAGCAACAAGAAGATGGCGTGAGAGAGATATGTAAAATGATAAGTTTTGAAAGTTTTGAATTTCAAAAACAAAATTTTAATGGAAAGGAAGAGATATGTGTCACAAAAAATCAGGGATTGCATAATCTTCACTTTCAAAAATACTAATCTGTTGACATACGCATGTTAACCACCAACGACAAAAATTCAGGACTGATAATACAACATTAAAAATCATTGATGTAACAACTAATCAGTTGCTGGAGTAATAATAATAAATGCATATGTTAATTTGAGAAATATCTTCTGTCTGCCCTGCTGTGAGTAATGCTGCAGCATTTCTTTTCTGCTACTTTGTCAAAAAATTTTCTTTTTTTTTATTATAAGTTTTGCACTCAAAAATTCCTCTCTCAACTCATACTTACTATAATTTAACAACAAGAGAATAAGAGAAAATATAAAAGTTACATATATAATTTAAAATAACAAAGAGGGCAAATTAAACAACTCTAAGAACTAAATTTGAATGCTTTAAAATTTTTAAATAACTTACCTTATTGGGTTGCCTCCTAATTAGTGCTTAATTTTAGGTCCTTCAGCCTGACCATCCCTGATTATCAACTCCCATATAGTGCTTTCCTCTTTGCTCGTACTTTGAATTCCTTACCAGTCCTTTCATCTTTAAGCCTAACAGCTCCATAAAGGTAATCCTTGATGAGTCTGAAGGGTCCTAACCATTTAGAATTTAACTTCTTAAGGAAGAGCTTCAATTTGGAGTTGTAGAGCAGCACCTGTTGACCTGGAATGAGTTCTCTTTGTAGGATTTTTTTGTCATGCTATTGTTGCATTCTCTCTTTATAGAATCTTGCTTTTTTATAAGAGAACAGTCTTAGCTCGTCTAGCTCACAAAGTTATAGCTTCCTCTGCTCTGCTACAGCATTCATATCCATGTTCAGTTGTTTCAATATGCTTTGTGCTTCAGCTCTAATAGCAAATGGAAAGCTTTTCCGTAAACAATTCTGCATAGAGACATGTCAAGTGGGGTTTTGTAAGCTATTCAGTAAGCACATAAGGAGTCATTTAGCCTGATAAACCAATCATTTCTATTGGGGTTCACTACTTTCTCTAGATACTTTTTTATCTATTTATTGGATATTTCTGCTTAACCACTTGTTTATGGATGATATGTTATAGCAACTTTATGCTTGATTCCATACTTGGCCAATATTGCAGCAAACATCCTACTGTAAAAATAGGTTCCTTCATCATTAACGATAGCTCTAAGAGTGCCAAATCTCACGAAAATATATTGTTCTGAAGGAACTTCACTATTGCCTTGGCATTATTTGTTGTCTCACACCTTTTGATCAGGAACACACCTTTTGATCACATGGTCTGAACACATCTTGTACAAGTTGGGGTCATCCCACTGATAGCTTCTGACATTATGGAGAAACCTCTTATTCTGTTCGTAGCTCAAGTTAGGTGGTAGTCACCCACTCACTATGTAATTAG
Source organism: Atalantia buxifolia (assembly GCA_030444775.1). Classification (NCBI taxonomy): domain Eukaryota; kingdom Viridiplantae; phylum Streptophyta; class Magnoliopsida; order Sapindales; family Rutaceae; genus Atalantia; species Atalantia buxifolia. The sequence goes on from CM059839.1 coordinate 8,695,186, forward strand.
CAAAATCTGCATACCATGGAAATCCATATTGCTGAAGCATCTGTGCATGTTGTTTCATCAACTACTATTCAGCAGAAAAGGTTTCAATTATGTCTTGCTTAGTCAGAGTACTTGCATCTGCTTCCAGCCTTGAAAGATAATTTGCTACTTGATTCTTGGTTTCTTTTCTATCCTTTAAATTCTTGTAGTAAGAGAATCCACCTTATCAACCTTGGTTCAGCATCCTTCTTTGAAATCAAATACTTTATGGCTGAGTGATCTATATAAACAGTCACTTTCGTGCCAACCAAATAAGCTCTAACTTATCAAATACAAACACAACTGCCAGCAACTCTTTTTTCAATAGTGGTATAGTTGAGTTATATATCAGCTAAGGTCTTCCTTGAATAATAAGTAGACAAAAAAATCTTCCTTTTTCTTTGCTCTAGCACTGCTTCAACAAAGCGGTTACTAGCATCACACATCAGCTTAAAAGGCATATTCTAATCGGGTGCTACAATAATTGATACTATAATAAGGGCTCTTTTCAACTCAACAAAAGCCTTCAAGCAAGTATCATCAAAACTAAAGGGTCTGTCATGCTCCAGCAACATGCATAATGGTTTAAATATTTTGGAAAAAACCTTAATAGACCTTCTAAAGAACATAACATATACTAAGAAACTCCTTGTACCCTTGATTGAAGGGAGCGATGGAAGTTTATCAATCACTTCTATTTTTATCTTATCCAATCTACTCCCTTTCTAAAAACTCTATGGCCTCGCACTATCTCTTTTTGTACTATGAAATGGCACTTTTTTCTAATTTAGTACTAAGTTTATCTCTTCACATCTCTTGAGCAAGTTTTCTAAATTAAACAAACAGTCATCATATGATTTCCCAAAAACTGAAAAATAATCCATGAATACCTCAAGCATTTGCTTAACCATATCTTAAAAAAATAGACATGATACAGCTCTGGAAATTTAATGAAGCATTGCATAGCCAAATGACATCCTTCTGAAGGCAAAGGTTCTACAGGGATAAGTGAATGTTGTCTTCTCCTAATCCTCAGGTGCTCTAGGAATCTGATTGTAGCTTGAGTATCCATTTAAGAAATAATAGTACTTTTATCTAACAATTATGTCTAGCGTCTGATCTATAAAAAGCAATAGAAAATTATCATTTCTTGTGGCTTTGTTTAACTTACGATAATTCATACAGACTCTCCATCCAGTTACTATTCTTGTGGGAATGAGCTCATTCTTTTCATTTGCTACAATTATCACTCTACCTTTCTTTGGAACAAGTTATACTAAACTCACCCATAAACTGATATTAGGTAGATGATTCCAGCATCAAGCCACTAGAAGATCTCTTTCTTCATAACCTCTTTTATAATGGGATTTAATCTTCTCTATTGCTCTACAAAGTTGTTGTAGCAATCCTCTAGCTGAATTTTGTACATGCATATGGAGGGGTTGATTCCTTTGATATCTTTTATGATCTATCCGATGGCCTTCTTGTATCTTCTCAGTACAACCACGAAGCTCTTTTCTTGTTTTGTATTCAAAGAAGATCAAATAATTACAGGAAGTTTATGATTATCACTAAGATAAATATACTTAAAATGTGAAAGTAAAAGTTTTAATTCTAAAATAAGTTGTAACTCAATAGAGGGAACAGAAGGTTTTACTTCCCTGTTTGAAAGATCAAGAGATTTAAAATGCTTATTAGTTCTGAAAGGTTGTTTCTCTTCTAACCATGTTATGTTAGCTATTTCAAGATTTTCCTCTTTAAGTTCTTCAAATGTTACAGCCTTGATTTCTTCATTACTGTAGCAACTGTTTAATTTCTCAGCTATAGTAAAATCCACAACACTAAGAAAATTACAATCTTTAACATCATCAGAACCTTTCAAGGCATCTAGCACATTAAATGTATCTAGCTGATCATTAACTTGTATAGTCAATTCTCTTGTTCACACATTTATTAGAGTCTTTTATGTGACTAAGAAAGGTCTGCGTAAAATGATTGGTACTTCTTTGTTTGCCTCAAAGTCCAACACTAAGAAATCCACTGGAAAATTAAATTTATCCATCTTGACCAGTACATCTTCAATCTTATCTTTTGGATAAGCATGAGATCTATCAATAAGTTGTAAGGTCACTATTATTGGTCTAACTTCTCCAACTTCCAATTGCTTGAAAATTGATAGAGGTATGAGATTAATGCTAGCTCCCAAGTCACAAAGTGCCTTGCCATTTTATTTAGTTCCTTTCGAATATGGGATCATAAAACTTCTTGGATCCTTCAGCTTCTGAGGTATCTTGTTTTGAAGTATGTGACTGCATTCTTCTTATGCTAAAGCAACTGTTTCAAACTCATTAAGCCTTTTTTTCCTTACAAAAATATCCTTCAAGAACTTCATATAATTTGGCATTTATTCTCGAGCTTCCACAAAAGTAATGTTGATATATAGCTGCTTCAGCACTTCCAAGAATTTGCTGAATTGCTTGTTTTGTTTTTGTTTCCAAAATCTTTGAGGAAAGAGTGGTGGGTATCTGAACTGTTGTGCTGTAGTAGGTTGTACATACTACTTCTCTTTTGCCATATTCTAAACTGATATAGTTGGTGTGTAGCATCTTCACTAACAAGTGCTGGATCATTATTTTTTACAAATGTTGTAGCTTGGTTGTTCTTACTAGTATGCTGAAAAGCTAAAAGTTGTGGTTCCTCTTTAACTTGAGTTTCTTTTTGGGTTAAAGTGGGTTCAACTCTTCTTTTTGATACACCAACTGAGATAAGAACATCCTTTCCAGATCTTAAGTTAATCACTTTGCAGTGTTATTTTCCTTCTTTTTTTTAAATCCTCTATATTCCTGGATAAACTGCCCTAAGGTTTGTTACTTAATGCTATAAAAAACTATCCAATCTGATTTTTTTAGGTTCTTTAAGGATACTTCACTTTGGACAACAACTTTATTTTTCACAATGTACTCCTTAATCACAGCTTCAAGAGAATTGAGTTGATTATTACTGGTGCTTATTTGCCCTTGATTTTGCTGGTGAAATCTAGGTGGTTGAGCAGGCTTGATTTGTCTATTGGGTATAGCAGCATGTTGATTCTAATTACTCAATGAGAACTTTAAGTGTTGTCTCCATCCAGGGTTGTAAGTGCTTAAGTAAGGATTTTTTTTTTTTTTTTGTTCTTTCTATTGTAGTTGCCTATATAGTTGACTGAAACAAGATATCCAAGACAATTATCAAACAGATACCTTTCTCCACTATAAACCCAAGATACCTCAGCAATTTGATTTATAGTTGTTGGAGCAGTAGTTATGGTCTTCAATATATTTGTTAATGAAATTAATTGGGCTGATAATGCTGTCAAGGCATCTATATTGTGAACTCCTACTATTCCTCTTGATGTACCTTGTCTGGTTTATGCCCATTGATAGTTGTTATTAGCTATCCTTTCCAAAATTTCATTGGCTTTATTGTAAGACTTAGATAACAAGACCTTATTTGCTAAAGCATCTACCATTAATCTAGTGTTTGGGTTGAGACCATTATAGAAAGTTTCCAACTATATACAGAAAGGAATACCATGATAAGGACATCTCTTGAGTAACTCCTTGAATCTGTCTTCTTAGTAACTTCTTGAATCTGTCTCATGCATCATACGAGCTTTCATCTTTAAGTTAATGGAAAGATGTGATCTCATTTTTCAAATTTGCATTCTTGGTATGTGGGAAGTACTTCATTAGAAATTTGTCAGCCAAGTTATTCCATGTAGTAATGGGGTCAGATGGTAAAGAGTTCAACCATACTCTTGCTCAATCCCTTAGAGAAAATAGGAAGAGTCTGAGTCTCAAAGCTTCCTGTAATACTCCAGCAATCTTGAAAGCATCACTTACTTCCAAAAATAATTTAAGGTGAAGATGAAGATTTTCTGATGGCAGTCCAATGAATTACCCCACTGTCTGTAGCATCTAAAACATCACTAGTTTGAGCTCAAAATTATTAGCTTGAACTTTAGTTCTGACCATTCTAGGATTTATGCCTTGAGGGGTCAAAATTGCAAAGTCTTTAATGGCTCTATCTCTATCATCTGCCATGTAGATAATATTGTTGTTCCTTGGTTGCCTACGAACATTCTGCCTATTCTGACCTTCTTGTGTATTGACTGGTTCTATTTCTCCTTGAGGGTTCAAATTTCTTTATCTTACAAATCATCCATGTCTGTGGCAATTCTTAAATTTCCATGCTCTTTTCTCAATTTCCTTGCAGTTCTTTCAATTTCTGGATCAAATTGGAATTCAAAAAGTTTGCACTTACACATGCAAAGGTTGCTAGAGCACTTCTGTCAACACAGTAAATAAATTGAAATAAAACTAAAATTAGCACTAAGTAAAATTAACTTCACAAATCACAATAAGCATTATATCCCCTCAATGACGCCAAAAACTTGTTATTGTGCATTACTTTAGGTATCAATGTGCAAGTGTACACAACAAGTAATATAATAATTAGTAGAATCAAAACAATAAAAATACTTTTGGAAAATCAAATTCTTGATATAAATTAAATTTGTTTTGAGTAGGCGCTATCTGGCTACGCTATGTATCTTAATTTCATGCAAATCTTTCAAGAACAAATTATGATCTCGATGGGGAAATAATGTGTCATAATTTGTCCTGGATTTCTTAAAATAATTTTGTTGTTTTTGTTTTGTATTATTAGATAGATTTTAATCTTATGCACGAACCCTCCAGTTTATTAATTTGCTTGTATTCAAGATGACACTCCGAGGATATCTTGCAATAAAGCAGTTGCCAAACAATATAATTAAGCAGCTTCGGCTCCCAAAATGAGGTCTAGCTCAGCTCTAGTGGGGAATGTTGAAACACTAGCCCAGCACGGATCCAGATAGGACCCGAGCAATGCGGGCTGGATATTACCTCGACCCAGGCATTGAGGGTTGGATAATACCTGGTCCAAAGATGAGTTCGCCTTGACTCAAGCTTCATTTGCTATATCCAGTACCCATGCCCGGTTCTAGTACGGAACTAGGATTTTATAAAAATAAATTAAAAAATATATATTATTTTAAATAATTATAATTACATATGTTCAAAATTTTACACATTTAAAATTCGTATTTTTAAGTCTAGTTTATTAAAATAAAATTAAAAATAAACATATATAATATTTCAAAATATAAAATATAAATTTTTTTAAGTTCGAATACCAAAACTAAGCCTAATGTCGAGGTCCAGCCTGGATGTTCGAAAAATGAATACCCAACCCAAATTGGAATTGTCATACTCGGGAACAACCCAAGTTTTTGTCAACCCTAAACTCTTGTTATTTAGGGTGCGTTTAGGATTGAGGTGTTGTAACTTTTAAGCTACAGTTGTTATGGAAAAAAAGTTGTGACTATAAAACAAACATTAATAATATGTAGTAAATATAAATTTTAAATAATAATTTTGATAAAATTATTAAAGATATAATAGATTTTCTATTATACAAGTGAAAATTTATAGTAACATAACTTTTAAATTCATAAAAATTTAGTGTTACCAAACACTTTAGTCTTTGTAACTTGCTTCAAACTCGCCCAAACGCACCCTTACTGGAGTCATTTAGAAACATTGAATTTTATATAAACAGAAAAACAATTAAGGTTAAAATAATTCTTTTTTTATTTGGGTGTTTTGATACTTTTACTTAAAAAGGATGAAATAGTCAATTGGTCTTATATTAAAAGCAAAGTTAGCCGTTAAAGATCGTAAAAAAACAAATAAATTACTATAGATTTAGTTGAATAATTGTCCAAAATTCTTCTTTATTTTATTTTTTTAAAATCATATGAAATTATATTATTGTATTTTATGAATTGGGTATATTTACAAAAATTGAGAGGTAAAATATCACCAATCCAAAAATAATTGACTATAAATTTTTTTCATAAATACAAATAAAATATTTAAAAGTATAATAGCAGAAAAGTAGTATGTGCAACTATTTCTGAAACAATGGGATTCATCGGTCCAGTGTCGTCTCTCTGAACAAAATAATTGAACAATTGTGCCATTTCTAATTTTATAAGCCGCGATAAAAAAAAAAATATATATATATATATATATATATATATATATATATATATATATATATATATATATATATATATATATATATATATATATATGTATGTATTACATTAAGGAGAATCACCAGAAAACTATGTCATATTTCCTAGATGAGGAGAGGAAGCAGCTCCTCTCATTATTAAAATGAGATCATCCAGCATCTCGTAGATTGAATCAGAACAAGGATGTGCTTTATCGGCAACACAAAAACAATGGGTCTTCCCATGAATGCTAATCCAACTGCACCCAGGTGACTTCTTTAAACCTCTATCTTTCATCATTGTTCTCAACTCAGCTACAGTATCCCATCTTCTGGAGGAAGCATACAAGTTTGATAGTGATACGTAGTTTGAGGGATTCTCTGGTTCTAACTGAATAAGCGACTTGTGAGCCAAATCCTGCATCTCGGAGTTCCCATGCATTACAGAAGCACTAACAAGAGCCCCCCAGATGCTTGGACTGGGTTCAACAGGCATTGTTTTAATGAAATCGAGTGCTCTATCAAGCTGACCAGCTCGACCTAACATATCAACAACACAAGCACATATCTCAGTTGTTGGCTTAATTCTGTATGTGTTTATGACTGAATTGTATATATCAAGACCTTCGTTTATCCATCCTGACCTGCCACAGGCAGAAAGAACCCCAACAATTGTTATAATATCTGGTTTGCTCCCAAGGCAAAGCATCTTATTGTACAATAACACAGCTTCATGTCCCTTCCCATGTAATCCATATCCTGAAATAATTGAACTCCATGAGATTGCATCTTTGTTGAAAGAACTATCCTCAAATACTCGCCTTGCACAATCCAAGCTCCCACACTTAGAATACATATCTATCAAAGCATTACACAGAGACACATCATGATTCAACTCCTTTCTAATTGCAAATCCATGAATTTGCTTCCCACCGCTTAAACCAATAAGTGAGCTACAAGTGGGAAGAACACTCACAAGCGAAACTTTATTAGGTTCTATTCTATCTTTCACCTGCATTTCATGAAAAAGAACCAATGCTTCATCCAAATCTCCATTCTGCACATAACCATTGATCATCGCCGTCCAAGCATAAACATTTCTACGCTTCATTTGATCAAATACTCGCCTACTCCGAACAACTTTATTATCCCTTGAATACATATCAATCAAGGAACAAGACAAATGAAAATCCGAATCAAAACCAATATCCAACTCATTCCTCACAATATAACAATGAAGCTCCCTACCATAATCCCATCTTTTAGTGTTTTCGACATTACCACCAATCAAAGTCAAAAGACTTGAAACAGTAAATGCATCAAGTTTCACTCCATCAATCTGCATAGACCTAACAATTTCACACAAATCCTTACCCAAACTAAAATCCCCGGAACTCGCATGCCCCGAAATTCGCACATTCCAAGAACCCACATTTCTTTGAGGCATTTCATCGAACAGGTTCAGACATTCACCAAATTTTCCACATTTAACATACATAGACATAAGAGAATTGGCCACAATAACATCCACAACAAACCAAATTTTAATACTCAGCCCATGAATCAGCATTCCAACATTTAAGTCCTTAATCTCACCACTTAATTTTGACATGGTTGCAATAGTAAAATCATCTGGTGACACATTGCTATAACACATGTTAATAAACAACTCCAAAGCTTCATTGTGTCCATGGTTTTTGACGTACCCATTAATCAGTGAGTTGTACAGATACACATCCTTGTGTTGACTTGAGTTGAAAACGAGTTGACACTGAGTTGGGCGGCCGCATAAAGCGTAAGCAGTGATGAGTTTTGTGCTTACGAATGGGTTTGAAACGTGGCCGAGTGAGACGATTTGAGCGTGGGATTGTTTGGTGAGTTTCAGAGATCGATGGGTGACTGAAACCTGAAGAAAATGCTGCACAGTGGCAGAAGTGTAATTACGGGAGGTTATGAGGGCAACCGTGTTGCGTGCAGAGGGGAGGATCATCAGAGAACAGACAGTTTATGAATGTCCGCTGAAACGGAGTGTCCTAAAAGGTTTTCGGTCATATAATTTATGATATATTATTATATATAATACACTAATAAAATTTTTGGTTGGGAGCTAAAGAAAATTTCTGAGGCTTTCGATAAAAGAGAAGGCAACGCTATATTCAAATGTGCTTCATTGACGATATGATCATAGATTATTATCTAAATAAAACTCATGGATATTTAAAGTTAAGTCATAATATCCTTTAAGAGTTAAAGACCTTCAAACTGTAATTATCATGAGGTTATAAATTATTATGTTTACAAAGATTCGAGTTTTCTTATATGGGTTGTGGAGGTTGATTTAATTTTCATGAAAGATTTAGAGGTAAATGAGCTAATTTTGAGTTTAGATATTCAGATTATATTATCACAAAGTTGATTTAAAACGTTGTGACAGACTTTATATTATAAAAATCAGTCAATTGTAATGTGATTAAAAAACAAACTCTTATACTAATCATACTTTATACAATTAACAAACCGTTAGTAATAGAATTACTAATCACATGAATTTTCACCTCTTTGGCACTATCTTAGAGAATATTGTAATTTTTTTTTTTCTTCTTGTTAGTTGGAGAGTAGGGCTTTTATTTAAGTCTTTCTCAAATGTTGCAATGATAGATTTCTCTCCTCTGAAGAATGGATAACAATCTCTTTAATTAAGGATATGTTATTTATAGTATAATTGTATAAACCCAATGAACCAATTTATTGTTGAAGTACTGTTACTTCGCTTTAATGATACCCCGAACAAAAATAATTGTTATTCGTTTGATTCCAGGTAAGCCTCGATACTAGCTAGATGTTGCTCGTTAGAATGTCAACACATAGGCCACAGCATACGTTTCCATTGCAAATTAATTATATCAAAGTTTCAAAAAGTGTGATTGAGCAAATCGGAAAAAGATAACGTATGAGATAGTGCAATTAAGAGAATCTAGTTCCAATCTTAATTTGGGATCATAGATTGATATAAAATATGTTAAAAAGAAGACAGCATTTAGTTTTATATGTTCATGATCAAGCTTTTGTAAAACGAATATGGCGACATAGGTAACTAAAAGGCCAACAGAACTTGCACTAAATTTGAAAGTACGCAACCTTGTCCTTTCATATCTTTTTCAGTACTGAACCTAAGCTATACAACTTTATCATCATCCGAAAGATGTGATTATTCTGCTTGATGCCTTTGCAGCTTAAATTATTTGAATGCTTTCCATCATATCATCTGTCTTTTCTTGAGCAATATTTGTCAAATTTTTTTTATCAAATTAATAATCTAGTAATCTCCTTGAAGAAAATTTTATCGGGACAGTCCAATTTAAAAGGTCGATGGGAGACCATTATGACCCGGCAGCCAAACAGCTAGGCTACCACAAAACACTACAAGGGGTGCGTAAATTCGGATTCAGATAAAATCTAATTGGATTTCGGGTTAATCGGATTGAGGAAAATTTAATTCAAACTCAATCCGAACTTATAATTCAATCCGATTCGATTCGAATATCAGATTAAAAATCGTGTCATAAATGGTTTGTATATGCACAATACTAGTTTAGTTTTTTCAAATTTTCAAACTGGATAGGTTTGACCCGATTTAATCACAATCCAATCCGATCGAGATGGAGTTTTCATCAACATCCAATTTAAACTAAAATTTTTTAAATCGGATCGGATCGAGTTGGTTAAATTATTTCCCCACCCCTATCCAACACTTCCAAACAATCTATTCATTTGGGAGTGTTGCGTTGTGACAGCAGAGTTGCTTAGCTGCGAGGACACCTCAGGCCTCCAACGATCCTAAGTGTACCATTTAGGAGACAGCAATGGGACCTACAATGTAAAATTTAATTATATAACTTCTCATTTTGATACTATGTAATTTTTTTTATGGTGGAACAAGAGGTATGGAGTTCTATCTGTGCTTCCATGAGTCGAAAAGGAGCTTAAATTCTACATTCGTGTAAAATACTTCCAAAAAATAAACAAATTAAAAAAGAGAGAGAGAAAGAAATAATGAGCGTACTGGTTTGGTTGCTATGATTATGATGTCTATTGCCTATCTATAATTAAAAGATTTTGGGATCTAATTTAACTCATGTCAAGATAGTTAAAGATTTAACCCTCGCGCCAGTTCTGAAAGAAAATTAGTTTAATTTGTCTTGCTATCTGGTTTGGGTGGGATTTCTGTGCCTTTTATTCCCCTTTTTTTAATAAAGAAAAAGTTTATCTAAAGGAGGGTACAAAACTATCATTTGTCAATAACAAAACTCTTGTTGATGTCTTATTATTGCCGTTTAATAGTTAATAATGGATGGTTACAATCTTTCCACAAAACTCCAAACACCTAAGCATCACTACTTCTCATCTTTCCATGCAAAATTGGACCACTTTATTAATTAATTAGAAAGGAGTACATAAAGTTTGGATTGCATATGTTATTACAACCCAAATTTTCACACCATTGCATCAGTCCAAAGCTCCAGCAAAGCTTTCTTAAGAGCCTTGTCATTTGATGACCCCAAAAAAAAAAAAAAAAAAAGAAGTACTAGACTAATTTTAAGTCATGCAATAATTTAGCAAATTAACAAAAATAAACCAACAAAATTAACAAAATGGAGCCACTAAATTGTGCAAACTAGCTTTGCTTGTGCAACAAGCAGCAGTACCAAAATCATCCAAATTCCACAAACCGTCCCACAGAATTTCCTCATTGGAGGGCTCTGTCATAATCGCACTATTGTTGTTGCCATTAGGCATGCAATTATAAAAGAAATTATTGGCTTGTTGATCCTGATCAGTTATTGTATTAGGATGATATCCCATAAACTCTGGCCTCGGCGCCTGAGGTATATATGGCACTCTATGCTCACTTTCATCAAGCAAGAACATGATCCTTTTCAAGTCCAGTTGATTAAGTTGCATGTCTTGCTGCTGGTGCTGCTGCTGGTGCTGCTGCTGTTGTTGCTGATGAAATTGTTGCCTTTTCAGAAGGCGATTTTTCGCCTTATCAGTGTTATCAGAAGAGATTTTAGCCTTTTTCTTGAAATGGGTCCTCCAATAGTTCTTGATTTCATTATCAGTTCTTCCTGGCAAGCTTCTAGCAATTGTTGACCACCTAAAATAATATCGTTGATTTGTTAGCGTATTATTATAAACGTTAATTAACTTAAATATAATTATAATCAAACTATTATATGTACCTGTTTCCCCATCTAGCATGCAACTCAAGAATTATGCTTTCTTCATGTGGTGTTATTTGCCCCCTCTTGAGGTCTGGCCTCAAATAATTCACCCACCTCAATCTGCAGCTCTTTCCATTCCTTCTCAACCCTATACAGCCAAAAATAAGTTTTTAACATGCAAAAAGCACTTTTAGAGAAGTAGAAGCACTTTTAGAGAAGCAGTTTACAGCTTTTTATTTACCTGCAAGCCTGGCAACAGAGTTCCATCTGCCTTCACCATGTATCCTAACATATTCAATGAGAAGCCTATCTTCTTCAGCAGTCCAAGGACCCTTTCTCCAGCCTTCATCAATAATGCCCCAACCCATTTGTGCACCCATCATTCCCCAAGACATGTGAAATTGTCAAATGAAAAAAGCAAAAGCGTTAAGCAGCTTAAGTAGCTAGCTAGCGAAGTTATAATTATTCAAGCTTTTGCTTTGAGTTACAAGCAAAAGCTTAATTATAAGTTAATTGTCCTCCAAATTCTATGGCACTTCGAGGTGAGTGTGTGTGGCATATTTATATACGCACTAAAGCAATAACTTTATCATTCCGTCAGTCAATTTACTGTCCTTTTCAAAATCATCCATATCCTTTTCCTGTGCAAGAGCTACTTGTGATTTCTAGGATACCATCATCACTTGGTAAAATGACTAGAACAACCTTTTCATCATGCAGGGTTCTGATCAATCAACGGTTGTGATGAAGTGGGGGCAATTAGGAAGATTTCAAAGAATGTTAAGGCATTGGGTGACATGTTCTATTAAGGGATCAAATCCAATTAGAATATATTTGTTGATGCTAAAGCAAGACAAAGAGAGACACGAATCTCATAGCCTTTGGCCACGTATTAACTAGGGCTTATGCATCAAGACAATAGGAATTAGTAGCTCTGGAAAATATAGGAAATAAAATATCAAGTAGGTGGTGGATTTTTTTCATTTGAAAATTACTTGAAACCAATGGACTTTTACCAGCTGTTGTCTTTGTTTTCTTCTAAAGGGCATGAATACATTTAATCTCTATTAAATCTTAATACAATAGAATTTGTTGGATTCCATATCGGGCATTGGGGTCATTTAAATATTCACCCTATTGATGGTTTTGGTACGTCACAAAGAGGACAGGTGGTCTCTTTGGTTATGTTCTTCCAAGACAGGTTCTTCAGGGGACTAGTGACTGTATATATTTTCATTATCATTGCTCTTGTTTCGCCACATATAGCAAAGCATTGTATTTTTTTATTATAGGGTTTGAGAATTTAAAGAAAACTGAAAATGAAAAGTGATTAGGTAGGCTGATAATTATACGAGTCTCGTTAATTGATGTCATTATTTCTTTTTTTTTAATTGGAGATCATCTTATATTTAAAAATTATATTAGATTATAATTAATTCAAATTTGAGTCAGATAAAATTATTAGGGCAGCATAATTTTTTTAATAAATATTTAATACAATTATATTCCCAAATCTCGAATCAAAAATTTTAATTAAGGTAGAATAGTCCATATCAATTAATTTACGTGCTTGTTGGTTTATTTCTTTCTTATATTAGAGAGTTTTTTTAACATTTAGAAATAAATTTGGTTCATTATGAATCTAATATCTGGAGTATGCTATCATATAACTAATTTATGAAATTTTTATAGACTTCTAAGTTATAAATATGAGTATTTATAAAAACATAATACTAATTTAACGAAATCATATAAATTGATCATATAGATCATTAGTTTATTATAAAGGATTAGGATGCCAACATTTGTTAGATATTTTGGTCAAAGAATTGGGGATGACCGATGTTCTTAACTTTCCAATTATTTGCTACTAAGTGGTGATGAAGTGTACAAAATCAGATTTAGATTGAGCTTTGAACAATCAGGGAGCAAAATTTGGCTTACTAGACCAGTCCATTATTGCCAGCTTCAGTATCAACTTCGAAATTAAAAAAACAAAGAAAAGAGGAAGAAGACCACTATTGAGTATTGACCATCTGCCCTTATCTTCTTGCCTATGTGGCATCATATGACGACCAAATTTTCTTGGAAAGTGACTTAGTAGCACGGAAAATGCAAATTCTCGTCTGTCACAGCATCAAATAGACACTAATAATCCCTGTTCTGTACGGAATTATTTATTAATTAAAGTGAATCTTAAAATACTTGTACTGCTTAGACATTGTTTAACAGCTAAGCATGCTGTGATCTTTAAATTAATTGATTAGCTTTCTTTTGATTAAAGAAGCCGAGTAAAGGGTGGAAGAGCTCATGCTGTTCCTTGTTTGTTTCTTCCATTTGGGTGTCTTTTCGAAGTAGATTAGGATGGAGGTTTTACACGATCCTGTGGCCTGTGGGCCTACAGCCAAGCATTAATTAACATTTTATATTATTTTTTTCTTAATTGCAAGGGATTGTGGTGGCATGCCTATGAGTTTCTAGAAATCCTGGCTTTTTCAATCAAAAACTTAACTTAATTTACTCGGTTATATTTGGAATTTGATTCTTGAAAAAAGGTTATATTTGGAAATTGAATATTCAAACAAACAAATAAAACACCAAACAAGTTTTCTTTGTAAGACATTTTTATGTATTTTTCTAACTCCCCAAGAAACCCAAAAAAAAAAAAAATTCATCTATCAAGTGCTTTTTTGAAAATTGCATCAGTTATCTTTAATCTGAAAAGGGGTTCCACCTTTTTCATTCAAATATTACTGCATGTTAAGGGGATTAAAAAAAAAAATCCACTGTTTCAGGAGTACTTTGGCAGTACTTCATCAAATGCACTTTCAAAATTAATATTCTTTCAAGTGCTTTTAAAAAAAATTAAAAATATTTATAAAAAATTGATTATCCTCTTGCAAGCACTTGTTGTAAAGACACTTTTAAAGCTATATTAAATCTTGCAAATTAAAATTGCGTATCAAAATTTTAGTTGCCTGCTTCTTTTTGAGCAGTTTCAATCAAGGAAATACATAAAGAAAGTTCAGCATTATTTTTAGTCAGATTTCACTAGCAGTGGAGGACAATATATAATTAATTGTGCAAGGCTTTTTTGTTTTGATAAGATAATCTTTCGGTATTTTATTGTCTAAAACCGAAAGTAGTTCTGACATTAGTATGATTAAAGGATCTTAATCACGCGATTACATCGAAACATAAGATTGTGATACTGAAATTAGTATGATTACGAGATCTTAATAATACGACTACTTTTATTGTGCTATCGTCTAAAGATTTGATCTTTACAGCAAGTTTGATAGATATATGATCGGTCCAAATTAATTGCTGAGCTCAATTTTATTTAATATCTTTGCATAACAGTTTTTCTCTTATATTTTTGTTGCATTTCTTTCATATTTGCCAAATATGTATGTAAGTATGTATGTATATAGAGAGGTGTAAACGTCCTTTTTTTTATTTATTATAAACACGTTATTGAATTATATGATTTTACAGTTTATTAAATATCAATTTTTTTAAATCACATGGTTTAATAGTGAATATATATATATATATTGTAATTTAGATCTTAGACTTTCTTAAAATTCTAAAAAAATTTATTACTTCATATGATGTAATATTGTAATGCCTGGATCCTAAATTAGATAAGCACTTATATTAGTTCAAATGAGAATGAGAAATTTCATTCATTAAACACAAACTCTTATCTCCGCCTTTATTATCATTAAAACTTAAGCGATCATAGAAACAAACAGTACTCAAAACTAGTTGAACTACGCCAAGAAATACTTATTGAATAGATTTAAATATATTAATTTGAATAAATTTTTAATATCATTACTTTAAAAAAAATAAACGGTAGAGCAAGAAGAATAGGAATCAATATCTATTATTGCATTGCAATTTTAGAAGAGAATTTATGTTGCTCTCAGAATGAAGGGGGCGAATAAAAATTTTATAATTGGATTCAGTTCTGATTTGGCTTCGTGTTTCCTTTTTTATAAGTTGTAGTTGAAAGTTATCATAGAAAAATATACGTCTGATAAAATTTAATGGTAATCAATTTATAAATACACAAGATCCCTAAAAGATATATAACATATTTCATATTAGCAGTAGAACTAAATTCCCAAAAAATGAAACTGAAAACACTAATATGAAATCCCTTTTTAATTTTATTTCCTAAAATACCTCACTTGACTCGATTCATTTTGAATAACTTTCAAACAAGTTTTCTTTCTAATTGGTATTGACTAAACAGCAGTGTTTAGGCCTTAAATATGTATATTTAAACTTTTGTACGCCTACAATATTTATAAGAAAAACAGTTCTTAATTAGTCTTCACTATTTAGTTCTTGTACAAGGATTAAGACATAGAGAGTTGATTGATGAGACCTTTTAACTCGAAAATTGATAAATTCTGAAGCAAAATCTTCAATAAATAAATAAATAAAATATCTACAACTTTTTTGGACCTTCACTTCGATATAATTATCATGAACGGGAAAAATATAGCATGTTTGGATAATGTTTCCACTAAAATAGTTGGGATCAAAAATATATTTTTTAAACCAATCTCTTCATTATTTGACTGGAAATAATACTGCTACTGTTCTTACCTTTACTACTTTACTTTGACAACTATTTAACATTATATACGTGATAAATAATAAAAAAATGTTTAAGTCGGTCATCTAATTGATCATTAGAATCCAGAAATTAAGGGTAAAAAAGAATAACACCAAACTAAAGGAAAATGTTATTAATCCAAAAGTAATTTTCACCATAATTATGATAAACCTGCCTTACTATTTGCCACTCCATCACTTGGCTAAATGCTCTTTGAATTCCAACAGTTTGAGCCAATTACTTAATTATTCTGTATAATTTTAGAACTTATACAAAAAGCCTATGTCATTGTGATTGTGGTTGTTGGATATGACTTTTTAAAAGTAAATTAAGGAGAAAAGGAT
The DNA here is from genome assembly GCA_030444775.1 of Atalantia buxifolia. Taxonomy (NCBI): domain Eukaryota; kingdom Viridiplantae; phylum Streptophyta; class Magnoliopsida; order Sapindales; family Rutaceae; genus Atalantia; species Atalantia buxifolia. The sequence continues at coordinate 8,711,502 of CM059839.1, forward strand.
AGATACATTCCAATGATTTAAAAAAATAGCCATGCAAATCTCAAGTTTTCAAAAAAGAACACTCAAATTTATTTTTAATCAAAATATTCTTTGAATTTATTAGTTAAAAAAATTAACTATAAATATTGATAAATACAATATAATATGCATAATATAAAATGTCTAGAAGACTAATAAATTAAAATATTTTTAATATTAAAATAAGTTTAAATATGTAAATTATTATACTAATTTTAATAAAATATTTGTATTAAATATAAAGATTTTAAATGAATATTTGGGTTTAATAGATTTTACAATTAACAAAATGTCTTTCATGTAAATAACTTTTAAATTATTATTTTATATAATATTCAAAATAATTTAAATTTAATATATTTATTTTAATATTATGTTTCCTTTTTTATAAAATTTACTTCAATATAATAAAATACGTTTAATAGATTGTAAAAGAAAAAAATATTTTTGAAGTATTGAAATTATTTTAAATATATTTAATTGTAAAATTTATTTTAATAATATTTCCATGTATTATAACATATTGGAGTCAATTTTTTTGAGTTAATAGAGTCAAATGGGTATTATGTCGAAGTAGGGTCTTGATATCCATTATTGAAAACTTGAGGGTTTGTATGACTATTTTTTCAAATTTCAGGAGTGTAAGTGTCATTTTTCCCTAAATTAATAGTATTTTATCAAATAAAGCCTAAAATTTAAACAAATTTTACTTGCATCAAATGAATAATATATTATAATTAAATAAATTTTAATGGAATTAGATGTACAATAGAAATCTTTTGAGTAATTTTAAAAATTATGAGGACTAATTGGATAATTGGTTCAAGCTAGAGAGATCAAATGAGTATTCTATGTCATTTAACGTGCAAGTTGGCCATTAAAAAAAAAACACACATAAATAAAGAAAACCAGCCAAGCGAGAAGAGATATATTACTCTTTAGTCCCTTAAGTTTAGACTAATTATCCACTTAGCTTTTGTCTAATATAATTACAAAAAATTTAAATAAATAAGAAACACAATAGGTAAAAGTAGAGAATGAAGTAGATTTAAATAAAAATAAATTTACAATGTGGAGGTTTTGTTAATTGTTAAAAATAAATGAACTGATTATAAAAGAGAATTTACAAATGGATTGAATTTATAATTTTAAAAGTACATTTTAACTCTTTACATATGTAATTAATGGACATAGAAAAAAACAGTTTAACGATATTTTGTTGTTTTGCTAGAAACTGCCTCAATATTAATTGTGAGACTTTACTATTTTTTCTATTACTGAAATTACAATGCAAAGAGGTTCATTACAAACATTCAATCAATTACAGTAAACAAATTGGTTGAATTTTTTTAGGCTTACTGCCAAGCAGAGAGAAAAATAGTGGATATTAGCAAAGGGAGAAATTTTAAATACATCAGGGGTACAGAAAATGATATAACCACCCAAGTTCACAAAGTTAATATATTAGGTAGAGTGCTACCATGAATAATCCTTAGGTCTTTGACTAACGTTTCTCTATTATTGAATCTACCAGCTGATAAAGCAGCAAATCTCCTATTAAAACTGATTTATGACCCTTTTAAGTATTGCGGTTGGACATATGTATCTTAAAGTTAGAACATTAAATTATTAGGTAAACACTAACTATTGTGGTCATGAAGCTAAATTCTTTTGATCCAACACTTAAATGATGAAAATCTTATAATATTTTTATTATTTCTGTCAAAATCATTTTAAAAAAAAAATTATATTTATTACACACTATTAATTTTTATTTCATATTTATAATTTTTTTCATGGTAGATATAGTTTAAAAGAGACAATATCTCAATATCAAACAGGACATATATCTTGTAATTTTCTAAATTTGAAGCTTGAAAGCTTCTAATATATAGTAAAATATCAATTAATTAATATCATTAGAACCATAACAAATCTATTAATTTAGAAAATATTAATTGATTGATTAATTAAGGAATTATATTTTCATGAAGATATTGCTTATCTTGGAAATTGTGATCAAGTTTATAGTATATATATATATATATATATTAATGTATGTCTTATTTGTTTTATTTATTATGTTTTATTTGAGTAGCAGTAATTACCTTAAATTGGTGGTAATAAGATTCCTACAGAAATTTATTTTTCTATGTTAAAAGATGATAGTTCTACACCGTGGAGTTCATTGCGCTTAAAATAATTCTCAAAATGAAACTAACATTGAAATGACGTCACTAGTTACGTTTGGAACTTCTTTTCGCATCGCTATAGGGTCTGCCTCGCATTTCTTGTTATCATTTCTTAACCTTAAAAAAAAAAAAAGTGTACGGCATTTAACCATGTTATGAATACTATTCCAAAGATATTTGTATGGTGATGACAACTTACTTGAGATCTTGATCAATCAATCAATTAATTAATTAATTAGGTAAAGCCGGATATGAATTTGGCTGTAGAGCACAACAAAAACATTTTGAACCGACTGCTTGACTTGAGAGCGTTAGAAACGTTGACCGTTGCCATCAAGGCCGGTAAAAAGGTATTTATTAGAGACAATTAATTAATTAAAGACCAAAAAGATCATTAGTTGATGTCATTAGTGAACTCAATCAAAAACACCAATGAAGAAATTGGTCAAATTGATTCTCAAAAATCTTTGACTGTACCTGCCCAATGCCCGTTTATGTTCATAAAAGCAACCCCAAGAACATGACCAATCGCAAATGGTGCTAGTTAGGAGAATAATTTTAATGAACAAGTCTTTGCATTTCATTTTCATCACTTTTTGCATTTCATTTCATTATCAACCGGAAAATATCCAATTTCAATTTCAAACATGCATAACCCGTTCTTTAATTACGTCCCAAACTCGATCGTCTCCAAAAGGTGAGGTAGGAGGAACTCCTTTTTGTAACTACTAGGAGCTTAATCTTGACCTGCAGAACAGATTTGTTTATATATCAAGTGGCCCATGAAGCTTTAACTATTATGCATTTTACCCCTAAATCTACATTTTTTTTTTGTTTTTTTTTTGAAAGACTTGGCTCCTAGGAGCGTTTAACTATTTTTTTTTCGCCTAAGACATCAAATTCTCTAAGGCAACCCTTGCTTGCTCGACTATAATATAAAGAAGAGACATCATTTACACAATCACAAAGGATTCAAATTGAGATTTTTGAAACAAATTGGATAGGGTATTCGTACATCTGATGCATAACTTAAATATGATAAGCTACCCTCAAAGGAGGGAAATATTAAGTGAATTGATTGGAAATTAGGAGATATAAATATATTAATAGGATCACGAAAATTTTGAGAACGTATAAAATTTATTTGTTAATTCTATTAATTGAATAAGTTTAGATTTATTTATATCACATAAAACTTAATTCGTAATATTTGAGTAAAAACCTTATGTTGTGTTAATTTTATCACTATTGAACTTGTTATATTAATCTATATAAACATCATTTTCTTTCCCCCTTTTTTTGTGTCAATCAGTTACTAACATGATATCAAAAATAATTTTTCTATTTAACTAAATTCTTAATTTAAGTTTTACTCTCTCTCTCTCTCTCTCTCTCTCTCTCTCTCTCTATATATATATATATATATATATATATATAATGCTGATCTAGTCTAGGATCCTAGACTTTTATTAAAGTCTGGAAAAATTATTAAATCATGTGATTTAATAGTATAATGACATTATATTATTAATCTGTACAGTTTAATAGCTTTCGCGGTCATTATATTTTACACTGCATGATTTAATAACTTTTTCAGAATTTAACAAATCCAAGATCCAAAAATCTTATCAACATCTTATGGTTTAATTTCTAAGAGAACATCGAACAATTTCATACTCATCAATCTCATCTCTAATGGCTTGCGTTGTTTTGCACTACCAACTAATCATCCATTTAGTGTTTCCTTTACTTAGACAAAACACACACTTCTCCTCTTTCTTAAGTACTATCAAAACTTTTAGAGATAACATAATTAATCTATTATTTTTTCTTGTCTTCTTTAATCCTAATCTTTCTTCACTTAACATTCATTTAATTTGATTACCGATTTCAATCGAGTTACTTTTTGGCCGCACGAGTGTGTAAAGGTGAATGACTCTCTAAGCCTCTATTATGGTCAATCAGTCAAGTCCTAATCAAAAGTTATTAATTTATTACATTTTATCATTCTCTGGCTCTCTCTTTAATCTAACGGGCCATGGGTAGGCAAAAATTGCATGCTCTCTATGTGCTTGTTGCTGTGATACCAAGCAAAGCACAAAGATAGAATATTATTATTATTTTTATCCTTTTAAATCATTTCGTTTTGAAATAGATACGAATTTGATCTATCTATACATCATTGCCACAAGGATACACAACAAATAAATCCATGTTCACTAGCTTCTTCTTCTTCTTTTTTTTTAACACCTTTTAAAGAATTTATTATTAACACTTACTGTTCAAACTCTTAGGATCAAGCATTCATCAACATAGTATCAGGATATGTCATGAATGGAAAGGAAAAAAAGTTTTATCCAAATCTTCTTTTACTGATTAAATCCATTTAGTTAAGTGCGTGAAACGGTGGGCGTTGGAGCCACTTTTTATGATTACGAAAAGACCCCTTCCAATTTGAGAGTGAACAATATGGGTACAAGAATTATAACGGAACGGGTGTCGAGCATCGAATTAAAATTTTCTTCTGATTTAAGATTTTCGTTGACAAAAAAAAAAAAAAAATTCCGCATATGATTAGCAGTTAATATTTTTTCATTGCTATAAAAAAAATACATGATTCATAATTTTAAAAAGTTCATATTAAGAGAGAATATAAAATCTCAATCCTCTTTCAAAATGAGAAGAAAAACTCTTCCCAAACAGAAGTAAGTAAGACCATTCATAGGCACATAAATTTAGATAATGTTTATATATATATGTATATGACATTTTTATCCCTCTTGGACTTTGCTTTTATATATAAGTCCCTAATAAAGTTTTTATAACTCATTTTAAAGTATTAAACTAGTGATAAAAAATTACCGTTGAAGAGTAAATATTACATTTTTATGTAAAAAATAATTATTTAAGCCCTCTACAAATTGAAATTAGTAAATTCGTTCATTGAAATTTTATGTTTACTATTCAACTATATGTTTTTTCTGTGACATCTTGAACACGATCAACAAAATAAGATATTAAAAATTAATAAAAAACCTAAATGGTAAAAGATAATTTCGTAAGGAGTGAACCACCATGCCCTCTAAAAAAAAAATTAATAAATGCCATGACAAATACCATTAAGCACTTACTCTGCAGAAAAGACAAAAAAAAGGGGAACGTAGTCTCCGCTGGTAAAACAGTACATGTACCTATCGCTTTCAACAACTTCAATGATCACTTCGGCAATTTATCCTATCTTCATAAGTGGAGCCAAGTTACATATACTGGCATTTTTTATGCTTACCAAATTAAAGTTCAATATTTTCTCATAATAACTTGTCTTTTTCATCTATTTTCATAGGTAAATTTAAACAGATTTTAATTTTAAAGAGCCAAAAACAAGATACCCATCAACATTTAGAGGAAGACTGGCCGGCCAGCCAAGGGCAGTCGAGATCACAAACTTGGATGACTTGACTTCATTTAGTTTTAGCGTGCCTGCTTTTAACATTAATTAAGGCCGGCTTTGGTGATGCCATTTATTTTGTGTATTTATGATGAACGTATACGTGTGATCAGATTAGGATTTTTAAAACTTACAAGATGATCCATTCTTATTTCGCTGATAAAATAATTGGCTACTGTTGAGGGGGCTTGGCCTAGAATTATTGTGCACGGAATGCGGAATTAAGCACACTAAATAATTATAAAAATAAAGGACACATAATTTTACATGGTTCGGTAATTTTATCTGTCTACGAGAGCAAAAGAAAATAATTGTATTATTAACAATTAGTTGAATACAATATTTGAGTAAAGAAATCTCACTTTTCAAAACTCAAACACACTCAGTACTCTCACACACACTTGAAAGGAAAAATCTCTTAAATACACACACTCTCCAATTGCTCACTCTTTTAACAATTCTATAATTGAATTGTTATTCTCTCAATTTAAAATTCTCTCAAGTTTTTGGGATGATCATGGCTTTCTGAATGAAGCTCTATTTATAGTTGAGCTTCACTGCTTAAAGTCACAAAAGTAGTTAGCAAAAGTTCTGCAATTCTGCACCAAATTGAAAAACAACAAATGCAAGTTGTTCCATCTTCAATTTGCCAGTTGTTGTCAAAATAAGCTTGCGGGTTCAATGTACTTAAAATAAATCCAACATATGAGCCCCCTTTTACTTTTGACTTTTCAACAATTCTCTACCTCGGTGAAGATTTAGCCAAATTTGAGCCAACTACTAACGAATCATCATCCCCAAAGTAGCTGCATCTCTGTGACTGGCTACATACCCAAAATTACCCAAAATTTAAGATCAAGCCAACTCAAAGAATTTGAATTAGTTTCAAGCAATGTTGAAACTTAATTCCAAAAAAAAAACCTTCGTCAACATATCTGATGGGTTATCTTTGGTATTGATCTTCTTTAATAACACATCACCACCCTCAATAATCTCTCTCACGTATTGATATTTCACATCTATGTGTTTTGTCCGAGCGTGATATATTTGATTCGTCGCAAGGAATATTGCACTTTGATTATCTAAATATAAATTTTGCACCAAATTGAAAAACAACAAATCCAAGCTGTTCCATCTTCAACTTGCCAGTTGTTATCAAAATAAGCTTGTGGGTTTAATGTACTCAAAATAAATCCAACATGTAAGCCCCCTTTTACTTTTGACTTTTCAATAAGAATATCTAAATATTAAACCTAAAAGACTAGCCTATTGGGTAGAGTGGCATATCTTCCTTATAAACCTAAGTATCTCCCATTTACTAACTAATATGGGACACAACTCAACAAATCAAAGTATCTTCTCATTACTACCCAATGTGGGAAATAACTCAACAATCCCCCATTCAGACGAAACCACCATCGAACTCCAATCCTTTTATCCAACATACATGAGCTGTTCCATCACCATATTTCGGCTAACTAAGGTCTAACTCTGATACCTATGATTGGAGGGGAGGCACTTGGCTAAGGATATATAGGTATCCAACCCACAAGACCAGTCTATTAGGTAGAGTGACCTATTCTTCTTATAAACCCAAGTATATCCCCTTTACTAGCCAATGTGAAATACAACTTAACAATTACATTATGCTCACCTTTGTTTGTTTTCTTGTAAAGTTGAGGAGTAACCATTGGCAGGGAAACATAACCAGAAGCAATGAATGAGCCTAAATGAATGGATAATAATTGGGCCAAAAGTCCAAGCTTTTAAGAGGATTACGGATCAATCATCCCAATGTATATCCTTCAATAATAATAAAAAAGGGTAATAATACAATTTTCATGCACCATAGGATTATAAAATTGACAAATTAGGCTATTAAGATAAGAAAATATGAATGGAGAGAGCACTATTGTTTCACATAGTATGTGTATGTTCACGCTGGGCTTAGACTTATACAATTTTACTTGTGGATCCACTCAAAAAATCACATACTTCTTGAGAAGAAACTCATCATTATAGCCTAGTACTCATATTTAATAAAGGACGTGAAATTATAATACCCTCCACTTAAGTGTAATAATAAATAAAATATTATTTAAAAATTGTAGCATTTTTAGAATATGATCTCCACACTTTCTTGTGAATGTAAAGGTGGTCATTTTTACATGATAATTGTGTTTGTACTGTTTGAAATCACTTGACTATATATTTCTCCTGTTCATGAGACCTCAACACTTCAAATACTAAAAGAAGCACAAGAAATTGGGTTAGTTGGATTACGGCCAATTGAGTCAATCATATTACACAAACCTTATATTATTCTCAATTTCTTCTTTGACTTTCACTCTTTCTTCTCTACTTTAGGGCCTTTTCCTCTATTTCTCCTCAACATACTTTACCCAAAAGTGGCAAATTACATGAGTCTAATAATTTATTTTATTTTATTTTTGTTTGATTTTACCTCAAAGTTTATATCAAATCTTTCCCATTTATGTCACTATAAAGATAGACTCAACTACTTTTGAACCAAAAAAAAAAAAGATATTAGAGATAAACTAACTAATTAACAGATAATTTAGATAAGAAATTAGGGTCTAAATGACGATTTTAATCTAGATTACACAATATCAATGCAAGAACCCGGACATTGCCATTGATGTCAATTAGATTTGTTAAATATAAACAGCTGATTCAATAAGGAACTTAATTAACTAATCGATTGAAACCAGAATGAATTAAAGAAACAGAAAAAGGCCAATCAGAATTAAGAATACAGAACAAGCACCAAAACGCGAGCTTTAAGATTGTAAGGAAAAATGTAGATGCTTTTATTACTCAAAACTGATTACACAAGAATCATATCTCTAGAGGACATTTCAAAGAATCTTTTAAAACAAGAATCACACAATTATGTTAAGGAATGAAAGAGAAAACGATCATCTACCAGGCACTGCAAGCTAGCTTTTTTATTTTAGAAAATTTTCAGAACCTGCATAACGACCTTAACAATCTCCAGGCCACATCAGCATAAATTTACAAAATGACCCCATATTGAAGTCAATCTACACTTTAGCTATTCTCTCTCAATTGCACTTAGCTCTAGAAACTAGAATTCATGCCTTTACACTTCTCTACCTTCAAGATGTGATTCATTTTGACTCTTAACCATAAAAGCTCCACCAAAAAACCTTGAAGCACATAGCTTACTAACTAAAACCACTTCATCACCAATCAAGTTCACATAAAACTTAAATTTGACTGTTGGAATCACCTTTGTCAGCATGTTAGTAGGATTGACATCTTTGTGGATCTGACCCTTTTGCAACCTCATCTCTGATAAAATGCAACTTTACATCAATATACTTGGTCCTCTCCTGATAGACCTAATTTTTTATGAGCTGAATTGCACTCTAATTATTACAAAAGATCTTAACTGTCCTTTGCTTCAACCAAAGTTCATTCAATAACTCTCTCAGCCACATCGACTCTTTTACAGCCTCCTTTGTTACTGCAACAAATTCAGATTCAATAGATGATAAAGCCATTATGTGCTGCAAAGTTGCTTTCTAGCTTACAAGGCAACTGTCCAGCATGAATGAATATCTAAAAATAGACTTTCTCCCATCTAAGTCCCTTTTAAAATCAGAGTCTACATAGCCCTTGACTTTGCTAACTTCTTACTTGGATTTTTTATTTAGCAAACCATGATCAGAAGTACCTCTCGAATAGCTCATAGTCCACTTCACATTATCTCAATGTGTCTTACCAAGATTGCTCATAAATCTGCTAAGTACACTTACTGCATAAGCTATGTTTGCTCTCATGCATTATTGGTATAAATTCAAATGCTATAGGTGTCAATGTGCAAGTATACATAACAAGTAATATAATGATATGTATTCAAGATCGTCTTAATAGGAATTGATGTTACAGAAATTGCTACAACAATCTTAATAGTTTTGCTTGAATTGAAATTAAATTGAACAATTAATCTAATAAACCACCTAATAAAATGCAATAAGTAAATATGCAGAAAAAGAAACCCTCACGTCAACACAAGGATAAAATCAATAGGAGTGAAGTAGTTGAGTGATTAAACTCTTTTAACGGACATGACTATTTCTTGCAAATTTCGATAACATTTGCTACAGCACTGGGCAGAATCCTCATGTATCCTTAGTTGTCGCATGTTGGATGTCTTATATCTATATCCTGTTAACATTTATGTTAACATAATGTTGATTTTGATGATAACAAACAAAATTAAGAATGATTAAGTTTTTGAAAGCTTAAATTATTTTTATACGATTTAAATAAATCATTATTTTCACATTATAAAGGTTTTATATCTAATGGAAAAATAATTTTATGAAATTGGTTGTTTTTCAAGTTTATGGTTTAATTGAAAGAATTTTGAAAACTTTGAAATCAACAAGTATTACTTGAAATTTTGAGAAGGACTTATTTGAAAGGATTCATAGTAATTTGGCCTATATCATAATTTCAGAAAGTTTTGGGATTCACAAAGTATTATTAAAAAATTCTGAAATTGGACTTAATTGTAAATATTTATAATGTTTTGGGCCATACTACAGTTATGGAAAGTTTTGGGGTCAAAACTATAATTTTGGAAAATAGTGCACTGTACCGTTACTGTAGCAAGCGGCATTCCGGTTATGCTAAACGGTAATCCGGTTACGGGGCAGAATTCATCCGAATGGAAAGCGGCAATCCGGATATGCTAAACGGAATTCCGGTTACGAGGCAGAAAGCTTCTGGAGCATAAACGGCAATCCGGTTATGCTAAACGGTAATCCGATTATGGGGCAGAAACTCTCCGGATGAAAAGCGGCAATCCGGATTTCGTAAGCGGTAATCCGATTATTGGGCAGAAAGCTTCTGGAGCATAAACGGCAATCCGGTTGTGCTAAGCGGAAATCCGATTCAGGCGTAAAGCTTCTGGAGCATAAACGGCAATCCGGATATCACAAGCGGCATTCCGGATACTCAAAAATTCAAATTTTTGCCTTAACGGTAACATGCAAGCGGAATTCCGGATACCATAAACGGTAATCCGGTTATGAGTAAAAAGTGAATAACGGCTAGTTTTTTAGCTCCAACTATAAAAACTCAAAGCCAATTCATTTTTAACAACTCAAGCAAGCAAAATCAAAGAGCACACAACATATATCAAGCTCTCAAATCGCAAATCAAAAACATTGAATCATCTTTTGTTCTTCAATTTGTTCATCTACTCTTAAAGAGAGTTTTTGTTGTAATTTTTATTTCCTCATCAAATTTGTGAGTGTTTAAGTGTGTGAGACACTTGAGTGAAGAGATTAGGAGATAATCTCTTTGTTGTAAAGGTTCATTGACACCTTGAAGTCAATTGTAAGCATTTGAAGCCTTGGAAAGGCTTGGATAGTGAAATCCTCAAGCTTGGGTTGCTTGGAGGCGTGGACGTAGGCGGGGATAGCCGAACCACGTAAAAATCCTTGAGTTTGCTTTCTCCTCCCTTACTCATTTATTATTGTGCCTTTATTGAATTTATTGTTGTTGAATTTATTAAGGCATTAGATTGGATTGTTGTGTGTTTTGCTAGGATAATTTTTAAAATACCAATTCACCCCCCATCTTGGGTTGCACACTTGCATTTCATATCCAACCTAACAGTGACCAATTGTTATGCCAACATAATATATCACATTACATGTTTAGATTCTATTTATCTTATAAGGTAAATCCATATATCCAGTTTATCATTAATTTTAAATTAGGCATCAACCTTTTGGACTCAAGTTGAACTAAATCCAGGAAACCTAATCTAAAATCAAGTATTATTCTTTTATATTCCACTAAGATAGGTCCTTTTGTGGCTCTTTCCGACCTTGTATCATTAAATGAGTGGTCAGCCAAAATAATGACTTTAAATAAGTACTATTACAAAAAAAATGTTATAGCAAACATGCAGCAACATATAAATTTAGTCAAGAAGCCATTAAGATTACTTATCACTCAACTACAAATAATATTAGTTCATGGTTTGTAAAAGAAAACTAAACAACAAAGGTTCAATTGGCAAATACATTTTCATGTAAAAGAATAAACAAGAAATCAAAAGAAAAATAAGAGAGACTGAAATCCAATTGATTCTCGTAAATTCTCCACTGGTGCAGCCTTGATTCTTACTTTTGAAATTTGTTTTTCTTTGGTTTCTTTTCGGTTTTTTGATCTTGGCTGACGGCCTCCTCTATCTTTTGCATGTGTGCCTCTTTTATAGCTCAAAATTAGGGTAAACGGAGGTCCAGGACGCGCATCTTCTAGACTAGGCAACTACAGATCGCAATATGTTAATTGTTTTGCGCGAGATTTTTTCTGTCGTTATTCCAGGGTTTCTACAGCATTGGTTGTTACAACAACAACTACAACATCTGCACTATTCTATATTTGCTCCATTTCTTCTATACCCATATTCTTTTGTCGTTTTTGTAAGCCCATTGCTACAACATCGTTCTCATGAATTTTAAACTCTTGATTACCTACAATTATTCATATGTTTTAAGCACACAATTATTCAAAATCAAGCAAACTTTATTAAACTTAGACTAAAATGGATGTTAATGCAACCTATCATTAAAATGCACTAAAACATATAAATTACTCTCTAAGTAATCTTGATTTAAGCCTAAAAGTATTATGATAACTCTCATTTCATAGAGTTATCATGTATACCGTAGCATACATCAGGCTTACAATAACTTGTGAATATGGTATTTGAACTATTTAAAGACTCTCAATTTTTTTATCTTTGAGACATTTCATCAGAAAGTTTAAACTGAGCTCTTAAAGGTATCGAAACTGGTTTTCAATTCAGCATCCCAAACATATTTAACACTTTATTGACATATCTTTCTTGGTTTAGAAATAAGGTCCCAAGAACCCTATCTTTGTATATATCTATATCAAGAATTCTCTTGGCATTGCCAAGGTTTTTAATCTCAAACTCTCCATTGAGCAGATTCTTAAGCCTTTCAATATCACGAGGATTCTTACTAGAAATGAACATATGATCAATATACAATAGAAGATACACAGCTTCACATGAGTTTATGTTTTCATGATAAACACAATTATCAACAGCCATTAAATACCATAAACTGATCAAATCTCTTGTACCACTGTCTAAGAGACTGCTTTAAGCCATGAAGAGACTTATACAGATGACCAATATAATCCTCATGTTCTTTTGCTTCACAACCCTTAAGCTTTGACATTAGTATTTTCTCTTCAAGATTACCATGTAAAAAGACGGTCCTCACATCTATTTTTTCAAGCTCTAAGTCAAGTAAGGCCACCATTGCAAGAAAGACTTTAATTGAACTATGTTTGACCATTGGTGAGAAAATTTTACTGAAATCTACTCTCCCTTTTTGTGTGAAACCTTTTGCCACCAATCTTCCCTCAAACCTTGAGTCTTTAATACCTAGAATGCCTTCATTCTTCTTGAATATCCACAACTAACAATTTTTCTATTCCCTGGATTAAGAACCGAAGCTCAAGTTTGATTCCTTGTTAGAGAATCCATATCCTCTCTTATTGCTTTGATATATTTGTCGTTGTTCATGCTACTTAATGCTTCTGTATAGTTATAAGGTTCATCAATTGAAACATCTTCTACACTCATCAAATGTATATGTAATTAGGTCTGTATAAGCATATCTTACAGGTGGTCTGATAAGCCACATTTCTCTGTCCCTGGCTAATTGAAATTTCTCCAAGTCAGTGGCTTATAATATTGCACCTTTTGTTACTTTTCAATCCTATAAAACAACTTCAGGAGTTTGTGAAACACCTTCAACACCTGTTGGTCGCACATCATCTTCATGAATACTAGATAACTCTACCTCAATCTTGGCACTTTGATTAATAACTTTAGCATCTTTTGTCTTATTTACATCTATATCAATCTTAGAAATGATTTGATCATACTTATTGATCATTGTAGATTCATTAAACTGAACATCTCTACTAATTACACTCTTATGAGCATTTCCACACCAAAATTTATAACCTTTAATCCTATTTTGATAGCCAAAGAGCTTTTGCATCAAGCTTCCCTTGTTTGATGTGGACATATGCAGGACATCTAAATATCCTAAACTGTTTATAACTTGTAGGCTTTCTAGACCAAAGCTCTTCTGGAGTTTTAAAACCAATAGTTGCCAATGGACTTTTGTTTCTTGGAGATTCCTTTTTTCAGACCCAACTTTTTATTATTCTTATTTTTATGTCTATGTTCAACAACATTTTTCTTAACCACAAATACGACCCCTTTACCTTCTGCATTTCTGTTGTCTTCCTCAATTCGAAGCTTAACACACTACAACAAAAATGCCTTTTACCGAGGGACAACATCCCTAGGCAATACACGATTTTCCCTCGGTAATTACTATTTCCTAGGGAAATTTTTCGTCGGAGTCCGTCGTGAAAACGCTTGTCGTTAAAGACGCAAAGCCCACAAGCCCTCGGGAAAATTATTTGTTACCAAGGGAAATGTCCGTCGGTAACATGAAAAATATCCGTCGGTATAAGTTTTAGGACGATGAGATAAAAATATTTCCTAGGAAAGACGTTATCGGTAATAGTTTATTGCCGACAAAGTATTTTGTGGGTAATCCTATTAGTCCGTCGTAAAATAGTATACCTACAAGTTCTTGGTTGTCGGTAATGGGAACAAAAGCCGTAGGTTATATGTGCACTAACGAGGGAATTGTTCCCTCGGTAATAATACTAAATGTGTAGATACATTTATTAGCTAGGAATTTTTTCCCTCGGTAATAAAATATTTACAATGGATTTTTGACGTCGATGAAAATACATTCTCGTCGAACCTAAATACCAACGAATTTTGTTGGTTGATCACCCTTGGCATTACGTGATTGAAGATATACATTAATCCCTCAAAAATTATTGTTTTCCCTAGAAAATGTAATTCCATAATATTGATTAAATATTAAATGATTTTTAAAAGTAGATTATTTATTTCCTTTGTTATTCATTAAGCCATTTATACTTAAATTGGATAAGAATGTACCTAAATTTGATGGAAATCATAATAGTATTAACACAATCATCTGATTATTTAGTCATTGTTCAACCATATACAAAATGATTCATCTTCATCAATTGTTGCCAAGATTAATGAACAAAAAGTTACATTGCATATTCTTACTTCTCCAATATTCCATCAAGGATTTGAATAATCACTTGTAGTTTGTTCTTCATCTTCATCTTCTCCAATATTATCCTGCATAATTTTAAAACCACATTTTGTTACTCTACAATAATTAAAGAAAGAAAAAGACATTAACATGATTCAATTATAGTCTTTTCAATTTTGGGATTTAAAAGTAATCTAAGGCATCTATTTAATTTGGGATTTGAAACCTCATTGCATTGTTTAACTTCATAAACAAGGTCACGCATGTATTGAAACTAGGATCAAATGGACAAACTGAAAACAAAGACCAAATTGCAGCAAGATCACCCAATTGATTGAAAGGCTGTTAACTCTAATCGGTGCAAGTTTCTTATAAGCATTCTTGAGCTCTATTGCAATGCATTCCTTATTCAATCCCAACACTGCATAAAATTCACCACTTTTTTCTTCTTCATTAGCTATTCTTGATATTTCTATCAAAAACTAGACCAAAACAATCCAAAAACACAATCTTTTTCCTTTTGTTGTCAATAAATAATCAAAATAAACACAATTTGAGAAGCCAAAAGCACAAAAAAGAAATCATGTATGCTTTTATGTTGTTAAATAACACAAATATCAAGCTTATACCTTTGGCTTAACTTTGAGACTTAAACTACATTTTTGTGAAATACATGGAACCTTAACATTAGCTGTCATGTGTCAGAGAAGAGAAGAAGGATGAAATTAGAACAAACAAAAAATTAATTTATGTCTTTCTTTCCTGTAGCTTTTTGTTCTCCCCTACCCCTGCTGTAAACTAAGGCTGGAGAACTCTCTAAAAACCAGCCATTTATATACAATATTTTTTTTTATCAACTATTGTGCACTTAGTGTATTTGCAAACTTCCATTTACCATACACATATGTTAAAAATAAATCAAGCCACATATATTCCCTCAAATATGTGTTTTCCACCTTTTTCAACCATCAATCTTTAATAACATTATGAAAATATCATTATCAACTAGAATAGCGTAGCCCGGCAATTATTATCAAGGGTCCTTGAAAGTAAAGCAACAATACTAGAATAAATTCATGAGAAAAATACCTATTGAGATGTTTATCTATCAACAATAAATTTTTATTATA
This sequence comes from Atalantia buxifolia, assembly GCA_030444775.1. Classification (NCBI taxonomy): domain Eukaryota; kingdom Viridiplantae; phylum Streptophyta; class Magnoliopsida; order Sapindales; family Rutaceae; genus Atalantia; species Atalantia buxifolia. The sequence continues at coordinate 8,727,514 of CM059839.1, forward strand.
ACAAGTTTTATTCTTGAGCAAGAGAGAAGGGTAAAGAGAATAATCATACCTTGTTAAACTCTTGCTGGAATCTCGATTGAGACATAATAAAATTCATTTTCTCTTCCATTTTTTTCATTTGCTCTTTCACATTTCTAAGCTCACTTAATTCTTCTTCCATTTTCTCTACTTTTAGCTCCAATTCTCTCCTTGGTATCACATGAATGTCCTTATGACTTCCATCATCTAAAGAGCGGTAAACATCATTTGGTTTCATACCTATACCCAGTTGAAAACAGAATTTGGTGTCAAAACAAAATGTACAAATGGAGTTCAAACAAATTAAGTACCAACCTAATATTACTAACTTGAAATTATTTTATTTTTTGTAATAAAAGACTCAATTACAATTATAATAATACCTCCCCAGCCCACAACTCGACATTTCTTTGGTGGTCCCATTACTTGACGATAAATAGCCAAGCTGGACTTTTCAGCACCTTCACTTTGATACAAAAATTCCATGTTCTCCTGTAAAATTTCAGATAATAATGTATTTTTTATACATAAAATTAAAAAAGACAAAAATAAATTACAAGTGAACAAAGTATGTACATGCAATTCCTTTGCATGGTCACTTGCCCAGTCACCATTGCTTTTGACATGAAACTTTCTGAAGCATTCAATTGGATCAGGTTCAACTCCTGATTCATCTAACTGAAATTAAATAAAAAATTAAGGTATAAAATAGACATCAGCTCATACACACATATGTATGCATTTTTATAGTCTTTAAATGTTGAAAACTTATCAAAAAATTTACCAAATCTTTTCTACACTTAGCCATAGGAATTGAACCTGTTGTATGAGCAGTGCGCTTCAATGATCGATTACCTTTGTTTAACATACTTTTTTTCTGCATGTTATTCAAGAACAAAACCATTAAGATATATCTTGTATGTTAGTTAAAACTAAAAAGAACAAAACTTCCACATATTACCTTCCAATTCTCATTCATCCACTTATCAACCATTTGTCTCCACACAGTAGGTGGTACACAATCTGGATTATGAGCGTAGTGCTCTCCAGGTGATTTATACTTCTCAAAAATAACATTTCTCAACTCTGACATCCAATCTGAATAGCGAGATTTTACACATTTTCGGACAGCTTCTTTAAGTTCTTCCTCAGTACATGCATAAGTAAATCCCACATTCTTAAAATTTCCAAACAATCTATCAAATGCTTCTTGTGGATATTCAGAAAATGTTATCCAAGGTCCTGAGATACACTCATGGAAAATAACAGAAATTTCTCGAACGGCTTCCGTAGTTATGATCCTAACATATTAAACCATTATACTTATTCATTAACTATGCATAACAATATATTAAAGTTTGCTTATAAATCTAATAACAGCATATGAACAAGTAAATGTATATTTCAAGTAGAATAACCTGCCAGCATATATTTCCACTTCTATATTTTTGCCTCTAGATACACCTTTAGCTTTCCCACGACCTTTTCTTTTATTTCTAACTGAAAATAATACAAATAAAAATTCTGGTTGTTTAGAAATAGTCAATTAGCTTATTTTTCATTATATGACAATCTTTTTCAATTCATTTAAATAATTACCTGCTGACCATTTTTGAAGATTCCATGCCAGAAACACAAGCTTCACCATTTTGCTGTTGCACCTCACTATTTTGATGTTGCGCGTCCGATGCCATGTTGTCAGCTCGAGAAGTCCTTACATCATCATTATTGTTATTGTTGATCATATACTGATCCAAAGTGCTGCCAGCAGTCACTAATCCATTACCTTTCTTGCCCATAATTGTCAAGTATCTGTATTTTCAAAATATAAGCCATTACCAACAAGAATAATAATAGACATTAACATTCCAGTGAAAAAAGAAAAAAAAAGTGACTAATAACTAGCTCCAAGCAAAAGAAATAAAACAATCAACAATAATAATTATAATGAACAGCAGCTGATATCTGAAATTTATTTTAACTTACTTATCTACAATGGACAAAAAATAAAAAAATTAATTCATTCCACAGCCATTTGAATCTCTTCTTCCTGATATGGTTCTCCTTCATTATTAGGCATCTCATAAAGGTTACGAGGCTTTGTCTTAATTACAGTACTCCATGTAGGATCTTTTATCCCTCTCACATAGTAAGCTTGTTGTGCTTGGGATGCTAACACAAATGGCCCTTCAGTGCTCAGCTTTCTTGACATGTTAAGAACAATTTTACCATGACGATCTCTCTTAAATCCAATTCCTTGTCGAACTGTATCAAACCAGTCACAGTTAAATAATACAACTTTATTCCCTTCATTGTAATAAAGTTCAACAATTTCTTTCAACACTCCATAATAAGGCATTGCAACACTTTGATCATCACTTCTCACTACAACTTCATAGTTTTGGGTTTTTCTTGTTTCATCACGTTGTATTGTGTGAAATCGGAATCCACTTATATTGTAGCCCGAACAAAATGTTGCTCTTTTTCGAGGACCTTGAGCTAAAGAAAGCATGTGCTTATTAGCTTGTCCTTCATTATAAAGTTTTAAGATCTACAAATAGAATGACATAATAAGTTGTTACAATTACAAGTTATGCTGAAAGTCACAAGTTTTCAATTATCATGTAAAAAAAATAGTGTTTACCTTCTCTTTAAACCAACTAATAAATTCTTGTCTATGTACCTCTTCTACATTTCTAACACCTGAATGCAACAATATATTTTTGTGTTCCCTGTAAGCATATAAACTTTTTTAAGTAAAGTAGAAACTTTTTATAATGACTTTAATATTAATATTAGCCTATGACTTCATCTTACTCAATAAACGAGAGACATCCATCATAATTTTGAATCACATAAAGTGTTGCAGCATTGTGAAGAGCATGACTCAATTCCCTCACATGTAAGTTCCCATATGATCGCCCTGGTGTAGAAAAAATGGATAATGTATCTGTAGAGAGCTGACCTCCATCATAATTTCTCTCTTGTCTATTAAATTTAGTTTCCACACCGTGAAGGTAGTGAGAGCAAAAGGTTAAGCACTCATCAGCCAAGTAACCTTCTGCAATGGAACCTTCAGGACGAGCTTTGTTGCGAACATATCCCTTAAGCTTATGTAAAAACCTAGAAATATTTAAATTATATTGTAAGCTTATTTTATTAATGTAAAATCAGTAAAAAAACAAACTGGACATTACCTTTCTATTGGGTACATCCACCTATATTGTACTAAACCAGCAATCTTTGTTTCCCAAGCCAAGTGAATCGGTAAATGTATCATTATATCAAAAAAGGCTGGGGGAAAAATCCTTTCTAACTTGTAAAGAGTTACAGCCATTTGACTTTCAAGTCGATCTAACTCATCTTCTTTCAATACTTTAGCACACAACTCTCTAAAAAAATTACTTAGCTCAATTAATGCATCACATACATGTTTAGGTAAAATATCACAAACTAGTAATGGTAATAGCCTTTCTAAAAATACATGACAGTCATGTGTCTTCATATTGGCAATTTTGCCATCCTTCACATTAACACATCGTGACAAATTAGCAGAATAGCCATCCGGGACTTTTATATCAGACAACCATTGCAAGACACTTTTCTTCTCATCAGTTGTAAAAGTATAACAAGCAGGGGGCAGCACAATTTTTCCATCCACCTCAATTGGGTGAAGTTTCTGCCTTATCCTAATTTCTTTTAAATCCAACCGAGCATTTAAAGAGTCTTTGTTTTTTCCTTCAATGTTCATAATAGTGCCAAGCACATTGTCACACACGTTTTTCTCAATGTGCATAACATCTAAACAATGACGCAACAATAATGTTTTCCAATATGGCAATTGGAAAAAGATGCTATGTTTCTTCCAATTATGTTTCTTCCCAAAACCAGCAATTACTTGCTTTTTTTCAGCCTTTCCAAATGTTATAGGTCTCAAACCCTCAAGTTCATTTAAAACTTCATCACCTTCTAGACGCTTTGGTGCAGCTCTTTTATCTATTTTTCGATCAAATTGCATCTTTTGATCCCGCCACAAGTGATCTTCAGGCAAAAATCGTCTATGACCCATATAGCACAGTTTGGAACCATTTTTCAACCTACGAGATGAGGTCTCTTTAGTGCAACATGGACATGCTAACTTTCCTTTTGTACTCCAACCGGACATATTAGCATATGCTGGAAAATCATTAACAGTCCACATAACTACTGCTTTCATTTGGAAATTTTGGTTTTTTGAGACATCATATGTATCTACACCACTTTCCCATAATATTTTCAACTCCTCAATTAAAGGCCTGAAATAAACATCAATATCATTTCCCGGGTCTTTGGGTCCTGGGATAAGTAATGACATAAATATATATGGTTCTTTCATACACATCCAAGGAGGAAGATTGTATGGAAATAAAAGAATCGGCCAAGTGCTGTGCCCAATGTTCATGTTTCCAAAAGGATTAAACCCATCAGTAGCCAACCCCAACCTTACATTTCGAGGATCAGATGCAAAGGACTCGTGTGTTTTATCAAAAGCCTTCCAAGCCTCACAATCTGCTGGATGCGTTAACAGCCCATCTTTCACACGATTTTCAAAGTGCCATCTCATGTCTGCAGCAGTTTTGGATGACATGAATAACCTTTGAAGTCTTGGTGTTATCAGAAAGTAGAGCAAGATTTTCCATGGAACCTTTTTGGTAGATCCTTTAGCACCCTTTCCTTTTGGCTTCCATCTAGAAACTCCACAAACCGGACATTGAGATAGTTGTGCATTTTCCTTATAATAAATGACACAATCATTTTTACATGCATCAATTTTCTCATAATGGAGACCAAGATCGTTTACAATTTTCTTTGCCTTATAGTTGGAAGTAGGCATCTTTTCACACATTGGAAACACATCTTTCAATAGCTCCAACAACATGTTGAAAGATTTATTGCTCTAACCATTGATGCACTTAATGTGCATCAATTTGACCATAAAAGATAAGTTGGAGTACTTCTCACAATTTGGATATAAAGGTTGTTCAACTTCTTTCACCAAATTAAAGAACGTTTGTGCCTCCTCATTAGGATCTTGAGAAAAACCTTCTTGGATCATGTTAAACATCTCATTTTGCTGAATACTCTCATAATTTTCATTCCCATCATCAGCATTCCCATCAGTGTCACTATCACTATCACCATTCTCCCCATGGCAATACCAAGTAGTATAATCACGCCTTATCCCTTCCTCTAAAAGATGCTTATGTACTTCACTTCGAACCCTTCTATACCTATTACTACATTTGACACACGGACATAATATTTTCATATCCTCTTCTTGAATATGACGATACGCATAATCAAGAAAAGATGGTACTCCATTGTAATAACCCATTGTTGACCTTGGCAATTGCATCCAAGATTTATCTGGCGACATCTTACTAACAACCTTGACAAAGAAATTAAGATAAACATTTCAACCTTGAAAAAGAAATCAAGCAGAGCAAATGTGCTTACTATACTAAAGTTATAAAACTGCAGAAACAATTGCTGGTTCTTGCAGTTTTGTGTTCTAAACTGCATAAACAACAGTAAGAATATGCTTGCTGTTTTTCCTACTACAAAACTATAGAAAAAATTTAATCGTTCTGCCCAAAAGTCCAAAAACAACAATTTGGTTTGCATTTGTGCAGAAATGCGAGAAATAGTTCTTTCTCTTTGGGCAAAAGTGTAGAAAGATCTTATTTTCTTGTGGAAAAGTGCGAAAAACAGAAAATTTGTTTTTCTTTGGGCAAAAAAGTCAGAAACTTGTTGTTTGTTTTTGCTTGGCAAAAAATCTTGAAAAGAAACAGCATTTTTTTTCTTTGTGCAAAAGTACAGAAACAGCTGCTGTTTTGAGTATTAAACTGTAGAAACAATTACACATCCATATTGTATGAGAGAGGGCAGCGCTTAGCATGTTTAAGAAATGAATGGCACAGAACAAAAGTTGAAAATCTAACATTTTACCTAAGAGTCATAGGAAGTTCAACATAAGTTATGAGCAATTCGAAGATATATACCTGAGCTATCAGAGGCTTTTCTAGCACATTACAAGAATGATGAGTAAACTTTTTTAAATTTCACTTCAGTTCTTGAGAAGCTGTCAAAAAAAAAAAAAGATAAAGATAAAGAAAAAAACCAATGTAAGATTTATAGAGCAAACAAAATTCACAATAGCTTTAAACTATTATAGTAAAGTATTTTATCAGCAATGAGATTATCTACGGCTCAAAAAATCCAAAACTTGTCCAGCTTGTACACCATGAAAATCACGAAAACAATTTTTGACATCCCATAGGTCCTTAACTTGTTCTAAGAACTGAAAATTCAATTAATTAACCTAAAGAAATTAAAAGATTAATTAACTAGAGATTGATGCAGCAATAAAAGAAATAAGAGTATGACGTTTCAAAATTAGTTGAAGGTGCTGACCTAATTGCCGACTCTGACCAACGTTCGTTTTTCTTCTTCAGTTGATTTTGGGGGAAACAAAAGAAAAGGAGAATTTCAGCTCCTGGCTCATTGGTGAAAAAGAAGATTTTGACTTTTTGTAAATTGATGAAAATGAAGAATTTTGGCTTTTAGCAGATTGGCTTAAAAGAAGGATTTTAGCAAATTGGGCAAACTCTGAAACAGACGAAGGAAGAAGTACCTGGGGACTTTGCCCGCTTTTTCTTTCTTTTGGCGGTATACTAAAATTTCATTAATACACTTTTCTTTTTTCTTAAACATTTATATATTACTATCAAATTAATGTTCTTTTTGTGGCATTGAAAATGTGCAGTGTTAATTAATTTTTTAATTAGCATTTAAAATATGATACTAATTGAAGATTAATTATAATAAAAAATAATAAAATGTTATCACTTGTCAACTAAAAAAAAATGTTACCACTTGTAACAACTTTTTTGTAATCATTTGTTTATACACATTTGATCCTATCGTAGCATTTTATAAGTGCTATGTTAGATAATCTAATACCGCATGTAAAATTTTTTAGTAATTGAAGAATAGTACAACAAAAAAATGTTAGTCCTTGGAAAACTAATTGTAGAATTTTTTTTTGGGGAAATGTAACCATATGGGAAAAAATGATACTATATCATGTTATCAAAAATGATATTTGTTGTAGTGTGCTCGAGAATCATTAAACAAACCTAACATATTTAGTATATAAATTAAGTTCTTTTTGGTTTAGAGAACAAATAGCAAAGACTAAGAAATGTACGAACATCACATATTCTACGCGTAACAATACAATCTTATTCTATCTTTCTTGGGAAACGAAAGGTATGAAAATAACCTTCCAACTGTGATAAAAGAAATCCAATGTATAAAATTGATGAAGAAAATCTGCTACAATTATATTTGGTTGCTTCAAATAGGAAGTGTTTTCATAAATTTAATATGCAACATGCAAGGAATTTTGCTGAATCGTGAATGGTTTTCTTTTTTAACAAGCTCTAATATTTCTTGCTAATGCGGAAAAAGAATGATAGCAACTAAAAGTTGTAAACTAAAATTCCAAATATCCGTTTAATTAAAGAGACAACGAATTAGTGAAGGGTTTTTTGAATTTTCATAAAATTAGATCAACAATTTAAAAAAATCCCTAATTTCCGAGGGATAATTGAATCTGTTGGTAAAAATTTTGGCAGGTCAATGCGCGGGAATGAATTCTTTTACCGAGAGACTTTTGCACCTTTTCCGAGGGATAGGAACTCTAGGTAATATGGTTATTATAATTACCAACGGATTACAAATTCCCTTGGCAATAATTAACTTTAACAAAGGAATCTTCTATTTATTTCCGAGAAACATTGCAATCGTCGGTGGAAAATTTTGGCGCACAAAATATTACCGAGGGAATTTTGCTATTTTTCCGGGGAATAATGAGTGTAGCAAATACTACTGATTTTTTCTTTTATTACCCACGGATTTAAAAGTCCCTCGGAAATATGTTAATATTGCTGAGGGCCTTGTCTACTTATTCCGACCAATATTGATGTCGTCGGTACAATATTTTGGCGCAATAAATTCGCGCGAAAAATTATTACAATACCGAGGAATTATTTTTTATTTTGCCGACGATTTAAAAAAGTGTAGGTAATATTGTTGCTTTTTCCAACATTTGCCGACGGATTCCAAATTCCCTTGTAAATATTCAACTTTAACGAGGGAATGTTCTGCTTATTTCCGAGGATATTGATATCCTAGCTAACAATATATGTGTTTTTATCTGATTACCTACGAATAATAAATCTCCTTAGGAAAATGTATCTTTAGCGAGGGAATTTTGGTTCCCTCGGAAAAAGGTGGTCGGAACTACTCTTTTTTGTTGTAGTGACAACCAGCCTTCAATGTTCATCTCCTTGCGTTTATGCTTCAAATAACTCTGGAAATCTTTCCAAGTATGAGGTAATTTTTTAATAATTACAGCCACTTGAAAAGTTTCACTCAGCACCATCCCTTCAGTAAGGATTTCAGATAATATGATCTGAAGCTCTTGTACTTGACTTATCATAGTTTTGGAATCCACCATAAGCGGCCAACAACAAACTTTTTGGTACTAGCATCCTCTATTTTATATTTCTGTTCTAAGGATTCCCAAAGTTCATTGGCTGTTCTTTTTCCAATGTATACATTATAAAAGGTATTACTCAGCCTATTCATTACATAATTTCTAAAAAAAAAATTTAAATGATGCCACGCATCAATTGCACTAGCAATTTGAACATTAGTTTCACCCTCTTTGGGTTTAGGAGCATCCTCCGTCAAGAACCTCGCAAGGTTTAACATGGTCAGATAAAAGAACATCTTTCCGCATGATTCATAGTAATAACCATAGAGGCTGGTTTTTTCACAACAGATGGTCCAGCAGCATAAGCTAAAATATGGGCAGTCTTAATCATAGTTGGAATCTTATCATTGCTTTCAGTTGCCATCTCAATGTTAAATCTTTTTTAAGATTATTAGAAACAAAAAAATTATAGTGAGTGAGCAATTAAAAGCAGCAAATAAATGTGAACAGAATAAGAACAGAGTAAATAAAGCAGCAACTGGAAATCACAGAAACAATCAACAAATAAACTAAAGAAGATAAAAATAGAAAACACAAAATAAAATAAGGAAAATCTCGAGGCCTGTTTAGCAACACTGTCCTTAAAACATATTTACCACCTATTGTGGTCCTTTAGGTTTTTTAGTAATTGTTTCCTAGGATACAATGGGTACGAATTATTTGTCAAGTAAACACGTATAACTTCGACGGACCACAACAGTGAAGAAACTCGATCAAAAATCAAGACGTTAGAAGTAGGGAAAAAGATTTTGTTAAGTGCTCTGTGCATTTTAATTGCTGTGTCCAAAACAGAAGAGGAAGCTAACTTTTTATACACATGTGGGTATGTAATAGTAGCATAAAATTGAATTTTAGAATTCAATATGTGATTTAATTCTGTAACAGCATATTGAATTCAATATTCAATTGCGTAACAGCTCAAAATTAATTTACAAAATAAAAGCTGCTTTTGATTTTAATTGTGAAACTATTAAAAAATTTAAAAGGAAATTAAAAACGTGGCCATGCAGACCTGGACGATTTTGGGCCGACATTCGTGTACGCAGGTCGCGTGAGCGCACACGAGTTCAACCAAATCGGTCTTGGATTCGCCCCTTTGCACATGCACGTGTGGAGAGAGCTTCTATCCTTAAAATTCTTGCTCATGCATGGATAAGTATTTATATATAAACATAAATCTCTTAGCTTATTTTTTCCTTGTGGGATAAGTCCTATTTCCTTTCAAATTTCTAATTTCAAGTGTTCATTTTGAGAGTCATTTTCTTATTCACCCAAGCATCATCTTGAGTGAATGAATATACCATTTCAAAGTATTCACGGAGTAGAATTTGAACCTCTCAAGATTTTCCACTTTCGCTAAGTGATTCCCACTCAAAATGTACCTTCAAAATAACATATTAGTATGTTATTTTTTCAATAATCCCCTACATGAATGAAAATTGGCAGTAAAATAGAAAACCGCTAAATTTTGATGACCTTAATGGTTGAGGTCACTGATCGATACTAAGCATAAGATAGGTAGGTCTTATCCTTTGAACCTTTTCTTGTGATAATATATTTACTTTACTGGCTGATTAGTAGACGCAATATCTTTGAACTAGCTTTGGCAATCTACCCCGACCCTATATTTGGCCTGATTGACCCGACCCTAATTTTTAGGGTTTTGGCCCGAATTTTCAAGTTTAAGGTCGGGTTAGGGCCAAACTTTTAAGGCCTGACCAAAATTCGGGTCAGGGTCGGGCTTAAAGCAGGCCCGACCCGACCCTATTAAAAAAAAAACTAATACAAGTTAACACACGCACACAACACATCCTCACAACATCACACATTGGGTGTTTTTAATTTAATTGCATTATATTTTTATTTGTATAAGACATGAGTTTTTTATTTTTAATTTTTTATGTTGGGTTGTTGAGTTGAATTGTGTATGGCTAAAATGGTTGTGGAATTACATTGTGTGTTTTTTATTTAATTGCATTGTGTGTTTTTCATGTTGGATGTTAGAATTGATTTGTGTGTGGGGTTGAAATAGTTGTGGAATTGGTTGAAATGGTTGTGGAAAGTGGAATTGAATTGTGTTTGAAATGGTTGATGAATTGCCGAATTGGTTGAAATGGTAGTGGGAAATGGGAATTGAATTGTGGGGTTAACTATTTCGGTAGGGTCGGGTTGGTCCTGACCCGATGTTGGCCCAATTCGGGTCGGGACGACTAAATAGTGTTTGGATTTTTTTAGGGTCGGGTTTTAAAGTTTCTTGATCGGGTCGGGTTGAGCTTTGGCCAAGCCCGAGCCCGACCCGACATTTTGCCATTTCTACTTTGAATTGTTCAGTCGTTTGTGTAAATGATCATATACTACACACAAGTATCTCTCCTAATACTGTTGAGTTCTCATGGTTATGTTCTTTTTAGCCTGATCCCAAAAGTTAAAGGCTGGAATTAGAATATATTATAATCGGAATGAGAAATTAAAATCAGAATAAGTTGTTTACTTTAGCTATAAGAATTGAAATTGGAATAAACTGCATTCCCATTAATGTGTTTCTTTTTCTTGCAATCGGAATTGACTGTTATAAGTTACTGAAATACCTTAGGTAATTATTGTCTCTAGTATTATTATTATATATAATAATAATAACAATAATAAGGATAAACAAATAATAATAAAACTACAAATAATAATAATAATGAAAATAACATTAATTAAACTAATTAATTTAATTAATAATAATGAAATAACGACAATAATAATAATAATTAAAATAATAAAGTTAATATATCTAAATACTAATACCAACAATAACAATAAGAACAGTAGCAACATGGATGACAGTAATAATAATAATTAATAAAATAAAAATAAAAATAAAAATAGAATGAAGAGATTTGACAATGATAATAATAATAATAATAATAATAATAATGTTCACTAATAATAATTAAAATAATAAAGTGAATATATTTTAATAAAATAATAATAATGACAGTTATATTAATAAAAATAATAAATTTTGATGATGATGACAATAATTAGAATAATTAAAATAAAAATAATAATAATAATTATTATTATTATTATCATCATCATCATCATCATCATCATCATCATCATCATTAATTATCGTTATTATAATCATCATCATTATAATAATAAAGGACTTATTTGTAAATATTACAAAATTTTTGAGTATTTTCATAAATTCTTTAGGGATCAAAATGAAAAAAATGACATAATTTGATTAAGGGTACCTTTTGGGAATTATGAAAATTTAATAGGGGCAAAGTAGGTAGTTTTGGGAACCAAAATTTGATTCCCAACTCTCATTGGGAATGAAATCAATGGTAATGATTCCCAAATTTGTGGGTCTTTCATGATTCCGATTTCGATTTCAATTTCCACTCTTATTTTGTGAAGTAAACATTGTTAATGACTCTGATTCTTATTTCGATTCTGTTGAAACCAAATCAATCACCAAGATCAACTTGGAATCCCCAAGACCCACTCTAAGAAACTTGATCTTGTTCTGGAACTATCACTAGACCGAGCTCTAACAAAGATTTAGATTTAGTAACTGAAATCAATCACACAATCAAAAGAAAAATAGATCACATACTGCACCAAGAATTGTAGTGGTTCGGCAAATTTCTTAGCTACATCCACTGTGAGAAACGAAGCAAGTTTTTACTGATTTTCAAAGCACAAGCTACAAATATGAAGAGTACATGTAACTCAATTAAATCCCTTCAGTAACAGATCTTAGGTTCTTTTAAACTCCACTCAGAATAATCTAGAAGAGCCCCAAGAAACCAACTCACGCTCCTGGGTTTCCCAGCCAAGAAAATCTTTAGCTGCCTCCTGCATGAACTAACAGAAAAAACCACTTATTGAATCTGCTCTGGGACACTTGTCAGATGCTCAAGCAATTCTGCTACTCAAAACGCAGACGTGGCTGCCGTTTGAATTAGTTGAACATGTGATGCATCATGTGCATGACTAATGCACCTAGCCGACATAGCATTTGCATCACATAGGCTCTGAACTTAAATGCTTGACGTGTCATTACTGTTTCTGACAAGCAATCGACATGTCTTACATATCCCCAAAGTTCAAATTTGAGCTTCACAACTTCAACATTCTCCACCTTGAACTCAAATCAGTTACTCCTGAGCTTCAGCCTCTTACATCATTCCTGCAGTTTTACAGCCTGTAGATTCTAACTGAGTTTATACAGAACTCTAGCTTGGCTATTGGTACAGCCTTTGTCAGCATATCTGCAATGTTGTCATCAGTGTGTATCTTCATCAGCTTCACCACACCTCTAGACACCTCCAGCCTGACAAAGTGCAGTTTAATGTCAATGTGCTTTGTCTTTTCGTGATGCACCTGGTTCTTGCTTAGGTAAATTGTACTTTGACTGTCACAGTGAACAGCCACCTGCTTTTATTCATATCCCAATTCTGTAACCAATCTTCTAAGCCATATTGCCTCTTTAAAAGCTTCTACAGTTGCTGTATATTCAGCTTCTATTTTGATAGTGCAACAACACTTTGCAATGAGGCTTTCCAATTTATGGTACCATTACTGAGTGTGAACAAGTAGCCTGTCAGAGACCTCATTTTATCTAGATCCCCTGCATAATCAGCATCTACATAGCTTTTAACATAAACTCCAGTACTTCTTTGGCTCCATAGATAAGACCATAATTAGCAATTCCACTAAGATATCTTAAGATCCATTTTACATCTCTTCAATGCTCCTTTCTAGGATTAGCCATGTACCTGGAAACTACACTTACTGCATAGGAGATATTTGGCCTGGTTAGGACCATGGCATACATTAAGCACCCAACAACACTTCATTATAGAATTATGCTCATTTCAACCTTTTCATCTTCAGTTCTTAGACACTGGTTGCAACACAGCCTGAAATGAGCTGACAGAAGAGTTTGAACTGGTTTTGAGTCCACCATTTCAAACCTCTCAAGTACTTTCTTGATATAACAGTGTTGTAATAGCTTTAGTATCCTTTCCTTACTATCTCTTAGCAGCTCCACTCTAAGGATCTTCTTGACTGCTCCAAGATCCTTCATCTCAAATGCATTCTTCAACTGCTTCTTTAATTCATCTATCTGATCCATATGTTTACATGCTATAAGCATGTCATCCACATACAACAGCAGGTAGATTTTACTTCCATCTCTTAAATCTTTGTGGTATACACAGCAATCATAAGAGCATCTTTGAAAGCTGTTCTCAGCCATAAACTTATCATATCTTAAATACCATTGTCTCGGGGATTGCTTTAATCTATAAAGAGACTTCTTCAAATGGCACACTTGATCAGTTTTCTCTAGATTCTCATAACCTTCTGGTTGTGCCATTACAATCATTTCTTCCAATTCACCATGAAGGAATGTAGTCTTGACATCTATCTATTCTAGGTACATTCATTCACTACAACAAGTGCTAATATAATCCTCAAGAAAGAGTGTCTTACCATTGGGAAAAAGACTTCATTAAAGTCAATGCCCTCTTTTTGTGTGAAGCCTTTGGCAACCAGCCTGGCTTTGAATCTAAGTGGTTCAACTCCTGGAATATCCTCTTTGACCTTGTAAATCCATTTGCAGCCAACTACCTTCTTCTTTGCTGGTTTTGGAATCAGATTCTAAGTGTGGTTTTTATTTAGTGATTTCATTTCTTCATCCATAGCTGCAATCCACTTCTTTGAGTCCTTACTACTGATTGCTTCAATGTAAGTTTTTGGTTCATCAATTTCTATTTCCTGTGCTGCTGATAACGCAAATGCAATCAAGTCTATATATGCATACCTCTTAGGTGGCTTTGATTCCCTCTTCTTTCTACCTCTTACCAGCTAATAATCTCTGATATCATCATCACCTTCTGATTCTTCTTCTGTTGCAGAAAAATCCCTTTCAGGTGTATTATCAAGCCTTAAATTTGTATAAGCTTCAGTGCTTGAGCTTGGAAGCTCTACCTCAAAGGAAGTCTTCTTGTCACTCTTTATATTTTTCTCAATAGTTTGCTTCTCGAAGGCTAAATTTTGAAACATCTCATGTTCATTAAACACCACATCCCTGCTGATTATAGCCCTTAGTGGCCTCATGTCAGTATACCATAATTTGTATCCCTTTACATCAGCAGGATAACCTAAAAACACACATTTTAAAGCCCTGTGCTCCAGCTTCCCTTGCTTGATATGAGCATAGGCTGGGCAACCAAATACTCTTATATGAGAATAGTCTGCTGGTTTACCAGACTAGAGCTCATATGGAGTTCGAAAATTAATTCCAGAAGAGGGACTCATGTTTACTATGTAGCATGCAGTATCTAGAGCTTCAGCCCATAGGTTCATGGATAGCTTTGAGTGAATAAGCATACACCTAACTTTATCTATTAGGGTCCTATTCATTCTTTCAGCTAATCCATTTTGTTGTGGAGTATGTCTTACAGTTTTATGTTTAACTATGCCATGTTTTCTGTAAAAATCATCAAAGTCCTTATTACAGAACTATAATCAATTGTTTGTTCTCAGTCTTCTTGCCTTCCTATTTGTCTGTGTTTCAACTAGTGTTTTCCAAGTCTTGAACTGATCAAACACTCTATCTTTACTCTTCAACACAAACACCTAGACCATTCTTAAGAAATCATCAATAAGAGATAAGAAATACCTAGCCCCACCTAGAAAAGCTGTCTGTGCAAGCCCCCACAGATCAGCATGAATGTAGTCTAGAGTTCCCTTTGAGTTATGAATTCCAGTACTGAATTTCACTCTTGAAGATTTTCCTAGGACACAATCTTCACAAAACCTCAAAGACTCTATCTTATCTGCACCTAAAACCCCCTACTTTGATTATTCCTTTAAGCCCCTTTCACTGATGTCTAACCTCTTATGCCACAACATAGTTTTGTTTAGGTTCTGGTTTGACATAGCAACATCCCCTGTAACAGCTGAGCCCTGAAGTACATACAGGTCATTACTTATGTTTCCTTTCATTACAGCCATTGACCCCTTCATAACCTTTAAAGTCCCTGACTCAAGTTTGACTAGGCACCCCATTTTATCCAGTATTTCTAGGGAGATAAGGTTTCTTTTAAGTTCTGGCACATGTCTAACATCCCTTAGTTCCCTAATCATGCCATCAAACATTTTTAGCCTAATTAAACCCTTGCCAACCACTCTACAGCTTGAATAATTATCCATTACAATTATTCCACCATCACAAGCTTCATAATTTATGAATAAATTTTTACTTGGGCCCATGTGGAAGGAACAACCAGAATCTAAAACCCAATTACCTTTGGTTTGAGCATTAGTTGCTATTAGGACTCCAGCTGAGTCATAGCAATCAGATTCTTCAAATTCTAATGCAACAACAACATCCTCACTCTTCTACTTTGCATCTTTTTTCTTGTTTTTCATCTCAGGGCAATCCATCTTGAAATGTCCTTCTTTATGGCAATAGAAGCAATTCAAGTTCTTTGGCCTGGATTTTGATCTCTTCTTTTTACCCTTACTGGTATCTTTCTTTTCAGTCCTTCCCCTTACTGTCAGGCTTTCTCCATCCCTGGCTTCTCTCTTGATTGCAGCCTTGGAACTCAGAACTTCCTTTACATCTACCATAAAGAGAGTCTGTCTCTCATAAATCAATGTATCCACAAGATTCTCATAGGAACTTGGTAGTGAACAGAGCAGAATCATGGTTTTATCTTCATCATCAATTTTCACATTGATGTCTTCAAGATCCAAAATGATCTTGTTGAAACCATCAATATAGTCAGTGATTGATGATCCTTCATCCATCTGCAAAGTATAGAGCTTCTTCTTTGTGGCAAGTCTTTTGGCCATTGACTTCTTTGTGTATAAGTCTTCGAGTTTATTCCATAATCCTACTGCTATTTTTTCCCCTACCAATTTCTCTAAGTACACCATCACCAAGGCTTAGAATGATTACACAGTGTGCCCTATTAAGCACACCTAGTAATTATTCTTTATTTCATTGGCTTCTTAGATGATGACTCTTCATCAAGTGCAACATCCAACTTTTGATACACCAGTAAGGCTCTCATCTTGAGCCTCTATAGGTGAAAATCATTTTCGCCTGTATACTTCTCCACCTCGAGCTTAGTTGATGCCACTACAGAGACCAAGAAACCAGAGATAAGCTCTGATAGCAATTTGTTGAAACCAAATCAATCACCAAGATCAACTTAAAATCCCTAAGACCTACTCTAAGAAACTTGATCTTATTCTAGAACTATCACTAGACCGAGCTCTAACAAAGATTTAGATTTAGTAACTGAAATCAATCACACAATCAAAAGAAAAACAGATCACACACTGCACCAAGAATTATAGTGGTTAGGCAAATTTCTTGCCTATATCCATTGTGAGAAACGAAGCAAGTTTTTACTGATTTTCAAAGCACAAGCTACAAATATGAAGAGTACATGTAACTCAATTAAATCCCTTCAGTAACAAATCGTAGGTTCTTTTAAACTCCACTGAGAATAATCTGAAAGAGTCCCAAGAAACCAGCTCACGCTCCTAGGTTTCCCAGCCAAGAAAATCTTTAGCTGTCTCCGCATGAACTAATAGAAAAACTCATTTCTTGAATCTGCTCTGGGACACTTGTCAGATGCTCAAGCAATTCTGCTACTCGAAACACAGACGTGGCTGCCGTTTGAATTAGTTGAACATGTGATGCATCACGTGCATGACTAACGCACCCAGCCGACATAGCATTTGCATCACATAGCTACTCTGAACTTAAATGCTTAACATGTTGTTACTCTTTCTGACAAGCAATCGACATATCTTACATATCCCCAAAGTTCAGATTTGAGCTACACAACTTCAACAGTTTCTGAAAAATCAGGGAAGCAAACATACCTTTAATGAATTAGGATGTATACTTTTCTTCATGTGTTTGTGAAATTTATTGTAAGAATTTAAGTGAAAGCTTAGCCGTTGATTTTAGGATCACGGAAGAGTTGCAAAGTACTTCAATCGGATAATGTTTACCAACCATTTCAAAATGTAGATTCCACTCTCAGTTCTATAGTATATGATTTAATATTACTTAATAACAAAGACACTAAGAGAGTAGTAGAAGCCTTCATTATAATTTTAGCCATAATTTTGGGAGCATGACCAGCTGCCATGTGTGATTTGGGAATGGATTGTGTATAAATGCCTGAAAATGGGATAAATAAACATGCAACCAATACCTCTCTGATTGGTGGGTTAATCTTTTTGTATTGTAGAAAAAAATCATTCTATTGATGGATTTGGTAATGGGTATTGAAGATTATTAGCATTGCAACTGGGATCGAAGTGTTCAAGCTAGCATTCCGTTCATAGCTTCCTAGGTTCCTCTTCAGTGCAGATATAAAGATCAAAGTGTTCGAGACAGCATTGCAACTACTAAGATATTCCTGGAAATTTCAATTACATTTCATTAAGTTTGTCAAACCATCCCTAAAGTATTTGAAAATTATTCATGGTTAAGTTACAAATAGTCTAGAAAGACTTAAATTAGACAATGATTATGTGACTCATAAGTAATTTTTTTTTTTCTTCACCCGAAACTTGTTTTTTCCCTTATCAATATTTTAATTTATCTAATACAAAAGAGCAAGTTGGCAATTATTAGGTTAGGATCATTACTTTGAAAATTTTTTGTTTTGGAACTAAGCTGGTGTTGATGCCCTAATTATTCAATAGTAACTAAGTTTTGTTGTAATTGAATGAATTATTGCTCACATAGAGTTTTCTGAACTGGCTGCAAAAAAGAATAGCAATAGAAAAATTATCTCTACACCATCTCCGTTTTGTCATAAGTACATTTAATCACTACAAAATTTTCACCGTTTTTGTTTTTAAAACTTGTATCAATCAACTACTTTGATACTAATAAAATTTAGAATCTGGAAAATAATTTAAATAAAATGACCATTTTAAACCCTAAATAAATTAAAAGATCATTTTATCTTACAAAATTTTGAAAAATAAAAAATTATAATTACAAGAATACCTTTGAATTTAATAAAACATATAAATCTCAGAGTACAACATGTTAAGTTTTGTAATTATAATTTTTAAATAATAATTTTTGTAATTATAATTTTTAATTATTTAAAGTTGACTTAGACTATTATTATTTTGCTGATAAATTTAACAATGAAAATCTTTTCATAATCGTGATTGTAGGATTCATAATTTTTTATTAGTTTGAGGTACTACTAAAAAACAAAAAAAAAAGGAAAATATTTGAGATGAGTATTACGCGTTTTGTAGGTCAAAAGGATTTTAAAAGTTTAAAAATATTTTATCTATTAATTAAATGCTATTCACACACCCATTTACCAATAATATTTTATTAATTAAATAAATAAATGGTAATTATAATTTTTTATTTTTCAAAATTTTATAGGATACAATGGTCTTTTAATTCATTTACAGTAAAATAGTCATTTTATTTAAATTCTTTAATGGATTTTAATTTTATTAGTGTAAAAATGATTAATTGATACAAGTTTAGAAATGAAGGTGGTGTAGATAAGATATTAAAATTTTATGGTGGTTAAATATACATATAATAAAATTAAGTGGTGTGAGATAATTTTCACAAAATAATAAGATTAAGATGAGTGGTAAATTGAAAGAGGTTGGAGCTCAAAGAGATAAAGTAAAAAGTCAGGGTAGCACTTAACCCTCTGGTGACTTGCCGGCGTACTCTAGACAGAAATTAAGTGACAGGTATGACATTCAGATTATACCAGCAAAGGGTAATATTTCTTCCATCTACAAGAAGAGAAATATATTAACCCCAAAAAAAAACTGCTTTCCGCTGCACAAGTTTAAGGAGAAATGAGTGGCACCAATGTCAATTCCAATAAGGTTAAAAGGGTACGTGAACGAACAACAAGGCAGTGCTCTGACTATAAGAAGGATGCGGTGCCCAACATTACCGATGATAAGTATGAGTTGGAGGGATACTCTTCAGATAATGACAAGACATGATTGTATAGATCAATAGAAAATGAGGAGGAATCTTGGGATGAAGGATTTTTGTTTGTGGGTTGATCGAATAGAATGGTTATTCGTTTAGGTCAACGATTTAAAGATGTATGTCAGTTTCGACGAGCTCTTGAGGTAATTGCGCGCAATACGTGAAGGATTCAAAATCGGCATTGTGTAGAATGGCGGCAAGTTTGTAAGTTGCGATTGTGCTGCCCTGTGCTGTGACTAGAAAATCAGCGTGTCAAATCATTCCAATGGCAAAGGTTTTCAGGTGACACAGCTTGTGCAACATCACACCAGGAAGAGAAAAGCTATAGAATTTCTGATGAGTTCAGAGTGGATTGCTACTATGTACCTTCATTTATATATGGAAATTTTAACGAGATATACCACCTTTATCGAAGAACGGATTGCTGCCACGTACGCTATAAAATGCCCTCCGTGCGGTATACTAGAAGATGAAAAGAGAACAAAGAATCTGCTTGGAATTGATCGTGCTGATGTATATTCATATCTATTAAAGTACATAGAGGGGATGAAACATATCAACCGTTAGAATTTCGTCATATTAAAGAGGGATAGTGAAGTAGATGGGGATGAAGATACTTTCAAGAGAATATTTGTTCTCTTACATGAACCTGCTTATGCTTTCAAGTATTATCTGAGGAGATTCCTTGCTATTGATAGTAGGGAAATCAAGGGGCCATATAGAAGTGTGATGACGGTGGCAGCAGGAATTGATGCAAATAATGGGATTCTGCCCATAGATTTCTGCGAAGTCCTGGCAATGGACTTGGTATCTTGGAGATTTTTTCTAGACAATCTAATAAAGGCTTTGCATTTGGAAACCGGCGAAGGTTCTTTTGTATTATTTTATGGCGAAAATGGAGTAGACTATGCCATGGACGAATTCCTCTCTCAGGCCAAATACAGACAATGCAGTTGAAATATTAAGTTCAAAATGGTAAATAAATTCCCTGAAGAACGATACAACACTTATTCTAGGCTGCATGTCATAGTGCCTATGCTTAATGATTCCAGAAGTACACGGAAATGATAAGGATGAAAGTCAGGAATGCCATGCCTGGTTAATGATATGGTTTGATATCACTAGGCTTGTTATTGCATTCCTAACTGGGTGAAGTGCATCCATATAACACTTATGGTGACTGAACAACTTACTAACTTAGGATATTCTTCATGAAGCATTTGGGTAAGAGCACTGATAAGAGGTAAACTGGCACAACACAGGCTACAACTTGCATTTGAACGACAAAGATTGGCAGTGTTAGACTTTCTTTACTACAAATTCTACCCATGTGTTCAATAGCTAATTGAACAACGTCTGATAGCAGGTCGATGGCTGACTATGGGACAGAAAAAGGGACACTTCTGAGAGTGATAGACTGTGCTTCTACTGTCTATGAGGCGAACATTGAAAGAAAAATATGAAATTGTAGATTATGGCAGAAGTTAGGACTTCCCTGCTCTCATGTTTGCAAATGCATTCCATTTAAAGCTCAAACCATCGAGGATTATGTACACGAAATGATGATTGTTGGTCAGTTTATAACGACACATGCACTGGGAATGATGGCAATTCCAAACGAAAGTGTGTTGAAGCGGCACTGTTCTGCTCATTTTCTCCCTTCTTCGAGTGCTATTATCGAGCCTGTAAATAGGAAATCTGGGACTGCAAGGCGTTCAACATCAACTGTAGAAGTCACACCTGACATGAACACTTATAGGAGAGGCAAAGTTACCATACCTTTAATCACAAATAAAAAGTATCAGTATACATGTCTTGTAACAGCATTATACATGTCCTGTGCATTCCTAAACAGAACCCCATTATATTGATTCTGAATTTTTCTTATTGTAACAGTTTATCCACAGTCCATGCGTGGCCACCACTCCTTCTGCGCTGTGACTTCTTGAGGCAACCATCAAGCAAGCAATGATGATTCAATAAGTAAGTTTTGTGTGCTCTTATTGATAGTTGATTTTTTATTTAATTTTCTTCGCGAATCATTTTGCAGGCCAATTATGGTGACTCTTGAGGAACAACCCAACCTCAAGGCTTAATATCTTCTACACCAACCAGGATAAATTGATGCAAGCCATGCGTTCTAATTGTTGAAATATTAACTTGTAATCTAGAGAAATCTTCAATTATTAGTTTCTAGACATATTTGAGCATCTATAAAATATCTTCAATTATAAGGCAATTGTTAAGTTACTATTGATGCAAAAAATAGTAATAAGTTATGGGATCCGCATGTGTTTTATTAAGGGCTGTAAGTTATATAAACAGTAACTTGACAAGACCCTAATAATAAATATCTAAGTATTTAAAAAATATCTTAAAAAAACCAATAAATATTAGAAATATTTAAGCATCTAAAAAATATCTTCAATAATAAATGTATATTATCGAGGCATCTAGAAACATCTAGGCAGAAGTTGTTATTAAAAATTTGCCCTAGAAAAAAATATAAATATGTGGTCAAGTGTTTGTCATGAAGCAAAGAACTAAAAACTTTCACTTGTATAATATTTTCCACTTCCCTTCATCTTTAAATAAATGTTCTTAATAAAAAATAATTTTCATTTTAATTATTTTAGCCCACTATCTTCCCCTGTTTCAATAATTTTGGTATTAAAACTTATTATTGCGGACCACCCAAATTGCTAGTCCAATTGCCCACAATTTTAGGCCAAGAGCCCAAGACAAGGATAAGAGTCCTAGCTTGACTTGATTCCGGAAATTTTTAGGTAATTCTAACACACACAAGCTCGTATATATCTAGAATTATCTATATATTTCTAGCACATGTAAATATCTAGAATTCTAGGCAAGTTAGTAGAATTATCTAGAACTCTAGAGCTTGGCAAGTCTCTCCTATAAATAGGGCATGGCATTAGGTATTTGAGCAACAAGCTTTAAGGAAGCAACTCAAACATTCTTGTAAGCTCTCTTATAATCTTTCTTGCAAGTAATATAATTTTCCTCATTCAGCTCCATTGCTCTCTTCTCTCTAGCTCTTTCGAAAACCTCTAAGCCTAACTAGTCGAGAAGTTCAAAAGCTTACTTAGCAACCTTCGACAAGAGTTGTCTAAATGCCGCACAAGTTCATTACTCAAAACACTCATCCCGTGACATTATGTCTTTAACCTCCAATGGCCCCAACTCTACCTTTAATATAACCAAAATCTTATTCGCAACTATGATGGGGAGAATTATGAATTCTGGAGCATTCAAAATGAAATCCCTTTTTATCTCCAAGACCTTTGGGAAAAAGTACAAGAAAGGACACAGGTGAAGCAAAAAATAATAAAGGGAGTGTTAATTAACGTGATGTTTAAATTTATTTAATTTTAGTAATGTTAGGAATCCTAATTTAATATTAAGTCAGATTAGATTAATTTTTTATTGTCAAAGAATTGAAGTTAGTATATATATGTCTCAGTTGTAAGACTAAGTGAGCTTACAAATATAATTGAAAACCTTTCTCCTCTCCTCGATTATACGTCCTCTGTTCTCTTTTATTTTCTGGTTTGTTTGTTCCTTGACACAACTTATTCAAGCAAATAACCAACGGGGAGAAGGAAAGACGCTAAAGCGTTACTCTTCTTGCAGCAAGGAGTAATTAAGACTATTTTTCCAAGCAAAAAACTCGATTGATGCATGAAGAATTCTAAAGGAAGATTTTCAACGATTGAAATGATAATCTCCATTAAAATTCAATCTCTTTAGACAGAATTTGATAATCTCCTTATGAAAGACAATGAATCTGTCCAAGCATTTTTCTCTGAAGCATACGGCATAATACATCAAATAAGAAGTTATGGAGATACCATTGAAGATAAAAAAAATTGTTTAAAAAATATTAAGAATGAATTCCTTCAAAATTTGATCATAAGTTGTTGCTGCTATCGAAGAAGCCAAAAATTTATCTCAGTTCTCCTTGCATGAAACCAATGAGTTCTTTGGAGGCACATAAGCCAAGAAAGAGTAGATTTACTGAATAGTCAACTGAACAGGTTTTGCAGTCAAAGCTAAAATCAAAGAACGAAAGGGCGGAAAGTTTGAAAGGGGCAACAAGAAAGAGGGGGCTTCATCAAACAATGGCGGTGACAGGAGAAATTTCAAAAATCACAGCTGTAGAAAAATGTCGTTATAAATACACAACTTGCAGTAACTTAAATTACATGGATATAGAATGCTAGCAAATTTTTTAAAAGACAAAACTGAAGATCAAATATCTTATACTTGCTTGAATGGTCAAACATAATCCAATAATGATTGGTATTTAGATAGTGGATGCAGTAATCATATGACAGGAAATCGAGATTGTTTTGTTAGTTTGGATGAAAAAGTGACTTCACAGGTGAAGCTTGGGGATAGCAAACTACAAAGCGTCCAAGGCAAGGGGATTATTTCCGTGCCGACAAATAGTGATAAAATCTAAACTAATTCCATATGTTATGTATGTTCCTGGACTGACTCAAAATTTATGAAGTGTTGGCTAGCTTATTAGAAAAGAACACATGGTGAAATTTGATAGCGATCACCGTATCATAATTGATAGAAGAGGTAATCAATTGGCGGCAAAAGTAAAAATGTCTCTAAATAAAGTCTTCCCATTAATTATGCCAGCAAAATAAGAGCAAGGCCTACAAGCAGAAAAATTAACGAGTCATTTTTATGGCATTGGAGTTATGGACGTCTTGAATTATAGATCTTTAAAGGCCCTAAAAGAGAAAATTTTGGTGATTGGCCTTCCATCTATCTGAAATGAAGAAAATGTCCGTATTTGAAGGATGCATCTTTGGCAAACTCCACAGGCTTCTATTCACCAAGTCTTCCTGGAGAGCGAAGGCCTTGCTTGAGTCAGTTCATGCAGATATCTGTAGATGGAGCTCGAACTCCATCAATTAATCAAAAAGATATTTTCTACTTTTTGAAGATGATTACAGCAGGCACATGTGGGTGTACCTTCTAGGTAGAAATCAGAAGCCTTTACCATTTTTTGAGTGTTCAAGGCATTAGCTGAAAAGCAGTGTACAGAAAATTAAAGCTGAAGGTGTTCAGAACAGATCATGATAGAGGATTTACTCCTAAGGAGTTCACAAGTTACTGCCAAGAGCATGGAATTAAAAGAGAACTAACCGTTCGCTATACCCCTCAGCAAAATGGTGCTGTAGAATGAACTAATAGAACGATCGTTGAGATGGCTAGAACCACATTAAAGGCAAAAAGAGTGCCCAACAAGCTTTGGGCAGATGCAGAAGCTGTCCACACAACAGTCAACATCCTCAATAGATCTCCTACAAAAATAGTAGTATACAAGATTCCATTTAAAGCGTGGCACGGAAGAAAACCAAAAGTACGGTCTTTCAGAGTATTTGGGTGTATTGTACGTGCTCACACTCCATCATAGCAGAGAGAGAAGTTTGATGAGAACTGAGAAAAATATTCGTTCATTGGGTATAGTGATGTATCCAAATGACAGGCTGTTGAATCCAAGAATAGACAGGCTGGTGATTTCCAGAGATGTCATATTTGATGAAATGAAGACTTGGAGTTGAGAAACTAATGGTTCTGAAGCTTCAACAGTACTTGAAGAAAAAGCTATAGTTCCCATAATTGAGGAAGCAAGCACTTGCAGCAGCTATAGCATAAGTAAGTCCTGCAAGCTCAAGGTCTCCATCACCGAGGAGAATGTGCTCCCTCAGAGAGATGTCTGATGTATGTGACATGGCACTCATTATAATCGATCCACAAAAACTTGAAGTCGCCATCAAAGAAGATAAATGGGTGAAAGCAATTGGATGAAGAAATAAACGTGATCAAGAAAAATAATACTTGGGAGCTTGTTGATCGTCCTCAAGGAAAAGAAGGGATCCATTTCAAGTGGACTTACAAGACCAAGTATAATGAAGACGGATCAATTCAAAAGCATAAAGCTTGATTGGTTGCAAAGGTTATTCTCAGCAACCAGGAGTCGACTACAATAAGACGTTTGCACCAGTGGCTCGAATGGAGACAATACGGACAGTCTTTGCCATAGCCGCATGGTTAAATATTAAAGTGAAGAGCTGCAAGAAGAGGTCCACGTGGAGCAACCATAAGGCTAAATACAGAAGGATAAAGAAGAAAAGTGTATCGCCTCAAAAAGGCACTGTACAAGCTAAAGCAGGCATCATGGGCTTGGAACAATAAAATTGATCAATACTTCTGTCAGCATGGGTTCAAGTGAAGTTCAGTGAACCATCACTCTATGTCAAGAAATCAAATGAGATGGATCTTCTGATAGTTATATCTGTAAATCCATAGGAGCACAAATCCAAAAATTGCAGAGGAGTTCAAGAATGCTATGATGCAAGAGTACGAGATGAACGATCTTAGTCTAATGAGATATTTTCTGGGCATATAGGTAACTCAGTCAGAAGAAGGCATTTTTATCTCACAAGGAAAATAAGTTGAAGACTTGTTGAAGAAATACAAAATGACTGACAGCAATCTAGCAAAAACTCCAATGGGAACCAATGAAAAATTTTTAAAGGAAGATGGTGCTCAGAAGGTCAATGCATCAACTTATCGCAGCCTTGCTGGATTGCTGATTTATCTAATCGACACAAGGCCTGACATAGTTAATGCAGTAAGCATAGTATCGAGGTATATGCATGGGCCAAGCAAGCTTCGCTCCGCATGAGCCTAAAGAATTCTTAGATATGTCAAAGGAACCAAGGATTTTGGCTTTAAATATGTTCAGTAGGCGAAAAGTAACCTGACTGGCTACATCGACAGCCATTGGGCCGGATCTGTTGATGACAGGAAAAGTACTTCTGGGTATGTATTTTGTCTGGGATCAAATGTCATCACTTGGGCATCGCAAAAGCAAAACACTGTTGCTCTATCATCTGCGGATGCCGAATGCATTACAGCCAAAACAGCGGCATGTGAAGCCGTTTGGTTAAGGAAAATCTTAGCAGATCTTGAACAAGAGCAAGACTCAGCACAGTTGCAACGACATGTCATCAATCCCTGTGACAAAAAAATTATTCTTCCTCAGCAGGTCAAAGCACACTGAGCTTTGACGTCACTTAATCAGAGACTTAATACAGAAAAGAAAGACTGAGTTAAAACTCTACATTGTTGAAGAGCAACTTGCAGATGTCTTGAGCAAAGAACCAAAAAAAAAAAAAAAAATTCCACTTGTAAAATCTTTTCCACTTCCCATCATCTTTAATCAAATATTCTCGATCAAAAATAATTTTCACTTTAGTTATTCTAGCCCACTATCTTCCCCTGCTTCAGCATTAGTTATTCTATACCATCTACTACTTGAGGGTTATCTTTCCAAGAATTCAATGCTTTTTTGTACTTGAAACAATGTTTTGATGCTCTCTAATAATTAAAATGTCTGCTGAACTTATATGGTAGCTTTGTTAAGCATGTGATGACATTGTAGCTAACTTATTTCATCCTCCACCTACTAAGTAATGAAGTTGTAAGCATCTTATGACTAATCAAAATATCACACTATAAGATTCCCAACTACTCGACCTGCCGTTTACTCTTTCATTTTGCAATTGATGTTTCGCCGGAATATTATTTTATTTCATTGATGAGCAGTTGTTATTTGTTTTATATCTTGCAGCTCAGTAAGTGTTGGAAGGGAACCTGACCACACATTTAGATTTTATAATATATTTCATTGATGAGCACTGAGCAGTTGTTATATGCCGCAAGTCATAATATGGCATTTCATGCGTATGTCGGTATGTGAAGTTTGGGGAAGCTAGACCGTGCAGAAGACGCTGGTTAATGGGCCTCAGTCGAAGGAAGCAAAACCTTTTTGACTTGAAACATAATTCGTTTCCCATTTGTGTGATTGATGAAACTTCTCCTTTAACTAAACAAACAAATTTATTACCGAAATTAAAACAAACTAATTTCTGATCACTTATTTGATTGCCATGACTGTCTGCGTTTGACACCAAAACGACCAATTCGTTGTTAGTTATGACCTTCTTACTACTACAACATCTTTTATGTTGGAATTGACCCCAAAAAAAAAAAAAACAAAAATGATACTGATGTCAGATTTGCTGTTTCTAACAAATCAATTGCTTTATGGTAGCTTTTGTTCCCAGTAAGTCGGTAACATATCTATTTTTAAAGTAGATAAATATTATTCCAGCTTCTGATCATATCATTCTTGCTACAACAACAGTTAATTTCTCATTACCGCCATCCTTGGTACGTTTGGTATGTCACATGACCACTTAACCGCCGCAGGATCGATATACTTTTCATCTATCGGTTGGCCGCTAAAAGAGGTGCCCGGTACTTTTTTACATCTGTCAATTTTCATTTTTCAAAAACATAAAATAAGAAAATGTGTTTGTTAAGGACTAAACAGGACCAGTTTCTATTTTCTAATGGAAATGAAACCATTATCTTGTTTTTCACTTTGACAAGGGAAAGTGAAAAACAACTTTTTAAGGGTTTCTTATTTTTATTTTTTCTGGAGCCCACTAAAGCTGCAACTTTCATGTTTTGTTTGTGAACAATAGTGCACGAGTCTCACAGTCCACTCACTTGGTTAATATTATATTATTTATTTATGTTATAATTTAACTTTTTCTTTTTATAATATGCTCGTAAATTTTAAAAATAGTACGCCGATATTATTTTAATTCTTTACTGATAATAATAATTAGTGTCTTAATGACTATAATTATATGTCATCTATAATTTATGCGTATAAATTAAATAAGGCTTTAAATGATATAAAATCGATATTATAAAATATGTCCTTTTGTAACTCTTTTAGTTGTTTATGTTATTTGTTAAAATTAACATCTATAATAATAATAATAATAATAATAATGAAAGACCATTTAAAATGAGAGAAAATATCCACCGATCATCTGATTTTTCACACTTTATTAAAAATACACAAATCTTTTTTTTTTTACAAAGATCCACCCGAAATTTACAAAGTTATCATTGTTCCACTTCCATCGTAACGTCGTTCGAATATTGCTGATATCAAAGTGTTAAAATTGTCATTTGACGTAAGCACACTAAAACAATGACGGATTCCTCTTGCAAAAACGGCTACCAACTGCTGGTGCGTTGCTGGTACCCCAAATGCACAGATCCAACCAAAAAAAATAGAGATAAAAACACAAAACATACTCAAATCAAAATTTCAAGAACCCCAAATCATGTCGTGGATAATATTTGAAGGATTACTGCCGTTGGGCATCATAGTAGCAATGCTAACAATTGCGGGAAATGCGCAATATCACATCCACAAAGTCGCTCACGGATGCTCGAAGCATGTCGGTAATGTATGTGGTACGCTGCGAAGCGTTGCTATTCACCTCAATTTTAACCCCGAAACGCGCCCCGAATTTAAAACGCACTGTTTTGATTAAATTGAAAACGGTGCGTTTAACCCATGTTTCTTCCTTTCCTTTCTTTTGCCAAACCACAGAAACGGACCTTTGCTTCCTTTTCGTTTAATCCTATCATCTTGTGGCTTCCATGATCACAAAATGAACTTTGCTTCCTTTTACTGCTGCTTCCTTCTAGATTCTAATTGCAGCTGCCGCTTCCTTCTAGCTTTGCTGCCGCTGTTGCTTGGTTTTAGCTTTGTTGCCGCTACCGACCTTTGCTTCTTTTTGGCTTCCTTCAAGTCCACTGTTGTCGCCGCTTCCTTCTGGCTCTGTTGTGGTCACTGCCGCTACTGCTTCCTTCAAGACCGAGCTCTATATCTGCAAAGTGAAGTGTTGTGGTTCACGCTTGCGCAAATAGAAGAAGAAAGAAAATGTTCACGTGCTGCACAGGTCGAACCAAATGGGAAAGCAATCAAAGCAAAAAAGCAATCAACGCAAAAGGAAATAAAAGTCCTGTTTTTAACTTGGATAAAATAGTCATTTTAAGTTTTATGGGTAAAATAATCATGTGATGAGTATTCCATTAAATACCTTAATGATGTTATAACGTGAGCGGAGTGATGATACACCTTGTAAACTTCGGGTGGATTGTTGCAAAAAAAAAAAAAAATTGTGAATTTTTGATAAAGTGCAAAAAATCAGATAGTCGGTGGATATTTTTCCTTAAAATAATTAGATATTGAAAAAGGTTTCATTAAATTATTTTATCATTCTATTTCATTATCTCCAAATTGTCGACAAACAACTAAATGCATTTTTATTATTTTTATTTTCATACACTATTTTAAAATAATTTTTTAAATTCACCAACAAATAATGATTCTTGTTCTATAAAGTAAATTTGAAAAACAATATCAAACGCACCTAATTTTTATTTTGTAAAATAAATACAATAACAAATTGCGTTATTGATTGTAATCATTTTTTTTTGAATTTTTCCCCCATGTGGCTTGAAGGGATAGTTTCAATAGCTTTCTTATATTAGCCACCCAAATTCAAATCTTAGATAGGCAAGGGTTAAAAAAATTAATACTGACATTGTTCATAAATAAATAAATAACGGTGGTGATATTTCTACTCCCTAAATTTTATAAACTCATCCTATTTTTAAAAATTATTACATTAAGTTCATATTATTTTTTAAAAATTCAAATTAAGAAGATGTTTAAAATATTAATCAATTAAATCCATGTTCATTTATTTTTTTAGTCTTTTTTTAATCATATTTAATCAATAAGGATGCTTTAACATAAATTAATATGATTATTTTATCCTTATAAGATAAAGTATCAAAATATTTAAAAATTTACTTTAACTATAATAATTTTTATCCAAACTTTTTATATTTTAATAATGTATAAATAGTAATTTATTTGATATTCAATTTTTTTTGATACTATGTTTTTTATTATATTTGATCAATAAGGTTGCTTTAACATGAATTAATTCGACCATTTTACCGTCATAAGATAAAAGTATCGAAATATCTAAAAATTTACTTTAATAATTTTTTTATACAATTGTTTTTTAATATTTTAATGATGTAAAAGTAGTAAGTTATTAGTATGATTCTTAATATTCCACTAAACAAACAAGAAATAAAAACGACAAATGGAGTATTGTAAATTATTAAATTTTATATAAAACATATTAGATTATGAAACATAAAAGTAAATGCCTAAACAATTAGTTACAATAACATAGATATCTATCTTATAGTACTTTAGTTATTTTATATTATAAGGTAAATAGTCAAATTAAACTTAGCTTGAAGTAATCTTAAATAGTTTTAAAGATTTTAAAAGACTAAGTCAAAAAATATTATAAGAATGGTTTAATTGATTAACCGTTCAAAATAATTATTGTAATTTTATAAAGGGAAATTATCATTGCACTGCCTTTCTTTTCCCTTATGTTCATCCAACTACTCATAAAATTTTAACATGTTCTCTGCACCATATTTCTTTTAAAATTTGTATCAATTAGCCAATTTTGCACTAACACCGTTAAATAATTTAAATGAAATGATAATTTTATCTATAAATAAATTAAAAGATCATTTTATCTTGTAAAAGTTTTGAAAATAAAAATTATAATTATAAAAATACCCCTACATTTAATAAAGAAATAAATTCAAAAATTAGAATTTTTATTTTTAATAAAAATTATTTTAATAAAAAATTATAATTATAAAAATAATTCAAAATGTTGGGATTTAATAAAATCCCCTAAATTATTAAAATTTTGGGATTCATTTTTAATAAATAAATTTAGTTATTTTTATAAAATTTTACAAAATTATAAATTTTTAATAAAAATAATTATTAAAATTTTTTAAAATCTAAATTAATAAAAATCAGTTGAGCACCTATTTTGGATTTTTTAAATTTAAGGGTATTTTTATAATTATAATTTTTTTAATTTTTCAACGCTTTTATAAGATAAAATGATCTTTTAATTTATTTAAGAGTAAAATTGCATTTCATTTATTTTATTTAAGAGTAAAATTGTCATTTCGTTTAAATTGTTTAATGGTGTTAGTGTAAAAGTGGCTAATTGATACAAATTTAAAAAGAAAGGTAGTGCATAGAACATGTTAAAATTTTGTGGTGATTGAATGAATATAAGGCAAAAAAAAATGTTGCAATGATAATTTTCCTTTTATTAAATAATGGAAACTTATTTTATGGAGGTGGGGTGGGTTTATAAAAATAGTTTGGAAGAAATATCTACACCCGATAATTAAACGATCTATCAAATAATTAGATGAAAGCTTATTAAAACTCGAGCTCTAGCCAAGGCAAAGGCAATACTTTTAATATTTCTTAAAACCATTGAATAGTAAATTTTTGGGATATTATTGATTGAATTACATAACATTTGAATATGCATTTATTTGTTAGATTGGAGAAATGAAATGAAGAAATGAGAATGATTCTATTGTTTACTTATTTATATTTGAAAATTAAAATGGAATTAGTGGGACTCACTAAATTTGAAAAAGAGAAATGACAATTTCATCTACATAAAGGAGTGAGAATGTTATTCTCATTCCTTAAATTCACCATGTTGCATTAAATAATAAGAATTACCTATATATGTTTAAATATAATAATTATTATAATTAGTTACACTAATAATAATAATAATAACTATTATGTATTAATAGTAATAACAATTATCACAATAATAATAACAGCATTAATAACAATTAAAAGTGCAGCGCTATAAGAAATTATAGTAGATATAAGCATTTTTTTTTTCTAAAAAAGTTATTTATTTTTCGATTATTTAATTTATAATTGCAAAATTGTATTATCTAGATGAAAAATTGAAAACCCGGACAGGTGAGTGATTGTACCCAGCGGTGATAGCATTTTAAAATAAAATCTAGTCATAATTAGATAGTTGACCTTTTCCAGTTCCTTCCGGTTTCCCGCCAAAACAAAGCACTTCCCGCCAAACCAAAGCACTTTACCCGCGCACTTCTCCCGCCAGAAATAAAACTAGGCCCTACGGAAACCTATCTCCGCATTCTTTCGCGCCAGGTTAAATCTTTCTGACTGTGCGTGACTGTGCTTCTCTCTCTTTGTGGTACTGAACCCAGCAATCCATGGCCGAAGAACGAAAGCTGATCTCCAAGAAACGTGCTGCTACGGCCAATGATCTTCATCCAACGGCGGGGATGTTCACTCGCAGCAAATCCGAAATGTACCTTCATCGCAACCGCTCCGGCCGACTCCGCTTCGATTCTCTTCCTCTACCGGTTTCCGAGAAACGCAGAAGAACAGTTCTGCGTCAAGATTCCTCCAATAGTGTCGACGGTGGCGATGACGACTTGTCTTGCATTTTAATCAAGGATCTACGCACAAAACGTGTTTTCTCAAAGAGGTTCCCAATGAATTCTTGTTTCGAGCCCAAAAAGGTCGAAGAAGGTTCGGTTGAGGAATCTGCTCAATCAACACCGCCGGATATTGACTTTTTTATTGATACCAAAGTGGCGGAGGAGAATGGAAACCCTAATGTGGGATCTCTTCCGGAGAAGCAATCAAATGAAATCGATCAGAATAATTCTAGGATCAAATCAGTAAGAACCTGACATTTTATATTATTTCTTTTTTCATAATTATTGTTATTCTTTTGGCATAGAATGATATGATTTGTTCTGGGTTTGTTAAATGTATGTAGTTTCTTAGGCCGTGCTCTCGAGTTAAGCTTTTTAAAGCACCAGGTTCAGTCAGTTATAGAAGACTGCTCCCCTATCTGATGGATATCTCTGAAGAAAATTCTGGTAATCTCTATGCTTCTCCATATTCTATAATTTTAAATTTTTGTAACAATTTGCTTGCGCATATTATGTTTGACTAAAAGATTCATAAACTTTCTTTTAAATAGTGTCTGTAGGTGGTGAAAAAATGGTTCTAGAAGAAAAGGCACTTTTAACTTCTCACGGTCATGAAAATTTGATAAATAAACCGACGACAGAAATTGGTCCCCCCAAAAGTAATAATCTGGATTCTGGTAATCGATCGAACTCTACTCCCTTTGAGTGCATTGAGGAACCCTGCAAGGCTCAACAATTTTCTCATGTCTTGATTTCAATGGCTGATGAGTGGTCAAAGCCAATTCTGAAAGGAGGAATTGAGAAATTCAACTTCAAGAATAACTCGGTCTTGTTTAGTTCTTGTGACACAAAGTTGATGGATACTGAGGAAACGGAAAATATTGGTGTTGCTAATCTTGAAAATATGCACAGTTTGAACTGTAGTGAGTCCTTGGCCCTGGAGGAGAAGCACAATTCTGGCAAAGATAATGAGGATGGGAAGTGTTTTGATGACACAAAGCAGTCTGAAATTGAAGATGTTCATAAATTTGATCTAGGTGGTTCTTCTGCGGTTAGCATTCCAAACGATGGAGATTCAAACTTGTCTGATGGGGAGCTGAATGAGAGCTTAAGTAATGCAGAGCAAAAAGATGATCACAATGGTGAGGTTCTGGACCAGATTGACAACGCAAATAAAGATTATGCCCCAAGGACATCACCAGATGGTGACATCTTTGGTAAGCCTGAAGTGGCTGAAAATGGTGGTATTAAAAACTGTATGCATAATCAGGATGATATTCCTGGGAAGCCTTCGATTGGAAGTAGCCATAGAAGCAATTTCTCTGCTAACGACAAAGCAACTGGCTCCAGCCGCAGGAGAAAACAGGTAAGATACTTTTATCCTTTTCAATTTTACGATCTTATAGCTCATTTGAAGAAATCAGTAGTATTTTGGCTCGATATTTTCACGCAGGATCTATCAATTAGGCAATATTGATTTACTTTCATTATTAGGCTGAGAATATACCATCTTATGTGCTAAATTGTTCTTGTTCTGTTGATAGGTTATCAATCGACTCTCACAGTTGAAGTTATTCAGAACTCCAGGTTCAGTGAGTTATAGAAGGATGCTTCCATTTTTGAAAGATGTTGTTGAAGCTAGTCCCTGTAAGTTCTGTTTTTATTTCTTATGATTGGGGCTGTATGCTAGGAAGCTAATGTTTCATCTATTTATCTTTTAGGTGCTTCTAGAAAGGACCATGTTCTGAAACTTGAGAAAAAGTTAGAAGCAAACCCTCCTTCACCACCTTTTGTTTCTGATTATCAAGAAATACCCCTTGGAAATCCTAAAGGTAATGATTGCCATGCCGAGCGTCGCACTGCTCACTATAATGCTTTGCCAATCTTAGCAGCTTATGCTTCTTCAAATGATCAAGAAATAAATTTGAAACTATTAAAAGATGTTAACGAATCTCCGAATCCACTTAATAAGCAGCAGGAGCAGGATGTTCATTTTGAACAGGATATATCAGATACAGGTAGGAAGATGGAGTGTGGCCCTGAAATCATGGATATAAATCATGAAATTATTCTGTCAGGCACACAATTACGTCCTCATTCTACGTCTGGATCATTCTGGGCAAAAGATGATAAAGAGGCATCATCACCTCCATCATCTTTGAGTATCGAAGAGGATTACGGGAATCCAGCAATAGAAGTTAGCAATGATGCAAAGCCAATTGAAGCAGATAGCTTGCATCAGAAATCATCCCTCCATGCAACTTCTTTTTGTTTGAATACTTCTGCTCCTGTTTTTAACAAAGGGATTCTTAAAAGAAATCCCCGAGGATGCAGAGGGCTCTGCACTTGCTTGAACTGTTCTTCCTTTCGTCTGCACGCAGAGAAGGCATTTGAGTTCTCAAGAAATCAGATGCAAGATGCTGAAGAAGTGTGTTTAGATCTGATTAAGGAACTATCATACATACGGAATATGTTGGAGAAATCTCCTTTCAGCGCCGATGGTCATGCTCTTGTCAGTGGCAGTCGGGTTAGTACTGTTTAAATATTAGATACAGTTTTCTTCTGCAAATTCTGTCTATTATAGTGGGCTACTTTCGATTATTTTCAGTGACTGCTTCATGGTTGGTACTCTAGCTTTTTTTTAAGAAATATTGGCATAATTAGTACAAACTTATCAAAGTTCTTCTGTTTACAAGCACATCATGGCTTGCTCTGGATTATTCTATGCCAGTAGACACAAAACATAGGTAGACTTGGATTCTCAACTAATCTTTCCTACAAACTGGCCTACATTAGAAGTACCTTGTTTAGATAACAAGAAAGGTTACTCGTTCATATCTAGGAGTTCTTCCATACCATAAACATCATAAGTCGGAAAAATAAGGTAATCATAAATTCTGTTTTATAATATTTGGATACTGAATTGATAATTCATACATTCACGCATGCATTTACTACAGAACCTTCAGCTTTAGTCTGTGAAAACATGCAATTGAATATTAAAAGAGCTTTAGCTTATGAAATTCAGACTAAGGTCAGTGACATTAATTGTGATTTGATCATTCACTGGATGTCTAACATATGATTACACATTACTCTTGTTCCAAGCTCTTGAATCTTGCTTTGGATGCCCAATGTACCATTTTAATCTGTATTTGCTGAAAATTATTGTTTAATTTGAATCCAGATCTGTCAGAAATTTTTCTAATTGAAAACTTTGGCATGTCGGATACTTGAAATTTCTTATTTGTTCATATGTTTTCGAAATCAGATGAAAGAAGTTTGTAAAAGAGCATCTGAAGCGGAAGCATTGGCACAAAGCCGCCTTAGCGAAATGAATTTTGATCTCAACATTCATTGCAGGGTCACTGTAAGTTTACCTTTAGTTTTCTTTTAGCATTAATTTGTTTCTTTGTTTAATATTCACTTTTCTCATTAGGCTTAAACAATATGGTACTTCTGAAAACATGTAGCAACAGAATTCATCTTGTTTCTTGTAGTGCACTCAGGGACCAAGGGTGAGATTTGCCAATTACGTTGAAGAAAAAGTGATTACAAAGCCAGACTTGCCAAGAAAATATTCTGGATTAGGAAAGACAGAGAAAAATAATGTTGACTGAAAGAGAGCTATGATGGAAATGTGGTGAAAATTCGATGGTTTGTAGGCATGTTTCTATGCACATCCAAGGAGTTTCTATCTTCAAACACAGATCTTCCTTTCACAGATAACTTGTTGGAACATGTAGATAAGGAACTTGCTCATAGTTTTGCTCGTTCTTGCATTTAAGCGCACTTGCATCCAATGTTATTGGAATGCTTGGACACTCAAGTATGAGATCTTATTTTAGTTATGCCATGCATTGCATTGTGACAGAGGAAAAAATGTACTCTTAGAGAAAAATTCTTGACATTCATATGTGATATGTACCAAATATTATCAATTGTTGCCAATTGTTTTTAGTTAAAGTTTGAAATATGTAAAAGATCATTTAAAAAAAAGTATTCCTGGGATAGTAATACAATACCTAAAAATAGAGTGAAAAAATTACTATACTCTTGCATCATTTCTCTTTCTAGTATCATATTCCTAATCCTGCCTCAGGTCAGAATTTGAGTACTGGAAGTGGAAAGTCATTTGCTGAATTAGAGGAAGTGGTATGTTCTGTATCTGTCCATTCAAATGAGGAAGGCGTTACGCTCTTGGTCAATAATTCTATTCTTAAACTAATTAATGGCAGACATAGACAGAAAGTATGCATTTTCATAATAATTCTTATTTCAAACATTCATATTATTCAACAACGAGCATCGGTACATGCTGCTTTCCTCAACAGTTCAGATAATAGTCATTTTGGTACTAACTGAGCTGCTGAACTAACCACTGATCCCTCAGTATTGGAATTAGCTACCAAATTAACTGGTATCGAGGAACAATCACTAAATGGGTTTAGTTACAAACACTATCAGACAAATTCAGAAACTGTAATCTCTGAACGATGAGCATCTTAACTATCCTAAAGAATAACCAGAACTCTCTCTTAAGATGGCATCATCAAAAGACAAAAAAAAGAAAAAAAAAAGAAAAAAAAAAAACGGAAGTTCTCCTAACAAAAAATAGATTTGAACATAAAAGATTTGAATTGATGCGGGTGCCAAGAAGCTGTTTGTACCAAGGAACTGAAACCCAGCAACTGATAAGTGCTCAATGAACGGTGGTTATCAGCCAATCCGAGCCAATTAGATGTTAAATCTACATGAGCTTGTAGTAGCAGTTCCCTTCTAAGAGAAGAATCTGATATCCAGTGCCACATGGGCACTTGAAATGAAGGATCAAGGCCTCCCCTTTCTTCTGCACGCTCACAACTTCAACATATCCTTCCTCAGAATTGTCCTACAGAACACAGAGTCACTTACAGTTAAGAGCTTTTTGATCATTGCACATCAAACTGACAGTGGCAAATTTCTTAAAGAAAATCAGTGTAGTACTAAGACTCAAATTTTCTTTCTTCAGTTTCATCAGCGTTTAAAGAAAATCAGTAATAGTACTAAGACACAAATTTTCTTTCTTCAGTTTCATCAGCATTTAAACACTGAATAGCAAGGACAATAGCATGAAAGAAATTGATACCGTAATTGCATTATTGTTGCTCTCCTTGTTTACGCCATGACTGCTGTTTTCCTTGTTTATCTCTTCATTGGCTGTATCTTCCTCATCACCCAAAAGTTCAACACACTTGCGGCTCATTTCCCTCGTGCAATCCCTCATCTTCCTCACCCACTACCATAAACAAAGCACATAACAGTTTCAATCGCAGAAGTAAGATCACTCATGAACTATCATCCACTAAGACAACAAAGAAGTGAAAATCTTTAAGCACGTAAACAACCAAGAAAATCAGAATTGAGATCAAACCACTGTATTACCACCCTCTCCACATTTGACCCAAAAAAAAGCATCAGCACCAAACATAAAATTACATAATAATTAGTCTCCAAACACCAGAATCAAGTTTACAATTGAAAAGCTTTATCCAATGGCCAGAACATAAAAACATATTTATAAATGACAAGAACTCTTAACCTGCAACGTCAAACAGAGACCTTTAAACTTCAACAAACCCAGTAATCTTTATCGAATTACACAATCAGTAAATACAAAATCATAAGATAAAGTGAGAATCTTGGCATAATTATACACCGCAAAAGAAAAAAGGAAAGAAACAAAGAGACCTCGGCATGAGGGCTATCGGAAGAAGAGCTGAAAACAGTCTTGGCCGGAGACGGCAAGAGTTCAGACACGGATCTCCTTAAAGTTGGTGGGCGAGGAGGCAACTTGTTCGAAGCAATGGCATTCGACAGCGGAGTTCCAGGGCACTCCGGTTCCGCATTTGGCCGCGGCGAAAGCGGAGGCTCCTCCACCACCGGAGGAAGAGGCGGAATGTAGGGATCAGAGGAGCAGCGGCGGAGCGAGGGAGGAGGAGAAAGTGGTATCTTTGAAAATCCAAAGAGAGAGTGGGTGGTGGTGGTGGTGGTGGTGTTGGGTTTCTTGGGGTTTGGTTGGAGGTGGGTGATGGGGTTTTCAGAAGAGGGGCGTTTGTTGGAGCCACAGCAGGCGTATGGAGTTTGATGGTGGTTATTGAGGTGGAGGTGGGTGAAGCGGTCGGTAGTGGCGGCCGGTTCGTTAAAGAACGAAGGGGATGCATTCATGGCGGCTGTTTCTTGGAGGAGAAGGAGCTCTTCTTCTTCAAGAACTTGTTCTTGTGGGTGATTGATGGTGGCCATTTCTTGATTAATTGTTCTTATTTCTTCTCGTTCTTTTCTTGATTTTGATATCTTTCGCTTTACGAAGGAAAGGCACGGGAGGGATTACACTGGGGGTTTAGAGATTTTATAGAGAGAAAAAGAGGCGCGTGGGGCTTTTACACGTAACGGATTTAGTATTACAACGGCTTTACGCGCCAAGTAGAATCTACTATTTATTTATATTTATATAAATTTGTTAAAAATATTTGACTAAAAAATCTACCAGCCCGTCCAGC
This sequence comes from Atalantia buxifolia, assembly GCA_030444775.1. Taxonomy (NCBI): domain Eukaryota; kingdom Viridiplantae; phylum Streptophyta; class Magnoliopsida; order Sapindales; family Rutaceae; genus Atalantia; species Atalantia buxifolia. The sequence continues at coordinate 8,767,037 of CM059839.1, forward strand.
TGAGTCGGTAGAACGCAACGCTCTTAACCTTGTGGTCGTGCGTTCGAGCCCCACGGTGGGCGACATATAGCCCTGTCACTTCATTGTTTTTTTCTTCCTTCATTCAAACAAGAGCCTACAAGGCTGTAGTAATTTTCTTCGACCTCATCACGGCATTTGGTACAAGGGAAAAAATTAAGAATCCCTTAAACAAGAGGTTTACATGTACAACAATGTGGCCTTCATTGCCAAAGCTAACAAACACTAGAGACATGAAATCGTACACAACGCATAATAGTAGACAAAATCTACATAATCAACATATGTCCCCTCGGTTATTTCTTATTGTTGCTATTTTGCCAGCCAATAATCCCACCACAAAACAAAATCCTAATTCCCTGACTTTAAGCCAGATTATAGAGTGGGCACCGTCCTTAGTTTAAGAACTGAATTCAATAATTCCTACCTAATTCTTCCCATTAATGGGATTTCTTCTATTTTCAATTTTTCAAGGGAGCTTAGTCTGAGTCTTCCCCGGATAGAGCACAATCTGTCATGATTGTCCACTAAAGGGCCCATCATTCACCAACAATTGAGTTTCGAAATCATGGAATCAGGTCAAAGTTTGCTTCCAATATTGACAGAACCTCAGTCAGTGAAGACACCCGGAAATCAGGTTGTAGGTTTGACTTTGCGAAATCATCAGCGCTATACCTCCCTTTTTCATCAAGCAAGCATGTGAATGCTCCTGCTCGTTTTCCGCAAGCTACCTGAAAAAAATCAGGCAACAAAATCAGTCAACATTGAGCGGAGTGTTTAACCATCCGCAACTACCTGAATGTGTTATAAACGACATCAATCTGTGAAAACAAGAAACAGGGGAATTAGAGGTCCAAAATTTATCTAATCATTACTTTAGGGCGGCAAAAAAATCTTTTGATGCTGTGTGAAGCCAATTGAGACCTAATCATCTAAATGCATACCATTTAGAATACTGCTAGTATAAACGAAGGAAGAAAGCAAATGAAAAAAACAAAAATCAAAAAACATTTGTTCAACATGAATAAGAGCTTACATCATCTTTAAGGCTATCACCAACCATCATGACTTCATTGGGTTGAACTTCCCATGTTGAACAGATATGGAGTAGTGGACCAGGGTCTGGTTTATAAGGACGAAACTCCCTGCTTAGTGCCGGAGAAAATGTTATCTGCAGCAATGACAGATATTACAAAAGATATAAAGTCAACCTTTACAGAGTATTAATTTAGTTCTCATCCTTCAGCGACTACGAGTGTAATAGGAGCATCCGTCAACAAAAAGATCACCCTAAGATGATCATCTTATGGCTATTGAGAACGAATCAAATCAGATGGTGATGTGGACAGTAGAGAAATAGATGGCGATACAAATACAAACAAAATCACTGCATTTTTTTAACTATTCAACCCAGCTTCTACAACAATAAACCATTTTCTTTGGCATGTACACCTGTCCCCCTTAGAATTGCATGAAAAAATGCAATATATCCACTCTACCACATTGAAGAGGACAATTCAGATACAATCATGGACCCATAGCATTTTGTGCATATTGGTAAGCCACACAGGAAAAATGACTAATTCCAGAACATACTCATGAAATGCTAGAATTCTCTCTTGATATTCCCACCACATATCAAATGCAATAAGAAGAATTCCATGCAGAACAGCTCTAGTGAATAATTTCATGTGAACTTCACCAAAACTGATACACAAATTATCTCTCATGCTTTGCAAAAATTACCCCAAATCGGTTATGAAAAAGATCAACTGCTTCCTTAATATTGCGAGTTATTAATCCTCTTCTGCAAAAAGGAAATAAAGAAATTGTCAGCATAGCTAAAATCAAGTTTAAGTGAGCACATAGCATTATCAGAAACAAAGTGAACGGTCAATAAAAGGAGAACTCCATACAGTCTAACAAAAAGCACTCCAATTCAAGCAGCCACAAACCATATAGTCTATTTATGTATGACGAAAAAAGGAAACCTTAAACACGATGGAACTTGACCTTATTTTCTTTGAATCAAGAAACCCACAAAGTTGCGCTGTACCTGCACCATCATTAACCGCATAATAGAACCTTAATTAATTATAATATCTATGAAAAATTGGAAAAACTTATCAAATTAACTCAGGTAGGGCGCCATTGAGAGTGGAGAACTTTTAGGATTACTAGATAACTTGACACCAAATAGTAACTTTTGGCTCTATTGGTCAAAATCTCACTTTGGGATTGAATGAGAAGTGTCTAATACAAACTTTTTTACACCTATTGATTAAAAGAACACAAGAAGTTCTTTTCCGAAGAGCACTTCTATTTGGAAGTACTTTGCACAAATGTGCTCTTAAACACTAATAATCTAAAGCATTCATGCTTAAACACGATGGAACTTGACCTTATTTTCTTTGAATCAAGAAACCCACAAAGTTGCGCTGTACCTGCACCATCATTAACCGCATAATAGAACCTTAATTAATTATAATATCTATGAAAAATTGGAAAAACTTATCAAATTAACTCAGGTAGGGCGCCATTGGGAGTGGAGAACTTTTAGATTACTAGATAACTTGACACCAAATAGTAACTTTTGGCTCTATTGGTCAAAATTTCACTTTGGGATTGAATGAGAAGTGTCTAATACAAACTTTTTTACACCTATTGATTAAAAGAACACAAGAAGTTCTTTTTCCGAAGAGCACTTCTATTTGGAAGTACTTTGCACAAATGTGCTCTTAAACACTAATAATCTAAAGCATTCATGCTTAAACACGATGGAACTTGACCTTATTTTCTTTGAATCAAGAAACCCACAAAGTTGCGCTGTACCTGCACCATCATTAACCGCATAATAGAACCTTAATTAATTATAATATCTATGAAAAATTGGAAAAACTTATCAAATTAACTCAGGTAGGGCGCCATTGGGAGTGGAGAACTTTTAGGATTACTAGATAACTTGACACCAAATAGTAACTTTTGGCTCTATTGGTCAAAATTTCACTTTGGGATTGAATGAGAAGTGTCTAATACAAACTTTTTTACACCTATTGATTAAAAGAACACAAGAAGTTCTTTTCCGAAGAGCACTTCTATTTGGAAGTACTTTGCACAAATGTGCTCTTAAACACTAATAATCTAAAGCATTCATGCTTAAACACGATGGAACTTGACCTTATTTTCTTTGAATCAAGAAACCCACAAAGTTGCGCTGTACCTGCACCATCATTAACCGCATAATAGAACCTTAATTAATTATAATATCTATGAAAAATTGGAAAAACTTATCAAATTAACTCAGGTAGGGCGCCATTGGGAGTGGAGAACTTTTAGGATTACTAGATAACTTGACACCAAATAGTAACTTTTGGCTCTATTGGTCAAAATTTCACTTTGGGATTGAATGAGAAGTGTCTAATACAAACTTTTTTACACCTATTGATTAAAAGAACACAAGAAGTTCTTTTCCGAAGAGCACTTCTATTTGGAAGTACTTTGCACAAATGCGCTCTTAAACACTAATAATCTAAAGCATTCATGCTTAACTTCAAATTTAAATTCTTATAATCACATAACTAGAAGCATCAGAAGAGAGCTTTCTAAATAACCCACAAAATTAAAAAAAAATACATTAAAAATAAAAAATCAACCCACCGGGCATAATTTGAAGGCGATCAAGGCCCTGGCGCTCAAAGTCGGCGATAGTTTGATACGCATGGCGCTGCAAATCGGGCCTCCAGCTCTCAATATGGTGAAGAATATCAATCCCAGTCGGATTCTCAGCTTTAACGCGCCTGTACTCGTCTTCTCCAAGCACGGCCCGGTACATTGCGGGGAAGTCGATGACGGGGACCGTTAAGGTTCCGTCCATGTCGAAAACGACGCCTCGAAGGCGCGTCTTGGGTTTGGGAGGTGACAATGATGACATCACGCACGAAGTGAAGTTGGAGATTGAGGAAAAGGGTCTGGTGGGGAGGAAGAGGAATGATTTTGAGAGAAATAAGGGCATGAATTTGTGATGATTTTGATATTTGGAGAGGAAATGTGAAGGAATTTGAAGTGAGAGGGAGTGAGTGATGGGAAAGTGTGGAGCATAAGAGCATTTGATGGAGATATTTGTGGGAAATTAAAATATGAAATAAATTTAGGGGACCAAAAAAAAAAAAAAAGGAAAAAAAACAAAAGTCCATTATTTTTTGTAATTTTACTAAAATATTTAAAACTTTTGTGAAATTAACCGTTAATTCCCCCAAGGTTTGAATAAGCAACGTATTAGTCAGAGTAAATGGACTTCCCTGCTTAGTTAAGGGAGGGCTAAAGCCTAAAGGACCGGTCAGGCCGGGGATTTTTGTGAGTTGGATTGAACTTTCTCACAAAATTTTGGTTTTTGGTTTATTGATTAATAATTTTTTTTAACTCTCAAATTGAAAATCGCTTTGGTTCAAATTAGTTTGGCTTACAAATTTACTAATTTAGAGTTGTAAGTCATAGAAACTTCATAACCCTACTCTTGCAAGGTTATATATATCATTTTTAGAGTGATTTGTTAAAATAAAAAAAAAAAATTATCGTATTGATTCTAAATCTACAAAAGTAATTTTACAAAAAGATGATAAAAATATTGTATAAAAAAGTTTTTAGACGACGTGTAATTTTAAATATTTTTTAATTTTGAGATTGATTTATAGAAGGGAATTTTAATTTTCTTTCAAACTAACTAGAAAATTTCTCAAAAAGAGGTAAAAATGCAACCAAAATCCTTAGGCGAAAAAATCACCCAAAAAAAAACAATTAAAAACATCCCATGCCCAATCCACTAGTAGCCAAAAATTATGGTGTGAAATTATTTGATACTAATCATATTTTCAGAGTAAGTCAGAAAGAGTTTGTACGCTAAGAAAAAATGAAAAATATCATTTCAGGGTGTGTGTGTCGATGTCGGTATGCGTACGAGTTTTAAATATTATGCCCGGTCTGGCGGTGTTCCTGCCAAGCCCGGTCCGGTCTCAAAATCAAAACCATGGGCCCGTGTGGCTTCGTCGGTTTGTCCGGCCATGTTTTGCCGACAGAAGTCACTTGACAAAGTTGGTTTCGGGAAACGGGGGTACTTTGGTAGTTTTATTCTTCTGAATTTATCTTCTCTTGAAAGACCAAACCAAACTTTAAACATGATTTTAATCACTAATATTAGTGTCTACAACTAAATGATTATTATTTGTTTAATATATTATTTGTTCGCGTTAGAAGATAAGAATATTAAGATTATCCTTCGTTTAGTTTTAGATTTTTAAAAAATTTTGTTTTGTGAATTCTATTGTGTTTAAAAATAAAAATATATTGTATTTTAAATAATTGTTTTAAACTTATTAAAAAGAGCGGGTTAAAAATGTAAGTTTGGATAATACAATCATAATAATAATGAATAGATTCAATATTTTTATATTTCTTTTAACTCAAATAAATTAATGAAAGGTTTCGGACGTATATAATTTAACATAATATTATAAGAACATGACATGAAACAGCCTAAACATGATTCATCGCAAGCCTAGTTATCTCCCAAAAGAAAAATTATGGGTGTTTAATAAATATTATTATGTAAGACTTAATAGTTAATATTTTGTTTCAAAAATGTATTGAACTTAAGGAATGAAAAATAAATAAAACACAACTGCTGCCGTTAAGTGGGGAGATTCTTGTAAATTTTGCAAAATTTCTCAACTGATTTGATGTTTATTCAAACCTTAAGGGAGCTATACGGTTGATTGCAAAACAATAGTTTTAAATGGATTGAGTTTCAATGTTGCATCAAGTTTCAGGGGATGTTGGATTATAAATTTGGTACGACATTGAAATCTAACTCATTTAAGGTTTAAATCATAGAACTATCTACTATTGGGTATTCATCGTTGATAACTTCAAATAATTTTTTTTTTTTTCAAAAGTTGTGGAGATTAGCTTTCCACATATAGTCCAACAATGGCGTGTTAATTGAGTTATGTTTGTGGTTATATATTTTTATGTATTTAATATTTTTATGATTTGAGTTAAGCCATCTCCGGTATTTATACCTCCTTATGTATTTAGTTCAGCAATCAAATAGAAAGAAATCTTCTCAATTCGTAAAATATAGTTTTAGTGTTCTTGAGAGTAGTTGTTTGATTAATTAAATTTTCTAACAAAGTAGTATCATGTCATCGTGATGGATTATAAACTTGATTAGACATTGAAATCTCATCCATTTAAGGCCCAAATTATAAAACAATCTAGTAATATATGATTCATCATTGATATCCAGAAGCTTTTGGACATTAATGATAAGAGTGGTGCTATCGGCACACCTCCAATTTTCTCTTAAGACCCCTCTACTAAATAAACACCATTAAAATTTTGGAATCCTTGTATTATTGCTATTAACACCCACATAATTTCCAAAACTAACCCTAAATCGTAAACCCCATTCATGAGTTTCCTCGTCTCTTTCTCAACTTCTCTTCTTTTTTATTATTATGATTTTTTTTGTGTTCAGTCAAATTATATGTGAAGTTATGAACAACTCATGTGTGAAATTATAAACAAAATTCTTTGTATCCCTCTCTTACTGTTTACATCTCTCAAACAATATTTTTTTGCATTTTTGTATTTATGTCAATCAACTGACTGCTTCTAACAAAAAATTAATGTTTTTTTTACTGTAATTTACGTATAATTCAATGTCCCATATAATTTGCTCTCAATCTTCACATTTAACATAATTAAGAAGGAGAATTTATTTCAATATTTAGACTTGTTCTCTCAATTGTCATATGATTACTGTAATTGATCTAATGTTCGGTTTGAATATGTAAATAGGAAGGGATAGTGCTAAGGATTCTTTGGTAATGAGATTCACAAGACTTCTAATAAATCATTTATAATATTGATTTCTCATCCTCATAAATGATGGAAATCACATAATCGACTCTTTTGTATGTCTAAAATTCTTGGGACTCAAAAATGGCACCAAATGTTGTAAAGATTTTTTTTCGTTTAAATGCTTATAAGATTCTTTATCTTTTTCACTTACATTCTTTCGGTGTGAAAAAATTACAAGTTAATTTAAAGAGTTATGAAATCATTTTTGCATTCAATTAGACTCTTCTATTATTTGTCTATTTTCATAATTTTAATTTAGGATATAATTGTAATTATACAAGAGGGGTTTTAAGAGATAAATAGATGAGTGCCAATAGTCCCGCTCTAATGATAAAACACACCAGACTAGATTTTTTAAAACTTTCATGATTTGCCATTAAATGGATTGGATTTCAATATTGGATCAAGTTTATAATTCAACATGATGAATCACACAATACTAGATAATCTCATAATTTTGGCTTTAAATGAATTGGATTTCAACGTTGGATCAAGTTTATAATCCAACACTAACTTCTCCCAATTTTGTAATTGACTAGGACAGATATCCCACTGCAATAAATTTCCATTCGACATAATGGTAGAAATTTGAACAATAATTAATTAATTACTAAACGTAAGAGTGCTAATGCAACCACCGAATTAGACCCCAATTTGGTTCCACCAAAATAAAAAATAAAATTTTTAAAAATTAAAAGAAACCAATTTTTTTTTAATTGGTTAGTAATAAGTCCGAGATAACTATCATTTTCCTGACATAATCTAAAAAAGTAATGATAGAGCCACAAATTCTTGTACAAACTCATTTTGTACAAACTGATGTGGCATGATAAAATTGGTTAAATTAAATATCTCTTGGCCCACATGATTTATTTTCATTATTTTATATTTTCATTCAACCAATGAATTGATGCCACATCAGTTTGTACAAAATAAATTTGTACAAAAATTTGTGGCCGTATCATCACTCAATTTAAAATAATCCTAAGCCCTGATTGTTAAAGTTTTATAGTTTTGTACTTTCAAATTGAAATTGGTTTTTTTTTTGATAATCCACCAAGAAGGTGGGGGTTCGGTCGGACCCCTACTTGTAGATAAATCAATCATTGAGAGAACATAAGGAGGGGGATATAAACCAAACCTCCTAGAAAAAGAAGATAATTTACTAATCAAATAAAACTAATACAAATAAAGGTGATTAATGCCGAATATATGGAATTTCAAGAGTATCCAAATGAAGAATGCCTGATAAATTGATTAGAAGATCACTAGGATTGAAAAATCATTGACAAGTCTGATGAAAACAAGCCCAATTGACTATAAAGTCAGCAGCAGATGTAGCTTCTCGAAAAACATGCCTGATATTAATAGATGACCTAGAAGCCAAGGCTTGAACACGCCCAAGGATGTAAGTGAAATCCCATCGCACAAAACTACTTGAAGTGGTCCAAGAAACTATAGTGGCTGAATCAGATTCAACCTTAAGATTAGAAAAACCAAGCTGAGCAGTAAGTTCTAAACCTTATAACAAAGCCATTAATTTAGCAAAAAGAATAGATTGATGCCCCAAAAAGGAACCAAAAGCAACTAATATCACGCCTTGATGATCTCGCACAACACCACCAGTAGCAGCCATGCCTGGGTTTCCCCTAGAACAACCATCCACACTCAACTTCACCACCCCCGATGGCGGTTTCATGCAAGAAACCAATTGAGGTGGTCTACAGGGAGGCATGATAATCCTCAAACCAATCTGAGTGTCCAAAATGCCCCTCAATTGAAATGTCTTGAAACCAAAAGCATCATTAACTAGCCTAATATCCAGTAGCACTCTAAATATAATAGCGTTCGCATTAAAGGTAACTGAATCATACCTGAGAGTGTTTCGAGCCTTCCAAACATGCCATAGAATGAAACATGGGTGAATGACTTGAATGTGTTTTGAAAAACGGCAACATCGTCGCCAGTGACTAAGCAAAGCATAAGGAGACAAGATTGGTTTTGTTCAAAACATTTTGGCTTGTAAATATGGAGTTGTTGTGAGTTATGGTAACTTCAAAACTTTAATTTTGCAAGGTCTCACGTTAAATTTATATGTATGTAATAATTATTAAACACTAAATAATTAATATTATTGTGAGAACAAAATAAGAAAAGGACCAAAATGGCTCAAGAGATAAAGCATACATCAAGCCATGCGAAGAAAAGAAAAGGCATGCAAACCATACACAGCCATAATTTAAGCATCGTGTTTTTTTTATTTTTTATTTTTTAAATAGAGAGAGTTTCCATGTTAGAAGAAATATTCTACTCGGTGCCAATCAAAACAGATTAAAATAAAATATTAATTTGTTTTAATTTTACGCCCGGTCTGGCTGGCGGTCTTCTTCCCGAGCCCGGTCGGGTCCCAAAATTAAGAAAATGCCCAGACAGAAATTATAACTATGGCAAAGTTGGATCTGGGAAGCAAGGGTAGTTTCGTAGTTTTGATGATTTGTCCAACGGTCAACTACTTGTTCAACTTGAGGGGAGGAGATGAGTTTTTACTTTTTCAACATTCTCTGGTTTCTGTATAAACTTTGAACCGGCCTCATTCATTCTTCTGAGTTCTGAATCCATCTTCTTTCGAAAGACACAAATCATGCCGGTGGCGGAGCTCTTTCTTGCTGCTTTCCTTCAGGTCTTGTTCGAGAGACTAATGTCGTCTGATTTACTAAAGCTAGCCGGTCGAGAGGGTGTCCGTTCAAAGCTGAAAGCGTGGGAGAAAACGCTCAAGACCATCGAGGCAGTGCTGATAGATGCAGAGGAGAAGCAGCTCACTGACAGGGCTGTGAAAATATGGCTGGATGATCTCCGAGACTTGGCTTACGATGCAGAGGACATACTCGATGAGTTTGCCAGCAGCTCTGGTACTGGCACGCTACGTAGCATTATCCATTCTAGTTGTTGTTTCTCTGGTGTAACTAGTGTTAAGTACAGTATTAGTATAAGCTCTAAGATTGGAGAAATCAGTAGGCGGTTGGAGGAATTGTGTAAACGGAGAATTGATCTGGGATTGGAGAAGATTGATGGAGGAGGGTCATTGAATAATGTTGCTGTTGGTGGTAGGCAAAGACCACCACCCACTACTTGTTTACCGAATGAACCTGCTGTTTATGGGAGAGATGAAGATAAGGCCAGGGTACTTAAGATTGTGTTAAAGATTGACCCAAATGATGATTCCAGCTTTCGAGTGATACCCATTGTGGGTATGGGAGGTATTGGGAAAACAACTCTTGCTCGTGAGGTGTATAATGACAAGTCAGTGGAAGATTTTGATCCGAAAGCTTGGGTTTGTGTTTCTGATGACTTTGATGTTCTCAGGATCTCCAAGGCGATTCTTGAGTCAATTACGCTGTCTCCTTGTGAGCTGAAGGATTTGAATTCGGTGCAGCTTAAGTTGAAGGAAGCTTTGTTTAAGAAGAAGTATTTGATTGCCTTGGATGATGTTTGGAGCAAGAGCTATGACTTGTGGCAGGCTCTTAAGTCTCCATTCATGGCGGGGGCACCTGGTAGCAGGATAATTGTGACCACTCGCAGCGTGGATGTAGCCCTAACAATGGGATCTGGTGGATATTATGAGCTGAAGCTTTTGTCTGATGATGATTGCTGGTCAGTGTTCGTGAAGCATGCATTTGAGAGTAGAGATGCTGGCACACATGAAAATCTTGAGTCTATTCGTCAGAAAGTTGTTGAGAAGTGCAAAGGTTTACCTCTCGCAGCAAGGGCTCTTGGTGGTCTTCTACGATCCAGGCAGAGATTTGTTGAGTGGGAAGATATATTGGACAGTAAAATATGGGACTTACATGATGAAATTGAGATTCCTTCTGTTCTGAAGTTAAGCTATCACCATCTTCCTTCACATTTAAAAAGATGCTTTGCTTATTGCGCAATTTTACCAAAGGATTATGAATTTGAAGAGGAGGAACTCGTTCTTTTATGGATTGCAGAAGGTCTTGTTCAACCATCTAAAGACGGTAAACAACTAGAAGACTTGGGCAGTGAGTATTTCTGTGATCTCTTGTCAAGATCTATGCTCCAGAAATCAAGTAGTAGCGAATACAAATATGTGATGCACGACCTTGTACATGATTTGGCTCAATGGGCTTCTGGAGAGACATGCTTTAGACTGGAGGATGAATTTGCAGCTGATCAACAGACAAAAAGATTTGGAAAGGTTCGCCATTCTTCTTACATGTCTAGTGGTCATTGTGATGGGATGGATAAATTTAAAGTTCTTGATAAATTTGAGAATCTGAGAACATTCTTGCCAATATTCATAGAAGGTCTTATTCCTTCTTACATAAGTCCCATGGTTTTATCTGATTTGCTACCAAAGTTCAAAAAGTTGAGGGTGTTATCTCTGAGAAGATACTACATCACTGAGGTACCTATATCAATTGGATGTTTAAGACGTCTAAGGTATCTAAACTTTTCTGACACTAAGATCAAATGCTTACCTGAGTCAGTTACCTCTCTGTTAAATTTGCAAATTTTGATCTTAAGAGATTGCTGGCATCTCTTGAAGCTGCCATCAAGTATAGGAAATTTGGTTAAGTTACTTCATCTTGATATCGAAGGTGCAAATCTTTTAAGTGAGTTACCACTACGAATGAAAGAATTAAAATGTCTTCAGACTTTGACTAATTTTATTGTCAGCAAAGGCAGTGGATGTACTTTGAAAGATTTGAAGAATTGGAAGTTTCTTCGAGGAAGACTTTGCATTTCAGGGCTAGAGAATGTCATCGATTCACAAGAAGCAAATGACGCTATGTTAAGAGAGAAGAAAGGCTTAAAATTCTTGCAGTTAGAATGGGGAGCAGAACTTGATGACTCGCGAGATAAGGTTAGAGAAATGAATATACTCGACATGCTACAGCCTCACAGAAATGTAAAAGGGCTAGCAGTTAATTTTTATGGTGGTGCAAAGTTCCCATCTTGGGTAGGAGATCCATCATTTTCCAATATAGTGTTCCTAATCCTGCAAAATTGTAAGAGATGCACATCCTTGCCGACGCTGGGACAATTATGCTCGCTTAAAGATCTCACCATTGTAGGCATGTCGGGATTAAGAAGTGTAGGTTCAGAGATTTATGGGGAAGGTTGCTCAAAACCTTTTGAATCATTGCAGTCTTTATATTTTGAGGATTTGCAAGAATGGGAGCACTGGGAACCTAACAGAGAAAATGACGAGCATCTTCAGGCATTCCCTCATCTCCGAAAGCTTTCAATCAAAAAATGCCCCAAACTCGGTGGACGACTTCCTAATCATCTTCCTTCTTTGGAGAAAATTGTGATTACTGAATGCATGCAGTTGGTGGTATCATTACCAACCCTTCCAGCTGCCTGCAAATTGAAAATTGATGGATGCAAAAGGTTGGTGTGTGATGGTCCATCTGAATCCAAGTCACTGAGCAATATGACTCTTTACAATATTTCAGAGTTCGAAAATTGGTCGAGTCAGAAGTTTCAGAAAGTAGAACATCTGAAGATTGTTGGCTGTGAAGGGTTTATAAATGAGATTTTTCTGGGGAAGCCACTAGAGGGGCTGCAAAGCCTCACCTGCCTAAAAGACCTACTTATCGGGAATTGTCCAACTCTTGTTTCGCTTCCGAAGGCCTGCTTTCTTTCCAATTTGAGTGAAATTACCATCGAGGATTGCAATGCTCTAACATCCTTAACTGATGGAATGATACACAACAATGCACGGCTTGAAGTCTTGCGAATCAAAGGTTGTCATTCTTTAACATCCATTTCAAGAGGGCAGCTACCTTCATCTCTGAAAGCAATTGAGATCAACAATTGTCAAATCCTGCGGTGCGTGTTGGATGACACAGAGGATAGTTGTACTTCTTCTTCATCTTCTTCTTCAATAATACAGGAGAAAAGCATCAACAGCACCAGCGCATATCTTGCTCTTGAGAGCTTATGTGTTTACAACTGTCCATCACTCACTTGCCTATCTTCAAGATACCAGTTACCTGTCACACTCAAACGCCTTGATATTCAGATGTGTTCAAATTTCATGGTGTTGACATCAGAATGCCAATTACCCGAGGTGCTTGAAGAGCTGAAAATTGTGAGTTGTCCAAAATTAGAGTCAATAGCAGAAACATTTTTTGATAATGCTCGTCTTAGATCTATTCAGATCAAGGATTGTGATAATCTTAGGTCCATACCCAAAAGCTTACACAATCTTAGCCATCTTCATTGCATTAGTATAGAACACTGTCAAAATCTTGTTTCTTTCCCAGAGGATTTGCTTCCTGGTGCCATCATAGAAATTTCAGTCCAAAACTGTGCTAAGCTTAAAGGCCTACGAGTTGGCATGTTCAACTCTCTTCAAGATTTACTCCTGTGGCAATGTCCGGGCATTCAATTCTTCCCAGAAGAGGGTTTATCCGCCAACGTAGCTTACCTTGGAATTTCTGGTGATAATATTTATAAGCCACTTGTTACGTGGGGCTTTCACAAGTTCACTTCTCTTACAGCTCTCTGCATTAATGGTTGCTCAGATGCAGTATCCTTTCCTGATGAAGAGAAGGGAATGATATTGCCCACTTCTCTGACTTGGATTATAATTTCGGATTTCCCAAAACTGGAACGCTTATCTTCCAAGGGCTTCCAGAACCTCACATCTCTTGAAAGTTTAACTGTCATGTCTTGCCCAAATTTCAATTCCTTCCCGGAAGTGGGCTTTCCGTCCTCTCTTTTGTCTCTATCGATTGAAGGTTGTCCTTTATTGAAAAACAAATGCAAAAAGGGCAAGGGCAAGGGACAAGAGTGGCCAAAGATAGCGCATGTTCCTTGTGTTAACATAGATGGAAAATTCATTTACGATCCGGAAGAGGAAGCATTATGTCCATTTTGATGTCAGAAATAAAAGAAGAGCGAAAAACCAGATCATGATTTTGGCAACCACTTATTCTATGTCAGATCTGTCGACTTCTATCCCCTGAACCATTATTCAGGTTGATATGAATTCATTTAAGTTGTTTTCAGTTTCACAGAAAATACTTATCTTAGAATTCAGGTGTAGGTTCTATTTTGCATGAATTCGAGTGTATGTTATGCACTGTTTTAACAGTAACTCTGGGATGCCCATGTGCAGATTTTTGGTTGAATGCAGCAGTAATCATCACGAAAATAGCTTAGATCAGAAAGTATCATCTGGTCTTATTATCAAGAGGACAGTCAAGCTGGATATTCCTATCTAAATGTATGAATAAAATTCTTGCCCTTCCACATATGCTGAGATGAATGGAAAGTGATGCTTTTGAGGATGGCAGTGGATAATCTGGTGAAGGGACTTTTGTTGGAACTGAAAGAAAGTTAAAGACCTGTCACAGGAGCTTGTTGCAATGTCTTCTTACTTCTCTGTAAGTCCTATCTTCATAATGAAGATAAATTATGAATTGTATGTTACATGTTGTCCTAGGAATTAAAGGATTAATAACATTTTACTTTCAAGATTTTTGAAAAATAATTTTCTGTATTTGTTCAGGACTAAGTTATCAGATTTCTTGTTATGCATTGGATCTATACATGTTGTCCTAGGAATTAAAAGATTAATAACATTTTACTTTCAAGATTTTTGAAAAATAATTTTCTGTATTTGTTCAGGACTAAGTTATCGGATTTCTTGTTATGCATTGGATCTATATAACTCATTGCAATGTTTGTACGACAGCTGCACACTGCACATATCCTGGTCTGCCATGTCACATTTGAGTCTTCAATGGCAGGGTACCCGTCCGGCAGCTCATGCATGTGTTGGCATCATCAAAAGATGAATGTAGTTGCTGATTTTCATGTTTTCAGAAAGGTAAAAGGGCTGCTCATTTTTGCTTGCCTTGACTGCAATTTTCAGGTTTACACAGTTAATTTCATGATTCTAGGCCCATAGAGATTAGTGCCTTGCTCTCTTTGAATCATAATGACTGCCTTGCTATTAGTTATTTGATCCTCTTAAAATGTGGTTTATGAGTTTCCTTAGTTTGTTTTTCTTTGTAAATTTTACCACTGTTTCTGTGTGTCAGTTGTTAGTTGGTGAGAGCGAGGCTCATTACAATGCTACTATTTTTTTTCTTTTAATTCTTAATTGAAGCTATACAAAATTATTTTCCTTTAAAAGAAATAGAAATTGCCTTCCAGTGCTTATGTTTTTTTTTTGGCTCTCTCTGCATCTTATTGTAAATAATGCTAGTAAAAGTTTTCCAGATGCCTATAGTTCCTAAAGTTAAAGTCTCTGATCTTGCAAGAGGAAGCCCTATGGATCAAGCAATAGCGCTTTTGTTTCATTTTTTTCATCTATCAAGCAATAGGCTTCAATGTTTCTGCTTTTGATAAGACCAGAAATAACTTTTTTCTTCTTTGTTTTTTTAAAACAGAGATACAAGATAGCACCAGTTAAACATACAATGAGCTTCTAAATGTACTACTCAAGTACCTGTTGGAACAGTGGATAGTAGTGCAATTCACATACTCTTGCTGATTTCCTGAAGGTTGCAGTAATAAACCACTTAATATGTGCTTCTTTATGTTTTGGATGAATCTTAGGAATTTTGAAACGAATTGTGTTTCAGAGAGTTAGTGATACTCAATGATGCAAATAAAGACTCGTATCATCTCTGGTTGTGTGCATTCTTCTAACAACAACCTTATGAAGAGATTGGCTTTTGGATCTTCTTACTGTTTCAGACTTGTATCTATTGTTGGCATAGCACCACTATTATATAATGTCAGTTTGTTGAGGTCTGCTTTGTGGGGGCTTGTTTGATCTCCTCCTCTTGAATGTGCTTGTAAAGTAAAGATCCATCATTTGTTGCCTCCTCGATGGGTTTGATTAAAAGCTAAACTGATGGTGTTTAAGGGAAATCCAGGCCTTACAGCAAATGGGGCGATTTTCTCCAGACCATGCTGGTAAATTCTTTTGTGTTAATTTTCACAATCTTTACACCTTCAATACAGTTTATTTTGTGGAAATTATGGGAGTGGTTGATTTAATCTCCAAAGCAGCTTTTGATCAAGGACTGATGAATCTTTGGCTCCTGGCTAGTTTGTTAATGAATTTTAGATTTTCTCAAGCTTTAGAAAACCAATGTTGGTCTTCCATGTGATTATTTCACTTAATTAGGAGAGCATCCTGATGCTATCGGAGACTCCCAAATGATTCAAATGATTTTTATTGAATAGGTTTAATTAATGGTTGCACTTTTTTTTTTTAAATATTTCAGGCATGTTCTCTTTGACACATCTGGACAGAAATCAGGGCATGAATTTTGTGATGAGTTTGAGATTTTGAGAGAAACTGAAGGAAATGGGACATAAACGATCATGAGACTAAGTTCAATTTATTTACCGGTTCAACTTCAATAAATAAGTGTTGATATTATATCAAATCTGTAATTTCAAACTTCTTCTCCCCCCCCCCCGCCCCCCCCCCCCCCAACAAAAAAAAAAAAAAACTGCTTAATTGTTGCGTCACATTCTACAAATTGTAATTGCTTTTAAAGCTCTTGAGATCGTATATTCTTGATTCCTCGAGTTACTTTGTTAACAAGGATTTCACCAATTTTTTTTTTCCCCGGCAAAATGCATAGAACCACAGTCTCAAAGCATCAATAGAATTACTCTTTCACAGATGGTACAAACAATTAATTAATCCTGACCCATGCTAGAAAATAATCATTTGAACTATGGAGTTTCTTGATAGCATGTGCATCAGGATGCTCTTCTCACTAACAGAAATCCGAGCAAATCAGCAAATGAATGTGCAATAGCATTAGCCTACATCTATTAAAACTTGAGAAATCTGAAATTCATTGAAGAAATCTTGGTGCAAAGGTTCAACAATCTACTCAAAGGATGACAATTGGCAGGGAGTCTCATTGATACAACTAACTGTATTGTGGACTAAAGACTGCCAAAAGCTACCCAAAGAAATTTATCAGAATGATCTTGGAAAAGCGCCCTACTTGCTGCCAGTCGAAGACCAGGATTTCCTTTCAAATTAGCACTAAATCGAATCCACAGAGGAGACCGTCACAGACCATGCCTCAACAGCTGATGTAAATCCCATAAAACTAGATATTTCAAGCTCGTAGGATTGCCTGTTGATAAAACTGCCGCGGCCATAGTTACCAGCCCAAAAGCCAATCACTTCGTAAGGATGCTGTTGGAAAGAGGCACATAACCAGCACACTTTGTATCATTGAGTATTCCAAATCTTGGAATCTCTGTTTCATTTAACGATCCTGAGATTCATCCAAACCATAGAGAAAAACAGATTAAATGGATATTGTATCCAAGAAAGAAGAAAAACGATGCTGGAAAAATAGAACACAAGTCAAGTTTAGATTAGGAAACAAGGTTAATCACTCACCACAAGCTTGAGCAAATAAGCTAGTGACCACTGTTTTGGCAGATAATTCTTGCTCAATAAGGATATGCAGATGATGCAGATGCTCTTTGCATCGTTGATTGGTGATTAAAGATTAATTATCAGCTCCAGATGATGAGATCAGCTGTCGGTATTTTCCATCTCGATAAGAATGAACAGAAAGTTTTTTCTGGCATTATCAAATTCTAGACCCTTAATACCGCCAGCAGCTCTGACTAGAAAGCGAATAGCAGTCCCCTATGGCTTCTCTTGCACGAGACTCATAACTCTTGGACCTAAGAGGCATCTGTGAAACTTTTAAGGCAGAATTAAATTACAATAAGATGCTTGGGATACCATACTGGAAGGCAAATTCTATTTTTATCCTTAAAAAAAAATTTACGTTTTTTTTGCATATTAAAAATAAAGAAGAATAAAACAAAATATGTGAGAACATCATAAGCCTTGCACCTTAACAACTGAAAAGATGAGAGCCAAAATGAAAAAACTAAAAAAAATAACAAAAGCTCAAAAACCACATAAAAGAATAACCAATAAGAGGGAAGTCATTATGAATTTATGAATCAAATAAAAGCAAAGCAATAATCTCCATGGGCTGCGATTCTCAATATTAACTGTAAATCTGATTATTGATTATTCCAATTGAGGCTAACCAAAATATCAGCGTTCCTATTACCTTCTTTGAAAGTATGAGAAATCAGTGACTGAATTCCTTTCTGAGCGATGCTGATACCTGCATGAGCACCCCAAAAAGACCCCGGCGTTGAAGACTCGCGTAGCAGATCAAAATGTGCATGGCCATCATATTAAATTGCAATGAGTGATATAAATCCAGGACATCACTAGAACCTGATAATACAGTCCTAAACACATAAACTGAATTATATTTCAAATTTCTTGGAAGAAAAATGTTATTAATCTTTTAATTCCAAGGCGAACATGTAATTTACAGTATACTTATTTATCTTCATTCTGCAGTTTGGACTTAGAGAGAGGTAGATGACATTGCAACAAGATCCCGTGAGCTTTTCAACTTTCAGCTGCAACTTCAGTCCCTTCACCAGATTGCCCACTGCCAACCTCCAACTATCACCTTTCATTAACTTCAGAATATAAGGAAGGGCAAGAACTTCATTTGTACATTCAGATACTATGAAAATTCAGCCTGATTTTTCTCCAGATAATAAGACAAGATGAGCTGACTTGTGGTCTAAGCCAGTTTGTGCAGATCACTGCTGCATTCAACCAAAAATTTGTATCATTGAATGGCCGATGGGTGGTTAAATTTAATTAGCAGCTGCAGACATGTAGATAGTATCAGTTACTGGCATCCTCTGTCTGCACAAGAAAGAAAAAAAATGCTATTTTTGGTCTTATCAAATTCAGTAACATTTATAGTTGAAAAGAAACTGAAACAAAAGAGCTATTGCTAGGTCCTTTATTAAATATACCTGCCATTTTCACTACAGCATTAAATTAAAATAAGATGCTGTGAGACCAAAATTGTAAAAGAAATCGAAGGCAAATTCTTTTCCTTGTTCAGAGGAAAATACTTTTTAATAGCTTTTGATAAGAAAAAAGAAGAATGAACAAAAATTAGCAGTAAACAAATGAGGCTTATTCTTTAACAACTCACAGAGCCCAAAAACCAGAGCTAAAACTTAAAAAGAAAACCAAACTAACTCAAGCTCAAAAACCACACATCTAAACAACCAATAATAGGTCAGTCGTTATCAATCAAATGAAAAGAAAAACGCTAAATCCTCTGGACCAATGTCGTAAGTCTGAATACTGCAATCTACGGTCAGCCAAAACATGAGCGGCACTATTACCTTCTTGAAAAGTACGAGATATCTGAATTCATTCCTTGGTGAGCCAACACCACCATGAGCCGTCTGATGGCGACACCTATTGAATATTCATATGGCGGATCAAGATAACAAAATACTGATAACTTATATCTGAACACATAAACTGAAAGTTATTTTTCAAATATCTTACAAGTTGAAATGTTGCTTCTCGTAAGTTACTAATGATTTAATCTTTTGGGTAACATGTAATGCATAGCTTACTTATATATGCTCATTCTGGAGATAGGACTTACAGAGAGGTAAGATAATATTGCAACAGCAGTCCCTTCACCATCCTCAACATATCACATTCCATTAAACTCGGCAAATATCGAAGAGCAAGAATTTCATTTTTACGTTGAGATAATTGTCAAACAGATAAACAGCTTGATTATCCTCTTGATAGTCATATCAGGCAAGCTACCTCATGATGAAAGCCCATTCTGTGCTAATTAGTGCTGCTTTCAGCCAAAAATCTGCACATCAACATTTCAGGAATTACTGTTAAAATAGAGGATAACAGATTAATGCCCATTCCTGTATTGTCTAATTTCATGCATAAGAGAAAATGAAACTGATTTTCGGAAAATATTTAAATGAATTCATAACAGTAATCTGAATTGTTCAGGGGATAGAAGTTGACAGACCTGGCATAGAACACAAGATTGGGGACAGCATTTTCTGGTTCTGCACTCTTCTTTTCTTTTGAAGATCAAAATAGACCTTATGCTACCTCTTGTTGATGGCGAATGAATTTGGGATCTATCACAACATAAGGAATGTGGGCTATCTTTGGCCACTCTTGTCCTTTGTCCTTTTTGCATTTGTTTCCCAATAAAGGACAACCTATAATTTTTAGAGACAAAAGAGAGGATGGAAAGCCCGCCTCCGGGAAGGAAGTGAAATTTGGGCAAGAGAAGACTTCTAAACTCTCAAGAGATACGAGGTAATGAAAGCCCTTGGAAGATAGGCGTTCCAGTTTTGGGAAATCTGAAAATCTAATCCAAGTCAGAGAGGTCGGCAATATCACTCCCTTCTCTACCTCAGGAAAAGACACAGCATCTGAGCATCCATTAATGCAGAGTTTCCTAAGAGAGGTCAACTTGTGAAAGCCCCAGTTGACGAGTGGCTTATAGATATTATCACCTGAAATTTCAAGGTACGTTAGGTTGGTGGATAAACCCTCTTCTGGAAAGAATACAATGCCTGGACATTTCTTTAGGGCTAACTCTTGAAGAGAGCTGATTTTGCCGGTTGGTAGAGGGCCTTTAAGTTTATCACAGTCTTCGATTGAAACGTCTACGACACTGCTGGGAAGTGCATCTTCTGGCAGAGAAACTAGATTATGACAACCTTCGATACTTATCCGATGAAGATGGCTAAGACTGTTCAAGCCTTTTGGTAACGATTTAAGATTATCACAACTCGATATCAAAATAGATCTAAGACACGCATCATCATAGAATCTCTCCGCTATAGACTCTAGATTTGAACAATTAGAAATTGTCAGCTCTTCCACCGCCACAGGTAATTGGCATTCTGATGTCAGCACCTTGAAATTATAACAACACCAAATTTCAAGGCGTTTGAGTGTAACAGGTAACCGGCCTCTGGTCCATAAGCAAGTGAGCAATGGGCAGCGGAAGACGGATAAGCTCTCAAGATCAAGACATGTGCTGCTGCTGTTGATGTTTTTCTCCAGCACCGAAGAAGAAGTACAAAAATTTTCTCTATCATCCAACACACACTGCAGTGTCTCACAATGTCGTATATCAATTGCTTTCAGAGATGAAGGTAGCTGCCCTCTTGAAATGGATGTTAAAGAATGACAACCTTTGATTCGCAGGACTTCAAGTCGTACATTGTTGTGTATCATTCCATCAGATAAGGACGTTAAAGCACAGCAATCTTCGATGGTAATTTTTCTCAAATTGGAAAGAAAGCAGGCCTTCGGAAGCGAAACAAAAGTTGGACAATTCCCAATAAGTAGGTCTTTTAGGCAGGTGAGGCTGTGCAGCCCTTGTAGTGGCTTCCCCAGGCAAATCTCATTTACAAACCCTTCGCAACCAACAATCTCCAGATGCTCTACATTCTGAAACTTTTGACTCGACCAATTTTCGAACTCTGAAATATTCCAAAGAGTCATTTTGTTCAGTGACTTGGACTCAGATAGACCATCGCACACCAGCCTTTTGCATCCATCAATTTTCAATTTGCAGAGAGCTGGAACCCTTGGTAATGATATCACTAACTGCCTGCATTCAGTAATCACAATTTTCTCCAAAGAAGGAAGATGATTAGGTAGTCGTCCAGAGAGTTTGGGGCATTTATGTATGAAAAGCTTTCGGAGACGAGGGAATGCCTGAACATTCTCATCATTTTCGGTGTTAGGTTCCCATTTCTCCCAAACTTGCAAATCCTCAAAATATAAAGTCTGCAATGATGGAAAAGGTTTTGAGCAACATTCCCCATAAATCTCTGAACCTATGCTTTTTAATGCCGACATGTGTACGATGGTGAGATCTTTTAGCGAGCACAATTGTCCTAGCGAGGGCAAGCATGTGCTTCTTCGGCAATTTTTCAATATTAGGACTGCAACATTGGAAAACGATGGATCTCCTATCCAAGATGGAAACCTTGTACCACCGTAAGAATTGATTACAAGCCTTTTAATATTACCGTGAGGCTTCAGCATGTCAAGAATATTCTTTTCTCTAACCTCATCCACTGAGTTGCCATCACATCGTGCCCTCCATTCTAACTTCAAGACTTCTAGGTCTTTCTTCACTCTTAACATAGCCTCATTTGCTTCTTGTGAATCGATGACATTCTCCAGTCCTGAAATGCAAAGTCTTCCTCGAAGAAACTTCCAATTCTTCAAATCTTTCAAAGCACATCCGCTATCTTTGCCAACAATAAAATTAGTCAAAGTCCGAAGACATTTTAATTCTTTCATTCCTAATGGTAACTCACATAACCGATTTGCACCATCAATATCAAGATGATATAAATTAACCAAATTTCCGATACTTGATGGCAACTTCAAGAGAAGCCGGCAATCGCTTAAGATCAAAATTTCTAAATTGAAAAGTGAGGTAATTGCCTCGGGCAAACATTTGATCCAACTCTCAGAAAAGTTGAGATACCGTAGATGTTTTAAACATCCAATTGATGTGGGAACCTCAGATATACGGTATCTTCCCAAAGATAACACCCTCAACTTTTTACACTTTGGTAGCAAATCAGATATAACCATGGGACTTATGTAGCCAGCAGGAGAAAAAAAGCATTCTTCTACAAATATTGGCAAGAATGTCCTCAAATTCTCAACTTTGTCGAGAACTTGAAATTTATTCATCCCATCACAACGAACGCCCATCCCATCACAATCACCACTGCGGACGTACGAAGAATGACGAACCTTTTCAAATACATTTGACTGTCTATCCACCGAAAATTGATCGTCCAATCTAAAGCATGTTTCACCAGAAGCCCATAGAGCCAAATCATGTACAAGGTCATGCATCACAAATTTAGATCCGCTGTTACTTGATTTTTGGAACAAGGATCTTGACAAGAGATCATGAAAATACTCACTGCCCAAATCATCTGCTTGTTTACGGTCCTTAGATTGTTGAATAAGACCTTCTGCAATCCATAAAAGAACGAGTTCCTCCTCTTGGAATTCATAATCCTTCGGCAAAATTGCACAATAGGCAAAACATCTTTTTAAATGCGAAGGAAGATGGTGATAGCTTAACTTCAAAACAGAAGGAACCTCAGTTTCATCCTCTAAGTCCCATATTTTGCTGTCCAATATAGCTCTCCACTCATCAACTCTCTGCTTAGATCCTAGAAGACCACCAAGAGCCCTTGCTGCCAGAGGTAGACCTTTGCATTTCTCAACAACCCTTTGACGAGTTGACTCGAAGTTTCCAAGTGTGCCAGCATCTCTGCTCTCAAATGCATGAGCTACGAACACCGACCAGCAATCATCATCAGACAGAAGCTTCAGCTCATAATATTTAACAGGTCCCATTTTTGAGGCGACATCCCGGCTTCGAGTAGTCACAATTATCCTGCTGCCGGGTGCTCCAGCCATGAAGGGAGATTTTAGAGCATGCCACAATTCATACTTCTTGTCCCAAACATCATCCAAGACAATCAAAAACTTCTTCTTAAGCAGAGCTTCCTTCAGCTTAAGCTGCACCGAATTCAAATCCTTCAGATCACAAGAGGAGAGCGTGATCGACTCCAGAATAGCCTTGGAGATCCTGAGAACATCGAAGTCATCAGAAACACAAACCCAAGCTTTGGGTTTGAAATCTTCCACTCTCTTGTCATTGTACACCTCCTGAGCAAGTGTTGTTTTCCCGATACCTCCCATACCCACAAGGGCTATTACTCGAAAGTTGGCAGCATCACAATGATCATTATTTACCACCATATCAAGTACCCTGGCTTTCTCTGTATCTCTCCCATAAACAGCAGGTTCGCTTGTTAAGCAGGTGGTGGGTGGTCTTTGCCTTACTGCAGCAGTATGCGCTGACCCTCCAGC
The DNA here is from genome assembly GCA_030444775.1 of Atalantia buxifolia. Lineage (NCBI taxonomy): Eukaryota > Viridiplantae > Streptophyta > Magnoliopsida > Sapindales > Rutaceae > Atalantia > Atalantia buxifolia. The sequence goes on from CM059839.1 coordinate 8,790,822, forward strand.
AATCTTTTCCAATCCAAGATCAGTTCTCCTTTCACAGAGTTCTTCAAGCCTGCTACTGATTTCTTCCATCTTAGACCTCGTGCTAATACCGGCCATAATACTACTTGCACCAGAGGAAAAGCCTTGGATGAGGCTAAGAAACGTGCTAGAGCTGGCTTCATGTTTCTTCAACAATCTCAGCCCGGCTTCAGCAGCAAACTCATCGAGTATGTCCTCTGCATCGTAAGCCAAGTCTCGGAGATCATCCAGCCACAGCTTCACAGCCCTGTCACTCAGCTGCTTCTCCTCTGCATCGATCAGCACTGCCTCAATTGTCTTGAGTGTTTCCTCCCACTTTTTCAGCTTTGAACGGACACCCTCTTGGCCGGCTAACTTCAGCAACTCAGGGGACATTAATCTTTCGAACAACGCCTGAAGAAAGGCAGAAAGAAAGAGCTCCGCCACAGGCATGGCTTCTTTTTTTTGTTGGAGGGGTGGGGGCTTTTGCAAGTCAAAAAAGAGAGAGAAAATCAGAAGAATTCAGAGGGGTTGTCACGCAAAAAAGAAGAATTAAAGCAATAAGCAAGAAAGACTGAGACTTCAATATTTGAAAAGAAAGGTTATCGGAAACAGTAAAATGGATTTGTAAGAATAATGATGTATGCACATCCATTAGTACAATATTTAAAATAATTTTTTTTAGTTTTGTGGTGATGGTATAACAATTATAGCTCAGCCGCTCACTGCAGTAAACATATTATTATTGATTTTTTAATTAATTTTTCATTTAATGTTCATATGTATAATTTTAACTTATTTTTTCATTATTTTTCTAATTAACCTTAACCCATATAATTTTAAGGATGATTCTGTTACCACTTAAAATTTTTTTGAATAAATATTATTAATTTTGTAAAATAATAATATTTAAGATTCTAATATTTAAATACTAACTAATTTTTAATATTATATGTCACTCATGTATTTTTATTACTTATTATTTTATTCTACTATATAATTAATGAGTACCACATTAATTAGAATATAACTCAAATATTGAATATCTATTATTAGAGCATATCCAGAAGACTTTATTAATTTTATTTTTCAAATATCTATTTACTTCCCTATGTGGCAAAAAGAAGAGTGAAAAAATATATTATTCTCCAAAAAATTCTACAAAAATAAGTTAATGTTATTTTAATTAAATAAATATTTTTTCAAGAGAAAAATAAATGATAATTAAAATACTTCTTTCTCTCTCTCCAATAAAAATTAATAAAATATAAATTGAAGAGGGAGAAAGTAGCTCTATAAAATTGAGGAGAAAGAATTATTTCTTATTTGAAGAATTTTAATTGAAGTATCTTTTAGAATGTTAAATATTGATGTGGCTCTTCAAATAAGTAATAAAATTTTATTTGAATAGATTTTTTGAGGTGCTCTTACCTTTGCAAAATGGCATCACCAGACAATCTAATCAATAATTTATAAAGTTAAATTAAAATTTTAAAATCTGCACAAAGAGGATCAATTTAATGTCATTACAACATTCTAAGCCACTTTATATGCCATACTAATATTTTTTACAAATAAATACAAAATTATTTAATTCAACTTTTTTTAATAATAATATACAATTAAAATCTATTTATATTTCTATTCGCGGCCAGGATATTTCTACCCCATTGGCCATTGATATTCATGAATATATCTATTTTACTCATTTTAGTGAGATATAGCCAAATAATAAGATGCTATATTGAATAGAACAAGGCACCGTACTCCTATTATCTCATGTTAAATGTTTGAGAAATTTATAAAAATAACCCAAAAGTGAACTCCGATCAAATACAGCATAATCCATTCGGATCTAACACCAATTCGTAGCACCGAGTGGTAAGAGGTATTTTCTCAACTTGCGGAAGTTTCAATGCGATTGTGTCTTAGTGCGACAGGCACCAAGGGGAAGATTTATTGTAACTCACTCTTGGTGCGACAATACGATAAGCAACTTGGCGCACCAACATACAATTATTTTTTTTAATGTTATATATAAAAATTTATTCTCTTTATTAGTTTCATAGTGCGTAATTAAATTTTTTAAATAATTTCAGGCTTAATGGATTTAGTTTTGCGACTCTCCTTTGCATTCGGTTCAAGGGTTTGTAAAATGTCACCTTGCCATAAATTTAACCCAAAATTTTAAGCAAGTGTACAGAACTCGAATTTAGTAATGTAAAAAATAGTACTATACGTTTACCAATACATATTACTTACAAGATGAGATTCGTCATTCAAGAATGAATAAACCTCAGCAAAGTTTATTTTAGAAGAAGCCACGGGCTTCTATTGCATGATGCGGGAAATCTTCGGCTTTGTTTCCATGACCCATGCTACAAGACGAGATTCGTCAAATTATACGTCAACCAATATATATTATTACAAGACGAGATTCGTCATTCAAGAATAAATAAACCTCAGCAAAGTTTATTTTAAAAGAAGCCACGAGCTTCCATTGTATGATGCGGGGAATCTTCTTCTTCGTTTCCACGACCCATGCTAACGGCAGACCTTCGATCGCTCCGTAAATCCAAGCCTGCAGCAACCAAAGTGAGAAAGCTATTAAAACTACCATTAAATATTTAATGTTACAAAACTTATTAATAAAAAAAATAACGCACCTGAACCCCAGACGTAAAGTCGTAAACATTGTACTTTTCTATTTTATGATTTGACTTTTCCAACCGAGTCGTCTTAAATTTCTTGTCTTTTTTATTCAGTGCATTGTCAAGACTCTCGTATATCATTTCCACGATAAACGACCCCATGGACGATTTCGGAAGTGATCTATATCATCTACTTCATTAAGCCATGAGAAACTGATTTAACATTGGCTTTTTCTTCTATTTAGAACTCTGTCCGCAAAATAAAAGAGCGCGATCTTTAATGCGTCAATGTCGTCCATAGCCTCGAAGTCCAACTCTTCAAATAATGCATCAAATAGCTTAAGATTGATGTTGCGAAACAAACCATCAAAATACTTATTTAGTAGCCTATGCACCGTTTTATTATTTGTTAGTGCGGTATCTACACCATAAGGAAGTCTAGTAACTAGGCAACATTCTCCAATTGACAAGCATATCAAATACTCACTAATTTGAAACTATAACTGATCCTCCCCCCTATATTCTCCATGAGCCACTTGCCTAAGTAAAACATTGTACAAAATTACACCACTAAATGGAAAGCTTCGGCACTCCAAGAAATGCCCAAATATGTCGTCCTTGAATAGACGCAACTGCCGTTTTGTTACTTTTCGTTCGATGGCTTTTACAACTGTAGAAAAGTTACACATGCTCGAAATTCACCCCAGGAAGTGATCGGCATAAGCTAACTTCATCCTGCCCAGTTTGTTTCTCGATATTTCTGATTTTACCATGTATCTGTAATATTTATAACATTATTACATTGCATTTATAACAAAAAAAGGGAAATTGACTTCACGTAAAAAAAAAAACATTGTAATTTGGTGCGACAGATCGCGCGCTAAAAAGCCTCTTCTTCCACAATTTCCCAACTTCTTCACCTATACACCACACCAACAACTTCACCCATGCACTCAACATCACAAACGCTTCAATCTTCACTCACCATCACTAACACAACACAAAAACCACAACATAGAAGAAGAATAGAAAATAGAAATTTAGGATTTTTGACCTAACCTTTAATTTCAGCCCTTGACCGAAATTTTGGTGATGTTGGCTGTCGAGAATTGACTCTGGAAAGTCGCCGGCGACGAGTGAACACATTGGGAGAGAATTCGGCGGTGAGAGAGAGAGAGAGAGAGAGAGAGAGAGAGAGAGGAGATGGAGGAATTATGGGAGGGGTATTTTCGGCATTAAGGAAGACTTTTGGCTAATGTTGATAGGAAAAAATTTAGAGAGCTAGGTGTGCAAATAACAATTTTTTTGGGTTATTTTTATAAATTTTCCTAAATATTTTTGCTTGAACCCTTAAATCTTGATATTAATGTTGTTAAGTTTTGTTTTCAATATTATCGTTAGAGGACAAAACTATCTTGCAATTGTGGTTCCGTATCATAGTAATGCTCTATTACACAATAATCCTTCTTGTTTTTTGAAAATAATAAAAATTACAAGTTTTGAAATTTTAACATATAAGCCCTAATTTAAAAATTATTTGTTATTTTATCTCTCTTGTTTTCCGTGGTTTAATATTATTCCTGGTTTTTTTTCTCCTCCACGCTTCTTTTTTTTTATCTGGTTTCTTCTTCTCTTTCTTTTTTTTAATAGAATTTCGTAGATAATTTCTTTTTTTATATTTTTGAATTTTCAAAAACAATAAGAGGATTTATTAAAAAAAATAAAATAAAAATCAATCAATTGGATTTGGTCTAATATTTGCTGTGTTTGGTCTTTTCGCTTTAAGTTGACTTTATTATAGTAATTGGGTGGTCTTCTCTCAAAGATAAGAAGTTTCTTTGGCTTATTTTTGATACAATCAATTGGTTTAATGATCAAATTTTACCAATCTGAGTTATCACTTGTCCTTTAGTGTTATTATATGAATAGGTTATAATTATATTTGTTTTTTTAATTCATTAACCACCAATTACCTACTGAATTTTTTCTTGGAAAACATTAGATCATAATAGATTCCTAATTTAACTACCTGAAATCACAAAATTTCAATCATTAACGTTAGAAAGAAAATCTTGTTAAAAATTTATTAGGATTTAACTACCTTTATTTGAATTCGATTAAAACGTGAAAACACAAATAACTTACCCGTCTCAACTCGCATAACTATTATGATTATTAAAAGTTGAAACCATAAATTTTTTGCCTAATATGAAAGAAGTTTAACTAAACATTGAGTAACTCTTTTAAGTTTTGACTAATCAGACAAACTTTATTTTATTTGTTTCTATCTCTTTTACCTAAAAAAAACTTTTTTAATTTCCATTTTGGTTCATAAAAATCAAATTGACAAATCTATTAGAAATCTTTACATGAATTTTATCATTATTAAACTCATTAAAGTCTCTACAAATTTACCAAATATATATAAAACGATAAGGAAAATACTACTCTGCTAATACTCATCTCCATTATGTTTTATGTTCCCATAAAAAAAACTAGAGTAATAAAAACATTTAATATTGTGTACTTTCTCAATTGTATGGATAATTAATTATAGAAGTAGATATGGAAATAATAGTAATAATTATAGAATTATAAAATATTGATGTATTTGTGGAATAAATTAAGGGATTTGTCTTTCTAAAGCTCATAGGCTTTATTGTATTGAAGAAGTTGTGGCTTTCAGGGATGTGCAACTAAATCATGCATTATAATTATCCAATATCAATAATAAAAATCCTTTCAAAATTCCCTATATCTTCCTTACTCATATTATTTAATAACTTAGCAAATAAATAAAAATATTTACTAAAAGAAATAAAATAAACAACTAAGATAGGAAGGAAAAAAAAACATGAAAGTCTAAATATTACTCACGGGTTGCATGAGAAGGAGAGATGAGGATGACTATTGATGGGGTGGGAGAGTAAAATAATAATAATTATATTCTTTCTGACATTTTAGAAAAATAGAGGGATACAATGTTTATTACCAAAGTAAATACATCCTGCCGTTGCTTTTACTTTCGCAATTCTTTCGTTAGATCTAACAGTGAAGTAAAAAAAAGACAAAAAAAAGGAGTATCGTACCACTGCAATGACCTAGGTGAACCCTACCGTTAGACCCTTACTTATAACCTTAAACTTTTAAATCCTTAAATTTATTGTATAATTGTATTTATGTAGTTTTTTAGTGCTCATTCCTTACACGTTTAATATAGAGTAAAAATACATATATTTTTTTAATTTTCTAGTTCACTTTAAAGCTCTTATTTTTCAACAAATTTCTTTCTTAATTCTTAGTCAACATCTTAAAAAATTTAGGAAAATTTTTAACCTACCCCCAAATAAATTGACATTTTGCACTGTGCACCCAAAAAAATAACGTGTTGCACCGCGTCCCCAATTCTGTTAGTTTTTCGGTTATTATTAACAAAATGGTGTGAAGTTTAATGAAATGACGAAAATATCCATTTTTTAAATTCAAGCACTTAAGTTGCAAAAGACCATTTTTTTATTGTGTTAATTGACGTTATAGTCCTTGTATGAAGGCTTTGCACATCGTTGATGAGGCTAGATAGACGTTTGCATGAATGCCCAAGTAAATATGGATTATTTACATTGCCACGTGGCAGCACATGAATGAAGCAACATTCAACTAAAGTGGATGCTGAAGCCTCGGTCCAACGGCTATACATGTTTCCAACGGTCAAATTAATCACCCAAATATATAGAGAATCAAGACACACACCCTCACAACCAGCCTCCATCAACAGTCAACAATAAACACCAATAGCAACTTCACACCTCCAACTTTCACCCAATGCAAGCTAAAAACATCAACAGCAATAACAGCATACCACATTCAACAATTAAGCATAACACTTTCAGTCGTGACTCCATTGTTTGTACATACCATAAACATTGTAAGGAATAAACCATAGAAAAATAAGAGAAGATGTCCGGTTCGAGGAGTGCATCAAGTTCATCAACCCACCCAACATCACAAAAGAATTTAATCAATGGGGGCATTATCAAGTTTGACAACAAAATATGCTACTGTCGACGCAGAGCAGCAATCAAAATTTCAGAATCTATACCAAATCCCAATAGATTATACTACTGCTGTCCTAATGACCATGGATGTGGTTTTTTTAGATGGTGGGAGCCAACTAGAGAGGAGGTCGGAGAAATTCGAGCAAGATCACACCTATTTGAAGAACAAGCAAATCTATACATGTTCGAAGAAGTTGTTCACAATAGTCGTAGTTTTAGTGACAAATTAGACATCGACGCCTTTCATCATAGGTTTACCAACATTGAAATTATACTTCATCAACTGAAAAAGTATCAATTCACAGCTATATTGATGCTACTAGTTGTGTTGTTTGTAATACATTATAATGCATGTTATAATAATGTAGAATGATTGATTGTAACAAAAAACGCAGGCCATATATTAATTGTAATATCTTATCTGATTTGAGCATTCTAATATAAATTACATTTTGATTCTCAAACAAACATTGGCAGTAGCCTATACATTCTAATTAGAACCTATATGGTTACATATATTTGAAACCAAAAAACAAAATGAATTGTTGGTCTAATCCCTAATACTTGTATATGAGTCTTATGCCCAACAACTTATAAAATGCCATGAACCTTGCACAACTTATATACTACTTATCACAAAATGCACACTACAGCTCCAATTTCATGTAAAAAATAGAGCAAGTCAAAATAAAAGCCTGATGATCTTCATGTCGGTCGGGTGGTTCAAAATGGCATACCAAGTTACGATAATATACATGAAATATAATGCAGTATGTATCTAATACTCATGTTATACTAAGTGTAGATGATATGTTTACAAATACCATAAAACTTCCATTAATAAAGTATTCAAATTAATTTTTGGCCTAAGAAATATATAACTTACCCTTCATGGTAGAAAAGCCAATGCATTCTCTTTGTCCAACTTCTTCCTATTTTTATGTTCATCTTTTCGATATTCTTCCCTCGGGTCAATTCCAGTAGCTGTTATGATCCTTTTCCCCTGTACACCCACCCAAGCAACATCACTGCTTCCTTCCATCCTTTTCCTTTTAACCAAATTCTTTGAAACTGATGGGCTTGCCTGAGTGGCAGTCTTATGCTTCTTGGAATTACGCATATTGTTTGTTCTTATATCTTCAACTTCTACAGTCACTTGGATGTTGTCACATGTTTGTCTTGGAGCAATAGTTGATGCACAAGCAAGTCCTTCTAATGCTACAACTGTATCTTTTACTATGGCATTAAACATCTTTCAATTGCTACTTCACTTAATATAAATTAAATCATTAGCATAATGCGATTTCACATGTATTTAATGTAGCAATTTAGAATGCTAATTTAATTGTTTAAATCAAACAATTCATGTCATCAAGTAAATAAGTTTTTAACTACTCTAGTTATTAAGTATTTAATTAACATAGCAAGTAAGATAAATTAATTAATTTAACAATTAAGTTAATTCAGCAACAATGTAACAATAAATTATGTTAAATAGTTACCGACCTTGTTCTTCTCCTTCACGCCTTGTTAGATAGCTTCTCAAATGACGCTGAGACAAATCATAAGCAAACAAAAAAATTAATTGTTATACAGTTGTCTTCTCTTGTAAAGAGCATTAAAAAAAATTAAAACTTCTAACAAAAGCTAGCCAACTGACTTGGTACAATCTTGTCCTCTTATTTAAATTTTCAGGGTTAGTAGGACAACCTCTTCTATTGTGACCAAACTCTTTGCAACACTTGCATTGGAGCCTGTATCTTCTACTTGCTGGTGGTACCTCATCGGCTTCCCTTCTTATGTTAATCCTGGGTCTTCCAGGAGGCCTTTTCATTAAAGGAGGCAAAATTTCATTACCACCAGGATTTGGCCAAGAATCTTATCTAGAATTGGGTGAATCATTCTCGAATAACCTCTGATGTAAGTGTCTTCTTTAACCATGGGCTGAGAAAATCAGCTTGGTTCTTACGACTGTGGACTATACAAGGCAAGGCATGGCATGGATGCAAAGAATCCCACTTACTTACCAGTATCCACAGTCACAAACATGATGTTCAAGGTCAATAATATAAGTTCTGTAGCTGTCATCCACTTCATATAACCATTCGCTAGCTCTTGAAATTGGATTTACATTTCCAATTTGCAAATGCTTCATCATTTTGTCATAAATTCTTCTTGGAATATCACTCCCCCAAGCCATTGATTTCTGTTTTCTATTAATCAGCCTCTTCATAAGCTTTTTTCTGATCCACTCTAGCATTGTCAGTATTGACATCTTCCTTTGAACCCCAACCCATGCATTAAATGATTCAGTCACATTATTAGTACAATGATCAGACTTGCAATTATTGTCAAAAGCATGTCTGGACCAAAACTTGGCTGGTAGCTTCCTTAGTGTCTTATATACGCCTTCATCTATCTTTCTCAACTCTTCCATAGCTCTATCAAATGCTCTTCAATTTGAAGCGCTTGCTGCTGCCCAAAAATTTGGTTTGAAATCAGAGAGTGGATGTTTTGCTTTCAGATTGGCTAGAATGTGCCTAGCACAATACCTCACATGTGCATTAGGGAACTCCAACGCTAAAGCATTTTGAATACCTTTTTGCCTATCACACATAAAGGTGAGCTGCCTATTATCTCTTAAAAAAGTATTCAAGTGCCTGAGAAACCATGTCCATGTGCTAGTGTTCTCAACACTACACACAAAAAAAGCAATTGGGAAGATCCATCATTCGCATCAATGGCCATAGCTGATAGCAGCACACTCTTGTAAGGGCCTTTCAAATGGCATCCATCAATGCCTAAGAAAGGTCTACAACCTTGGTTGAAACATTCTCTTAATGCAAGGAATGATACAACAAATCTGTCAAAGTAAGTCTTGGGTTATTCTGCATAATACTTGATCACACTAACAAGTGCCAGAGCTTGTGGCATCTTGTTAAGTATCATCTGTGCATAACTCCTCACTAGCCGATAACTTGACTCATGATCAGCACCTTGATGCTCTAAAACTTTCTTTTTGGCTCAGTATATCTTATGCTTGTTGACCTTCACACCATACTTTCTTCTAAGTTCACTTATAAACTATTTAACCTTGGTGTCTGGCTGCTCTATAAATGTTGATGCAAACTTCATAGCTATGAACTCTGCTGTACATTCAAGGCTTTTCAGATCTCTTTGACATGTGTGGACGTTGTGAAGTCTCTTAATAAGAAATGGTAGTCTGAATCTGGTCTTTGCTGCATGTAAAAACCAAGGGCACTGAAAGAATGCACAAGCAACTGTAATTCTGGATCTTTGAAACTTGTGCTTGTACATTTTGAACCTATTTTCAACTGCATAATTTCTTAAAGCCCAACTCAGCTGCCTAAAGTTTCTAAAATGCTGTTCAATTCTAAATACAACAGGGTCTTCACTGAGAACATACATGTTTTCTCTCATTGTTGCATCTATCTTTGCCAAAACCTCATCAGTCTCATCATCAGAATCTTCACCAAATTCATTATCATCACTGTCACAACCAAATAGTATGCAATCTACGTCACTATCATCAGAACGAATGTAACCCCCATTAGTTTGATCAATAGGAGGGGCTAAAGAATTAATAACATTTGCAGCACCTCGTGGATAATATGAATCTTCTTCTTCAGATTCAGTCAAGCAATAATCACTGTCATCAAAGTCGTATCTGGAAGCTGTTGGTTTAGTTTTTGTGGATTTCTGCCTATTATCATCAGAACTGTGAAAATGATTACATGTTTGGAAGACCTGTGAGTCAGGGTTCTGTGTTGGCTGGGTTGAGAAGGGATTTGGGGTATCAGGTGTTGGTTCACGTAGATACGACATCTGTTGCTGCTGCTGAAGCTGAGGAGAGATGGAATAATGTTCTGTAATTTTTTTCCTTCGTGGGGTTTCATCAGAACAATTTGAAGAGGTTTTATCAACACTACTATCACTGATAGTATCAATAGTGTCTGTTTTATTACTCTGATTTGGTGATATTGTTTGCTGACCTATAGATGATCTAATATGGGTGTCCATAAAATCCTCAAACAAATCAGAGTTGGCACTTATACTGGTAGGAAGGACATTTGACACAAGATTATTTTGATCAGTGATGACTGGAATGCTGGCTTTAGGGGCTGCAGAAGTGATATCTTCAGAAGTTTGGAATAAGGGTCTTTTTGTTGTTGACTCTGTAACTGAATGTATCTCATCAAGGTAAAGCTATATATGATGGCACAACCTGTTGTGGTGCTCATGTAACTGAAAAATGAGATCATGATCATCCACAATTTGAACCTTCTTCCTCTCCCAAGATTGCCAAACATTTAGATTAAACTTCTCATTATGAGTCATCCTTCTTCTATACACTATCATTAGAACTTTGTTGATAACAGAAACTTTACTCAACTTTTCAGGATCAATGACACCAAGATTATGTATTGTGTCTTTGAATGTGACATAAAAAGTTGTATTATCATCATCATCATCCATTTTCACCTGTACAAAGTAGATTTTGTCCTCAAATAGCTAATGTTTACAACTAGGGTCATGTAATTCACTCAAATTCTCTCCCGACATTATCGTCAAACAAGGAAACCATAAGCCCGAAAATTTCCAGTTGCACATACATAATGCAATAACATGCAAATAATAAATTTTAAACTAAAATTTATTACCAAAAGCAAGCATTTAAAGTGAAATTGAAGATCCAATCACATGCATAGTGCAATAACATGCAAATAGTTTTAGTTAATTAAAATAAAATGGGTAGGCAAAAGCAAGCATTCAAAGAATTATACTAATTGCTATGAATAAAAATAAAACCTTCATCAACAAAATTCGATCTTTAAAAGAAAAATTAAACAAAATTTTACCACGGAGTACTATGATGGGAATCGAATGAGAACCGGGGAAGAAAACCAAGACCAAAATGGTGAGGAATAAATGGGTAGTGAGTGAAAATGGAGCTACTGTGAGTGTTAAAAAAAAAATTGCAGACCCACCCACCATCACAAATTCAGCCATAAGTTAAATATTCACACAAATTCAGCCATAAATCCAGTACACACGCGCCGAAGTCAAAACAACTCAACAAATCCAACTATCCATTTGACATGCAACTAACAGAGCATCTTAGATTTGCAAAATAACATACAGTTAGAAAGCCAAGTCAACAAAAAATAAACAAGGATTTTTTACTAACCTGGGCTTCTTCAACGACCAAACACTGAGTTCTCTTCTCCTGTTAGTAAAATGCACATAGCCACACACCAATATCCACTGTGGCTCTCACAAATTTTATCTCCTTTGCATATGAGTCTGGGTTAGGTGGTTTTTGGTGCCCAATTGCATATCATCGTCTCGATTTTGGATCCATGGAATTGCTTTTTCTATGCCTGTGCTTGCTCACTTAACAAGTAAAATCATAGATGAAATGACTTGGCGTGGTTCTCGAGCAATATAATTTTATTTTTTTTAATTTCACTTTGCTTTTTCATTTTTGCTCCTGTACCGTTAATAATAACTGAAAAACTAACAGAATTGAAGACGTAGTGCAACGCGTTATTTTTTTTAGGTGCGCGGTGTCAAATATCAATTTATTTGGGGGTAGGTTAAAAATTTTCTAAAAATTTATTAAGACTCATTTTAAATATTATTATTACTCCCTACCTAACTTAAAGTTTCAAATCTTAGACACACACCTACATAGCTATCATTGGGGACAAAAAAATTCTTATTAATACTCTCTTTTTGAAAAAAAATTGAAGTAAAAAAAAATTATTTAGTACTTGTGTAACTGATGCACTTAACACTCATAAAAACAATTTGTCTTTGATTGGAGAAGGTTCTTGGAAATCAATGGAATTAAAATTTTTCTTGTTATAGGATGTGGGCTGCAGCATGGTCTAAAACGACGGCCCTTGCAGCCTTTTTTTTTGTTTGCTTTGAATTACTTTTTTATTTAAAAAATAAAAAAGAAAATTACCCAATTAAAAATAGTAAGCTAAAAATATCCATTGTGGCTCTCACAAATTTTATCTCTTTTGCATATGAGCCTGGGTTAGGTGGTTTTTGGCGCCCAATTGCATGTCATCGTCTCGATTTTGGATCCATGAAATTACTTTTCTATGGCTGTACTTGCTCACTCAACAAGTAAAATCATAGATGAAATGACTTGTCGTGGTTTTTTAGCAATATAATTTTATTTTTTTTAATTTTACTTTGCTTTTTCATTTTTGCCCTTGTACCGTTAATACCGTTAATAATAACTGAAAAACTAATAGAATTAGAGATGCAGTGCAATGCGTTATTTTTTTTAAATGTGAGGTGTAAAATATTAATTTATTTAGGGGTAGATTAAAATTTTCTCAAAATTTTATTAAGACTCATTTTAAATATTATTATTACTCCCTACCTAACTTAAACTTTCAAATCTTAGACACACACCTATAGAGTTATCATTGGGGACAAAAAAATTCTTATTAGTACTCTCTTTTTGAAAAAACAATTGAAGTAAAAAAAAATTATTTAGTACTTGTGTAACTGATGCACTTAACACTCATATGAACAATTTGTCTTTGATTGGAGAAGGTTCTTGGAAATCAATGGAATTAAAATTTTTCTTGTTATAGGATGTGGACTCCAGCATGGTCTAAAACGACGGCCCTTGCAGCCTTTTTTTTTTGTTTGCTTTGAATTACTTTTTTATTTAAAAAATAAAAAAGAAAATTACGAAAAGGTGCTAATATTTCCCACGGGTCCATACTTTTTCTTTTTTTTGATTACATGAGACTATTGCTTATATTACAACTCATATACATGAGACTACAACTGATATACATGAGACTACAACTGATATTTACAAATCAGACTATTACTGGGACCAACACACATCAATGCTAATGAAGCTCTGCCCAGATTTTTAACCCTCACTAATATTCGAGGGATGTCTACTCCTCACACTTGGGTAAGGAAGTAAACTTCCTTCACTCAATTTTTATTGAGGAAGAAATACCCCCACAATGATAGTGTGGGGGTTCGAACTGCTGCCCTCCAAGTTGGAGGGCAGCAGCCCTGACCACTCGGCCCAAGGACAAGTAGCTGGGCCCACACTTTTTCTAAACTCATTCATTTCCACACTTTTTCTTTGCTTTAGAAATCAAAGAAAATTCCACACTTCTTTCAATTTGGAAAAAGTTAAAAAGTTTGGTTCTTAAACATAAAAGTATTGTATGGGCTTTTTAAAAATATTAGACTCAAAATTATTAGAAGAATTCATTATTACGTGTGAATAAAAAGTATACATTCAAGAAATTTATTATTAAAAAGTAATTTTGGTATTTAGATATAATTTAAATTGAGGTGTTATATATTATAGAAAAAGTGGGGCTATATTAAATCTGTGAAATTCCACCCTATATCTATTTAAAAAATAAATTTATCATCTTGATATTCATTTATTTTTGTATTTGGTAAAAATTAAATTGTCGATGCGCACTAACTTTTATAACTGATAAAAATTTGTTGATGTTTATTTTTAAATAGTGAATGTTGTTTCTCTTAGTTAGTGATACTAATTATTTATAGTTAAAAAAATCTAAATGAATTGATGAGAATTTGTGAAATTAACAAGAGGAAGAGAAGAAATCGTTAGTTAAATATTTTTTTTAAAATTATTTAGATAATAAAATTTTTAATCACAAAGAAGACATTAGAGAGAAAATTAATAGATTTGGGTGCATTTGAGAGTGAGATGCTGTAACATTTAAACTACAACTGCTATAGAGAAAAAGTTATAGCTGTGGAGTAGAAGTTGATATTGTTTGGTAAAAATAATGTAACTTTTAAACTGCAGCTATGATGATGTTTGGTAAATTTTAATAATTGTGGAGTTGATAAATGTTTGTAATAATTAATTTTATTATTTTTAATTGTTAACAAATCAAATTATTTTTCATACTTCGAATTATTTTATTGAAATACAATTACGATTTATTACTTTTACAAATTAAATTAATATTTATCAAATTAAATTTATTTTTTTGCACAAGTTGTGAATAAATAATTTTTAAAACAAAATAACTTAAAACGAAAATAAATAAATTCTAATTTTAAATATTGATTGAAGAAATAAATTATACCAAATACGTCTAATAAAGATAATAGAACATAACATAATAAAATTAAAATGTAATTAATTACAAAATTCGTATAAATATTTCTATTGTCGTGCCTCCGTTAAACTTGTGGCAATACCATCTCTCAAAATTATTATATCTTGAGCTGCGTTATCAATTGTGTCATAACTTTCTTCATGAGATGCAATATTGCTCATTTGTTCGATACAACTATAACTTGGCTCATCCATTGTTTCATGACAATGATCGTGATCTTGTGAATATGTTTTGATTTAATTATATAAGGCCACGGTAGCAATAACTATCTTCACCTGCTTCTTGAATGGGTAACTTAGCATTACATGTTAAAGCACCTACTTACACATTTCCATCATGTATTTCTACCAACCATTTATGCTCTGTTCGAGTAGAATTCATACAAGGCTACTTATAGATAAATGTCCATAATAATGATGCATCAAAACAACCATTTCACAAACAAGCTAGTCAAACTCCTCTTCATCATTATTCATATTCTTATATCGAATCTATGGGTCCACCTACTGTGCAACAGTTGCACGGTACCACTAAATTTTGTCTTTTTCCAAAAATTACACTACACTACTTTATATTTTATAAGAAAACTGAATAGATACTATAAGTTATAAAGTTTTATATATAGGTCATTGTCTCTGGATAAATCATAAAATAGCTTTTGAAAAAAATTTGAACTGTTATTATTATTATTTATTAATGTCATTATTATTATATTAATAATAATATTATTATTAAAATTTATTATTTTAATTTTTATGATTGCTTTAATTAGTCATTATTATTATTATTTATTGATTTTATTACTGTCACTATTATAAAAATATATTAAATTTATTATTGAATTATTATTAATTATTGTTAATATTATTTTATTAATATTAATATTAATAAAATTTATTAATTTTATTATTCTAATTATTATATTAATATTAATGTCGTCGTTGTCGTCGTCATCATCATCATAAAATTTTATAAATTTTTTTTTGTTTTGACTTTTAAGTAATACCACTGTCATTATTATTATTTTGCCATAATTAAGCATTAAATATATTTTAATTATTTTTTAAATTTTTATTATAATAAATAAAAATATAAAAATAAGTTATACTATATTATTATTTTATTAAATCATATTATATTTATTTAAAAATAATTATTATGAAAATAATAATTTAATATAATTAATAATAAATTTAAATAATTTTAGTTTAATATTAATACAAAATTAATGCAGTTCAGGATAATACCAATTACCAAACGTTGTAAAATATTATTATAATTATTATAATATACTGCTAATGTAATATAATATAATATAATACATGTGCATTAAATAATACAATACAATATAATATAATATAATATAGTATGCCAAATAGACCTTTAACTTTTTGAGAGATGAAGGTTTAGAGAGATGTATAAAAAATAAAGATAATCGTGACAAATCTTTTGCAATGGTTGATTAGCCATCATCACAAAATTTAGGCTAACACAATAAAAATTAAGCAACTACCCTATATTTAAAAGAACATTTAGAAACTAATAAATTTACTAATAAATTATTTTTAATCAAGAAAAAATAATAAATTATCATTACAACAAGATTCACATGCTCAAATATCTTAAAAAAATGATATTTCTCAAGAAACATGAAGCTCAAATGCTTTTGAAATATTATGAAAAAAATAAACTAACTTTCTTTTATATTATTCTTTGTTTATCTTTCTATGACTTTGTTGGGCTATATATATATTGATATTTTATAGGTAAATTAACATATTGTAAGTATAAATAAACTAACATGTCAACTAATGTTAAAAACAAAAATGTAATAAAAAAGTAAAGTTTTGTAATATTAAAATAATAAAATTTTACAACCTAAGACTTTTTACATGTTTCTTATTTCGAAATTTCACCTTTTTTATTTTATAATTTTTTAAAGTATCAAGATTAATAACCTATGTTCTTAATACATATTCAGTTTATTTATTTTACATTAAATATATATTATATAACAAAAAAAATATTATTTACATTTATCAAATTTTCATGTGTTTAAAAAATTTTATGTGATATTACATTATTATATTTACACCATCAATCATTTTTATGATCAAATCAAGTTAATGGATTAAGCTTTAAAAAATCTAAAACAACCGAAGTAATGTAAGTGAATATTTAAAACTTTTAGCTTTTATGATTTTGCAATAAACAGTAGAAATTTAAGTGTTAATAATCAATTGAGCACATCCTGGCCGTTGAACACTTTAGCCATTCATCTAATGGCTGAGTTGAAAAAAGATAAATTTGGGGTACCGTGCAACAGGTAGGCGGACCCCGAATCTATAACCAATTATCTAAAATTATAATGAGATAATTGACTACAAGTTGGTCAAATTCAGACTCTTCACTCTCAATGCAGATTCATGATTAGTAATAATCTTTTAAATTTTATTCTGCATTGTTAAAAAAAAAAAAAAGAGGGGAATAATGAAATAGTTGCACAAGTAGTTGGGCTCATTTTTGAAATATGAAACGCCATTCAATACAAGCGTAAAAAAATAAAATAAAATAAAAGGAAAACACATGGATCAGACTTCAGAGTTCTGAAAACCACAGCAGTGTTTTTGCCGTGTGAGTTTGCAATTTTATTTGTGAATTTCATGAGTCCCAGTATAGCATTGAATTATGCAGCATTGAATTTTCATAAGGCATGAGATTCTATTACCAGTTCTCATAAGTTCCAGTTTCACTAAGTTTATAGGTTGAACACTGTTAGCTTCTTTTTCCTTTTGTGAGAGAGAGAGCGGGAGTGTACTGGAGCGTAGACAAAAAAAGAGTAATATAGCGCTACATACAACTAATTGTCAACAAAAACAACAA
The DNA here is from genome assembly GCA_030444775.1 of Atalantia buxifolia. Lineage (NCBI taxonomy): Eukaryota > Viridiplantae > Streptophyta > Magnoliopsida > Sapindales > Rutaceae > Atalantia > Atalantia buxifolia. The sequence continues at coordinate 8,808,588 of CM059839.1, forward strand.
CAATAATAATAATAATTGTTACGCTAGTTAATGAAATGAAGAATATTGCGATTGGAAATTCTGGGAATATACCCTGTCACTTTCCTGAACTCTTTCAAAAGAAATTCATACATCAACACAAACAATTTGATTTGAAGAAATTGATCTACTCTTTCAAAGAAATTCATGCACTAGGGTCCTACGTGTATAAAAATACAAGTGGCAGCAGGTCTTATATTTCTACAAGAAAAATTCCACACACAACAAAATATCAAACAATACGGGTCCACATAAGAATGAAATAGATTTTAGGCTTTGAAAATTGGACACATCTTTTTCACATCGACCAGAAGTCTACTCAAGGCTCTGCATGTATGAATGTCAAGCTGCTGGTCTTTAATTTATGCAAGCCCCACACAGCAAACAAAGATCAATAGCACAGGACATGGAAAACAATGAAAAGTATGCTTTACAAGGCAGCATTAAAACGGAGTATGGCCACCTTGTTAGAATTGCTTCAATAAGATCCATTAGTTATGTCTGCTTGGGCATGTGGATTTTGTGAAGGAGATTATACGCCAAAAGCTAGAGCTTTGTGGAAAGTCAAGACATAATTTTAGAAGATATATTAACAATCATTTCAATGCTGTTATATGGAAACTAAAAGAATTGTGTGTGTTTGGGGGGGTGGGGGGGTTGTTTTGTTTGGTGGGGGCTGTTTGAAAGAAGAAGCTTCTATTTTTCCTCAAGCAAATAGTATTTAGGTCAAAAAGTTTCTAAATCCCTAAATTTATTGTATAATTGTATTTATGTAATTCCTTAGTGCTAATTCCTTACACATTTAATGTAGAGTGAAAACACTTTTTTTTTTATTCATTTTAAAGCTCTTAGGGTGCGTTTAGTAATGTTTTTTAACTAGTGTTTTCGACTTTTATTTTAGAGAAGGAAAATGATGTTTTTGATGTGATATTTTTTAAAATGAAAATTTGTTTGGTATGGTGATTTCAAAATGGCATATGAAAATGAAAATAATAAAAATTTGTTTGGTTGTTTGTCTGAAAATATAAAAAACAGTAAAAATGTGTTTAGTTGTTTGTCTGAAAATATAAAATTTTTTATAGAATATCTTATAAAATAAGTTTTCTTTAATTTATTTGTACATTTTATCTTTTATTATTATAGTTTTAATTAGAATGAAAAAAAATTTCATAAAACAATGATAATTTTTAGAAAACCCACTTATATTTTATTAATTTTAAGAAAATAAAATGAAAAATAAAATAATAAATGTAAAATAATTAGCATAACAAAATAAAAAACCATACTACAATTATATTTATTATAGACATTTAAGTAGTTCATTTGTACTAATTATATTTTATAATACAAAATATAAAAAATAAAAGAGTACAAAATATTTGCATTCAAAACATAGTTAAATATCTACATATATTCCTTTCAACATGGAGGGCGTCACCTGCAAATAAAATGTAAAACATAAATACACATATAAACTTAAATAAAATAATTTAAAATAAAGTCACAATTATTCAAAAATCACAAAATCACAAAATAAAAAAAAAAGTACCTGGATCTTGTTACTTGATACGGTGAGGAGGAAGCATGCTCTGTTCACGGTAATGAAGAGGAAGAAGAAGACAAGGGAAATCACGTGAAGAAGAAGAAGAGTTATGAGAAATAATAAAAGTAATCTATTTTTTAAAGAAAAAGATAAAGTGAAAGTAAATGTTAATAAAATAATAATTTAATAAATAATAGTGGCGAGTCCGAGATACTTTTTCATCTTAACTTTTTCTATTTTGTTTCCAACAGCTCAAGAACGCCAAATTGGCATTCTAAAGAAATCGTGTTTTTTTTTATTATTTATTATAAAATTACTCAACCAAATGTGTTTTGTATTTTTTATTTTTAGAAAACAAAAAACACTCATAAAGAAATCGTTAACGGACCCTTAATTTTCAGCAAGTTTCTTTATTATTGTTCTTTACTATTAACTATTACTATTGTTCGTTACCTGACCTAAAGTTTCAAATTAAACAATTGCTCGAAGACACGGTGCCCTAGGCACCAATCTACATAGCTATCATTGGGGACAAAAGATTCTTATTGTTAAAAATTTACGAATCTCATTTTTAAAAAAAAAAGTTACTTAGCACTTGTGTAAGTAATGCACTTAACACTCTTATATAAACAATTTGTCTTGATTGGAGCAGGTTCTTGGAAGTCAATGGAATTAAAATTTTTCTTTGTTATAGGAATCATGTGGACTCCAGAATTGTCTAAAACGACGGCCCCTGCAATTTTTTTTTTTTGGCTTTTTATTACTTTTTGTTCAAAAAAATGAAAAAGAAGTTGGGAAAGGGTAGTGATATTTCTCACTATATTCATTTTTTTTTTTAAAACGATTGCGATGCTTCTTTTTTCAATTTGGAAAAATATTAAGTGCGAATAAAAGGTATACATCGAAGAAATTTGCTATTAAAAGGGTAATTTTGGCATTTAGATATATTTTAAACTGGGTACAAAAGGATAGGGTATTTATACCCACCAAATTCATCACTATATTCATTTTTTTTAAATGCATTGTCTTTATATTCATTAACTTTTGTGTTTGGTAAAAGATAAATTTTTGATGTTCATTAACTTTAATGATTAATAAATATTTGTTAATGTTTATTTTTAAATAATGGATTTTATTCGTCTTAGTTAGTGATACTAATTATTTATAGTTAAAAGAATATATCTAAATGAATTGATGAGAATTTGTGAAATTAAAAAGAATAAGAGAAGAAAGAGTTAATTAAGTAATTTTTAAAAATTATTTAGATAATAAATATTTTAATTAAAAAGAAGACATAGGGAAAAAATTAATGGGTTCAAGTAATTAGGGATGGCAAAAATCCTCACGGGGACGGGAACCTTTGGAGATTTTCCCCATTCGGGGAGGGTTGTTGGAAAAATATGCTCTTTAAAGCATATTTATATATTTATTATAATAAACAATTTTTCTGATTAATAAAATAAATGAGGTATTTTATTCAAGTATCTTAATTGTATTAATATTTTGAGTAAAGTCCATTTGATCATATTATATGTATTTATGTGATCACCATGTGGATTCACAGAAGACATAAATACAAGTTATCTTATGATTAAATAAATTATGTTCATGATTGATAAATAAAGTTGGGCACTTTATTTAGGTATAGACTGTAATAAATTCATTGAATGGTTTGTCTTAATCATGTATGAATTTATTGATGTAGTACGACTACATTGAACAAGATCACATATGAGATTTAATTAACCTTGAAATGACTGTCAGACTTATTAAATCTCATGGGCATTGATTTTACTGTAATCTTAATCTTGAATTAGTTATAATTTCATGATTGTAATTGTTATTTCATTTGAGTTACCAATGGGCACGACGCACACTTGTGATCAAGATTACCCGGTATCTTGGTGGAGGCAATTATGAGTATTGGAGTTATAGATTAACAATATAGAATTTGTACAACACATCTCTTGATGGGTTTTCGGCACTTGATCATAGAATTCTCTCACAGAGTGTGTCAACATATTTAATATGTTGAAAATGATCATTAGAGAAAACCAGTAAGTATCAAGGAACAAGATGTAATTAAATCGATTGGACAGTTGAGATATCGATTTAATTAATGATGTGGTATAAAGGATTACATGCAAAGAAAGAAATCAATGTGGCTTGGGCGAATTATTATTGTTCGAGCATACAATTATGGAGGTCAGTTCCAATCCTATAGTGGAGTAGAATTGGAATTAAATAATTATATTTGTTTAATTATAAATTTAATTATTGTAGCCACTATTGTATGTTCCCAAATGATCCCCGGGTTAGCTCATTTAATTGACAACATCATCATTAGACCCAAAAGCAAGAAAACTGGTGTATTAGGTGAAAATCATAATTATAATATTTGTTAAAGCCTAGTATGTTATATTCAAGTGTAAAAAAGGGGGCTTGTGATATTTTACAAGGTGGCCAGTCCCAGTTAATTACATTCTCTCCACTTTTACGTAAGTGGAGAGAAAGTATTTAATTTAAATATTTAAATATTTAAATTAAAAGAGGAATTCTATTTTAATTTAAAATAGGAATCCTAATCCTAATATATTAGGATTTTTCATAAGATATTATAAAAGGGATAATTTCTCCCAAAAAGGAGAGAATAGAATTCCAAGATTTTTGAGAAAAATATAGAAGACATCTAAGAGACGCCAGTTGCAATTGAGAGTGGTGAAACAGACGCCCACACGTCCAGTGTTGATCGATTTTGAGTCATAGCCTGGAAAATCGTTTGGAGACGGATCTACAACTCTCAATCGTTCGTCTTCTCAGATCATCAAAGGTACGAATTTCTAGATTACTTAATTCTTATATGTTTTATGAGATCGGTCCAAAAAGGTTTTAATTGAAAATTTGAAAAACCTGATTTTCTCCCAACAGGTATGAGAACGATTTTGTTCTCAATTTCTTATTCGAAAAAGAGATGAGGACAATTTTTTACCTAATTTCTTATTCAGGGAAGGGACGGGGATGAGGCGGAATCCCCATCCCCTACCCATTTCCCCATTTCATTGTATTAATTTTTTAATTTTGATTTTATTTTTTAGAATTATTAACAAATAAATAATGAAATTTAAATTATAAAATATTAAATATTAGTATAAATAATAAATATAAATATATTTATACAAATTTGTTATAAAAATTTCGAGCCTATTTAACAAGTTGTAGTCCTAAATTACTATTCGATCAGACCTTATTCTAAAAGTCTTAACCCAAAACTATTTTAGATTATGAGTCATATTGCTTATATTATTTTTATTGTTTTAGATTTAAAACCTGATACTATCTTTCAATTTGTCACATTCCTTGAGAAAGAACAGAAGAAGCATGAGGTGAAAGATTAAATGTTTTTATTAAAAATATTAATTTCAGTATTTATACTCATTTCATTTATTTCATTATTGATGTAAAAGTAATGTTTTTTATTATAGGATTATGAAGATCGACAAAGATAGTTATTCTGATGATTTATAATGTTAGTGTAGAATATATTGTCAAACCTTACTTTTGTTTAAATTTTTATTTTAATATGATTAAATCAAGTTCAGAAATTAAAAACGTATCAGTTATTCAGAGATCGGAGACCTCTCGGGGATCCCTCTTATTATTCGGGGAGGAGACGAGGATCCTCTTAAGCAATTCTGATGGGGACGGGGAGGGAATGAAGATATATGGAGAATCTCGGGGATGGGTACGGGGATGTCGGTCGCCTTCCCTCCCCTCTCCATTGCTATCCCTACAAGTAACTACATTCTATCTATAAAAAAAATTGGGTAAAAAAGGGAAAAAAATATTTATTACCCATTCCCTTTAACCTTGATACAAATTTCATATTACCTCCATATGGTTATTTAGATTTCTTGTCATAGCCTCGCCATGTTTATATAAATTTTTATTATTGTCCCTCGCAAGTTTTATGTAATTGCTCGCTAAAGTTTATATTTCCTCTGTTACGCAACCTTTTCAAATCAAAATCCTAATACCGCTTCTTGGTGTAACTTGTAGGTAATCTGTTTGGGGAGAAACAAGAATAGTAATAGAATGCCACGTGTCAATGAGCGGAATAACTCCAAGTATTCACTGTATGCATCTGGGGTACCCAATCTAACTCAGAATTCGAGAGTACGCCGCGTAATTAGAGATACCCGTTACAACTCGAGACTAATTGGAGGCATCCCACATAACTCCAGTATAATTCGAGGCACCCCACATAATTCGAGGTACCTCGCATAACTTGAGAGTAACTCAAGGTACACCACATAACTCTAGTATAATTTGAGGCATCCCGCATAACTCGAGAGTAACTCGACGTACCTTACATAATTTCAGTATAATTTGAGGTACCCCGTATAATTTGAGAGTAACTCGAGGTACCCCGCATAATTCGAGATACCCCGCATAACTCGGAAGTAACTTAGGGTACCCCACATAGCTAGAGGTACCCTGTATAATTTGAGGTACCTAGCAGATCAGATTCAGAAGAATCCTCTGAAAAAGTTCGCCATGAGGAATGTCTCAATCGCTTGAAGGATAATATTTGATTTTGTCAGAATTAAATATCAAAACATTGTACTAAAAGGTGGCGACAGCCGCCTGCCACCTCTGTCAAAAAGTGAAGGACACTGTCCCAAAGATAGTGGTCATCAACCGTTTTACCCAACAGCCACTGTAGAGGTACCCCAGACCACTCTCCAGCACGCGCCACATTTCGGAAGGATAAGATACGCTGCGAACGCCTTCTTGATTCCCAAGCATGCACATAATGGCCCAAAAATCATAAAAAGATAAAAATATGTAAAAGGATAACCAATAGCCATAAAGGATAAGCCACATGACAGTTGAGGTACTCCTATATAAAGGTGTCCAGCTTTTATTCTCTTAAGTCATCCATTTATTCATCAACACTCACACTCCACAAAATAAGCTTTCTTCAATCTTAAACCTTGATTTACAGAGGGCTAGCAAGCTCTCTTTGCCATAAAATAGCTTGAGTTGCTAACTTGAGCGTTGAAGTGTGAACGCCGAGATACCCCAGCTTCACCTCTAACTTCGATTTCATTATTTTGTAGGCGTGAAGATCATTTCGAGAGACATTTTTCTTGGTCGAACCTCTCACCATTGTTACCACTTCTCTCATCCTTTCTCACCTCCCCCGAATTTCAGAAACACCGCATACAACAAACTAGTGAGGTACCACGTTTCTCTTAAAAATACAAATTAATTGTTCTAGATAAGTTTGCCTTTTTCTATCCCAAAATCTGTCTAAAAACATAATCCATACCCAAAGGCTTACATAATCTTAGCCATCTTCATTGCATTAATATAGAACACTGTCAAAACCTTGTTTCTTTCCCGGAGGATTTGCTTCCCGGCGCCGTCATAGAATTTCAGTCCAAAACTGTGCTAAGCTCAAAGGCCTACGAGTTGGCATGTTCAATTCTTTTCAGATTTACTCCTGTGCCAATTTCCGGGCATTCAATTCTTCCCAGAAGTGGGGTTTATCCACCAACCTAAGATACCTTGGAATTTCTGGTGATAATTTTTGTAAGCCACTCATTAAGTGGGGCTTTCACGAATTCACTTCTCCTATAGGTCTCTGCATTAATGGTTGCTCAGATGCAGTGTCCTTTCCCGATCAAGAGAATGGAATGATATTGCCTACTTCTCTTACTTGGATTATAATTTCAGATTTCCCACAACCGGAACTCCTATCTTCCACTGGCTTTCATAATCTCTCATCTCTTGAAAGTTTAATTGTCATATATTCCCCAAATTTCACTTCCTTCCCCAGAGTGGGCTTTCCGTCATCTCTTTTGTCTCTATCAATTGAAGGTTGTCCTTTATTGAAAAATGAATGCAGAAAGGGCAAGGAACAAAAGTGGCCACATATATCGCATGTTCCTTGTGTTAACGTAGGTGGAAAATGTTGGAAAAATGTGTTCTTTAAAAGCATATGTATTTATTTAATTGTAATAAATAATTTTTGTGATTAATAAAATAAATGAGGTATTTTAATCAAATATCTTAATTGTATTAATATTTTGATTAAAATCCATTTAATCATATTATATGTATTTATGTGATTACCATGTGGATTCACAGAAGATATAAATACAAGTTATCTTATGATTAAATAAATTTAGTTCGCAGTTGATAAATAAAGTTGGGCGCTTTATTTAGGTATAGACTGTAATAAATTTATTGAATGATTTGTCTGAATCATGTATGAATTTATTGATGTAGTACGACTACATTGAACATGATCACATATGAGATTTAATTAACTTTGTAATAACTGTCAGACTTATTAAATCTCATAGGCATTGATTTTACTGTAATTTTAATCTTGAGTTAATTATGATTTCATGATTGTAATTGTTATTTCATTTGAATTACCAATGGGCACGACATATACTTGTAGTCAAGATTACTGGTATCTTGGTGGGAGCAATTATGAGTATGGAGTTATAGATTAACAAATATAGAATTTGTACAACACATCTCTTGATGGGTTTTCAGCACTTGATCATAGAATTCTTTGGTTAGAGTGTGTCAACATATTTAGTATGTTGAAAATGATCATTAGAGAAAACCAGTAAGTATCAAGGAATAAGATGTAATTAAATTGATTGAACAGTTGAGTTATCGATTTAAATAATGATGTGGTACAAAGGTTGTGCAGTAAAAAAATCAATTTGGCTTGGGACAAATTTTTATTCAAGCATACAATTATGGAGGTCAGTTCCAATCTTTTAGTGGAGTAGATTTGGAATTAAATAATTAGGTTAGTTTAATTACAGGCCTAATTATTATAGCCACTATTGTATGTTCCCAAATGATCTCCGGATTAGCTCATTTAATTGACTGTGCCACTACTGGATTAATAAGCAAAATAACTAGCTATTTGGGTCAAAAGCTTAAATATATTATTTAGTTGGAGGCTCCATGTAATGTACTTGTGTCTAAGGAGTCTTGTGTTATTTTACAAGGTGGGCCCCTATAACAAGAAAAAAGTAATGTTACTTTTAGTTTATTATTTTTAATTTAAATCAAACTTGATTTAATAAAATTAAAATAATATTAAAAAATGGAGCCTAGGGTTTCCACTAGATAAAGATATAAAATAGCTTATTTTCTCTCAAAAGAATAGAGGAACCACTTTATATAGATCAAAGAAAAAGATTTTTTTCTCTTTAATCTTGAGAGAAAAAATTTCTCCTGCTAGTTGCTATTGGTAGTGATAAAGATGCCCACACGTCAAGTGCAGATCAAACCTGAGTCATAACCTAGAAGATCATTGGTGACAGATCGTGATCTAACAAGCGTGGTGGTAACAGATCATGATCTAACAGGCTTGGTGGTGACAAATCGTGATTTGGGAGCCTAATTCACTTCAGCGGAAAAAGCGAAGATTGTTCATCTTCTTAGATTTTCTAGATTATGAATTCTTATATATTGTATGAGATAGATCCTAAAAATTTTTATAAAAATTTAAAAACTATTTTTTCTCCAACAGAAAATTCATTCATGATCCGGAAGAGGAAGCATTATGTCTATTTTGATCTCAGAAATAAAAGAAGAGCGAAAAACCAGATCATGATTTCGCCAACCATTTATTGTGTCAGGTCTGTCAACTTCTATCCCCAGAACCGTTTTCCAGATGGTTATGGATTCATTTAAGTTGTTTTCAGTTTCACAGAAAATACTCGTCTTAGAATTCAGGTGTATGTTCTATTATGCATGAAATTAGGCAATGAAGGAAAGCTGCATTAATCTGGTATGCATTATTTGAACAGTAATTATGGGATGCCAATGTGCAGATTCTGCAGTTGAATGCTGCAGTAGTCAGCATAAAACTAGCTTAGATCACAAAGTATCATCTGGTCTTATTATCAAGAGGATAATCAAGCTGGATATTCCTATCTCAGTGTATAAATAAACTTCTTGCACTACCTTATATGCTGAGATTAATGGACGGCGATACTTTTGAGGATGGCTATGGATAATCTGGTGAAGGGACTTTTGTTGGAACTGAAAGAAAGTTGAAGAGCTTTCAGAGGAGCTGGTTGCAGTGTCTTCTTACTTCTCTGTAAGTCCTATCTCCATAATGAAGATAAACAATCAATTCTATGTTACATGTTATCCTAGGAATTAAAGGATTAATAACATTTTACTGGCAAGATTTTTGAAAAATAATTTCCCATTATTTGTTCGGGACTAAGTTACCAGATTTTTTTCTTATGTACTGAATCTAGATAACTCATTGCAATGTTATACGGCAGCTCATGCTTGTGTCAGCATCGTCAAAGAATGAATGTAGATGCTGATTTTCATATTTTCAGAAAGGTAAAAGGGCTGCTTATTTTAGCTTGCCTTGATTGCAATTTTCAGACACAGTTAATTTTGTGATTCTCGCCCCGCAAAGATTAGTGCTGCTATTTGTTGAGAGCAAGGCTCAATACGATGCTACGAATTTTTTTTTATATTCATATTCAAAGCGGTAAAAGATTATTTTTCTTTCAAAGAAATAGAAATTGCCTTCTGATGCTTATATATTTTTTGGTCTCCCAGCATCTTATTGCAATTAATGCTGTCGTAAAAGTTTTCCGGATGCCTCATAGGTCCTAAAGTTAAAGTCTCTGATCTTGCAAGAGGAAGCCAGATGGATCAAGCAATAGCCCTTTTGTTTCATATTTTTCATCTATCTATGCTTAAATGTTTCTGAATTTGATAAAACCAGAAATAACCTTTTTATCTTTTCTTATAAAGATGGAAGATACCACCAGTTAATCGTACGATGAGCTTCTAAATGTATTACACAAGTACCTGTTGAAACAGTGGATGGTAGCCCAATTCACAAATTCTTGCTGATCTCCTAAAGCTTGCAGTAAACACTGTATCATCTAAAATAAACTGCATTTCAGAGAGTTAGCAATAAACTGCATTTCAGAGAGTTAGCAATACTCAATAATGCGAATTAACACTCGTATCATCTATGGTTTGTGTGCATCCTCCCAACAACAACCTTATGAAGAGATTGGCTTTTGGACCTTCTTACTGTTTCAGAGTGGTATCTGTTATTAGCATGGCACCACTCTTATATTTTGTCAGTGTGTTGAGATATGCTTTGTGGGAGCTTGTTTTTTTTCCTCCTCTTTGTCATGCTCATAAAATAAAGATTCATAGTTTTTTGCCCTCTCGATGGGTTTGATTAAAAGCTAAATCGATGGTGTTTAAAGGAAAATCCAGGCCTTACAGCACATGGGGTATTTTTTGAGATCATGCCGGTAAATTCTTTGGGTGGATTTCAGCAATATTTAGGTCTTCAATACAGTTTACTATGTGGAAATTATCGGAGTGCTTGATTGAATCACCAAAGCAGGCTGATGAATCTTTGCTCCTAGCTAGTTTGTTAATGAATTTTAGATTTTCTCAAGCTTCAGAAAAAATAATGTTGTAGAGCAGATTTATTTGGCCAATATTGGTCTTCTTCGTGCTGATTTCACTTAATTAGAAGAGCATCCTGATGCTATCGCAGACTCCTAAATGATTCAAATGATTTTTCTTGAGTAGTTTTAATTAATGGTTGCACTTTATTTTTTATTTATTTATTATTATTATGTTCTCTTTGATATCTGGACAGAAATCAGGGCATGAATTTTGTGATGAGTTTTGAGACTTTTGAGAGAAATTGAAGGAAATGGGACAAACGATCATGAAGACTAAGTTCACTTTATTTACCAGTTCAACTTCAATAGACAAGTGCTGATATTATATGAAATCTGTAATTTGTAGCTTCTTCCCCCTCCCTCTCTTAAATGCTTAATTGTGTCAGATTCTACAAATTGTAATTGCTTTTAAAGCTTTTGAGTTCACATATCCTTGATTTCTCGAGTTACCTTGTTGACAGGGATTTCACTAATTTTTTTTTTTTTTGGGGACAAAATGCATAGTACCAGTCTCAAAGCATCAATGGAAAATTACTCTACAACAATGATGGTACAAACAACTAATTAAACCTAACCTATGCTTTGAAAATCATTTGAACTATGAAGGAGTTTGTTGATAGCATGAGCATCAGGATGCTCTGCTCATTAACTGGAATCAGTGCAAATCAGCAAATGAATCTGCAATAGCAATAGTTTCATACATCTATTAAGGCTTGAGAAATCTGAAGTTTAATGAAGAAATCTTGGTGCAAAGGTTCAACAATCTACTAAAAGGATGACAATTGGCAGGGAGTCTCATTGATGCCGACGATTCAATCACCCCCATAATTTCTGTATAACAAACTGTATTGTGGACTAAAGACTGCCAAAAGCCACCCAAAGAAATTTATCAGTATGATCCTGGAAAAACGCCTCCTTGCCGCAAGTGCAAGACCAGGATTTCCTTTCAAATTAGCACTAATCGAATCCAGAGGAGACCCTCACAAACTATGCCTCAACAGCTGATGTAAATCCCATCAAACTAGATATTTCAAGCTTGTACGATTGCCTAGTGATAAAACCGCGGCGGCTGTGGATACCAGTCCAAGAGGCACACAACGAGCACACCTCGTATCATTGACTATTCCAACTCTTGGAATCTCTGTTTCATTTAACAATCCTGATATTCATCCAAAGCATAAAGAAAAACAGATTAAATGGATATTGTATACAAGAAAGAAGAAAAATGATGGTGGAAAAATATGACACAAGTCAAGTTTAGATTAGGAAAGAAGGTTAATCACTCACAACAGGTTTGAGAGCAGGTAACTACTGTTTTGACAGATAATTCTTGCTCAACCAGGATATGCAGATGATTCAGATGCTCTTTGCATGCTTGATTGGTGATTACAGTTTAATTATCAGCTCCAGATATCTAGATGGCTTCAGCTGTCTGTGTCTTCTATCTCGATAAGAATGAACAGAGTTTTTTCTGGCATTAACAAATTCTAGACCCTTAATACGGCCAGCACCTCTGATTAGAAAGCAAACAGCAGTCCCGTATGGCTTATCTTGCATGAAGACTCATAACCCTTGGACCTAACAGGCATCTGTGAAACTTTTACTGCAGAATTAAATTACAATAAGATGCCTGGGATAACAAAAATGTCCAAGCACTGGACGGCAAATTCTATTTTTATCTTTAAAGAAAAATACTTTTTTTCATAGCATATTAAAAAATAAAGAAGAATAAAACAAAATCTTTGAGAACATAATAAGCCTTGCACCTTAACAACTGATAAAACCAGAGCCAAAATGCAAAAAGGGAAAAAAATAACAAAAGCTCATAAACCACATAACAAAATAACGAATAAGAAGGAAGTCCTTGTAAATTTATGAATCAAATAAAAGCAAAGCAATAATCCCCATGGGCTGCAAATCTCACTACTAATTTTAAATCTGATTATTGATTATTCCAATCGAGGCTAACCAAAATATCAGTGGTCCTATTACCTTTTTTAAGATTATGAGAAATCAGCAACTGAATTCCTTTCTTAGCGATGCTGACACCTGCATGAGACTCGCATAGCGGATCAAAATGTGCATGGCCATCGTATTAAATTTCATTGAGTGATATAAATCCAGGACATAACAATAACCTGATAACATAGTCCTGAACACATTAACTGACTTATATTTCAAATTTCTTAAAGTAAAATGTTATTAATCTTTTAATTCCAAAGGTAACATGTAACTTGCAGTATACTTATTTATCTTCATTCCGGAGTTTGGACTTAAAGAGAGGTAGATGACATTGCACCAAGATCCTGTGAGCTTTTCAGCTTTCAGCTGCAACTTCAGTTCCTTCACCAGATTGTCCACTGCCATTCTCCAAGTATCACCTTTCATTAAATTCAGAATATATGGAAGGGCAAGAACTTTATTTTATTACATTGAGATACTATGAAAATCCAGGCTGATTGTCCTCCAGATAATAAGATAAGATGAGCGGACTTGTGATCTAAGCCAGTCTCTGCAGATTACTGCTGCGTTCAACCGAAAATTGTCTCATTGAATGGCCGATTGGTGATTAAATTCAATTAGCAGCTGCAGACATGTAGATAGTATCAGTTATTGGCGTCTTCTGTCTATAGAGGAAAGAACAAAATGTTATTTTTGGTCTTGTCAAATTCAGTAACATTTATAGTTGAAAAGAAACTGAATCAAAAGAGCTATTGCTAGATCCTTTATTAAATATACCTGCCATTTTCGCTACAGCATTAAATTACAATAAGATGCTGTGAGACCAAAATTGTAAAAGAAATGGAAGACAAATTCCTTTTCTTGTGTAAAGGAAAATACTTTTTAATAGCTTTTTGTGAAAATTCAGATTTATTTCTTCTGTTTTTAATCTCTCTTTTCTCATTCTATATAATAGAGAAGAATACTTATTTATACACATTAGACCCTAGGAAAAAAAATGGTAAAAAACAGCTAGGATATTATAAATTAGCATCCCTGAAAATTAGGGGCTAAATCTCCTCAAATCTGGAATTTAAGTCAACACATAACTGTAAAATACAGCTGACATCTACAACAGTAGTCAACACACAGCTGTAAATTACAACTGACATTTGCAACACTCCCCCTCAAGCTGGAGCATAGATGTTCTTCATGCCTAACTTGCATACAAACTCTTCAAACTTGTGTCCAAGTATTCCTTTTGTCAACATATCTGCAGTTTGTTGTCATGTAGGAATATACACCAAACAGATAACTCCAGTTTCTAATTTCTCTTTAATGAAACGCCGGTCTACCTCCATATGTTTTGTCCTGTCATGATGGACAATATTATGAGCAATATTAATTGCTGCCTTATTGTCACAGTAAAGTTGCATAGAACTGTTTTTGATTAACTGCAGTTCTTTAAGAACACGTTCTATCCACATAAGTTCACATACTGCATGTGCTAGTGCTCGAAACTCTGCTTCTGCACTGCTTCGTGCCACTACAGTTTGCTTCTTGCTTCTCCAAGTCACAAGATTTCCTCACACCTTAGTACAATAACTTGTTGTAGACTTCCTATCCATGACATTTCCAGCCCAATCTACATCAACAAAAGCTTTTACATTCCTTTTTTCTCCCTTCTCAAAATAAAGTCCCTTTCCCGGTGTTGACTTCAAATATTGAAGTATTCGGTTTACTGCCACTAAGTGAACTTTTCTTGGAGAGTGCATAAACTGACTTACTAAACTAACTGCAAAAGCAATATCAGGTCTGGTATGGGAAAGATAAATTAATCTCACTACTAGTCTTTGATATCTCTCTCTTTCCACGGGTGCACTATTTTCTTCAAGACCTAACTTGCTATTTGGTTCAACTGGTGTGGCAGCAAGTTTATAGTCAGTCATGCCCGTTTCCTTTAGCAAATCTAGGGTGCATTTCCATTGTGTAACTAGAATACCTTTAGCTGTTCTAGCTACCTCCATTCCCAAAAAATAACGTAGTGGTCCAAGTTCCTTAATTTCAAACTCACAAGCTAATTTTGCCTTTAACCATTCCAGCTCTTCTTTGTCATCTCCTGTTAGTATAATGTCGTCAACATACACGATCAAAATAACCAAATTCCCTTCTTTAGACCGTTTGTAGTACACAGTGTGATCGGCTTGCCCCTGAGAGTAACCATAATTCTTCAAAACTTTCCCAAATCGGTCAAACTAGGCCCTAGGAGATTATTTAAGGCCATAAAGAGACCTTTTTAATCGACAGACTCTTCCAGCAGGTCCTTTTTCTTCGAAACCGGACAGCATATCCATGTAAACTTCCTCTTCCAATTCTCCATTCAAGAAGGCATTCTTGATATCAAGCTGGTTGAGAGGCTAATCCAAATTTACAGCAAGAGAGATGAGGATCCTTACAGTGTTAAGCTTTGCTACTGGGGCAAAACTCTCTAGGTAGTCCACCCCATAGGTTTGTGTGAAACCCTTCGCCACGAGTATTGCTTTGTATCTGTCAACACTTCCATCAGCCTTACATTTGATTGTAAATATCCACTTGCACCCCACAGTTCTCTTGTCTTTAGGTCTTGTGTAACACCCCAAATCTAACACGTGCGGAGCACGTGAAGAAGGAGGTTACCTATAAATCATAATCCTTACTCATAAATTCACATTGGAATACCTCAAATTTATTAATCAAATAAAAACACAAGTTCATACATCTAATACTATATAATCTCTCAAAAACACAAAAAAAATAAACAAAGGTCTTAAAACCCAAATTACAAGTTCCCAACAGAAATATACTAAAAGGAACATGAGTTTATTCCTCCTCTTATTCAATGGCAGACGGAAACAAAAATTCTAACTCTAACGCTAATCGCCCCTCTCAAAAGAAACTTAATCTGCAAAAAGTGGTGACGAGGGGTGAGCCGTCAACTCGGTAAGTAAAACCATTCCTATCACACTAGGCCTATCGATACATAAAATATTGCAAGCCTCCTTTTATTTAAAAACATACTTATTTAAAAACATACATATGTCATAATCCATAATTTCATAAAACAATCATATCACGATAAAGTATCATAAATTCATAGTAATTCAGAGTATCAAAAACATAATTACTTATAAAAGCAAATTCGTATATCGCATTTACAGAATACAAAAGGTTAGCTCATGTCACATAGTGTCACCTATAGTCCCGGTGACCCGGCCCAGACAAAATCAAAATATTGTGTGCACATTCAGAACAGAAACCCAGTACTGGTCCAGACAGATATATCGTATATCACGATCAGAATCAGAATCAGAATAACTACGAACAATGAGCCAAAACATAATGACTTATACGTGGCACTTTGCACTATATGTGGCACTTTGTGACGCTTTGGCCTTCAAGAGGTGGCCCCCATATAGTCCCAAGAGGTGGCCCCCGCACAATCATAAATAATTAAAATCATACATAGGTACAAAACATTCGTATCAGTTTCATAAATGTGCATAACAACAATTTAGGCTTGCAAATTATTTTACAGATAAAATCATAAAAGGTAATGTAACAAAATAACTTACATATTCAAAAGCATTTATAAAATACTTTGTTAAAAAGAATTTATGTTTGAAAACATTTTCACAAACTAATTTTGTTATGAAAATCCATTAATCTTCTAAGTAGTATAAAAACATTTATACTTATAATAATAATATCAAAATACTTATACATATCCAGTATACTAGGAATGAAGTCACTTACCTCGATTAGAGAATTCGAATAATCACACCGCTAAGCTTCTAAGAGCCTCAATCACCTTCTACACCTTTAACAAAAACAAGATATGATAATCAATAACTTATTCTAATATCCTTTTTTTTTCTAATCATTCCCGTACAGGTCTGATTCTCGAAATTATTACTCTTAATCTAAAACTCAGATTGACATAATATTCCATGGAACTATTCTGGACATCCATGAGTACCCCATGTAAAATTTTCAAGGAATTCCGATATCAAAAACATTTTCAAAATTATTTATCTCTCAACCAATTCGAAACTGTTTTCACATAACCTAAACCAAACAGAACGGGTTCTGGGATTTTTATAAAATAAAATACTAATAGGAAAATTATGAAATTTAAACTGGGAATACTAGACACATGTAGACACTTCCGTATAAAATTACATGATTTTTCGAGTTCATTTGATGGTGAAAATAATTTTTTGAATCCTATCGCAATGCTGGAATCGCAGTTTCTCAGTGCAGTGAGTTCTATTTCGAAAATACACATAAAATTGAAAACGAAATCGAATTTCGTGACATAAAATTTATTAAGAAAGTTCCACATGTCTAGTTTCCAGAATATAAAACTTCCTAAGAAAATTCGTTCACAAAATATAATTTAAAAATCATGATATCATGCTGTCCAGAATCATCCTACATGCTTATTATGCCAAGAATTGATTAACCAACTTCCTAATTAATCAAAACCCTAAATAAAACCTAATCACAATGTGAAATCATGCATTATAACCCTAGATAACATGATTAGGAATATTGAGGGAAAAGAATGACATACCAATCGCTCCAATTCTCTCCTACACAATCGTTTAAAGCCCTAGGGTGTGGTGAGAGTGTTGAGAGCAGCAGAGAAGAAAAAAGAGCGTTGTTGAATTAGGGTTGTAGAATTGAAAAAATATGAATTTATAGGGAGTCTTAAGAAGCCCTAATAACTTTGGAAAAATAGCCCTTTCTGAAAAATTCTCTCATAAAGAACCCCTATTTATAAGGGCAATTATGCCATTTAAAAATTCCATTAAAATAAAAAAAATAATGGAATTTTGGGCGTTACATCTTGGTACAAGATTCCATGTGTTATTCTTTATTAAGGCTGCTATTTCTTCTTGAACAGTTTTCTTCCACTCATTTGACTCAAGGGCTTCATGAATATTTCTTGGAGTAGTGGCATTAGATAGATTAGCTATAAAATTCTTATACTCCTTAGATAGATTCGCATATGATAAGAACTTGTAGATATGATGTTTGGTGCAATTTCTCACCCTTTTCTTATTGCAATAAGCAAATCTGTGGACTTTTGAGCTTCGTTCTCAGCATTTTCAGTAGGTGGGTTTTGATCCTTCCTTAGTTCAGAATTTGGTTCTGCTTGGTCTATAAGTGGCTGTACCTTTTGAGTTTTATTCGTCCTTCATGAATAAATATGAAACTCACTTATAGGTTCCTCCAAATGTGAATTGGCTTTTACCCTTTCATTCCTTGGTAACACTGTTGGTTGGTTGAGTTCTATGTTGTTAGGTAGGCTACGATGAATGTTTGGATTGAGTGAGAAGGTATTTGGTAGATTGGGTTCTAGGCTGGAATTGCTGGGCATATTAGGTTCTAGGCTGTAATTACAAGGCATATTAGGCTCTAAGAGGTCAAGAAGATCCCAAGAATTGGCTTCTCTCAAATTCTGCCCTTGAAGAGAATTATTTGGGTAAAAAGGCTGATTTTCAAAGAACTTGACATCCATGGTGACAAATAATTTTTTTGTAAGAGGATTATAGCACTTGTACCCTTTCTTAGTAGGAGAATATCCTAGAAACAGGCACTTGATGGCTCTAGGAGACAGCTTTGTTCTTTGAAGACTCGGAAGATACACAAAGGCTATACAACCGAAAGTTTTAAGTGCAAGATTAGAGGTAACAAGGTGATTTTATGGGTAGCTGTCAAGAAAAACAGAAATAGGTGTCTTGAATTTAAGAACTCTAGAGGGCATATGATTTATAAGATAACATGCTGTAAGAATGGCCTCTCCCCAATATATTTTTGGTACATTAGTTGTGAACATAATGGCCCTAGCAACCTCTAAAAGGTGTTTTTACGTTCTGCAACCCCATTTTATTGTGGTGTTCCAGAACAAAAACTTTGGTGGACAATTCCTTGTTGTGACAGGTAACTCCCTAAAATAGAATTGAAATACTGAGTTCCATTATCTGTATGGAGTACACGAATGTCAGTTTGAAACTGAGTTTTCACCATGGCATGGAACTATTTAAAAGTTTGTCCAGCTTCAGATTTTTCCTTTAAAAGATACACCCAAGTAGTCCTAGAGTGGTCATCTATAAATATAATGAACCATTTTGCTTTTGACAGGCTGTTGACCCTTGAGGGACCCCAAATATCACTATGAATCAAAGAGAAAGGTTGGGATGGTTTATAAGTACGGGGAAGAAATGGAACACGTGTTTGTTTAGCCATTTGGCAAAAATCACAACATAATAAACTCAAATCTTTATTTTTAAATAAGGAAGGAAATAAGGTTTTTAGATATGGAAAGCTAGGGTGGCCTAACCTATAGTGTCACAACATTATTTTAGAAGAAACAAATTCACATTGAGAAACCCGAGGTTGTCCTTTCACGGGCCCTTTATTCTCGAGATAGTACAAGCCCTCATATTCCTTCACATTCCTAATCATCCTCCCCAAGATTGGATCTTGAAATAAACATTTAGAACTACTAAATTTAGCTACACAACTTATGTCCTTGGTCAGTTTACTAACTGAAAGAAGATTACATTTAAGATTTGGGACATGTAAAACTGAAAAAAGAGTCAAACAATCTGATAGTTTTACTATTCCTTTTCAAGCAACAGTGGATAATGATCCATCAGCAATCCTCACTTTATAATTACCTGGACATGAAGTGTAACTAGAAAAAAATTGAGAAGACCCTGTCATGTGGTCTGAGGCCCTTGAATCAACAATCCAAGGACTCTTTTCAAAGGATTGGATGCTAAGGGCTGATGAGTTACCTGTATGGACTACATTACAGGTAAAGGAAGTCAAGTCATTTCCTTTTGCTTGCTGATTTTGTATGAGAAGCTGTTGCAGCATCTCAAATTGATCTTTTGTGAGGGAAAATTGATTAGTGTTCTCTGTCACCATTCTCTTTGCTTCCTGCTGGCGTTTTGGTTTCCAATCTGCTGGCTTTTCATGAAGCTTCCAGCATGAGTCTCGGGTATGTCCTTTCTTGTGGCAATAGTCACAGTAAGAACGTTCTCCATATTTTTGTCCCTTCTGGTCAGCTGAGGTCTGTCTTTTTGGTCACCAGCGCTGATCTCTCTGTCTCGGCTTCCTTTACCAGCCCCATCATAACTCTCTTTCGACTTTCTTCACGCCTCACCTCAGCAAAAGCTTCGCGGATGGAGGGTAGAGGATTTTTTCCCAGTATTCTGCCACGAACTTCATCAAATTCTTTGTTGAGTCCATAATGGAAATCAAAGAAGCGTTCTTTATCTAGCATCCTCTTATATTTGATGGCATCTTCGGAACAATGCCACTGGGATTTATAGTAAAGGTGGAGTTCCTGCCATCTATTGTTTAGAGAATTGAAATATTGAGTCACTGAAAGACTCCCTTGCTTTTGGTCACATAATTGTGACTTGATTTCAAAGAGCTGAGCCGTATTTCCAAGGTCAAAGTAGGCTTCTGTCATGGCTTCCCAAAGCTCCTTCGCAGATGGTAGGAAGAGATAAGTCCTACCAATATCCACGTCCATTGAGTTCATCAACCATGCTTGCACCATTGAATTTTCAGCATCACATTGCGGATAACTAGGATCCAAGACATCAGGGGCTTTGGTTTCCCCTGTAATATACCCTAATCGGCCTTTGCCACGAAGAAATAGGGTGACAGATTGAGACCATTGCAAAAAATTTCTGCCATTTAACTTGTGCAGAGTTATTTGCAAAGAGGCGTTTTCGGTACCTAAAGAGACCGAAAAGATGTCCTGCCTTGTTACAGAACTGGAGGAAATATTAGATTCTTGTGCAGGGCTTGTTGTCTTCTCCATTGGAAGGCTTGAGACTTTAGAATGGAAAAAGAGAAAAAATAAAAGGCTCGGATCAAAAGAGCTGCTCTGATACCATGTGAAAATTCAAATTTATTTCTTCTGTTTTTAATCTCTTTTTTCTCACTCTATACAATAGAGAAGAATACCTATTTACACACATTAGACCCTAGGAAAAAAATGATAAAAAATAGCTAGGATATTGTAAATTAGCATTCCTGAAAATTAAGAACTAAATCTCCTAAAATCTGGAATTTAAGTCAACACATAACTGTAAAATACAGCTGACATCTACAACAATAGTCAACACACAGCTGTAAATTACAGCTGACATTTGCAACACTTTTAATAAGAAAAAACAAAAATGAACAAAAATTAGCAGTAAACAAATGAGGCTTATTCTTTAACAACTGATAGAGAAAGCCAGAAAACCAGAGCTAAAACTTAAAATGAAAACCAAAATAACTCAAGTTCATAAACCACACATCTAAACAACCAATAACAGGTCAGTCGATATCAATCAAATAAAAAGCAAAACACTAACCTTCTGGACAAGTGTTGTAAGTCTGAATACTGCAATCCAAGATTAGCCATAACATGAGTAGCATTATTACCTTCTTAGAAAGTATGAGATATCTGAATTCATTCCTTGGCGAAGTCTACACCACTATGAGCCGTCTGATGGAGACACCTATTGAACATTCGTATCCCGGATCAAGATAAAAAAATGCTGATAACTTATATCTGAACACATAAACCGAAAGTTATTTCTCAAAAATCTTACAAGTTAAAACGTCAC
This sequence comes from Atalantia buxifolia, assembly GCA_030444775.1. Lineage (NCBI taxonomy): Eukaryota > Viridiplantae > Streptophyta > Magnoliopsida > Sapindales > Rutaceae > Atalantia > Atalantia buxifolia. Next base: position 8,830,271 of record CM059839.1, read on the forward strand.
TTCTAGTAAGTTACTGATGATTTAATTTTTTGGGTAACATGTAATGTATTGTTTACTTATATGTACTCAATCTGGAGATATGACTTAGAGAGAAGTAAGATGATATTGCAACAGAAGTCCCTTCGCCATCCGCTACGTATCACATTCCGCTAAACTAGGCAAATATCGAAGAGCAAGAATTTTATTTTTACACTGAGATAATCGTCAAACAAATATAAAGCTTCATTGTCCTCTTGATAGTCATATCAGTCAAGCTACCTTGAGATGAAAGCCTATTTTGTGCTAATTAGTGCTGCATTCAGCAAAAAATCTGCACATCAACATTCCAGGAATTACTGTTAAAATAGAGGATAACAGATTAATGCTCCTTCTTGTATTGTCTAAGTTCACGAAAATGAAACTGATTTCTGGAAAATATTTAAATAAATTCATAACAGTAATCTAAATTGTTCAGGGGATAGAAGTTGACAGACTTGGCATAGAACACAAGATTGGAGAGAGCATTTTCTGGCTTTATGTTTTTCTTTTGTTTTGAAGATGAAAATAGGCCTTATGCTTCCTCTTATGAATCGCACATGGATTTGCCACCTATCAAGATATGAGGAATGTGGGCTATCTTTGGCCACTCTTGTCCTTTGCTTTTTTTGCATTTGTTATCCAATAAAGGACAACCATAAATTTCTAGAGACAAAAGAGAGGATGGAAAGCCCCCCTTCGGGAAGGAAGTAAAATTTGGGAAAGAGAATACTTCTAAATGCTCAAGAGATATGAGGTAACGAAAACCCTTGGAAGATAGGCGTACTAACTTTAGGAAATCTGAAATTCTAATCCAAGTTAGAGAGGTAGGCAATATTACTCCCTTCTCTATCTCAGGAAAAGACACTGCATTTGAGCATCCATCAATGTGGAGTTCCCTAAGAGAGGTCAGCTTATGAAAGCCCCACTGGACAAGTGGCCTATAGATATTATCACCTAAAATTTCGAGGCACGTTATATTGGTGGATAAACCCTCTTCCGGAAAGAATACAATGCCTGGACATTTCTCAAGGGTTAATTCTTGAAGAGAGTTGAGTGTGCAGACTGGTAGTAGGGCTTTAAGTTTATCACAATCTTGGATTGAAACGTCCACGACATTACTGGGAAGCGCATCTTCTGTTAGAGAGACAAGATTATGACAACATGCGATACGTATCCGATGAAGATGGCTAAGAATAACCCTTTTGGTAATGATTTAAGATTATCACAATCCGCTATTAGAATAGATCTAAGACATGCATCATCATGGAATCTCTCGGCTATAGACTCTAGATCTGAACAACTATAAATTGTCAGCTCTTTGACCACCACAGGTAATTGACATTCTGATGTCAGCACCTTGAAATTATAACAAGACTGAATTTCAAGGCGTTTGAGTGCGACAGGTGACCCGCCGCTGGACCATAAGCAAGTGAGCGATGGGCAGCGGTTAATGAATAACCTCTCAAGATAATGATATGTGCTGCTGCTGTTGATGTTTTTCTCCAGCACCGAAGAAGAAGCAGTGTCTGACAATCCTGTAGTTCAATTGCCTTCAGAGAAGAGGGCAGATGCTCCATCGCAATGGATTTTAAAGAATGACAACTTTTGATTCGCAAGACTTCAAGTCGTGCATTGTTGTGTCTCATTCCATCAGTTAAGGATGTTAGAGCATTGCAATCTTTGATGGTAATTTCACTCAAATTGAAAAGAAAGCAGGTTTCGGAAGCGAAACAAGAGTTGGACACTCCCCGATAAGTAGGTTTTTTAGGCAGGTGAGGCTATGCAGCCCTTGTAGCTGCTTCCCTAAACAAATCTCATTTACAAACCTTTCACAACCAGCAATCTTCAAATGTTCAACTTCCTGAAAATTTTGACTCAACCAATTTTCGAATTCTGAAATATCGTAAAGAGTCATATCGTTCAGTGACTTAGACTCAGATGGACCATCGCACACCAACCTTTTGCATCCGTCAAGTTTCAATTTGCGAGAGCTGGAAGGCTTGGTGATCAACTGCATGCATTCTGTGATCACAATTTTCTCCAAAGAAGGAAGATGATTAGGTAATCGTTTAGAGAGTTTGGGGCATCTTATAATGGAAAGCTTTCGGAGACGAGGGAATGCCTGAACATGCTCGTCCTTTTCTCTGTTAAGTTCCCATTTCTCCCAAACTTGCAAACCCTCAAAATATAAAGTCTGCAATGATTCAAATGGTTTTTAATCCCGACATGCCTATAATGGTGAGATCTTTAAGCGAGCATAATTGCCCCAATGTGGGCAAGGATATGCATCTCTTACAATTTTACTTTATTGTGCCATTTTTAATAGTAAGCTTGTAGCTTTTAGCTTCTAAAACACCCACAGAAATTAGATTTTTTTTTAAAATTAGAACATATCCAACCTCTTTCAGTTCTCTGACCATTCCATCAAACATTTTGAGTCAAATTGTTCTTATCCTCATTGAAGGACAAGGTTGATCATTCCCTATCACAACTGCACCGGTTTCCAAATTATGAAAATTTGTAAACTATTCCTTAATGGGACACAAATGATAGGTTGTTATAGTGTCAAGTATTCACTCGCTCGAACTAGCCACATATATTGTAAGAGTAATACTTAGTGAATAATCAGAATCTGGTTTCTTCTCATCTCTCTTCTAAGCCTTCAGACAATCTTTCCTCCAATGGCCCTTTTCATGACAAAAGGCACACTCATCTCGAGCTATATTTCTGCTTCTCGATTTAGACCGAGAATTCTTTTCACCATGCTTCTTCTTTTTCTCTATCGCCCTTTCTCTGGTTAACAAAGCTTCGGACGATGCTTTTTCGGAATGTTTATCATTATTCTGAATTTCTAAATTGGTCAATGTTGTGCAAATATCTTTGAAGATGATCACGCTTTTCCCATATATCAAGGTAGTCACAAAATGGCTATATTCCTCTGGTAGTGAGTGTAAAAGAATCATAGTCTTGACTTCATCCTTAATATCTTCATCAAGATTCTTCAAATCAGCAAGTAACTTTCCAAATCTTGAGATATAATAGTGCATTGACACCTTAGGCTTCATTCGAAAGTCATATACTTGGCTCATTACATAAAGACAAATTTCAGGACTTTTCAATATGTACTTTTCCTCCAATGTAAGCCAAAAGTCATTGCACACGTCTCATCTTTCACCAAATATTTCACCTAGTCCTTATGATTTGAACTATATCCAATAAAAATACACCTGCCAATTCTGAATTCAAGTTTGTGTCTATTGTAAGGTCTTAGGTAAGGGAAACTGCAGAACCAAAAATTCTAAGAGTAGAGTAATATGGTTTTTGATAGGGTGAGATATTATGCAAAACTGGTTTGGGAAGTCTGTTGATTAAGAAAGCAGCAATATAGAAGGCATTCCACCAGAATTTTAAAAGAAGATGTGCTTGAGCAAGTAAGGTAAGGCCAAAATCAACAATATGTCTATATTTTCTTTCAATCCTACGATTTTGATGATGAATATGAGGACAATGATGCTTAAATTGAATTCCTAAATTATTGAGTAAAAAAGAAAAAGATCTGAATTCCCCACCCCAGTCAGTTTGAACTGTTTTGATACTTTTTTGTAGATGTTTTTCAATAAAAGTCTTGAACTTGACAAACACTGTTAGTGCATCATACTTTGAGCTTAATGGAAATATCCAAGTAAAACGGCTAAAATCATCTAAGATTGATAGGTAATAAGCATAACCTTGAATGGAAGTAACATCAGAAGGACCCAAAGGTCTACATAAAGTAGCTGTAAAGGTTTTGTGGATTTAGTTTTTACAGAGTTAAAATGTAACATATGATTCTTTCCAAACTGACAAGCATCACAGAATTCTAAGTTTTGAATTTTATTGAGACTACCAGACTTATTACATGAGTTGAAGACTTTTTTTAAGACATGAACAAGAGGGTGCCCTAATCTTCTATGAAGAAGATTTACATCAACAACCTTTGTAGTTGTAACAGACAAAAAAGACTTTTTATTTTCCTAAAAAGAACTTGAACCAAAAGTTTCACGAGCTGAATTAGGGAGACAAGCAAAAAGAGATTGAAATTTTTTCTGATTAAGAGAGACTGTATTGACAGCAACAGAATGAGATGATAACTTGGACTTTTGACTTTATAGAGACCTCCTTTAGCAACTCCTTCAAGCAATATGATCCATGTGCTCTTGGCCTTAAGAAAACAAGAAGTTCCAATAAATTCAATGGTAATATGATTGTATGCAAGCAACTTAGAAACACTGAGTAAATTATTAGTGATTTTTGGTACATGTAAAACATGATTAAGAAATAATTATTCAAAGGTGTTTGTAGTAAGCTGTACTGATCTAACATGTTCAATAAGCAATGCATTTTCATCACCGACATATAGCTGTTCATTACCAACATAGGATTTAGGATTGACAAGCTTACCTAAATCATTTGTAATGTGGTTAGTCGCTCTACTGTCGATATACCAAGAGGGATCTTCAACAATCTCAGGATTTGCAGCACAGGTCACTTGAGTTGATGGTCCAGATGTACTAGGCATTCCATTGGAAACATTTCCAGAAAAGTATGGAGAGAGACTGTGAGTGAAACCAGGAGCAGAGAAACCATAAATATGTCTAGGAGTAAAAGCATTGAAACCAATGGTGTAATTATAAGGAGTATAGCTAGGGATAAGAGCAGGATCTGAGTAAACCATAATGGCTTGAAAAGCAGCTCCTCTTGGCATATAAGCATTCCCAAAATTATGTCTAGAAAAAGGTGATCCTCTGCCAAAGTTATTAAAAGACATGCCTCTACCATATTGTCCTCTGAAATTTCCTCTACCAAAATTCTTCTGAAGAACAAATGAAGGATTGAATCTGTTAGCATCTATTTGCTCCATGTCCAGGAATGAAGCAAATTTGATAGATAAGACTAGAAAAATTTCTTCCACTAGCAAATTGAGGTCCATTATTGTTAAAACCTCCATTATAACCACCAAAATTTGGACTATTATCACTTACAAAATTACCTCCAGAATTTTTCTAAAATCCATTATTATTTTTGCCAGAGTATGAGCCTTTTTTAGCTACATTTGTAGACATATGATGCATAACATCATTGGCAATTTTGCCTTTCTTCTTATTAGGGGTGGGCAAAATACCCGACTCGACCCGACCCGAAAATTTTCGGGTTCGGGTCGGATCGGGTTGTGATTAAAACCCGATCGGGTGAGAATTTACCAACCCGATCGGGTTGTGATCGGGTCGGGTCAAACCCGACCCGATCCGAATACCCGATCGGGTTGGGAAAAAAAAAAGAAACACATGTTACACACTCACACACCAGACAGTCAACAAGTCAATTACTCAACACTCAAAAGTTTCAAACACGCACACTGCACACACGCTATCACGCACGCACACAAAACACAAAACAAATTCAAGCACAAGCAGTAAGCACACGGCACACACAAAGCAGTATCCAGCACGAACTCACGCACACTGCACAGTGCACACAAAACACAGAACACAGAACACACAGTCACGCAGCCACACAACCCTCATGAACCCTCTGCAATCAATACTCGTGAGAAACTAAAATCCAACAACCAGCCATCTGCTGTCGCGATCTGCTGCAGCTGCTCCATCTGCTGCCGACTACCGCGATCTGCTGCTCCATCTGCTGCCGCGAGCTGCTGCTCCATTTGCTGCCACGATCTGCTGCTCCATCTGCTGCCGCGATCTACCGTGATTTGCTGCCGATTGCCGTGATCTGCTGCTCCAATTCCGCGACCTCCAAGTCTCCAACCCAACCCCCGGGTGTTTGCTCTTTGCCGTGGCCTGTGATTTGCTGCTCAGCCTGCTCTAGTGCTCCTCCTTTGTGACTTTGAAGTTTGAAGTTTAACTTTGAATTTATGGTATAATTGCAATTTGCAAGGCTTCTTGGGTATTTTTTGCATGATTTTTTTTTAGATCGCACTTGTGCAGTACTGCAGTGTAACTCGAAGTCTCGAACTAATTTTTAACAGGACAGCTGGGAAAAATTGTTTTTTGTTTCCGTGGTATAAAAAGACATGTAAAATAATATACAGTTTATTGAGTTTAAATTTTAAACTAAAATGTCATTTATTTGGAAAAGAATGTTAATTGGTGGAGTTGTTACTTACTAAAAGAAATAAATCCGACTTTTTGTAGATCGATTTTTGATCATTTACATTTGCAGCCAGTATATAGTATACTATGTAGTTATATTATATATGTTTAATTGGTTATTTATTATGTAATTAGATATTTATTATGTAATTGAATATTATTTGACTGTTTTAATTATTTGTTTTTAAATGTTAGTAATAAAATAAAAAAATTGATGTATTTATGATTTTGTTATGAATAAATTTTATTAATTGTTAATAAATAACATACATTTTGTTAATTATTAATAATTGAAATAATGTTAATTGATAATTGTTAATAATTGTTAATAACAATTAATAGTTGATTTTTTTATGAATAAATTAGGACATTATGAATTTATGAAGATTACATAAATACATATATTTTAGAATTATAATGTGTTATGTGATTATGTGCACTTGTGTAGTGGTTTTAACTTTTAAGCATTCAATCTTAAAGAAATTAACTAATTCAATTAATATTTTATTGTTGTTAATAATATTTCTGTGTTTTTGATTTTTGAATTAATGATTATTAATGATTATTTTGTATATTTAGATGCTTGGACACTCAAGATCGAATTCGATGAGTGACGATGAAGAACATAGTGTACAAATGGAAGGAACCCAAAGAGGAAAGGAAAAAGCGAAGCGGAAAAGGCCGCCAATGAAGAAAAGATCGCAAATATGGAATCATTTCACTTTACTCGAAGATAATCCAAACAAATGCATGTGCAACTATTGTGGTAAACAATATCAATGTCATTCAAGGCTAGATGGGATTACAAATATAAAGAGGCATATATAGACATGTCAATCATACAAGACATTTCGGGAACAACAAAGTGGAAGTCAACAAAATTTGACATCTGAGGGCGGTGAAGAAAATACAAGTAATTTGGTTTTGGGTAAAGGATGGAGTCAGGACGCTTGCCGAAGGGCAGTAACTAAAATGATTATTATGGGTGAGTTGCCGCTCAGTTTTGTAGACAACAAAGGATTTAGGCATTTCTGCAGTGTAGCTATCCCGCAGTTTGTTATGCCATCTCGGAGAACCGTTGGTAGAGATGTTATGGAGTTATTTTTGGAGGAAAAGGCAATGTTGAAGAGTTTGATTTGCAACAACAAGCAGCGGGTGTCTCTTACAACTAATTTATGGACTTCTGTTCAAAACACGAGTTATATGGTGATTACAGCAAATTTTATTGATAGTGATTGGTGTTTGAATAAGAGGATTATTAGTTTTAGCGCAATCGAAGATCATAGAGGGAAGTCGATTGGCAAACAGATTGTGGCTTGCTTACAGGATTGGGGGATTGAGAGATTGTTTGCAATAACTGTTGATAATGCCACTACAAATGACATTGCTGTTGGTTATGTTGCTATGCAGTTGCTTGCTTGGAGGAATGATGATGCACTTGTGTTGGCGGGACAATATATGCATGTGCGTTGTTGTGCACATATATTGAATTTGATTGTTGTTTCTGGGTTGGGTGAGTTGCATGCTAGTGTTGCCGCTATTCGGAATGTTGTGAAGTATGTGAGATCTTCCACCACAAGGCTGCGGACATTTAAACAATGTGCTGAGCAGGTGAATTGTCCAAAGGGAATTGTTGTTTTGGATTGTCCTACCAGGTGGAATTCCACTTATTTGATGTTGATGACTGCGCTGAAATTTCAAGCGGCATTTGATAGAATGGCTGAAGTGGATAAACCGTATGAGGCATACTTAGCTGAGAAAGAGAATAATGTTAAAAGGGTGGGCCCACCTGGACCGGATGACTGGGAGAGTGCTGAACGAATTGTGAAGTTTTTGAAGGTATTTTATGATGCCACATCGTTATTTTCTGCCTCTTTGAGTGTGACTTCTAATCTTTGTTATGATACTATTGGCTTAATTGAGAGTTCTTTGACTGCACTACAAGAAAGCACAGATCCTTGAGTGTCCTCTATGGCTTATAGTATGAGGGAAAATTTTGATAAGTATTGGGAGTCCAAGGGAAAGATAAACAAAATGTTGATTGTTGCCTCTATTCTTGATCCACGAGCGAAAATGGATTTTGCTAAACACATTTTTGAGATTATTTTTGGCAATGATCATTTGATGGTTGAACAAATGACCAAAGCAGTGAAGGACTTGTTGAATGAGTTTTATGATGCATATAGTGCATTCTCCGCTAGTTCCACACCATCGATGTATAATGAGAGTGGTCTTAGTGGCAGCTATGGAGGTACAAGTTCTTCTCAACGTTTTACAACTGAGGGTAATTTGATGGATGTTGCTGGTGGTGAAGGCGATGACGCTTTTCGAGTTGCTCGCCCTTTCCTTGGATATGCTAGGAAGGTTTCTGTTCAGAATGAGAGCAGAAGAGTAGTATCTGAGGTGGAAAGGTACTTGAAGGACCCAGTTAAAGATCCCAGCAATCTTAAACTTAATGTTTTGCTTTGGTGGAGGGTGAATGGATCGAGGTATCCAATTCTGGAGAAAATTACAAGGGATGTCCTCGCTGTTCCTGTTTCCACAGTGGCATCTGAGTTTGCCTTTAGCACTAGGCGTCGTATTATTCATGAGTATAAGAGTTCTTTAACCCCGGCTATGGTTGAGGTATTGATATACACTGAAAATTGGCTACAATCTAAACTTTTTGCCAATCCCGTCTACAACCTCCAAGAAGACATTAAGGAGCAAATGTTTCATATGGAATTACAAGAAGGTAATGTTTTTAATTTTTTATCATACATTATATACATAATATATTTAAAATGCATAATAACTTTATATAGAATATTTGCATGTAGTCATGTACTTGAGTTACTTACTAATTTCGTTTTTTTATTTTTATTTTATAGAGCTTATAAGATCGCAAGCTTCAACAGTGGAAGCGGTGAGCGCCGACATTGGTGTTATGGCTGTTTGAAAGGTAACTTTTAATATATATTATTATTCCTAATTTGATATTATAGTGTTATTGGGTTATAATTTAAACTGTAATTATAGTTGTTATGGGTTTAAATTTTTAAGTCTAATTGTAGTTTGTAAAATTATAAATTTGTAATTGTTTTCATTAGACAAGTTGAAGTTGATAGAATAGTATTATTGTCTAGTATTATTATTAACTTGATTTGGTGATGATTGCCATAAAATAAGCATGATTGACTTAATTTTTTTTTTATATATATAATGAAGTGTGTTTGTGTGTAATGAAAAATTTGCTAAACATATTAATATGTTATATTTATTTGTAATTATAAAGTTTTAATGATATAATAGAAATTAGAAAGATTGTAACACCCCTTTAGCTCAATTAAAGATATTGGATTTATTTATTTGTGTTATGTTTGATGTGTAACCTTATGAATTTGGTTTATTTGCTCAATTTTTTTTATGTGCATTGAGTTTATTCATTTGCAACATGACTTAAAGAAAATAGTTATTGTACATTTCTTCAATCCTTTTCTAGGCAATCGGCACTTGAACTTGGAGTACAAGAATTTGAATTTAGAACTTCTCAAAATGCTTGTGTGGAGCTGTGGAGGAACCAAGGTGGAGGAGCCAAAGAATCTTATTTAGTTTTCATGTTTGAACTTTGTGATTTGTGTTTCCAAACAATTTAATTATGTTTAAATTTTGTGAGTTTGTGTCTCAAACTTTCAAATACTAGTATTTGGAATTTGTGCTTTGAATGGAGACTAATAGGCAATAGCATATTATCTTTGGACTTTTTAAGTTTATATTAATTTTAACTTTTATTAAGTTTGGACTTTGTTAGTTGAGCAAAGCAAATAATAATCTTAATCTTACCCTTGAAGATAATACGCAAATAATCTAATTCTAACATTTTAACTTTATTCATTTGATTTCATAATATTTTCTTTTATTTTTTTAATTGAAAATTAGTGAAATGGACTACAATTAAGAAATATGTCTTAAAACCACTATAAAAACTCTAAAAATAGGAAAAAAATAACTCAAATTTGCATTAAGTCGAACTGACCCGAACTGACCCGACCTGACCCGAACTGACCCGACCTGACCCGAACTGACCCGATTTGACCCGAACTCAATCCAACCCATTTCAAATCCGAACCCAATTCTACCTGAATTCAACTCGAATTATTGACTATGTTCGGGTCGGTTCGGGTCGGGTCATTAATTCAGGTTCCATTCGGGTTGATTTTTATTAAACCCGACCAACCCGCAACCCGATCGGGTTGACCCGAACCCGCATTTGCCCACCCCTACTTCTGATCAAATTTATTTTCATGATTTAGAAGCAGTGAGTACAAATCATCTAGATTAATAGTTCCTTCTCTGTCTAAAACAGTAGTTATTAAAGACTCATAGTCAGAGGAATCAAGACCAGTCAACACATGCATAATAAAATCATTCAACTCAACTAGTTTTCCTGTTAATGCTAATGTATCTGCCATACGTTTGATTTTAGAAAAATATTCAGCCATAGTCCTAGATCCTTTCTTAATTGTCTGGATTTGCATTCTGAGAGTTTGAATTCGTGCTTGAGATTGAGAAATGAACATACTGTTAAGTGATTCCCAAAGTTGCTTTGAAGTTGCACAATCAATCACAATTGATAGTAAGCTTTGCTGAATAGAAGACATCATCCAGCTCAAGAGAAGTTGATCCTTTTCATCCAAGCAATGAACTCAGTATTTGCAGATCGTGATTCATTTTCATATGATGTAGAAGCTCCACCAGTACTGGAAAGTGAAATAAAAATGCCTTGGACACTTCAGATCACCATTAATGAAGCCTTCTAAACAATTTCCTTTAATCGATGCCAAAACTTGTGTTCTCTACATAATGAAATTGTTTTGATCCAGTTTTATAGGTGTGACAAAGCTATAGGATGAATTAGATTGAGTAATGTTTGCCATTGGTAGCTCTGATACCATGATAGAAACTCAAGTATTTGTGTTTGGCAAGCGAGAAAGTTGAAAGAAAAAGAAAGAAAATCTTATTAAGGAAACTTATAGAAACTTCTCATTAACCGAATGAATACATCTTGCGCATATATGTATAGCAAGTATCAATTAGTTTGTTAACAATTATTAATAACCTGTTACACACACACACACACACACGTGTGATTCCTTAAACCGATATAACTAACTGAGCCACGTCAGCTGAGTGAGCTAATCAGCTACAGCTATAAGCACAATAACAGCATGTGCTCGTTTCCTCTGTTTCTTCACATTTTATCAACTCAACTAACATTCTGTAAGTCCCATATTTTGCTGTCCAATATAGCTCTCCACTCTCAACTCTCTGCTTAGATCGAAGAAGACCACCAAGAGCCCTAGCTGCAAGAGGTAGGCCTCCGCATTTCTCAAAAACCCTTTGACGAGTTGACTCGAAGTTTCCATGTGTGCCAGCATCTCTGCTCTCAAATGCATGATTTACGAACACCGACCGGCAATCATCATTAGACAGAAGCTTCAGCTCATAATTTTTACCAGATCCCATTGTTAAGGCAACGTCCATGCTGCGAGTAGTCACAATTATCCTGCCGCCGGGTGCTCCAACCATGAAAGGAGATTTTAGAGCATGCCACAAATCATAGCTCCTGCTCCAAACGTCATCCAAGACAATCAAAAACTTCTTATTAAACAAAGCTTCCTTCAGATTAAGCTGCACCGAATTCAAATCCTTCAGATCACAAGAGGAGAGCGTGATCGACTCCAGAATGGCCTTGGAGATCCTAAGAACGTCGAAGTCATCAGAAACACAAACCCAAGCTTTTGGTTGGAAAGCTTCTGTTAGCTTGTCGTTGTACACCTCTTGAGCAAGTGTTGTTTTCCCGATACATCCCAAACCCACAAGGGAGATTACTCGAAAGTTGGCAGCCTCACTCGGATCATTCTTTAATACCATATCAAGTATCCTGGCCTTGTCTTCATTTCTCCCGTAAACAGCAAGTTCGCTCGTTAAGCAAGTGGTGGGCGGTCTTTGCCTTTCTGCGCAGTATGTGTTGACCCTTCAGCAATCTTTTCCAATCCAAGATCAGTTCTCCTTTTACGGAGTTCTTCAAGCCGGCTACTGATTTCTTTAATCTTAGACTTCGTGATAACATCAGGGGAAACACCTTGGATGAGGCTACGAAACTTGCTAGAGCTGGCTTCACGTTTCTTTAACAATCTCAGCCCGGCTTCAGCAGCAAATTCATCGAGTATGTCCTCTGCATCGTAAGCCAAGTCTCGAAGATCATCCAGCCACAGCTTCACTGCCCTGTCAGTCAGCTGCTTCTCCTCTGCATCGATCAGCACTGCCTCAATTGTCTTGAGTGCTTCCTCCGACTTCTTCACCTTTGAACGGACACCCTCTTGGCCGGCTAACTTCAGCAACTCAGGGGCCATTAATCTTTCGAACAAAACCTGAAGAAAGGCAGAAAGAAAGAGCTCCGCCACAGTCCTGGCTTTTTTCTTCTTTGGGGGGGGGGGGGGGGGTTCGCGCTTTTGTAAGTCAAAAAAGAGAAAGAAAATCAGAAGAATTCAGAGGGGTTATCACCCAAAAGAGAAGAATGAAAGCAATAAGCGAGGGAAACTGAGACTTCAATATTTGCCAAAGAAAGGTTATCAGAAACGGTGAAATGGATTTGGTACGTTTTTGTAAGAATTTTGATGTATGCACATCCATTAGTATAATATTTATAATAGATAAAACAAAATAATTATCTCATAGAAAGTGTGGGGTTATTTGCACTCTAAAATCTATTTTGAACTCTCATTTACTCTGCATACTCAATTAATAATTTTAAACTATTGACTTTTACTTGGAACACTTCGAATTCCATATCATTCCTATTTCTTTAATTACCTTATTTATTCTTTGTAACCAATAAAATATTCATCATCACAAACAAAATAACAACTTTTTTCAATTTTTATTCACTTTTTTTTTTCTATTCATAATATGTTTTGATATTTATTTGTTCTTCTCTTATTGCTGCAATTTAATTCTATTTGTCAACATAAAAGCACGCGAATAGAGTGAAAATCAAAGTGCAAATTTAAAATAAAATCCTTTGATTTACTTGCGTTTTCTTATGTTGGAGTGGTGCAATTTGTTGTTCGTCCTCCACCTATATTTTTAATTCCTTTTTTTTCAGTTATAAAGATGATCATGAACTTGTTACTTGATGTTTTCCTAGCAATTCTATTAACCAAAAAAAATGAAAAAAAGTTTAGTCCATAAGTATAGGCCATGTTTCCATTTGAATATTGATTCCATTCTTCATTGTTAATGTGGTTTATTGTAGATAAAATATGATGTTGGATATTTGTTATACTATATTTTAAAATTTCCCTTAATAGTAAATTGCATTAAGGTTAATTTAGTAATATAAAAAATTATTAAACTGTGAGTGTCCGAAGTAAATTTTAGAGTGCATATAGCCCCACCCTCGTAGAAATTAGAAAGAAAATGTTAAAGAGAAAATTATCGGATTCAAGTTGCCACATCATATGAAAAAAAATTTTTAAAAAGTAAAAATATTTACTGCCCACTCCCTTATACCTTGATGTGAAAATTTCATCGTAACCCCATATGTTTAGTTTTCTTGTTATACACCCACTCTATTATGTAACCATTTCAAACCAAAATCCTAGTACTGCTTCTTGTTTTAACTTGCATATAATCTACATTGTTACCAATAATGCTAATTCAAAAAAATGAAAAATAAAAAAACAAAATAGAATCCTAATAGAATTTCACGCTCAATTGAATAAGCATAATTCTAAAAAAAATAATAATTGAGTGAACATTGCATTACTCATAATATTTAATAGATGTGCTGAATATCCAAAAATGCAGATAAACGTTATATTGATAACAAATGAGATATTTTTATATTTGTAAACAAATTTTGGCTAGGGACATTTCCGCCCATAAATTTGTATAAATTCATCCTTTTTAAATAAATACTAAAAATTTCATATTATAAATTTGAAATAGAGAAAAAATTAAATTAGTAATCAATCAAATCATTTTCTTTACATAAATCGATTGACCACTGTTAATCATAGATGTTGTTATGACATAACTTTAATTTGACTGTTTTACTATTATTCCATAAAATGATTAAATTATTCGAAACACGCGTTTTTTTGCCATAAATTTAAAAATTAAAGAGAATTTAATTGGTTAGTTGTTCAATCTTTTCTTTATTTTTAAATTATTAAAAGTAATTCAAATGTTTTATAATCATTTTTTTAAATGGGGTGTGTTTGCACAATTTTAGGGGTGGAAATATCACCACCCAATAATTGTATAGCAATAATTGAAATGGGGTGAATTTAATTGGTTAATTGTTCAATTTTTTCTTTATTTTAAATTATTAAAAGTAATTCAAATGTTTTATAAATATTTTTTGAAATGGGATGAGTTTGCACAATGTTAGGGGTGGAAATATCACCACCCAATAATTGTATAGCAATTTATTTATTTTTTAAATTTAGTCATATTTTATGTTAAGAATACAAATAAAAATAAAAATAAAGAAATTGATACCAAACCTTGTTTATAATATTTCGCATTTTATTGAAGATACATCTAAAAAAAATCTTTTATAGATGTCCATTCGAAGTTTACAAACTTTTTCACTTTTCTGTTAACATTGTTAGAGGACTTAACAGAATATTAGAAAAAAATGATTATTTTGCCATGAACTAAGAAAAGAAATATTTAATCTGGCCAAATGATAAAAAAAAAATACTTTATATTTTTAGATTTTAGGACCACTAACGCTACAAAATTAATAATATAAACTCATTGAACCTGCTAATTTAAACAAATAAAATCACCAAAAATAAGCACCTCAGCTAATTTTTAGCTCATTTATGTCATAAATTAAGAATCTCTGCTCACATAATCCATCCTAAATAACTTTGACAACAATAACAAATCATTAATAACAATAAATCACCAATAGAAACAGCCAGTACATTCAAAATAACTATAAAATCAATTATGAAAAACTTTAAGTATTATAATTTGTTGCCGTCAATAAAAAATAATAACACAAAAAATTATATTGGAACTTAGAGTTTATTGTTTGTTCACATCAATCTAAAATAATAATACATTCTAAAAATATCTAAAATAACAATCAATAAATAGTACTTTTATGTTTAAAGGTAAAATAGGCTTTTTTTTTTAATATCCTATAATATACTCTGTAAACTAGGGTTAAAATAAAAAAAATTGATATATTTTTTATAAAATGCAAAATATTGCGTGGTTATTTTATATTTTCCGTAAGAAGTTTGAGTACCCTAACCAAAATCTAAAAGCTACCTAGTGCAATTAAATGATTCGTTATTGCGTATAAAGCTACTTATTTGTTATTGTATATAGAGAGAAAGAGTAGAAAGAGGCACCCTACTCCTATTATCCCATATTAAATGTCTTTACAAGTCCTTAAATCTTGATATTAATGTTATTAAACCTTTTTTTCAATATTATTATTGGTCATTACTTATAATCTTAAACTTTTGAGTCCAACAGTTTCTAGATCCCCAAATTTGTTATATAATTATATTTACATAGTTTCTTAGCGTTTATTCTTTACACATTTGGTATAGAGTGAGTATTTGTGTATTTTTTTACTTTCTCTAATATAAAATTAAAGTCAAGGTTTAAGTATGATTTCCGATGCATATAAACTCTTTTAATTATTCTTTTGACTTTTTGGTTCAGTTTAAAGCCCTGATTTCTCAGCGAATTTCTTTCTTAATTCTTAATCAACATCTAAAAAAGCTAATTGAAACTTAAATGTTATGATTAATCCTTACCTAACTTAAAGTTTCAAATTAAATGATTTCTCGAGGAGATGGTGTCTTAGACCCCAATCTACATACCCGTCACTGGAAAGGGGGCCAAAAGATCATTTTGTCTCCACGTTCTAGTCTTCACGTGTGAGTGTTAACTGCATTACAGCTTACCCAAAGTACTAGGTAACTTATTTTATTTACTTCAAATTTTTTTTAAAGAAAAGAGTCGTAAATTTTCAAAGAAATGATTACAGGGACACAACGTGCTTTTTGGTTTGATAATTAACTTTAATAGTGCATTTACTTCATGAAATGGGAATGAAGTGGAATGAGAATTGGTTGGGAATAGAAATAGGTTGGAATATAAATGAGATTCTAATGTTTACTTGGTAAAAATAAATGAGAATGAGAATGTGATAAAATGTCATTTATGTGTTTACTTGGCAAAATAAATGAGAATGAGAAATAGGAATGAGAATCAATTTATCAAAATACTCATAGTATTAAATAATGTAATTTTCATTAACTACATACATGTATAAATATTATTATAAAAATGATATTAATTTTAAAAAATAAAATTAATAATAATAATAAATATTAATAATGATAATATTAATAAAAATAATTAATAATAACTAAAATAGTAAAGTTAATAAAATTTAATAGTAATAATAATAATGATGACATTTAAAATAATAAAATTAATTGTGATTTGAACGAGGGTAATTCAGAAAATATAAAAAAATTAAAGGGATATAAAAGCAAACATAGGTTTCATTCTCATTCCTTCATTTCCATTCCCAACCCCCCATGAAAATGAGATTCTCATTCTTTATTCTAAAATTGTATGGGACTCACACAATTTATTCTTATTCCCAAATTATATTTTGCCAAGTAAATATTGATTTTATTCACATTCCTTCATTCTCATTCCTTAAACCCTCGAGTAAACACACTATAAATAAAATAATGTGGAGAGAAATATATATAAACAACTATGAAATAGAACTGCGCTTCGCGCGGCTTTGAAAAAAGAATTTAGTATTATCTTTTTTTTTATTTTACTTTTAATAATTTATTCTATTTGATTAAGAGGCAAGACTTCCAAAAAAAACATGAAAAAAAATAAAGCAAAGCTAACACCAAAAAGACTTTTTTAATTATTTAAAATTGCGTTAGCAAAATTAACACCACGGAAATAGAAGTGCCATAGATACACCTTGTCTAAGCCAAAACCTTAGAAACCTGAGGCTGATATATCACCGCGAGGCCACCTGGAGAAGGAGCAGAAGATGCATCACAGTAGCCTCTCAGTATATTCCCTTCTTCGACAGTGAATCCAAGAGAGGTGAGCATTGCAAGTCAACAATTACGGGTGATGATATCAATAGCGCGGCAACAGTCAGGGCCAATATCAACCTGGCTATTAAGGAAGAATATAACAATCTCATTTGAACATGATTTCAGCTCCATTAACGCGTTCCAGCACTCTGTTAGGCTTCCGCTAGTTTCACGTCTTGTTGCAAGATAGTAGCCTAGTTTCATATCGTTGTTGAGGCGATCATTCTTGCTGGTTGCATTTGCAATATTTGCCATGATCAAGCAAGTGAGGGCCAAAATGAAAAACACTTGTTTTAGAGCCATTGCTATTTTCTGTTCTTTTATGTTGTGTTTATGTTTACGTGGGATATCATATTTTTTGTTGTTATTTATAAATTAAAGTGAGGCAGAGGAGAAGAGTGATTAAAAATGTTTATAAATTATTATTTGATTTATGATCAAGAAGGTTTCAATTAGAGAAAATAGTGGGTCTTTTGATGAACTGTTACATATTGATTGTGTAATAACATTCAAATTAATTATGAGGAGATGAAAAGCCAAATCTGAAAGAAGATTTCTCTATTTATTAGATAATAGAGAATATACAAAGATGAGAAATAGTGATGCCACATCACTTTTTTGTTGCTATTTATAAATTAAGGTGAGGCAGAGGTGAAGAGTGATTAAAAATGTTTATAAATTATTGCTTAATTTATGATCAAGAAGGTTTCAATTAAAGAAGATAGTGAGTCTTTTGATAAACTGTTATATATTGATTGTGTAATAATAGTCAAATTAATTATGAGAAGATGAAAAGCCAAATCTGAAAGAAAATTTCTCTATTTATTAGATAATAAGGAATATACAAAGATGAGAAATAGTGATGCCACATCACCTCTTGTAGTCCCAACTTTATATAAATATATAGATATAGATATAGATTTGTCTTGATTGCAGCAAGTTCTTGGAATTTAAAATTGGGAAAAGGACAAACACACTCCCAACGTTTAGACAAAGGGACAAAAAACCTCTAACGTTTCAAAAAAAACATTTACACCCCTATTCACTAACGGAAACAGTAACTTTTAATAGAAATTACCACTATACCCTTCTAGCATATAAAAAAATATACAAATTTAACTTGTGGTATTAATACCATAAAAATTTATTTAAATTTTAAACTTGTATATTTAACAATTCTCCACATGTTATATTTAAACTTGTATATTTATAACTAATTTTTTATGTTATTTATTATGGTATTAATTGACATACAAGTTAACATTAATAACTGATTTTATTTATTTTTATTCTTGAGTAATGAATTAAATTTATTTGACTTGAAGAGGGAATTTGATAAAAATTTAAATAGATGAATTGGGTAATGAGGGTATATTTATAATTTTATTAATAATATATGGATAAATTGGATAATCAATAATTTTTTTTATATGCTAGAAGGGTATAACGGTAATTTCTGTTAAAAATTACTGTTTTCGTTAGTGAATGGGGGTGTAAATATCTTTTTTGAAACGTTAGGAAAATTTTTGTCCCTTTGTCTAATCGTTAGGGGTGTGTTTGTCCTTTTCCCTTTAAAATTTTTCTTGTTAAAGTAATCATGTGGACTTCAACATAGCCAAAAATGACGGCCTTTGGAGTTTTTTTTTTTGTGCTTTTTATTACTTTTTATTAAAAAAAGAGAAAAGGGAAATTGGGAAAGGGTAGTGATAACTATGATATTTCCCCACAGGCCTACATTTTTTGTAAACTCATTCATTACACAAAATAATTATTAATAAATTTATATTATTTTGACAAATCTACAGTTACCCACTGTTTATAATATTTTCAATGCTTCTTTTTTCAATTTGGAAAAATATTATGTGTGAATAAAAGGTATGCATTGAAGAAATTTGTTATTAAAAGGATAATTTTGGTATTTACATATATTTTAAACTGGGCTATTATATAGTATAGAAAAGGGTAGGGCTATTTATACCCACCAAATTCCTCCCTATATCCATTTTTTCCTAAAAAAAGCATTATCTTAACATTCATTAACTTAAATTGATTTTTTGATGTTCATTAACTTTTATTACTGATAAAAATTTATTGATGTTAATTTTCAAAAGGTGAATTTTGTTTCTCTCAGTGAAGTTTATAGTTAAAAGAATATATTTAAATGAATTAATGTGAATTTTTGAAATTAAGAAGAGGAAAAGAAGTAAGAGTTAATTAAGTAATTTTTGAAAAAATATTTAAATAATAAAATTTTTAATAAAAAGAAGACATAGAGAAAAAATTAACGGGTTCAAGTTGCCACATCCTATATAAGGAAAAAAGAATAAAAATATTTACTACCCACTCCCTTTTACCTTGATATAAATTTCATATTATCCCCATATGGTTATTTAGTTCTCTTGTTTACAGCTCCTTACAAAAATTTTCATTATTGCTCCTCACAGATTTTATGTAATTGCCCGCTAAAGTTTATATTTCCTCTCTTATATAACCCTTTAAGACCAAAATCCTGATACTGCTTCTTGTTGTAACTTGCATGTAATCTATATTGTTACCCATAATGCTAATTCCAAAAAAAAAAATCCTAATAGAATTTCTATTATGCGTGAAATTAGGCAATGAAGGATAACTGCATCAATAAGTTATGCACTATTTTAATAGTAATTCTGGGATGCCAACATGCAGATTTTCGGTTGAATGCAGCAGTACAAAACAAGCTAGATCAGAAAGTTT
Organism: Atalantia buxifolia; assembly: GCA_030444775.1. Lineage (NCBI taxonomy): Eukaryota > Viridiplantae > Streptophyta > Magnoliopsida > Sapindales > Rutaceae > Atalantia > Atalantia buxifolia. Next base: position 8,850,327 of record CM059839.1, read on the forward strand.
CGTCTGGTCTTATTATCAAGAGGACAATCAAGCTGGATATTCCCATCTCCAGGACCCAAAAATTAAAATGACGGGGGGTTTAGTTCAAAAATTTTTATTTAACTTAAAATTTTTTTAATGTTCACTTGAATACATTTTAAGTCTTATAAACTCAAATGTGATGCTTTTGAGGAAACTTATTGGCCTAGAGGGCTGAAGGCCCACCTGCTCCTTAATTGGGTCCGCCCATGATCTCAATGCATCAATAAACTTCTTGGCCTTCCATATATGCTGAGATTAGTGCAAATGTGATGCTTTTGAGGATGGCAATGGAGAATCTGTGGAAGGGATTTTTGTTGTAACTGAAAGAAAGTTCAGGACATGTCACTGGAGCTTGTTGCAACGTCTTCTTACTTCTCTGTAAGTCCTATGTCGGTAATGAAGATAAGTAATGAATTGCATGTTACATATTGTCCTAAGAATTAAAAGATTATTAACATTTTACTTGCAAGATTTTGGAAAAATAACTTTCCGTTTATTTGTTCCTGACTATGCTATCAGATCTTTTGTTATGCATTGGATCTATATAACTCATTGCAATGTTATACGACAGCTGCGCCCTGCACACATCCTGGTCTGCCATGTCACGTTTGAGTCTTCAATGGCAGGATATCTGTCCGGCGGCTCATGCATGTGTCAGCATCATCAAAAAAATGAGTGTAGTTGCTGATTTTCATATTTTCAGAAAGGTGGAAGGGCTGCCTATTTTAGCTTGCCTTGGTTGCAATTTTCAGATTTACACAGTTAACTTCATGATTCTAGGCCCATAGAGATTAGTGCCTTGCTTTCTTTGAATCATAACAGCTACCCTGCTATTGGTTATTTGGTCCTCTTAAAATGTTGTTTATCAGCTTCCTTTGTTTGTCTTTCTTTATAAGTTTTTTGACCTCTGTTTCTGTGTGTCAGTTGTTATTTGTTGAGAGCAAGGCTCGTTGTGATGCTACAGATTATTTTCTTTCAATTCTTTATCGAAGCTATACAAAACTATTTTCCTTTAAAAGAAATAGAAATTGCCTTCCAGTGCTTATATATTTTTGGTCTCCCCACATCTTATTGTAATTAATGCTGTAGTAAAAGTTTTCCGGATGCCTCGTAGGTCCTAAAGTCAAGGTCTCTGATCTTGCAAGAGGAAGCCACACGGATCAAGCAATAGCCCTTTTGTTTCATTTTTTTTTTCATCTATCAAGCAATAGGCTTAAATGTTTCTGATTTTGGTAAGACCAGAAATAACTTTTTTGGTTTTTCTTATAGAGATGGAAGATAGCACCAGTTAGCCATACAATGAGCTTCTAAATGTACTTCTCATGACCCCAACCCATACCTAACAATATATTATCAGCTTTGAACCTTAACAAGGCCCGTACGATTTTGTTTCTGGAGCGCCCATACACTTCAAAACACGTCTTGTCAATTAAGATATAGATCACCCTTTATAAACCCAACATCTATCCCGTGCTTTGCCGATGTGGGATTTACCTAGGGTATTATAGTACTACACAAGTACCTGTTGAAACATTGGATAGTAGTGCAATTCCCATACTCTTGTTGATTTCCTAAAGGTTGCAGTAGTAAGCCATTTAATCTATGCTGCTTTATTTTTTGGATGATTCTTAGGATTTTTTAAAAGACATTGTGCTTCGGAGAGTTAAGAGATACTCAATGATGCGAATCAATACTCAGTTTCATCACTGGTTGTGTGCATCCTTCCAGCAACAACCTTATGAAGAGATTGGCTTTTGGATCTTCTTAATGTTTCGGACTTGTATCTATTATTACCATAGCACCACTCTTATATTATGTCAGTGTGTTGGGTATGCTTTGTGGGGGCTTGTTTATTCTCCTCCTTTTGAACGCGCTTGTAAAGTAAAGATCCATAGTTTGTTGCCTTCTCGACGGGTTTGATTAAAAGCTAAACTGATGGTGTTTAAAGGAAATCCAAGCCTTACAGCACATGGGGCGATTTCTCGAGATCCAAGCTAATGTCGTAGAGCTGATTTATTTGCTCAATGTTGGTCTTCCATGTGCTAATGTTTGTTTAAGCAAATGGGACATAAACGACACGAGACTAAGCTCAATTTTATTTACCAGTTCAACTTCAATAAACAAGTGCTGATATTATATGAAATCTGTCATTTGGAACTTCTCCCCCCTCCTCTCTTAAATGCTTAATTGTTGTGTCACATTCTGCAAAATATAATTAGTGTTAAAGCCTTTGAGTTCACATATCCTTGATTCGTCGAGCTACTTTGTTAACAAGGATTTCACCAATTTTTTTTTTTTTTTGGGACAAAATGCACAGAACCACAATCTCAAAGCATCAAAAGAAAATTACTCTACAACACTGATGGTACAAACAATTAATTGAACCTAACCTATGCTATAAAAATCATTTGAACTATGAAGGAGTTTCTTGATAGCTCGAGCATCAGGATGCTCTTCTCATTAACTTGAATCAGTGCAAATCAGCAAATGAATGCATTAGTTTCATACATCTACAAAGGCTTGAGAAATCTGAAGTTCATTGAAGAAATCTTGGTGCAAAAGCTCAACAATCTACTCAAAGGATGACAATTAGCAGGGAGTCTCATGACCCGTTAATTTTCTGGACCAATCTTGTAACTCTGAATTCTGCAACGTGCAATCCAAGGTTAGCCAAAACATGACCAGCACTAATACCTTCTCGGATCCGACACCACCATGTCGACGCCTAACGGCAACACTTCTGGAAGACTCATATGGTAAAAACCAGATAACTGAGAACTGAAAACATAAACAGAAAGTTATTTTTCAAAAATCTTTTAAAAATTAAAATGTTACATCTTTTAGGTTACTAATCATTGAATCTTTTGCATAACATGTTGTTGAGCCTTGATCAAAATTAATCAACCAAGAATCCCAAGACCAGCTAAACTCTCTGAGATTTGATAAAGAAATACCAAGTAAACGCCAAAGAAACAGAAGCAAAACTAAAAACAGCAATTAAAGAAGAGTAGGATTATAGTCGTTCGGCCTGGAGATAGCCTACATCCACTGAAGAACAGAGCAGCACACTTTATTCAATCACCAGATTCAAGATACAAGCTTAAAGACGAAGTTTCAAACCACAATCTCTGATCTCTTTTCCCCTAAAGCTTTATATACAAGCCCTAGAGTATCCAGAAAACTCCCCCATCAGTCAGCTAAATTCTGTAACCATAAACCCAGAATTTTCCTGCCTATGTAACGGAACATAACAACCTCAGAGCCACGTGTTTGCTCCACGTTTGATGAAGATTCTAAAACGGCAAATCTCTAAGTCGTTTTGGGTAAGTGAAAGCATGTGACAATCACCTGCTTTACTTATGAACAAATAGATGACCAAATTGTATAGCCATACGACCTAGAATAATCACAACCGACATGTCATATTATATTATAAACTCAAATTGACATGACGTATGACTCTCTGGAAATCAGTTTCAGAGCTCACACTTCAACACATGTAATTTATAGTTTACTTGTATACACTCATTCTGGAGACAGGACTTTTGGGTAAATCTTTTGGGTAAATGTTACATCTTGTAAGTTACTAATCATTTAAGATTGTATGCACACCAACCTTCTGCATCCAATAACCTCCACTTTGCAGAGAGCTGGAACTCTTGGTAATGACCCCACCAACCTCATGCATTTAGTAATCAGACATTTCTCCAAAGAAGGAAGATGATTAGGTAATCGTCCAGACAGTTTGGGGCAATTTTTAATGGAAAGCTTTCGGAGACGAGGGAATGTCTGAAGATGCCCATCATTTTCTCTGTTGGGTTCCCATTTCTCCCAAACTTGCAAATCCTCAAAATATAAAGCCTGCAATGATTGAAAAGGCTTTGAGCAACCTTCCCCATAAATCTCCGAACCTATGCTTTTTAATGCCGACATGCCTACGATGGAGAGATCTTTTAGCGAGCACAATTGTCCTAGCGAGGGCAAGGATGTGCTTCTTTTGCAATTTCTCAAAATTAGGACCGCAAGATTGGAAAATGATGGATCTCCTACCCAAGATGGGAACCTTGTACCACCGTAAGAATCGATTTCAAGCCTTTTAATATTACTGTGAGGCTTCAGCATGTCAAGAGTATTCTTTTCTCTGACCTCATCTACTAAGTCGCCATCGTGCCGTGCCCGTCGTGCCCTCCATTCTAACTTCAAGACTTTTGGGTGTTTCTTCACTCTTAACATATCCTCATTAGCTTCCTGTGAATCGATGACATTCTCTAGTCCTGAAATGCAAAGTCTTCCTCGAAGAAACTTCCAATTCTTCAAATCTTTCAAAGCACATCCGCTATTTTTACCAACAATAAAATTAGTCAAAGTCCGAAGACATTTTAATTCTTTCATTCCTAATGGTAACTCACGTAACAGATTTGCACCATCAATATCAAGATGATATAAATTAACCAAATTTCCGATACTTGATGGCAACTTCAAGAGAAGCCCGCAATCACTCAAGATCAAAATTTCTAAATTGAAAAGCGAGGTAATTGCCTCAGGTAAATATTTGATCTCACTGTTACAAAAGTTGAGATACCGTAGATGTTTTAAACATCCAATGGATATGGGAACCTCAGTTATGCTGTAGTTTCCCAAAGATAACACCCTCAACTTTTTACACTTCGGTAACAAATCAGATAAAACCATGGGACTTATGTAGCCAGGCCAATGTTGTATGAATATTGCCAAGAATGTCCTCAAATTCTCAACTTTATCGAGCACCTTAAATTTATCCATCCCATCACAACGACCACTGCTGAAGTACGAAGAATGACGAACCTTTTCAAATACTTTTGATTGTGTATCCACCGAAAATTCATCGTCCAATCTAAAGCATGTCTCACCAGAAGCCCATTGAGCCAAATCATGTACAAGGTCATGCATCACATACTTAGATTCCCTGTTACTTGATTTTTGTTGGAACATGGATCTTGACAAGAGATCATGAAAATAATCACTGCCCAAATCATCTAGTTGTTTACTGTCTTCAGATTGTTGCATAAGACCTTCTGCAGTCCATAAAAGAACGAGTTCCTCCTCTTTGAATTCATAATCCTTCGGCAAAATTGCACAATAGGCAAAACATCTTTTCAAATGCGAAGGAAGATGGTGATAGCTTAATTTCAAAACAGAGGGAATCTCAGTTTCATCCTGCCCCATATTTTACTGTCCAATATAGCTCTCCACTCATCAACTCTCTGCTTGGATCGAAGAAGACCACCAAGAGCCCTTGCTGCCAGAGGTAAACCTTTGCATTTCTCAACAACCCTTTGACGAGCTGACTCGAAGTTTCCATGTGTGCCAGCATCTCTGCCCTCAAATGCATGATTTACGAACACCGACCAGCACTCATCATCAGACAGAAGCTTCAGCTCATAATTTTTACCAGATCCCATTGTTAATGCGACGTCCATGCTGCGAGTAGTCACAATTATCCTGCTGCCGGGTGCTCCAGCCATGAAGGGGGATTTTAGAGCATGCCACAAGTCATAATTCTTGCTCCAAACATCATCCAAGACAATCAAAAACTTCTTCTTAAACACAGCTTCCTTCAGCTTAAGCTGCACTGAATTCAAATCCGTCAGACCACAAGAGGAGAGGGTGATCGACTCCAGAATAGCCTTGGAGATCCTGAGAACATCAAAGTCATCGGAAACACAAACCCAAGCTTTGGGTTCGAAAGCTTCAACTAACTTGTCGTTGTACACCTCCTGAGCAAGTGTTGTTTTCCCGATACCTCCCATACCCACAAGGGGTATTACTCGAAAGTTGGCAGCCTCACTCGGATCATTCTTTAACACCATATCAAGTATCCCGGCCTTGTCTTCAGTTCTCCCGTAAACAGCAAGTTCGCTCGTTAAGCAAGTAGTGGGTGGTCTTTGCCTTTCTGCCGCAGTTTGTGTTGACCCTTCAGCAATCTTTTCCAATCCAAGATCAGTTCTTCTTTTACAGAGTTCTTCAAGCCGGCTACTGATTTCTTTAATCTTAGGCCTCATGCTAATACGGGACATAACGCCACTTGAACCAGAGGAAAAGCCTTGGATGAGGCTACGAAACTTGCTAGAGCTGGCTTCACGTTTCTTCAACAATCTCATCCCAGCTTCAGTGGCAAACTCATCGAGTACGTCCTCTACATCGTAAGCCAAGTCTCGGAGATCATCCAACCACAGCTTCACAGCCCTGTTAGTCAGCTGCTTCTCCCCTGCATCGATCAGCACTGCCTCAATTGTTTTCAGCGTTTGCTCCCACTTTTTTAGCTTCGAACGGACACCCTCTTGACCGGCTGACTTCAGCAACTCAGGGGACATTAATCTTTCGAACAACACCTGAAGAAAGGCAGAAAGAAAGAGCTCCGCCACAGGCATGGCGTCTTTTTTTCTTTTTTTTTTTTGGTGGGGGGCTGGGGGAGGCTTTTGTAAGTCAAAAAAGAGATAGAAAATCAGAAGAATTCAGACGGGTTATCACACAAAAGAGAAGAATGAAAGCAATAAGCGAGGGAGACTGAGACTTCAATATTTGCAAAAGAAAAAGTTATCAGAATTCAGAAACAGTAAATGGTTTTGATATGTATTTTTTACGAATAATGAGGCATGTACATCGTTATTACAATATTTATAATAGACCCAAAAAAAAATTATCTCGCCGAAATTTTCTTTTATCTTAAAATAATTCTTTTTAATTTTGTAGTGATGGTATAACAATTATAGCGCTTACGGTAGTAAACATAATAAAAATAAGTCAAAATTATACATATGAACATTAAATGAAAAATTATCTCGCCGAAATTTTCTTTTATCTTAAAATAATTCTTTTTAATTTTGTAGTGATGGTAAAACAATTATAGCGCTTACTGTAGTAAACATAATATTATTGATTTTTTAATTAATTTTTCATTTAATGTTCATATGCATAATTTTGACTTATTTTTTCATTATTTTTCTAAGTAACCTTAACCCATATAATTTTAAGGACGATTCTACTACCATTTAAAAATATTTTGAATAAACATTAGTAATTTTATAAAATAATAATATTTAAAATTTTAATATTTGAGTATTAATTTAATTCTTAATATTATATGTCACTCATGTAATTAATGAATAACATATCAATTAGAATGAAACTCAAATATTAAATTTCTAACAAAATGGCATCACTAGACAATCCGACCAATAATTTATAAAGTTAAGGTTAAAGATTTAAAATCTGAACAGAAAGGATCAAGTCAGTGTCATACAGCATTCTAAGCAACTTCACATGCCGTACTAATATTTTTATCAATAAATGCAGAATCATTTAGTTCAATTTTTTTTAATAATGATATGCAATTAAAATCTATCTACTTTTTTATCCGTGGACCGGATCTTTCTATTCCATTAATATTCATGAATATATCTATTTTACTCATTTTAGTAAAATATAGCTAAATGATAAGATGTTATATTGAGTAGAATAAGGTATCCTTAAATCTTGATATTAGTATTGTTAAGACTTGTTTTCAATATTATTATTAGACCCTTACTTATAACCTTAAAATTTTAGGTTAAAAAATTTCTAAATCCTTAAATTTATTCTATAATTATATTTACGTAGTTTCTTAGTTCTTATTCCTTACACGTTTAATATAAAGTGAAAATATATTTTTTTTAATTTTCTAATTTTTTTAATTTTCAAATTCACTTTAAAACTCTTATTTTTCAGCAAATCTCTTTTCTAATTCTTAGTCAACATCTTAAAAAAAATTATCAAGACTCATTTTAAATATTAATTTGTTCATTACCTAACTCAAAGTCTCAAATTAATCAGTTGCTCGAAGTCACGGACCTCACGGTGTCTTAGACATCAATCAACATGGCTATCATTATGGAAAAAAGATTCTTATTATTGAAAATTTACGACTCTCTTTTTGAAAAAAAAAAAGTTATTTAGTACTTGCGTACGTAATGCACTTAATACTCTTATATAAGCAATTTGTCTTGATTGCAGCAGGTTCTTGGAAATCAATGGATTTAAATTTTTTCTTCTCCAGCATGGTCTAAAACGACGGCCCTTGGAGCTTTCTTTTTTGTTTGCTTTGTGTTACTTTTTATTTTTAAAAAAAATGAAAAAGACAACTGCGAAGGGGTAGTGACATTTCCCATGGGCCCACACTTTTTGTAAACTATTCATTCAACAAAAAATAATTATAATAAGGTTAAGGTTACGTTGGAGCCGATTTATGGTAGAACACAAATCTCAACTACATATATAAAGTGATAAATAAAAAAATTATTATAATTTTAATCGTATGATTATGATTTATGAAGGGGTGTTTTACCTTAGAGTGGTTCCAACATAGGCGGATCCTTATAATAAATTTATATTATTTTGACAAATCCACAGTTTCAACTTTTTAAAATGTTAGTGATGCTTCTTTTTGCAATTTGGAAAAATATTACATGTGAATAAAAGGTATACGTTGAAGAAATTTGTTATTAAAAAGGTAATTTTGCCATTTAGATATATTTTAAATTGGGGTGTTATATATCATATAAAAAGTGGGGATATTTAAACCTGCCAAACTCCTCTCTATATCTATTTTTAAAAAATAAATTTATTATCTTAATATTCGTTAATTTTTGTGTTTGGTAAAAATTAATTTGTTGATGTTTATTTTTAAATGTTGATGTTGTTTCTCTTAGTTAGTGATACTAATTTTTTGTTGTTAAAAAAAATCTAAATGAATTGATGAGAATTTGTGAAATTAACAAGAGGAAGAGAAGAAATAGTTAATTAATTTTTAAAAAATTATTTAGATAATAAAATTTTTAATCATAAAAAAGACGTTAGAGAGAAAATTAACAGATTTGGGTTGCATTAAGGAGTGAGATGTTGTAGTTTTTAAATTGCAATTATTGTGGAGTAAAAACTATAGTTATAGGGTAGAAGCTGATGGTATTTGGTAAAAATACTGTAACTTTTAAATTGCAGCTACTGATCGTGTTTGTTAAATTTTAATAACTGTCGAGTTGATGAATATTTGTAGTAATTAATTTTATTATTTTTAATTGTTAACAAATCAAATTAATTTTCATACTTCGAATTATTATATTGACATAAAATTATGATTTATTACTTTTACAAATTAAATTAATATTTATCAAATTAAATTTATTTTTCTGCACAAGTTGTGTAATAAATAATTTTTAAAACAAAATAACTTAAAAATGAAAATAAATAAATTCTAGTTTTAAATATTGATTAAAGAAATAAATTATACCAAATACATCTAATAAAGATCATACAACATAACATAATAAAATTAAAATGTAATTAATTACAAAATTCGTATAAATATTTCTATTGTCGTGCCTCCATTAAATTTGCGGCAATGCCATCTCTCAAAATTATTATATCTTAAGCTGTGTTATCAATTGTATCATAATTTTCTTCATGAAATGTAATATTGCTCATTTGTTCGATACGACTATAACTTGGTTCATCCATTGTTTCATGAAAATGATCATGATTTTATGAATACTTCTTGATTTAATTATATAAGGTCATGGTAGCAATAACCATCTTCACCTGCCACTTGAATGGGTAATTTGGCATCACAAGTTAAAGCACCTACTTACATTTCCATCAAGTATTTCTCCCAACCATTTATGCCCTGTTTGAGTATAATTCGTATAAGGCTCCTTATGGATAAATGTCAAATAATAATAATGCATCAAAACAGCCATTACACAAATAAGCTAGTTAAACTACTCTTCATCATTATCCATATTCTTATATCGAATCTATAATCGATTATCTAAAACTATAATGAGATAATTCAAACTACAAGCTGGTCAAATTCAGACTCCTTCACTCTCAAAGTAGATTCATGATTAGCAATAATCTTTTGAATTTTATTCTGCATTGTTCACAAAAAAAAAAAAAGAAGAGGGGAATGGTGAAATAGTTGCACAAGTAATTGGATTCATTTTTGAAATATGAAACGCCATTCAATAAAAGAGTTAAAAAAAAGGCATGAAAACACATGGATCAGGGTTGGCTGAATAATAATAATTATTGTTACACTAGTTAATGAAATGATGAATATTACGATTGTGAATTCTGGGAATATACCCTGTCACTTTCCTGAAATCTTTCAAAGAAATTCATACACCAACACAAACAATTTGATTTGAAGAAATTGATCTACTCTTTCACAGAAATTCATGCACTAGCTAGGGTCATACGTGTATAAAAAATACAAGTGGCAGGTCTTATATTTCTACAAGAAAAATTCCACACGCAACAAAATATCAAACAATAGGGGTCCACACGACGGAAATTAAGAGTGAAATTGAGTATAGGCTTTGGAAGTTGGGGTCCGCCTATGATTACAACATATCTCTATTTTTATCTTTTTATGTTTGATTATATAATACCATCTTAAATTTTCTAAAAAATTTAATAAGCACCATAAGTTACATACTTTTACATATAAATCCTTTTTTGGGGATAAAATGGCATTTGAAAAGAATTTTAATTATTATTGTTATTATTATTATATAAGATTATTGCTATTAAATTTTATTATTTTTATTTATTTTTATTATTATTTTTATTTATGATTATTACTATCATTATTATTATTATTATTATTAAAATTCATTACTTTTATTATTTTAATTGTTATTATACCATAATTAATTCATTATTATTAATATTTATCTTGTTGATTAAAATTATTGTTATTATTAAAATATATTAAATTTATTTTTTAATTATTATTAATTATTGTTGTTATTATTTTTATTAATAATAATATTATTAAAACTTATTAATAATTTTTATTATTTTTATTATTATCATTATTAATATTATTATTTCAATTAATTTTTTTGTTATTATTATTATTATTGTTAAATTTTATTATTTTTTGTTTTAATTAACATTATTGTCATCATTATTATTTTTAGTTTTATTATTATTATTATTGTTATTGTTGTTGTTTTAATTATAATATCTACAAATAATATTAGGGACACAATTAACAAATGGCATTTTAGTAACTCATCACAGTAGTCTATTCCAATTCTAAAATAAAGTAAACACATCAATGGAAATGTTGTTCATTTCGATTCCGATTCTTACAGCTCAAGTAAATAACTTATTCTGGTTCAAATTCCTTATTACAATTCAAGCTCATTTCAATTGTTGTTTAATAAATGCATCATTAAAATGTGTTTGGAACAGAAAGTATTGTATATTGTTATAATATTGTTCACATTAATTTATTGCTTACCTATATTTGGAAGTTTTGAAAGCTAGATTGTTGTCAATTATACAATTCACTACAATGTGCTAATTTTTGCCTTAATTGAAACATTAAATATATTTAAATTATATTTTTATTTTTACTATAATAATTATAATATTAAAAATAAATTTTATTACATCATATTATATTATATTTATATATTAATAATTAATATAAAAAATGATTAAATATAATTAATATTAAATTTAAATAACGAGAGTAGATATAAAAATGATAGTAATAATTATATAATTATGAAATATTTATGAATTTGTGGAATAAATAAAGGGATTTATCTTTTTGAAGTTGGGAAGCAAACATAGGTTTTATTTTATATTTAAGGGGTTGTGGCTCTTATAAACGAGTATTGAATCATGCATTGCAATTGCCTAATATCAATAATAAAAGTGCTCTTAAAATTTTCTACTTATTCCATATTCATATCATTTAACAACTAAGCCAATAAATAAAATAATAATAATTATATTTTTTCCTGACATTTTAGAAAACAAGAGGGATTGCAATGAAAATAACCTAAATAAATACATCCCTGCCGTTGCATTTGTTTTTGTCCTTCTTGCCTTGGATCCAATGGTTAGATTACAAAAAGACAAAAGTAGTGGTATGTTGCAACTGTTGCAACAGAGGTGGCTCCTGAAAATTGTACACATCTTTTTCACATTGGCCAGAACTCAGGGGTGGGCATTTTTCGGTTCGGTTCGGTTCGGGCTCCGAACCGAACCGAACCGAAACCGATCGATTCTAAAAAATCTAAACCGAACCGAACCGAACAGAAATATTTCGGTTCGGTTCGGTTCGGTTCGGTTCTAAAATTCGGTTCGGTTTGGTTTGGTTCGATTCGCACATATTCCTGAATTTTACAGTTTTAACCAAATTTATTTGTATTTTACAATTTTCACCTAATCTTACTGCATTGTACAATTTTCACCTGAAATTTACAAATTATATGTTCATAACAAGAAAAATAAAACACAAGTCTACAATACACAAGCAACAACTTAAAATACAAAGCCTTCAAGTAAAAAACAAAATAACAGAAGTCCTAATACAAAATAATCATAATTTAAAAACACATCTAGATTTTAAAATCTATTACAAATTATAAGTTCATAACAAGAAAAATAAAACACAACAAGCCTACAATACACAACTACACAAGCAACAACTTCAAATACAAAGCCTTCAAGTAAAAAACAAAATAAGAGAAGCAACAATTTCATCCGCCACACGCATCACCTACATCAAAATCTCATACCCTAAACAAAAAGAGAAGCCTTCAACTTCAATACACAAGCAACAATTTCATCCGCCACCCACAACCTACATCAAAATTCAAACTTTCAAAGTGAGCCAAAGCACTCAATTATTAAACAAAATAAAATAAAGTGATTTAATAATTAACAAATAAATGTATATCAATTTAATTACCTAAAAATGGTTTATGTTCAATTGCAATTTTCATGTTGACCTACAAAGTTGTTCGGCCGTTGTTGATTTGCGAAGTTCTACATAAAAAAATTGGACAAATTGGACAAGGTTAGTATGACTTAAAAAATAAACTTAGATTAAAATTAAACAAATTATATAAGGTTGATAATACTTAAAAAGTATATTTAAATTAAAGTTTTACAAAATATACCTTCCGCAAGTTGATCCATAAACTCATTGTCTTCAACTAATTTATTTAGGTCCGCTGTTGTATCCACGAAAAGAGAAGTCCGCAACCAATTCTGTAACAATACCAATGCTTCCACCATGTCCGGAGTCAAAGAGCTTCTATACTGATCTAGTATACGACCTCCAGTACTAAAGGCAGACTCAGAGGAAACAGTAGACACCGAAATAGCAAGAACATCCCTTGCAATACTTGACAAGATTGGATAATTGGCACTATTCACCCGCCACCATAATAAAATATCAAATTTAGTGCCCAAACTACTTTTTACAATTTTTTCAGTCTTTTCCATCAAGTAAAGATCCAACTCATTTGACAACTCCGGGCTACCTTCACTAACCGCAACCGCTTTACTAAATTCGGAGAAAGGATCCTCAATCATAACATCATCATCATCACCCAAATCCCAAAAATTCGAACCACTTCCACTTCCAATAGCTAAATTTTGGCTCCCGCTTGTGCTTCCGCTTGCACTTCCACTTGCACTCCCACTTCCACTCGGTTTGTATTGTGCATTATAAGACTCGTAAAGCTTAATCAACAAATTCTTAACCATTTCCCTCATCTCAACACATTTGGCACTATCCTTGCCATATAATTTCTCAAAACAATGTGTTGCGAATTTCATTTTTCCCCTTGGATCAAGTACGGAAGCAACAATCAACAACTTATTTATCTTAAAACAACCATCCCAATACTTATCAAATTTTTCCTTCATTTTAATTGCCATGAAACCCAAAAGACTATCATTACTAGCGGACAATGATCCCAAAGATTGTTCAATTTGACATATCAAATTATAACAAATATTTGATGTCACCTAAAAAAAATAATGTTAATAAAGCTAAAGTAAACTTCATCACATTATTATATATCAAAATTAAACAAAATATAGCTCAAAGAAAATATAAATTATAGGATTTCTTTTTTTTTATTGTCTTTTGTATTCTATTATATAAATAAAAACAATGTTAATAAAGCTAAAGTAAACTTCATCACATTATTATATATCAAAATTAAACAAAATATAGCTCAAAGAAAATATAAATTATAGGATTTCTTTTTTTTTTATTGTCTTTTGTATTCTATTATATAAATAAAAACAATGTTAATAAAGCTAAAGTAAACTTCATCATATTATTATATATCAAAAAATTTTTAAAAAAATTAATAAAGATTTAATGTTACCTTCAAAGAGGAAGAAAACTGTAAAGTCGCATCATGAAAAGTCTTTAAAAACTTGACTATGCGACGAATATTTTCCCAATCACTGTACAATGGCGGCCCCTTCCTTTTTTTCTTCCCACCCTCTTTTTCATTGAAATAAGCATTATAAAGCTTATCTTCAAGTGCCATTCGATCAAATGCCGGCTTAAATTTCAATGCCGTATTCAACATGGAATATGTAGAATTCCACCTAGTGGGATAATCCAAAATCACACTTCCTCGGTAATTAATCTTCTCTTGTTGCACACGAATTTGAAATGCTTGCATCCTGGCAGAGGAAGATCTCACATACTTCACCGCATTCCGAACACTAACTATACTCTGCTCTAATTCCTTCAACCCTTCAGTAACGATCAAATTTAATATGTGTGCACAACAACGAACATGCAAATAATCTCCATTCAACACTAAACCATCATCCCTCCAAGTCTTCCCTCTATCAATCAAGTACCTAAGAGCACCCTCATTTGGACTTGCATTGTCAACAGTTACAGTAAACACTCGCTCGATACCCCAGTCAATTAAACATTTTTCAAGTTGCTTCCCAATTGTCTCCGATGAATGATCATTAACAGTGTTAAAACTGATAATCCTCCTATTTAAGTTCCAATCTCTGTCAATGAAGTGAGCTGTGATGACCATGTAGCTAGCTGTTGTAATGGAAGTCCAAATATCCGTGGTCAAAGATACTCTCTGTTTATTCCCCACCAATAAACTCTTCAACTTAGCCTTTTCCTCTAAATACATCTCCAGAGTATCCCTACTTACGGCTCTGTATGTAGGAATGTCAAGCTGCTGGTCTTTAATTTATGCGAGCAATATTTCCCACGGGTGATTTTCAGGGATCTCTCACGAGATTTGAGTATTTAACACTTAGATAGAATATATTAATATAATTACAGATATTTTTTTTACTGTTACTTATTAGTTAGTTTAACCGTTAGTGAATTATTAAAATTACTAAAATATCCTTACTTGAAAAATAAATAATAAAATAAAATGTTAAAAAGACTAAATTACCCATTATACGTCATAGTTGGTGAAAGTATCAACAGTTTAAAGACCACACGTTGACATTGATTGTTAATAAATAAAACTCACCCAAAACTGAATCACACACAGGGTAAGTGAAAGAGAAGAACTTTATTCTCTTAAAATACGTCTAAGAAGAAAAAAAAAAGGGATAATAAACAACCTTTTCCTAAAAAGATGGGATAACAAACTACCCTTTCCTTTCTCATCACACTATACAATCCTGCCCATTTCTCTAGTACAATTCTCTTCTTCTTCTCATCAAAATCCAAGTAATTGAAATCATTAATAAAAGTTTAAAGCAAAGGAACAAAAGTAAAGTGAAATGAAAAAATTAAAAAAAGGAGCTGTACCCATGTTTACGAGTTACGACAACCAAAATGAATCATTTACTCACTTTATCATCATCAATGAGTTAAGATTTTAAATCTTTTCTTTGCTTCACTGTAAAGCACTGAGATCATTGTGGTGACTGCAAATTCAGTCATTCCCATTACGATTACCGGATTCCTGAAAATCAGAACCAAAACAACTGCGACGAGCTGCCTTTGCATTGCCAAGCACCCGCAAAGTCAATGTACATGTATGCTTTTTGACCAAAAATTGGTCAAATTAACCAAATAAGCAATGGTGGCATTCCCAAGTAACAAGAACACAATGAATCTGTCTTCTCAAGCTTTCTCAATTGTAATTACAGCCACATGCCTTCAATGTAGAGGGTAAATGGAAGAAAGATCGATGCAGCCATGGGTGCCATATAAACCAACAAATTCATAGAATTTAATTTCTCAACCTTTGACGTTAACAGGATTTGTTGAACAGCAGATTTCAAAGCACGCCTAACTGTAGATCCAGTACAAACTAAGAACCCAAGTAAATAAAACAGGGGCTCATTCTTGCTAGCCAACACAATAACAAACACAACTGGAATCAATGCACAATAAACCTCGATAGATTCTTTCTTGCAAGTAAGCAAAAAAGTGGAAATTGCGTCGAAGAACGGGGTCGTAGCTCCAATGGCTTGCTTAAGCGACAAAGGCAAATACCTCGGCGAAGTGTTGCCGCAAACAATTGAGAAACAGAAGATGACACTCAAAGCAAAGATTTTAAGAAATTGTTTTGTGATAAAATCTTTTTTAATTTTGATAAAGCTTCGGGCAAAAGAAGTTGCTTCTTCATAGCTTTAGAAAGATGAAATTGGTGCTGCATGCGTGGTTATGTGGAAGAGAAAGAGAAAGTTAGGTGTTAATGCAGAGTCTTGGTTAACAAGGTGTAAGAATTAATATTTTTCGTATATCAATAAAGTATCAACTTGAATTTTGAATTATTATAAATTTTAAATATATTTTTACACAAATATTCTTATATACTGAAGGCATGCGTATTTTTATACTAATGGGAGGGGAGGTATCTGTAATTACGTAAATACATTCCATCTAAGTGTTAATACACTGAACCTCAGGGGAGGTCTCTAAAAATTACCCTATTTCCCACACGGCAAACAAAGAATTTGTCCTGATTGGAGCAGGTTCTTGGAAATCAATTGAATTAAAATTTTTCTTGTTATAGGAATCATGCGGACTCTAAAACGATGGCCCTTGTAGCTTTTTTTTTTTTTTCTTATTTTTTGTTTGAAAAAGATTATTTCCACCCATACCCCAAATGTTTTAGCATTTTTCACTGCACACCCAAAAATTATTACCAATACTAAAAACAGCAACCGATATAAAGAAGCATACAATTATTGTAAAACTACCGTGGCCGTAGATACCAGTTCACTTCGTAAGGATGTTGTTGGAAAAAGGCGCACAACAACTTGAGTATTCCAACTCTTGGAATCTCTGTTTCATTTAACAATCCTGAGATTCATCCAAACCATAGAGAAAAACAGATCAAATGGATATTGTATCCAAGAAAGAAGAAAAATGATGCTGGGAAAATATAACACAAGTCAAGTTTAGATTAGGAAAAAAAGGTTAATCACTAACCACAAGCTTGAGCAAATCAGCAAGTAACCAATGTTTTGGCAGATAATTCTTGCTCAATAAGGATATGCACATGATTCAGATGCTCTTTGCGTGGTTGATCGGTGATTACAGTTTAATTATCCGCTCGGGGTATCTTTCGGTATCTTCCATCTCTATAACAATGAACAGAAAGTTTTTTCTGGTATTATCAAATTCTAGACCCTTAATACCGCCAGCAGCCCTGACTAGAAAGCGAATAGCAGTCCCTTATGGCTTCTCTTGCACGAGACTCATAACTCTTGGACAAGAGGCATCTGTGAAACTCTTACGGCAGAATTAAATTACAATAAGATGCTTGGGATACCAAAAATGTCCAAGTACTGGAAGGCAAATTCTATTTTTATCTCTAAAGAAAAATACTTTTTTTTTATAGCATATTAAAAATAAAGAAGAATAAAACAAAATCTATGAGAACGTAGTAAGCCCTGCACCTTAACAACTGGTAAAACCAAAGCCAAACAAAAGAAAAAAAAAGCTCATAAACCACACATCAAAATAACCAATAAGAAGGAATTCATTATGAAACAATAAAAGCAAAGCAATGACCTCAATGGGCTGCGAATCTCAATATTAATTGTAAATCTGATTATTGATTATTCCAATCGAGGTTAACCAAAATAACAGCGGTCCTACTGCATTAAATTACAATAGCAGATCAAAATGTGAAATCAGTGACTGAATTCCTTTCTTAGCGATGCTGACACCTGCATGAGCACCCGGAAAAGACCCTGCCGTTGAAGACTCACATAGCAGATCAAAATGTGCATGCCCATCGTATTAAATTGCAATGAGCGATATAAATCCAGGACATAACAATAACCTGATAACATAGTCCAGAACACAAACTGAATTATTTACAGTATACTTATTTGTCTTCACTCTGGAGTTTGGACTTGCAGAGAGGTAGATGACATTGCAACAAGATCCTGTGAGCTTTCCAACTTTCAGCCGCAACTTCAGAATGTATGGAAGGGCAAGAACGTCATTTGTGCATTGAGATACCATGAAAATCCAGCATGATCGTCCTCCAGATAATACGACAAGATAAGCTGACTTGGGCATTCAACCGAAAATTTGTCTCATTGAATGGCTGATTGGAGGTTAAATTTAATTAGCAGCTGCAGACATGTAGATAGTATCAGGCATTGGCATCTTCTATCTCAATAAGAAAGAAAAAAGGGGTTATTCTTGGTCTTATCAAATTCGGAAACATTTATAGTTGAAAAAAACTGAAACGAAAGAGCTATTGCTGGATCCTTTATTAAATATACCTGCCATTTTCACTACTGCATTAAATTACAATAAGATGCTGTGAGACCAAAACTGTAAAAGAGATGGAAGAAAATTTCTTTTTTCTTTTTTAAAAGAAAATACTTTTTAATAGCCTTTAATAAGAAAAAAGAAGAATGGAAAAAAAAAAATTAGTAGTAAACTAATGGGGCTTATTCTTCAACAATTGATAGAGAAAGCCAGAAAACCAGAGCTAAAACTTAAAAAGAAAACGAAACTAACTCAAATTCATAAACCACACATCTAAACAACCAATAATAAGTCAGTCGTTATCAATCAAATAAAAATCAAAATACTAATTTTCTGGACCAATGTTGTAAGTCTGAATTCTGCAACGTGCAATCCAAGGTTAGCCAAAACATGAGCAGCACTATTACCTTCTCGGAAAGTGTGAAAATTCAGAAACTGAATTCATTCTTGGCGGATCCGACACCACCATGAGCCGTATGACGGCAACACTTCTAGAAGACTCATATGGCGGATCAAGATAAGAAAAAGCATATAACTGAGATCTGAACGCATAAACAGAAAGTTATTTTTCACAAATCTTACAAGTTAAAATGTTACATCTTGTAAGTTACTAATCATTTAATCTTTTGGTAACATGTAATTTATAGTTTACTTGTATACACTCATTCTGGAGATAGGACTTACAGAGAGGTAAGATGATATTGCAACAAGATCCTGTGATAGCTCTGCTGCAACAGAAGTGCCTTCAACAGATTATCCAACCACCATCCTCAGCGTATCACCTTCCATTAAACTCGGCAAATATCAAAGAGCAAGAATTTCATTTTTACATTGAGATAATTATCAAATGAATATACAGCTTGATTGTCGTCTTGATAGTCATATAAGTCAAGCTACCTTTTGATGAAAGCCAGTTTTGTGCTAATTAATGCTGCATTCAGCCAAAAATCTGCGCATCAACATTCCAGTAATTACTGTTAAAATAAAGGATAACAGAAAACGAAACTGATTTCAGGAAAATATTTAAATGAATTCATAACAGCAATCTGAATTATTCAGGGGATAGAATTTGACGTGCCTGGCATATAATATAAGATTGGAGAGAGCATTTTCTGGTTCTGTGCTCTTCTTTTGTTTCGAAGATCAAACTAGGTTTGATTTGAGATCCATCCCAACGTAAGGAATGTGGGTTATCTTTCCTTTGCCCTTATGGCACTTTTGTGCCAATAAAGGACAATAATTAATTATTAGAGACAAAAGAGAGGATGGAAACCCTGTTTCTGGGAAGGATGTGATATTTCGGCAAAACAAGATTTCTAACTGCTCCAGAGACGTGAGGTACTGAAAACTGGAAGATAGGCGTTCCAATTTTGGGAAATGTGAAATTGTAATAGAGGTCAGAGAGGTGGGCAATATCACTCCCCTCTCTACCTCAGGAAAAGACACAGCATCTGAGCATCCATCAATCCTGAGTCTCCTAAGAGAGATCAACTTGTGAAACCCCCACTTGACGAGTGGCTTATAGATATTATCACCTGAAATTTCAAGGTGCGTTAGATTGGTTGATAAACCCTCTTCCGGAAAGAATCCAATGCCTGGACATTCCTTTAGGGCTAATTCTTGAAGAGAGCTGGGAAGCGCAGCTTCTGGGAGAGAAATTAGATTATCACAACCTGCGATACTTATCCGATGAAGATGGCTCAGATTGTTCAATCCTTTTGGTAACGATTGAAGATTCTGACAATTTGATATCCGAATAGATCTGAGACATGCATCATCATGGAATCTCTCGGCTATAGACTCCAGATCTGAACAACTATAAATTGTCAGCTCTTCGACCGCCGCAGGTAATTGGCATTCTGATGTCAGCACCTTGAAATTAGGACAATACTCAATTTCAAGGCGTTTGAGTGTGACCGGCAACCGGCCTCCGGACCATAAGCAAGTGAGCGATGGGCAGTGATAGACGGATAAGCTCTCAAGATCAAGATATGTGCTGCTGCTGCTGATGATTTTCTCCAGCACCGAAGAAGAAGAACAACTAGTTTCTCTATCATCCAACACACACTGCAGTGTCTTACAATATCGTATTTCAATTGCTTTCAGAGATGAAGGTAGCTGCCCTCTTGAAATGGATGTTAAAGAATCACAACTCATGATTCGGAAGACTTCAAGTCTTGCATTGTTGCGTAACATTCCATCAGTTAAGGATGTTAGAGCATTGCAACTTTGGATGGTAATTTCACTCAAATTGGAAAGAAAGCAGGCCTTCGGAAGCGAAACGAGAGTCGGACAATTCCCGATAAGTAGGTTTTTTAGGCAGGTGAGGCTGTGCAGCCCTTGCAGTGGCTTCCCCAGACGAATCTCATTTGCAAACCCTTCACAACCAAAAATCTCCAGATGTTCTACTTTCTGAAACTTTTCACTCGACCAATTTTCGAACTCTGAAATATTGTGAAGAGTCATCTTGATCAGTGACTTGGACTCAGACGGACCATCGCACACCAACCTTTTGCATCCAGCAATTTTTAATGTGCAGAGAGCTGGAAGGCTTGGTGATGACAGCGCCAACTGCATGCATCCATTAATCACAATTTCCTCCAAAGAAGGAAGATGGTTAGGTAATCGTCCAGAGAGTTTGGGGCATCTTTTAATGGAAAGCTTTCGGAGACGACGGAATGCCTGAACATGCTCATCATTTTCTCTGTTAGGTTCCCAGTGCTCCCATTCTTGCAAATCCTCAAAACACAAAGTCTGCAATGATTGAAAAGGTTTTGAGCAACCTTCCCCATAAATCTCCGAACCTATGCTTTTTAATGCCGACATGCCTGTGATGGTGAGATCTTTTAGCGAGCACAAATGTCCTAGCGAGGGCAAGGATGTGCTTCTTCGGCAATTTTTCAATATTAGGACCGCAACATTGGAAAATGATGGATCTCCCACCCAAGATGGGAAACTTGTACCACCATAAGAATCGATTGCAAGCCTTTTAATATTACAGTGAGGCTTCAGCATGTCGAGAATATTCTTTTCTCTGACCTCATCTACTGAGTCGGCATCGCGCAGTGCCGCCCATTCTAACTTCAAGTCTCCTAGGTCTTCCTTCACTCTTAGCATAGCCTCATTTGCTTCTTGTGAATCGATGACATTCTCTAGTCCAGAAATGGAGAGTTTTCCTCGAAGAAACTTCCAATTCTTCAAAACTTTCAAAGCACATCCGCTATCTTTGCCAACAATAAAATTAGTCAAAGTCCGAAGACATTTTAATTCTCTCATTCCTAATGGTAACTCACATAACCGATTTGCACCATCAATATCAAGATGATATAAATTAACCAAATTTCCGATACTTGATGGCAACTTGAAGAGATACCGGCAATTACTCAGGATCAAAATTTCTAAATTGAAAAGTGAGGTAATTGCCCCAGGCAAACATTGCATCGCACTTCTAGAGAAGTTGAGATATCGTAGATGCTTTAAACATCCAATCGATATGGGAACCTCAGTTACACAGTATCTTCCAAAAGATAACACCCTCAACTTTTTACATTTCTGTAGCAAATCAGATAAAACCACGGGACTTATGAAAGAACAAAGACGACTTCCCATGGATATTGGCAAGAATGTCCTCAAATTCCCAACTTTGTCGAGAACTTTAAATTTATCCATCCCATCACAATCACGACTGACGTTGTAACGCCCAAAATTCCTTTTTATGGAATTTTTTTTTAATGACATTAATACCCTTATAAATATGGATTATTTTTGGGATAATTTTTGAGAGAGGGTTATTTTTCCAAATGCAATAGGGTTTCATAACTCCCTATAAATTCATATTTTTCTTTCCTATTCCATAACCCTAATTCAACAACGCTATTTTTCTTCTCTGCTGCTCTCAACACTCTCACCACACCCTAGGACTTTAAACGTTTGTGTAGGAGAGAATTGGAGCGATTGGTAGGTCATTCTTTTTCCTCAATATTCCGAATCATGTTATCTAGGGTTATAATGCATGATTTCACATTGTGATTAGATTTTATTTAGGGTTTTGATTAATTAGGAGGTTGGTTAATCAATTCTTGGCATAATAAGCATGTAGGATGATTCTGGACAGCATGATATCACGATTTTTAAATTATATTTTGTGAACGAATTTTCTTAGGAAGTTTTATATTCTGGAAACTAGACATGTGGAACTTTCTTAATAAATTTTATGTCATGAAATTCGATTTCGTTTTCAATTTTATGTGTATTTTCGAAATAGAACTCACTGCACTAGGAAACTGCGATTCCAGCATTGCGATAGGATTCACAAAATTATTTTCACCATCAAATGAACTCGAAAAATCATGTAATTTTATACGGAAGTGTCTGCATGTGTCTAGTATTCCCAGTTTAAATTCCATAATTTTCCGATTAGTATTTTATTTTATAAAAATCCCAGAACCCGTTCTGTTGGGTTTAGGTTATGTGAAAACAGTTTCGAATTGGTTAAGAGATAAATAATTTTGAAAGTGTTTTTGATATCGGAATTCCTTGCAAATTTTACATGGGGTACTCATGGATGTCCAGAATAGTTCCATGGAATATTATGTCAATCT
Source organism: Atalantia buxifolia (assembly GCA_030444775.1). Taxonomy (NCBI): domain Eukaryota; kingdom Viridiplantae; phylum Streptophyta; class Magnoliopsida; order Sapindales; family Rutaceae; genus Atalantia; species Atalantia buxifolia. The sequence continues at coordinate 8,873,529 of CM059839.1, forward strand.
GAGTTTTAGATTAAGAGTAATAATTTCGAGAATCAGACCTGTACGGGAATGATTAGAAAAACAGGATATTAGAATAAGTTATTAATTATCATATCTTGTTTTTGTTTAAGGTGTAGAAGGTGTTTGAGGCTCTTAGAAGTTTATCGGTGTGATTATTTGAATTCTCTAATCGAGGTAAGTAACTTCATTCCTAGTATACTGGATATATATAAGTATATTGAGATTATTATTATAAGTATAAATGTTTTTATACTACTTAGAAGATTAATGGATTTTCATAACAAAATTAGTTTGTGAAAATGTTTTCAAACATAAATTCTTTTTAACAAAGTATTTTATAAATGCTTTTGAATATGTAAGTTATTTTGTTACATTACCTTTTATGATTTTATCTATAAAAGAATTTGCAAGCCTAAATTGTTGTTATGAACATTTATGAAACTGATACGAATGTTTTGTACCTATGTATGATTTTAATTATTTATGATTGTGCGGGGGCCACCTCTTGGGACTATATGGGGGCCACCTCTTGAAGGCCAAAGCGTCACAAAGTGCCACATATAGTGCAAAGTGCCACGTATAAGTCATTATGTTTTGGCTCATTGTTCGTAGTTATTATGATTCTGATTCTGATCGTAATATACGATATATCTGTCTGGACCAGTACTGGGTTTATGTTCTGAATGTGCACACAATATTCTGATTTCTGTCTGGGCCGGGTCACCGGGACTATAGGTGACACTATGTGACATGAGCTAACCTTTTGTTTTCTGTGAATGCGATATATGATTTGCTTTTATAAGTAATTATGCTTTTGATATTCTAAATTACTATGAATTTATGATACTTTATCGTGATATGAGGTTTTATGAAATTATGGATTATGATATATGTATGTTTTTAAATAAAAAGAGGCTTGCAATATTTTATGTATCGATAGGCCTAGTGTGATAGGAATGATTTTACTTACCGAGTTGACGGCTCACCCCTCGTCACCACTTTTTGCAGATTAAGTTTCTTTTGAGAGGGGCGATTAGCGTTGGAGTTAGAACTTTTGTTTCCGTCTGCCATTGAATAAGAGGAGGAATAAACTTATGTCCCTTTTAGTTTATTTCTGTTGGGAACTCGTAATTTGGGTTTTAAGACTTTTGTTATTTTTATGTTTCTGGGAGATTATATAGTGTTAGACGTGTGAACTTGTGGATTTATTTGCTTAATAAATTTGAGGTATTCATTTAATTTTTTAGTAAGGATTACGATTTGTAAGTAACCTCCTTCTTCACGTGCTCCGCACGTGCTAGATTTGGGGTGTTACAATTGTGGTATCAGAGCACTAGGTTAGGATTCTGTAGACTTTATTTGATGCTAGATTTCTTAAGCATAATCAATCAGATCAATAGTATTGTTTACCATGATGTTATCGAAGAGAGTAGATCTTTAAGGTAGGGAGTAATTGTCTATAGTTAGAAATTTGATTTAGACCCTTTAGGCCTTTTGATGACTTATGACTACATGTGAACTACTTTCATAGAGGATTTCTGGTATCAGCATACCATGAATTACTTATTGCTCCTGTTGACGACCTTTAAATTTGGTTATCAATTTTCTCCACTTCTTTATTACTTTTCGTGTTGGTATGCCCTTTATTTATTACCAACTTTCCGTTTAATTGTTTATTTTTACTTTTATTCTTATTCGTCATGGTTTAGTCGAAGATGTCACGTAGGGGAGGTGGTAGGCATGCCTCTAGCTCAAGAGATGTTTTAGGTATCACTGATGACGCTGACCCAACCTTGCGCGAGATGGCTAACGAAGGAAATCCTATGATGCGCGCAATGATTAGATTAATGGAACAGCAGAGTAGGCTGATACAAGATATGGCTAGAGATAGGGTTGGGGCACAGGAGAATGAACCAGTTGAAAGGCAAGGTGGCGCAAGAGATCAAGGAGCTATGGTAAACTTAGAATGATTTAAGAAATTGGGACCACCTACCTTTCAGGGGACTGTCGATCCCATGGTTGCAGAGGCATGGCTAAAACAGATGAACAAGATATTCGTGACAATGGGTTGTAATGATGATCAGAGGGTAATATTGGCCTCATTTGTCCTTCAGGGTGAGGCAGACCATTGGTGGGATGCCAAATCCCGTCTTTTAAGGGCTGGATTGCAAGATGCACCCATTACTTGGGAGTTATTTCTGGAGGCATTTCATGAAAAGTATTTTCCTGAACGAGTTCGACATCAGATGGAGGCTGATTTCCTGAAATTGACTCAAGGAACAAAGTTTGTTGCTGAGTATGAGGAACAATTTACTGCCCTCTCTCGCTTTGCTCCTACCTTGGTTGCTAATGAGGGTAGTAAGTGTAGGGAATTTCTGGAAGGGTTACGCCCTAACATTAAAGGGCGATTGACCATCCTTAAGATTAATAATTATGCCGATTTGGTGGATCGTGCGATTATTGCAGAAAGGGATATAATTCAATCTCAAGCTGAACGATCTAATCGGCATAATAACCAGCCAATAAAACATGATGGCAATGGTAGCGAAGGTGAACATAAGGACTCTAATGGTGGGTTTATTCAAGAGAACAAACCATTTTGTAATCGTTGTGAGAAGTACCATTATGGTACATGTTATTTAAAAATAGAAGCTTGTTTTGGTTGTGGACAAATTGGACACAAGGTTATAGATTGCCCAAAGAAGCGCAGTGGTGACGTAGATTCTACCGAGAATCAAAGGAAAAAGTCACGTGTCTTTGCCATGGTGGAGCAAGATATTAAGAAATCGAATAACGAAGCCTCAGGTGCATTACCTATTTTCTATAGAAAGCCTTGAATTTTAGATTAATGGATATTGTGCTTTTCCTCCATTCTTACAAATCGTAATCCTTACTAAAAAATTTAAACTGGAATACCTCAAATTTATTAAGCAAATAAATCCACAAGTTCACACGTCTAACACTATATAATCTCCCAGAAACATAAAAATAACAAAAGTCTTAAAACCCAAATTACGAGTTCCCAACAGAAATAAACTAAAAGGGACATAAGTTTATTCCTCCTCTTATTCAATGGCAGACGGAAACAAAAGTTCTAACTCCAACGCTAATCGCCCCTCTCAAAAGAAACTTAATCTGCAAAAAGTGGTGACGAGGGGTGAGCCGTCAACTCGGTAAGTAAAATCATTCCTATCACACTAGGCCTATCGATACATAAAATATTGCAAGCCTCTTTTTATTTAAAAACATACATATATCATAATCCATAATTTCATAAAACCTCATATCACGATAAAGTATCATAAATTCATAGTAATTTAGAATATCAAAAGCATAATTACTTATAAAAGCAAATCATATATCGCATTCACAGAAAACAAAAGGTTAGCTCATGTCACATAGTGTCACCTATAGTCCCGGTGACCCGGCCCAGACAGAATCAGAATATTGTGTGCACATTCAGAACAGAAACCCAGTACTGGTCCAGACAGATATATCGTATATTACGATCAGAATCAGAATCATAATAACTACGAACAATGAGCCAAAACATAATGACTTATACGTGGCACTTTGCACTATATGTGGCACTTTGTGACGCTTTGGCCTTCAAGAGGTGGCCCCCATATAGTCCCAAGAGGTGGCCCCCGCACAATCATAAATAATTAAAATCATACATAGGTACAAAACATTCGTATCAGTTTCATAAATGTTCATAACAACAATTTAGGCTTGCAAATTCTTTTATAGATAAAATCATAAAAGGTAATGTAACAAAATAACTTACATATTCAAAAGCATTTATAAAATACTTTGTTAAAAAGAATTTATGTTTGAAAACATTTTCACAAACTAATTTTGTTATGAAAATCCATTAATCTTCTAAGTAGTATAAAAACATTTATACTTATAATAATAATCTCAATATACTTATATATATCCAGTATACTAGGAATGAAGTTACTTACCTCGATTAGAGAATTCAAATAATCACACCGATAAACTTCTAAGAGCCTCAAACACCTTCTACACCTTAAACAAAAACAAGATATGATAATTAATAACTTATTCTAATATCCTGTTTTTCTAATCATTCCGTACAGGTCTGATTCTCGAAATTATTACTCTTAATCTAAAACTCAGATTGACATAATATTCCATGGAACTATTCTGGACATCCATGAGTACCCCATGTAAAATTTGCAAGGAATTCCGATATCAAAAACACTTTCAAAATTATTTATCTCTTAACCAATTCGAAACTGTTTTCACATAACCTAAACCCAACAGAACGGGTTCTGGGATTTTTATAAAATAAAATACTAATCGGAAAATTATGGAATTTAAACTGGGAATACTAGACACATGCAGACACTTCCGTATAAAATTACATGATTTTTCGAGTTCATTTGATGGTGAAAATAATTTTGTGAATCCTATCGCAATGCTGGAATCGCAGTTTCCTAGTGCAGTGAGTTCTATTTCGAAAATACACATAAAATTGAAAACGAAATCGAATTTCATGACATAAAATTTATTAAGAAAGTTCCACATGTCTAGTTTCCAGAATATAAAACTTCCTAAGAAAATTCGTTCACAAAATATAATTTAAAAATCGTGATATCATGCTGTCCAGAATCATCCTACATGCTTATTATGCCAAGAATTGATTAACCAACCTCCTAATTAATCAAAACCCTAAATAAAATCTAATCACAATGTGAAATCATGCATTATAACCCTAGATAACATGATTCGGAATATTGAGGAAAAAGAATGACCTACCAATCGCTCCAATTCTCTCCTACACAAACGTTTAAAGTCCTAGGGTGTGGTGAGAGTGTTGAGAAAGAGAGAAAAAAAAATAGCGTTGTTGAATTAGGGTTATGGAATAGGAAAGAAAAATATGAATTTATAGGGAGTTATGAAACCCTATTGCATTTGGAAAGATAACCCTCTCTCAAAAATTATCCCAAAAATAATCCATATTTATAAGGGTATTAATGTCATTAAAAAAAAATTCCATAAAAAGGAATTTTGGGCGTTACAAATCTCCCCTCCTAACAAAAATTTCGTCCTCGAAATTCGTCATGAATTCTCGTTCAACTCATAAGCAATTCACTCTCAAATGGTACGTTCCAAGTTACCTCTAATCAGGCGGCAATCGAGAAAAAATATCATATTAGTCCCTACTCCATGAAACCTTGAGTTAATCCTAATGGCCTTATGAAATCACACCTCATACCATAGAAATTCAAGGGATGAAAAAAAAAGAAAGAAAAAAAAATTATTAGGCTTAAAAACTCTAGCTACTATGCATCCAATAAAAAGAATGGAGGAAAAGCACAATATCCATTAATCTAAAATTCAAGGCTTTCTATAGAAAATAGGTAATGCACCTGAGGCTTCGTTATTCGATTTCTTAATATCTTGCTCCACCATGGCAAAGACACGTGACTTTTTCCTTTGATTCTCGGTAGAATCTACGTCACCACTGCGCTTCTTTGGGCAATCTATAACCTTGTGTCCAATTTGTCCACAACCAAAACAAACTCCTATTTTTAAATAACATGTACCATAATGGTACTTCTCACAACGATTACAAAATGGTTTGTTCTCTTGAATAAACCCACCATTAGAGTCCTTATGTTCACCTTCGCTACCATTGCCATCATCTTTCATTGGCTGGTTATTATGTCGATTAGATCGTTCAGCTTGAGATTGAATTATATCCCTTTCTGCAATAATCGCACGATCCACCAAATCGGCATAATTATTAATCTTAAGGATGGTCAATCGCCCTTTAATGTTAGGGCGTAACCCTTCCAGAAACTTCCTACACTTACTACCCTCATTAGCAACCAAGGTAGGAGCAAAGCGAGAGAGGGCAGTAAATTGTTCCTCATACTCAGCAACAAACTTTGTTCCTTGAGTCAATTTCAGGAAATCAGCCTCCATCTGATGTCGAACTCGTTCAGGAAAATACTTTTCATGAAATGCCTCCAGAAATAACTCCCAAGTAATGGGTGCATCTTGCAATCCAGCCCCTAAAAGACGAGATTTGGCATCCCACCAATGGTCTGCCTCACCCTGAAGGACAAATGAGGCCAATATTACCCTCTGATCATCATTACAACCCATTACCACGAATATCTTGTTCATCTGTTTTAGCCATGCCTCTGCAACCATGGGATCGACAGTCCCCTGAAAGGTAGGTGGTCCCAATTTCTTAAATCGTTCTAAGTTTACCATAGCTCCTTGATCTCTTGCGCCACCTTGCCTTTCAACTGGTTCATTCTCCTGTGCCCCAACCCTATCTCTAGCCATATCTTGTATCAGCCTACTCTGCTGTTCCATTAATCTAATCATTGCGCGCATCATAGGATTTCCTTCGTTAGCCATCTCGCGCAAGGTTGGGTCAGCGTCATCAGTGATACCTAAAACATCTCTTGAGCTAGAGGCATGCCTACCACCTCCCCTACGTGACATCTTCGACTAAACCATGACGAATAAGAATAAAAGTAAAAATAAACAATTAAACGGAAAGTTGGTAATAAATAAAGGGCATACCAACACGAAAAGTAATAAAGAAGTGGAGAAAATTGATAACCAAATTTAAAGGTCGTCAACAGGAGCAATAAGTAATTCATGGTATGCTGATACCAGAAATCCTCTATGAAAGTAGTTCACATGTAGTCATAAGTCATCAAAAGGCCTAAAGGGTCTAAATCAAATTTCTAACTATAGACAATTACTCCCTACCTTAAAGATCTACTCTCTTCGATAACATCATGGTAAACAATACTATTGATCTGATTGATTATGCTTAAGAAATCTAGCATCAAATAAAGTCTACAGAATCCTAACCTAGTGCTCTGATACCACAATTGTAACACCCCAAATCTAGCACGTGCGGAGCACGTGAAGAAGGAGGTTACTTACAAATCGTAATCCTTACTAAAAAATTTAAACTGGAATACCTCAAATTTATTAAGCAAATAAATCCACAAGTTCACACGTCTAACACTATATAATCTCCCAGAAACATAAAAATAACAAAAGTCTTAAAACCCAAATTACGAGTTCCCAACAGAAATAAACTAAAAGGGACATAAGTTTATTCCTCCTCTTATTCAATGGCAGACGGAAACAAAAGTTCTAACTCCAACGCTAATCGCCCCTCTCAAAAGAAACTTAATCTGCAAAAAGTGGTGACGAGGGGTGAGCCGTCAACTCGGTAAGTAAAACCATTCCTATCACACTAGGCCTATCGATACATAAAATATTGCAAGCCTCTTTTTATTTAAAAACATACATATATCATAATCCATAATTTCATAAAACCTCATATCACGATAAAGTATCATAAATTCATAGTAATTCAGAGTATCAAAAACATAATTACTTATAAAAGCAAATCATATATCGCATTCACAGAAAACAAAAGGTTAGCTCATGTCACATAGTGTCACCTATAGTCCCGGTGACCCGGCCCAGACAGAATCAGAATATTGTGTGCACATTCAGAACATAAACCCAGTACTGGTCCAGACAGATATATCGTATATTACGATCAGAATCAGAATCAGAATAACTACGAACAATGAGCCAAAACATAATGACTTATACGTGGCACTTTGCACTATATGTGGCACTTTGTGACGCTTTGGCCTTCAAGAGGTGGCCCCCATATAGTCCCAAGAGGTGGCCCCCGCACAATCATAAATAATTAAAATCATACATAGGTACAAAACATTCGTATCAGTTTCATAAATGTTCATAACAACAATTTAGGCTTGCAAATTCTTTTATAGATAAAATCATAAAAGGTAATGTAACAAAATAACTTACATATTCAAAAGCATTTATAAAATACTTTGTTAAAAAGAATTTATGTTTGAAAACATTTTCACAAACTAATTTTGTTATGAAAATCCATTAATCTTCTAAGTAGTATAAAAACATTTATACTTATAATAATAATCTCAATATACTTATATATATCCAGTATACTAGGAATGAAGTTACTTACCTCGATTAGAGAATTCAAATAATCACACCGATAAACTTCTAAGAGCCTCAAACACCTTCTACACCTTAAACAAAAACAAGATATGATAATTAATAACTTATTCTAATATCCTGTTTTTCTAATCATTCCCGTACAGGTCTGATTCTCGAAATTATTACTCTTAATCTAAAACTCAGATTGACATAATATTCCATGGAACTATTCTGGACATCCATGAGTACCCCATGTAAAATTTGCAAGGAATTCCGATATCAAAAACACTTTCAAAATTATTTATCTCTTAACCAATTCGAAACTGTTTTCACATAACCTAAACCCAACAGAACGGGTTCTGGGATTTTTATAAAATAAAATACTAATCGGAAAATTATGGAATTTAAACTGGGAATACTAGACACATGCAGACACTTCCGTATAAAATTACATGATTTTTCGAGTTCATTTGATGGTGAAAATAATTTTGTGAATCCTATCGCAATGCTGGAATCGCAGTTTCCTAGTGCAGTGAGTTCTATTTCGAAAATACACATAAAATTGAAAACGAAATCGAATTTCATGACATAAAATTTATTAAGAAAGTTCCACATGTCTAGTTTCCAGAATATAAAACTTCCTAAGAAAATTCGTTCACAAAATATAATTTAAAAATCGTGATATCATGCTGTCCAGAATCATCCTACATGCTTATTATGCCAAGAATTGATTAACCAACCTCCTAATTAATCAAAACCCTAAATAAAATCTAATCACAATGTGAAATCATGCATTATAACCCTAGATAACATGATTCGGAATATTGAGGAAAAAGAATGACCTACCAATCGCTCCAATTCTCTCCTACACAAACGTTTAAAGTCCTAGGGTGTGGTGAGAGTGTTGAGAGCAGCAGAGAAGAAAAATAGCGTTGTTGAATTAGGGTTATGGAATAGGAAAGAAAAATATGAATTTATAGGGAGTTATGAAACCCTATTGCATTTGGAAAGATAACCCTCTCTCAAAAATTATCCCAAAAATAATCCATATTTATAAGGGTATTAATGTCATTAAAAAAAAATTCCATAAAAAGGAATTTTGGGCGTTACAGACGTACGAAGAATGACGAGCCTTTTCAAATACATTTGACTGTCTATCCACCGAAAATTGATCGTCCAATCTAAAGCATGTTTCACCAGAAGCCCAGAGAGCCAAATCATGTACAAGGTCATGCATCACAAATTTAGATCCGCTGTTACTTGATTTTTGGAACAAGGATCTTGACAGGAGATCATGAAAGTACTCACTGCCCAAATCATCTGGTTGTTTACGGTCCTTAGATTGTTGAATAAGACCTTCCGCAATCCATAAAAGAACGAGTTCCTCCTCTTCGAATTCATAATCCTTCGGCAAAATTGCACAATAGGCAAAACATCTTTTTAAATGGGAAGGAAGATGGTGATAGCTTAACTTCAAAACAGAGGGAACCTCAGTTTCATCCTGCAAGCCCCATATTTTACTGTCCAATATAGCTCTCCACTCATCAACTCTCTGCTTGGATCGAAGAAGACCACCAAGAGCCCTTGCTGCTAGAGGTAAACCTTTGCATTTCTCAACAACCCTTCGACGAGCTGACTCGAAGTTTCCATGTTTGCCAGCATCTCTGCCCTCACATGCATGATTTGCGAACACCGACCAGCAGTCATCATCAGACAGAAGCTTCAGCTCATAATTTTTACCAGATCCCATTGTTGAGGCGACATCCATGCTGCGAGTGGTCACAATTATCCTGCTGCTGGGTGCTCCAGCAATGAAGGGAGACTTTAGAGCTTGCCACAAGTCATATCTCTCGCTCCAAACATCATCCAAGACAATCAAAAACTTCTTCTTAAACACAGCTTCCTTCAACTCAAGCTGCACCGAATTCAAATCCTTCAGCTTACAAGAGGAGCGCGTGATCGACTCCAGAATAACCTTGGAGATCCTGAGAACGTCGAAGTCATCAGAAACACAAACCCAAGCTTTGGGTTCGAAAGCTTCCGTTAACTTGTCGTTGTACACCTCCTGAGCAAGTGTTGTTTTCCCGATACCTCCCATACCCACAAGGGGTATTACTCGAAAGTTGGAAGCATCACTCGGATCATTCTTTAACACCATATCAAGTATCCTGGCCTTGTCTTCATTTCTCCCGTAAACAGCAGGTTCGCTTGTTAAGCAGGTGGTGGGTGGTCTTTGCGTTACAGCGGCACTACGCGTTGACGCTCCGGCAATCTTTTCCAATCCAAGAACAGCTCTCCTTTTACACAGTTCTTCAAGCCGGCTACTGATTGCTTTAATCTTAGGCCTCATGCTAACACCAGACATAACACTACTTGCACCAGAGGAAACACCTTCGATGAGGCTGCGAACCCTGCTAGAGCTGGCTTCACGTTTCTTCAACAATCTAAGCCCGGCTTTAGTAGCAAACTCATCGAGTATGTCCTCTGCATCGTAAGCCAAGTCTCGGAGATCATCCAGCCACAGCTTCACAGCCCCGTCAGTCAGCTGCTTCTCCTCTGCATCGATCAGCACTGCCTCAATTGTCTTGAGTGTTTCCTCCCACTTTTTCAGCTTTGAACGGACGCCCTCTTGGCCGGCGGCTAACTTCAGCAACTCAGGGGACATTAATCTTTCGAACAACACCTGAAGAAAGGCAGAAAGAAAGAGCTCCGCTACAGGCATGGCGTCTTTTTTTATTTTTTTCCGGCTTTTGTAAGTGAAAAAAGAGAGAGAAAATCAGAAGAATTCAGAGGGGTTATCACACAAAAGAGAAGAATGAAAGCAATAAGCGAGTAAAATGGCTTTGATACGTTTCTGTAAGAATAATGATGTATGCACGTCCATTAGTACAATATTTGTAATGGATAAAAAAAAAAAAAATTTATCTCGTAGAAATTTTCTTTTATCTCATAATAATTTTTTTTTAATTTTGTAGTGATGGTATATCAATTATACCGCTAATTGTAGTAAATATATTATTATTGATTTTTTAATTAATTTTCATTATTTTTCTAGTTAACGTTAACCTAGATAATTTTAAGGATGATTCCGTTGCTGCTTAAAATTTTTTTCAATAAATATTAGCAATTTTGCAAAATAATAATATTTAAGATTCCAATATTTGAGTACTAATTTAATTCTTAATATTATCACTCATGTATTATTTATTACATATTACTTTATTCTACTATGTAATTAATGATTAGTACATTAATTGGAATGGAACTCAAATATTGAATCTTTATTGTCACCCTTGCCAAAATGGCATCCGTAGACAATCTAACCAATAATTTATAAAGTTAAAATTTAAAATTTAAAAGTTGAACAGAAAGGATCATTACAGTGTCATTACAACATTCTAAGTAACTTTACATGCGTACTAATATTTTTATAAATAAATGCTGAATTATTTAGTTAGTTTTTTTAAATAATGATATGCAATTAATCCATTTACATTTCTATTTTACGGACTATATATTTCTATCCCATTAATATTCATGAATATATCTATTTCACTCATTTTAGTACGATATAGCTAAATGATAAGATGCTATATTGAGTAGAATGAGGCACCCCACTCCTATCATCCCATGTTAATGTTTTTACTTAAACCCTTAAATTTTGATATTATTGTTGTTAAGCCTTGTTTTTAATATTATTGTTAGACCTTTATTTTTAACCACAAACTTTTAGTTCAAACAATTTTTAAATCCCTAAATTTATTGTAAAATTGTATTTATGTTGTTTCTTAGTGCTTATTCCTTACACATTTAATATAGAGTGAAAATACATGTTTTTTTATTAAATTTTTTAGTTCACTTTAAAGCTCTTATTTTTCAGCAAGTTTGTTTCTTAATTCTTAGTCAATATCCTAAAAAATTTATTAAAACTTAATTTAAATATTATTATTGTTCCTTACCTAACTTAAAGTCTCAAATTAAATAATTGCTCGAAAACACGGTGTCACGGACACCAATCTACATAGATATCATTGGGGACGAAAGGATTCTTATTATTAAAAATTTACGACTCTCTTCTTGAAAAACAAAAAAAAAACTGAAGTAAAAAGAAAAAAATTATTTAGTGCTTGTGTAAGTAATGCACTTAACACTTATGTATGAACAATTTGTCTTGATTGGAGCAGGTTCTTGGAAATCGATGGAATTAAAAATTTTTCTTGTTATACGAATCATGTGGACTCCAGAACAGTCTAAAACGACGGCCTTTGCAGGCTTGCAGCTCTTTTTTGTTTGCTTTTTATTACTTTTTATTTAAAAAAATGAAAAAGAAAATTGCGAAAGGGTAGCGACATTTCCCCATGGGCCCACACTTTTTGTAAACTATTCATTCCACAAAATGATTATAATAAATTTATATTATTTTGACAAATCTACAGTTTAACTTTTGAGACGTTTACGATTCTTTTTCTTTTCAATTAGGAAAAATATAATGCCTGAATAAAGGTATAAATTGAAGAAATTTTATTATTTTGTATTTGGTAAAAATTGATTTTTTTGATGTTCATTAATTTTTATGACTGATAAAAATTTATTGATATTCATTTTTGAAAGGTGAATTTTGTTCCTCTTAGTTAATCATACCAATTGTTTATAGTTAAAAGAATATATCTAAATGAATTAATGAGAATTTGTGAAATTAAGAAGAGGAAGAGAAGAAAGAATTAATTAAGTAATTTTTTAAAATTATTTAGATAATAAAATTTCTAATTAAAAAGAAGACAAAAAGAGAAAACTAATGGGTTGGAGTTGCCACATCCTATATAAAAAAAAAAAGTTAAAAATATTTACTACCCACTCCCTTTTACCTTGATGTAAATTTCATAATATCCCCAAATTTCATATTTTCAATATTATTATTAGCCCCTTGCTTATGACATTAAACTTTTGAGTCTAAGAGTTTCTAAATCCCCAAATTTATGATATAATTGTATTAATGTAGTTTCTTAGTGTTTATAATTCCTTGCACATTTGATATGGAGTGATAATATTTGTGTATATATTTTTTCTTACTCTAATATAGAATTAAAGTCAAGGTGTAAGCATGATTTCCTATACATATAAACTCTTTTAATTACAGCTCACACAAAATACAACATAACTTATTTTATTTACTTCAATTTTTTTTTTAAAAAGAGGGTCGTAAATTTTCAAAAAAATAATTACAGAGACACAGCCTGCTTTTTGGTGTGATAATTAACTTTTAATGGAATAATGCGGAGAGAAATAAATATAAACAATTTATCTTGATTGCAGCAGGTTCTTGGAGATCAATGAATTTAAAATTTTACTTGTTAAAGTAATCACGTAGACTCCAACATAGTCTAAAATTTTTTTTCCTGTTTGCTTTTATTGCTTTCTATTACTTTTTATTTAAAAAACTGAAAAACAAAAGTGGGAAAGGGTGGTGATATTTCCCCACGGGCCCACACTGTTTCTAAACTCATTCATTCCACAAAATAATTATAATAAATTTATATTATTTTGACAAATCTACAGTTGCCAACTTTTTCTAACGTTTGCGATGCCTCTTTTTTCAATTTGTGGAAAAATATTGTGTGTGACTAAAAGGTAGACGTCGAAGAAATTTATTATTAAAAGGGTAATTTTGGTATTTAGATATGTTTTAAACTCTGTGTTATATATTATACAAAGAGGTGGGACTATTTATACCCACCAAATTCCTCTCTATATCTACTTTTTTCAAAAAAAATATTATCTTGATATTCACTAACTTTTGTGTTTAATAAAAATTAATTTTTTGATGTTCATTAACTTTTATAATTAATAAAAATTTATTGATGTTTATTTTTAAAAGGTAAATTTTGTTCCTGTTAGTTAATCATACCAATTGTTAATAATTAAAAGAATATATCTAAATGAATCGATGAAAATATATAAATTTCATACTATCTCCATATGCTTATTTAGTTTTCTTGTTTACAGCCCCACTATGTTTATTGCTCCTTACAGGTTTTATGTAATTGCCCGCCAAAGTTTATATTTCCTCTACTATGCAACCCTTCCACACCAAAATCCTAGTACTGCTTCTTGTTGTAACTTGCATGTAATCTGTATTGTTACCAATAATGTTAATTCCAAAAAAAAAGAAAAAAAATCCGAATAGAATTTCTATTATGTGTAACACCCCAAATCTAGCACGTGCGGAGCACGTGAAGAAGGAGGTTACTTACAAATCATAATCCTTACCCAAAAATTTAAATTAGAATACCTCAAATTTATTAATCAAATAAAACCACAAGTTCATACATCTAATACTATATAATCTCCCAAAAACATAAAAATAACAAAAGTCTTAAAACCCAAATTACAAGTTTCCAACAGAAAAAAAAACTAAAAGGAACATGAGTTTATTCCTCCTCTTATTCAATGGCAAACGGAAACAAAAATTCTAACTCCAACGCTAATCGCCCCTCTCAAAAGAAACTTAATCTGCAAAAAGTGGTGACGATGGGTGAGCCGTCAACTCGGTAAGTAAAACCATTCCTATCACACTAGGCCTATCGATACATAAAATATTGCAAGCCTCTTTTTATTAAAAAACATACATATATCATAATCCATAATTTCATAAAACCTCATATCACGATAAAGTATCATAAATTCATAGTAATTTAGAGTATCAAAAACATAATTACTTATAAAAGCAAATTCGTATATCGCATTCACAGAAAACAAAAGGTTAGCTCATGTCACATAGTGTCACCTATAGTCCCGGTGACCCGGCCCAGACAGAATCAGAATATTGTGTGCACATTCATAACGTAAAACCCAAGATCTTGGTCGGACAAATATATCGTATATCACGATCAGAATCAGAATCAGAATAACTACGAACAATGAGCCAAAACATAATGACTTATACGTGGCACTTTGCACTATATGTGGCACTTTGTGACGCTTTGGCCTTCAAGAGGTGGCCCCCATATAGTCCCAAGAGGTGGCCCCCGCACAATCATAAATAATTAAAATCATACATAGGTACAAAACATCAGTATCAATTTCATAAATATCCATAACAACAATTTAGGCTTGCAAATTATTTTACAGATAAAATCATAAAAGGTCATGTAACAAAATAACTTACATATTCAAAAGCATTTATAAAATACTTTGTTAAAAAGAATTTATGTTTGAAAATATTTTCACAAACTAATTTTGTTATGAAAATTCATTAATCTTCTAAGTAGTATAAAAACATTTATACCTATAATAATAGTATCAAAATACTTATACATATCCAGTATACTAGGAATGAAGTCACTTACCTCGATTAGAGAATTCAAATAATCACACCGCTACTTCTAAGAGTCTCAAACACCTTCTACACCTTAAACAAAAACAAGATATGATAATTAATAACTTATTCTAATATCCTGTTTTTCTAATCATTCCGTACAGGTCTGATTCTCGAAATTATTACTCTTAATCTAAAACTCAGATTGACATAATATTCCATGGAACTATTCTGGACATCCATGAGTACCCCATGTAAAATTTTCAAGGAATTCTGATATCAAAAACATTTTCAAAATTATTTATCTCTCAACCAATTCGAAACTGTTTTCACATAACCTAAACCAAACAGAACGGGTTCTGGGATTTTTATAAAATAAAATACTAATCGGAAAATTATGAAATTTAAACTGGGAATACTAGACACATGTAGACACTTCCGTAAAAAATTGCATAATTTTTCGAGTTCATTTGATGGTAAAAATAATTTTGTGAATCCTATCGCAATGCTGGAATCGCAGTTTCCTAGTGCAGTGAGTTCTATTTCGAAAATACACATAAAATTGAAAACGAAATCGAATTTCATGACATAAAATTTATTAAGAAAGTTCCACATGTCTAGTTTCCAGAATATAAAACTTCCTAAGAAAATTCGTTCACAAAATATAATTTAAAAATCGTGATATCATGCTGTCCAGAATCATCCTACATGCTTATTATGCCAAGAATTGGTTAACCAACCTCCTAATTAATCAAAACCCTAAATAAAGCCTAATCACAATGTGACATCATGCATTATAACCCTAGATAACATGATTAGGAATATTGAGGGAAAAGAATGACCTACCAATCGCTCCAATTCTCTCCTACACAAACGTTTAAAGCCCTAGGGTGTGGTGAGAGTGTTGAGAGCAGCAGAGAAGAAAAAAGAGCGTTGTTGAATTAGGGTTGTAGAATTGAAAAAATATGAATTTATAGAGAGTATTAAGAAGCCCTAATAACTTTGTAAAAATAGCCCTTTTCGAAAAATTCTCTCATAAAGAACCCCTATTTATAAGGGCAATTATGCCATTTGAAAATTCCATTAAAATAAAAAAAAATTAATGGAAATTTGGGCGTTACATTATGCATGAAATTAGGCAACGAAGGAAAGCTGCATTAATAAGTTATGGACTATTTTAATAGTAATTTTGGGATGCCAACATGCAGATTTTCGGCTGAATGCAGCAGTACAAAACGAACTTAGATCAGAAAGTTTCGTCTGGTCTTATTATCAAGGGGACAATCGAGCTGGATATTCCTATCTCAATGTATGAATAAACTTCTTGCCCTTCCATATATGCTGAGATTAATGCAAAGGTGATGCTTTTGAGGATGGCAGTGGATAATCTGTTGAAGGGATTTTTGTTGGAACTGAAAGAAAGTTCAAGAAATGTCACTGGAGCTTGTTGCGATGCTTCTTACTTCTCTGTAAGTCCTATCTCGGTAATGAAGATAAGTAATGAATTGCATGTTACATGTTGTCCTAGGAATTAAAAGATTATTAACATTTGACTCGCAAGATTTTGGAAAAATAACTTTCCGTTCATTTGTTCAGGACTAAGTTATCAGATTTTTGGTTATGCATTGGATCTATGTAACCCATTGCAATGTTATACGACAGCTGCGCCCAGCACACGTCCAGGTCTGCCATGTCACGTTTGAGTCTTCAATGGCAGGGTATCTGTCCGGCGGCTCATGCATGTGTCAGCATCATCAAGAAAATGAATGTAGTTGCTGATTTTCATATTTTCAAAAAGGTAAAAGGGCTGCTTATTTTAGCTTGCCTTGATTGCGATTTTCAGATTTACACAGTTAACTTCATGATTCTAGGCCCATAGAAATTAGTGCCTCGCTTTCTTTGAATCATAACCGCTAAATGAAGAGCTTTTTACCTCTGTTTCTGTGTGTCAGTTGTTATTTGTTGAGAGCAAGGCTCATTGTGATGCTACCGATTATTTTCTTATAATTCTTAATTGAAAGCTATGCAAAACTATTTTCCTTTAAAAGAAATAGAAACTGCCTTCCGGTGCTTATATATTTTTGGTCTCCCCGCATCTTATTGTAATTAATGCTGTAGTAAATTTTTTCCGGATGCCTCATAGGTCCTGAAGTTAAAGTCTCTGATCTTGCAAGAGGAAGCCACACGGATCAAGCAATAGCCCGTTTGTTTCATTTTTTTTCCCATCTATCAAGCAATAGGCTAAAATGTTTCTGATTTTGATAAGACCAGAAATAACATTTTTTTTAAATATATAAAGAGATGGAAGATACCATCAGTTAACGATACACTGAACTTCTAACTGTATTACACAAGTACCTGTTGAAACAGTGGATAGTAGCGGAATTCACACACTCTTGCTGATTTCCTAAAGATTGCAGTAATAAAATAATTAATCTATGCTGCTTTATGTTTTGGACGAATCTTAGGAATTTTGAAAGGAATTGTGTTTCCAAGAGTTAGTGATACTCAATGATGCGAATAAAAACTCGTATCATCTCTGGTTGTGTGCATCCCTCCAACAACAGCCTTATGAAGAGATTGGTTTTTGGACCTTACTGTTTCGGATTTGTATCTGTTATTAGCATAGCACCACTCTTGTATTATGTCAGTGCGTTGAGGTATGCTTTGTTGGGGCATGTTTTATCTCCTCCTCTTGAATGTGCTTGTAAAGTAAAGATTCATAGTTTGCTGCCTTCACGACGCGTTTGATTAAAAGCTAAAACTGATGGTGTTTAAAGGAAATCCAGGCCTTACAGCAAATGGGGTGATTTCTCCAGATCATGCTGGTAAATTCTGTTGGGTGGCCTTTCGCAATCTTTAGACCTTCAATACAGTTTATTATGTGGAAATTATTGGAGTGGTTGATTTAATCTCCAAAGCAGCATTTGATCAAGGACTGATGAATCTTTGGTTCCCACCTAGTTTGTTAATTAATTTTAGATTTTCTCAAGCTTTAGAAAAACCAAAGTTGTCTAGCAGATTTACTTGGCCAAAGTTGGTCTTCCATGTGATGATTTCACTGAATTAGAAGAGCATCCCGATGCTATCGGAGACTCCCAAATGATTCAAATGATTTTTTCTTGAGCGGGTTTGATTAATTGTTGCACTTTATTTTTTATATTTTTATATTTTTTTATATTTTTTGACATCTGGACAGAAAGCAGGGCATGAATTTTGTGATGAGGTTGAGACTTTGAGAGAAACTAAAGGAAATAGGACATAAACGACCATGAGACTAAGTTCAATTTATTTACCGGTTCAACTTCAATAAACGAGTGCTGATATTACATGAAATTTGTAATTTGTTGTGTCACAGTCTACAAATTGTAATTGCTTTTAAAGCTTTTGAGTTCATATATTCTTGATTTACTTTGTTAACAAGGATTTCACCAATTTTTTTTTTTTTTTGGACAAAATGCATAGAACCACAGTCTCAAAGCATCAATAGAAAATTACTCTTTCACTGATGGTACAAAAAATTAATTAATCCTGACCTATGCTAGAAAAAACATTTGAACTCTGAAGGAGTTTCTTGATAGCATGTGCATCAGGATGCTCTTCTCATTAACAGAAATCAGAGCAAATCAGCAAATGAACCTGCAATAGCATTAGTTTCATACATCTATTAAGGCTTGAGAAATCTGTAAGTTCATTGAAGAAATCTTGGTGCGAAAGTTCAACAATCTACTCAAAGTATGACAACTAGCAGGGAGTCTCATTGATGCCAATGATTCGATCACCCCCATAATTTTGTGTACAACTAACTGTATTGTGGACTAAAGACAGCCAAAAGCCACCCAAAGAAATTTATCAGTATGTTCTTGGAAAAGAGCGCCGCCCGCTGCAAGTGCAAGACCAGGATTTCCTTTCAAATTAGCACTAATTGAATCCACAGAGGAGACCGTCACAAACCATGCCTTAACAGCTGATGTAAATCCCATCAAACTAGATATTTGAAGCTTGTACGATCGCCTGGTGATAAAACTGCCGTGCCCATAGATACCAGGCCAAAAGCAAATCCCGTCGTAAGGATGTTGTTGGAAAGAGGCTTATAACCAGCACGCTTCACATCATTGAGTATTCCAACTCTTGGAATCCCTATTTCATTTAACAATCCTGCGATTAGTCCAAACCATAGAGAAAAACAGATTAAATGGATATTGTATCCAAGAAAGAAGAAAAACGAAGCTGGAAAAATATAACACAAGTCAAGTTTAGACTCGGAAACAGGGTTAATCACTCACCACAAGCTTGAGCAAATCAGCAAGTAACCACTGTTTTGGCAGATAATTCTGGAGTTTCGACTTACAGAGAGATAGATGACATTGCAAAAAGATCCTATGAGCTTTTCAACTTTCAGCTGCAACTTCAGTCCCTTCACCTGATTGTCCACTGGCATCCTCCAAGTATCACCATTCATTAACTTCAGAATACATGGAAGGGCAAGAAATTCATTTGTACATTGAGATACAATGAAAATCCAGCCTGATTGTCTTCCAGATAATAAGACAAGATGAGCTGACTTGTGATCTAAGCCAGTTTGCGCAGACTACTGCTGCATTCAACCAAAAATTTGTCTCATTCAATGGCCGATTGTTGGTTAAATTTAATTAGCAGCTGCAGACATGTAAATAGTATCAGTTATTGGCATCCTCTGTCTCTACAAGAAAGAACAAAACGTTATTTTTGGTCTTATCAAATTCAGTAACATTCACAGTTGAAAAGAAACTGAAACAAAAGAGCTATTGCTAGATCCTTTATTAAATATACCTGCCATTTTCACTACAGCATTAAATTACAATAAGATGCTGTGAGACCAAAATTGTAAAAGAAATGGAGGAAAATTCTTTTTCTTTTTTAGAGGAAAATATTTTTTAATAGCTTTTAATAAGAAAAAAGAAGAATGAACAAAAATTAGCAGTAAACAAATGAGGCTTATTCTTTAACAACTGATAGAGAAAGCCAGAAAACCAGAGCTAAAACTTAAAAAGAAAACCAAACTAACTCAAGTTCATAAACCACACATCTAAACAACCAATAATAGATCAGACGTTATCAATCAAATAAAAAGCAAAAAATTAATCCTCTGGATCAATGTTGCAAGTCTGAATACTGCAATCCAAGGTTAAATGAGCAGCACTATTACCTTCTTGGAAAGTATGAGATATCTAAATTCATTCCTTGGCGAAGCCAACACCACCATGAGCTGTCTGACTGCGGCACCTATTGAAGATTCATATGGCAGCTCAAGATAACAAAATGCTGATAACTTAGATTTGAACACATAAACACAAAGTTATATGTACTCATTCTGAACATAGGACTTACAGAGAGGTAAGATGATATTGCAACAGAAGTCCCTTCACCATCGGCAACGTATCACATTCCATTAAACTCGGCAAATATTTTAGAGCAAGAATTTCATTTTTACGTTGAGATAATTGTCAAACAAATATACAGCTTGATTGTCCTCTTGATAGTCATATCGGTCAAGCTACCTTGTGATGAGAGCCCATTCTGTGCTAATTAATGCCGCATTCAGCCAAAAATCTGCACGTCAACATTCCAGGAATTACTGTTAAAATAGAGGATAACAGATTAATGCTCCTTCCTCTATTCTCTAACTTCATGCGTCAAAGAAAATGAAACAGATTTCTGGAAAATATTTAAATGAATTCATAACAGTAATCTGAATTGTTCAGGGGATAGAAGTTGACAGACCTGGCATAGAACACAAGATTGGAGAGAGCATTTTCTGGTTCTACGCTCTTCTTTTGTTTTGAAGATCAAAATAGACCTTATTCTTCCTCTTGTTGATCGTGAATGAACTTGGTACCTATCTGAATGAAAGGAATGCGGACTATCTTTGGCCACTCTTGTCCTTTGCCCTTTCGGCACTTTTTTTTCCAATAAATGACTACCATAAATGTGTAGAGTCAAAAGAGAGGATGGAAAGCCCGCCTCCGGGAAGGAAGTGAAATTTGGGCAAGAGAAGACTGCTAAATGCTCAAGAGATACGAGGTACTGAAAACCTTTGGAAGATAGGCGTTCCAATTTTAGGAAATGTAAAATTGTAATCCTGGTCAGAAAGGTGGGCAATATCACTCCCCTCTCTACCTCAGGAAAAGACACCGCATCTGAGCATCCATCAATGCGGAGTTCCCTAAGAGAGGGCAGCTTATGAAAGCCCCACTTGACGAGTGGCTTATAGATATTGTCACCTGAAATTTCAAGGCACGTTAGGTTGGTGGATAAACCCTCTTCCGGAAAGAATACAATGCCTGGACATTTCTTTTGGGCTAATATTTGAAGAGCTGATTTTGCCGGTTGGTAGTGGGGCTTTAAGTTTATCACAGTATATGATTGAAACGTCTACGATACTGCTGGGAAGCGCTTCTTCTGGGAGAGAAACTAGATTATGAAAACCTTCGATACTTATCCGATGAAGATGGCTAAGATTGTTCAATCCTTTTGGTAACTATTTAAGATTCTCGCAATAAGATATCCGAATAGATCTAAGACATGCATCATCATGGAATCTTTCCGCTACAGACTCTAGATTTGAACGTCTCAAAATCCTCAGCTCTCCGACCGCCACAGGTAATTGGCATTCTGATGTCAGCACCTTCAAATTATGACAAGACTTAATTTCAAGGCATTTGAGTGTGACGGGTAACCGGCCTCCAGACCATAAGCAAGTGAGCAATGGGCAGTCGTAGACGGATAAGCTCTCAAGATCAAGATATGAGCTGCTGCTGCTGTTGATGTTTTTCTCCAGCACCGAAGAAGTACAACTATTTTCTTTATCATCCAACACACACTGCAGTGTCTTACAATATCGTATTTCAATTGCTTTCAGAGATGAAGGTGGCTGCCCTCTTGAAATGGATGTTAAAGAATGACAACCTATGAATGATTCACAAGACTTCAAGTCGTGCGTTGTTGTGTATCATTCCATCAGTTAAGGATGTTAAAGCATTGCAATCTTCAATGGTAATTTCACTCAAATTGGAAAGAAAGCATGCCTTCGGAAGCGAAACGAGAGTTGCACAATTCCCCCCGATAAGTAGATCTTTTAGGCAGGGGAGGCTGTGCAGCCCTTGTAGTGGCTTCCCCAGACAAATCTCATTTACAAACCCTTCACAACCAGCAATCTTCAGATGTTCTACTTCCTGAAACTTTTTACTCGACCAATTTTCGAACTCTGAAATATTGCAAGAGTCATATTGGTCGGTGACTTGGACTCAGATGGAGCATCGCACACTAACCTTTTGCATCCACCAATTTTCAATTTGCAGAGAGCTGGAAGGCTTGCTAATGATACCACCAACTGCATGCATTCAGTAATCACAATTTCCTCCAAAGAAGGGAAAGCTTTTGGAGACGAGGGATGGCATGAAGATACTCATCATTTTCTCTGTTAGGTTCCCATTTCTCCCAAACTTGCATATCCTCAAAATATAAAGTCTGCAATGATTGAAATGGTTTTGAGCAACATTCCCCATAAATCTCCGAACCTATGCCTTTTAAAGCCGACATGCCTACGATGGTGAGATTTTTTACGAGCACAATTGTTCTAGCGAGGGCAAGGATGTGCATCTATCGTAATTTTCCAGTTTTAGGACCGCAACATTGGAAACTGATGGATCTCCTAGCCAAGATGGGAAACTCGTACCGCCGTAAGAATTGATTGCAAGCCTTTTAATATTACTGTGAGGCTTCAGCATGCCGATAATATTCTTTTCTCTAACCTTATCTGCTGAGTCGCCATCACGTCGTGCCCTCCACTCTAACTTCAAGACTTCTAGGTCTTTCTTCACTCTTAACATAGCCTCATTTGCTTCTTGTGAATCGATGACATTCTCTAGTCCTGAAATGGAAAGTCCTCCACGTAGAAACTTCCAATTCTTCAAATCTCTCAAAGCACAGTCGCTATCTTTGCCAACAATAAAATCAGTCAAAGTGCGAAGACATTTTTAACTCTTTCATTCCTAATGGTAGCTCACGTAACTGAATTGCACCTTCAATATCAAGCTGACGTAAATTAACCAAATTTGCGATACTTGATGGCAACTTCAAGAGATAACAGCACTTACTCAAGATCAAAATTTCTAAATTGAAAAGTAAGGTAATTACCTCAGGTAAATATTTGATCTCACTGTTACAAAAGTTGAGATACCGTAGATGTTCTAAACATCCAATTGACATGGGAACCTCAGCTATCCAGGATCTTTCCAAAGATAACACCCTCAACTTTTTACACTTCGGTAGTAAATCGGATAAAATCATGGGACTTATGCAGCAAAAAGGAAGAGAACCTTCTGCGGATATTGGCAAGAATGTCCTCAGATTCTCAACTTTATCGAGAACTTTAAATTTATCCATCCCATCACAAGGACCACTGCGGATGTACGAAGAATGACGAACCTTTTCAAACACTTTCGACTGTCTATCCACCGAAAATTGATCGTCCAATCTAAAGCATGTTCCACCAGAAGCCCATTGAGCCAAATCATGTACAAGGTCATGCATCACATATTTAGATCCGCTCTTACTTGATTTTTGGAACAAGGATCTTGACAAGAGATCATGAAAATACTCACTGCCCAAATTGCACAATAGGCAAAACGTCTTTTTAAATGCGAAGGAAGATGGTGATAGCTTAACTTCAAAACAGAGGGAATCTCAATTTCATCCTGTAAGTCCCATATTTTGCTGTCCAATATGGCTCTCCACTTTTCAACTCTCTGCTTAGATCGAAGGAGACCACCAAGAGCCCTAGCTGCCAGAGGTAGACCTTTGCATTTCTCAACAACCCTTTGACGAGTTGACTCGAAGTTTCCATGTGTGCCAGCATCTCTCCTCTCAAATGCATGATTTACGAACACCGACCAGCAATCATCATCAGACAGAAGCTTCAGCTTATAATTTTTGCCAGATCCCATTGTCAAGCGACGTCCATGCTGCGAGTAGTCACAATTATCCTGTTGCCAGGTGCTCCAACCATGAAGGGAGATTTTAGAGCTTGCCACAAGTCATAGCTCCTGCTCCAAACGTCATCCAAGACAATCAAAAACTTCTTCTTAAACAAAGCTTCCTTCAGCTTAAGCTGCACCGAATTCAAATCCTTCAGATCACAAGAGGAGAGTGTGATCGACTCCAGAATAGCCTTGGAGATCCTGAGAACATCAAAGTCATCTGAAACAAAAACCAAAGCTTTGGGTTGGAAAGCTTCCGTTAAATTGTCATTGTACACCTCCCGAGCAAATGTTGTTTTCCCGATACCTCCCATACCCACAAGGTGTATTACTCGAAGTTGGCAGCATCACTTGGATCATTCTTTAACACCATATCAAGTATCCTGTCCTTGTCTTCATCTCTCCGATAAACAGGTGGTTCGCTTGTTAAGCAAGTGGTGGGTGGTCTTTGCCTTACTGCAGCAGTATGCGTTGACGGTCCAGCAATCTTTTCCAATCCAAGAACAGCTCTCGTTGTACAGAGTTCTACAAGCCGGCTACTGATTGCTTTAATCTTAGACTTCGTGACAACATCAGGCGAAACCGATATGTGCTCAATATACATGGGCATTACGTGCACGGTTTGCAAGCGAAAGTGGAAGACTTGTTTAAGTTAGTTAGAATTCTATTAGTTGGTGGTCTTAGTGGGTTCGGTTGGATAAGCTTTTGTTGCTGATTTTCAGCATGAATCTAGTCATGTTCCAGATTATTTTGCTATCATTTTGCTATTGTTGTTCTATTTCTTAGCTTAGTGTGTGTGTAATTCGGAGGCAATATATGCGTAATATGGAATGATTGTAGGGGAAGGAAAAGATAAAAAGAATACTACCATATTTCTTCTCTCTTTCTTCTTAAATCTCAGTTTCACTTCTTGAGTACAAATTCTACATATCAGAAACACCTTGGATGAGGCTACGAAACTTGCTAGAGCTGGCTTCACGTTTCTTCAACAATCTCAGCTCGGCTTCAGTGGCAAACTTATCGAGTACGTCCTCTGCATCGTGAGCCAAGTCTCGGAGATCATCCAGCCACAGCTTCACAGCCCTGTTAGTCAGCGGCTTCTCCTCTGCATCGATCAGCACTGCCTCAATTGTTTTCAGCGTTTTCTCCCACTTTTTCAGCTTCGAACGGACACCCTCTTGGCTGGCTGATTTCAGCAACTCAGGGGACATTAATCTTTCGAACAACACCTGAAGAAAGGCAGAAAGAAAGAGCTCCGCCACAGGCATGGCTTCTTCTTTTTTTTTGGTTTGGGCTTTTGTAAGTCAAAAAAGATATAGAAAATCAGAAGAATTCAGACGGGTTATCACACAAATGAAAAGAATGAAAGCAATAAGCGAGGGAAACTGAGACTTCAATATTTGCCAAAGAAAGGTTATCAGAAACGGTGAAATGGATTTGGTACGTTTTTGTAAGAGTAATGATGTCTGCACATCCATTAGTACAATATTTATAATAGATAAAACAAAAAAATTATCTAGTAGAAAGGATGGAGCTATTTACACTCTAAAATCTACTTTAAACACTCATTTACTTTGCATACTCAATTAATAATTTTAAACTATTGACTTTTACTTGGAACACTTCGAATTCCATATCATCCCCATTTCTTTAATTACCTTATTTCTTCTTTATAACCAATAAAATATTCATCATCACAAATAAAATAACTAACTTTTTTCTATTTTTATTCACTTTCATTTTCTGTTCATAATATGTTTTGATATGTATTTGTTCTTCTCTTATTGCTGCAATTTTATTCTATTTGTCAATATAAAAGCACGCAAATAGAGTGAAAATTAAAGTGCAAATTTAAAACAAAATCCTTTCATTTACTTGCGTTTTCTTATGTTGGAGCAGTGCAATTTGTTGTTCGTCCTCCACCTCTATTTTTAATTCCTTTTGTTTCAGTTATAAAGACGATCATGAACATGTTAGTTGATGTTTTCCTAGCAATTCTATTAACCAAAAAAAATGAAAAAAAGTTTAGTCGATAAGTATAGGCCATGTTTACATTTGAATATTGATTCCATTCTTCATTGTTAATATGGTTTATTGTAGATAAAATATAATGTTGGATATTTGTTATTCTATATTTTAAAATTGTACTTAACAGTAAATTACATTAAGGTTAATTTAGTAATATAAAAAATTATTAAAATGTGAGTGTCCAAAGTAAATTTTAGAGTGCATAAAGCCCCACCCTCGTAAAAATTAGAAAGAAAATGTTAGAGAGAAAATTATCGGATTCAAGTTGCCACATCTTATTAAAAAAAAAAGATAAAAATATTTACTACCCACTCCCTTATACCTTGATGTGAAAATTTCATCGTAACCCCATATGGTTATTTAGTTTTCTTATTATACACCCACTCTATTATGTAACCATTTCAAACCAAAATCCTAGTATTGCTTCTCCTTTTAACTTGGATATAATCTACATTGTTACCAATAATGCTAATTCAAAAAAATAAAAAATAAAATAGAATCCTAATAGAATTTCACTCTTAATTGAATAAGCAAAATTCTCAAAAAAAAAAATTGAGTAAACATTGCATTACTCGTAATATTTAATAGATGTGCTGAATATCCAAAAATGCAGATAAATGTTATATTGATAACAAATGAGACATTTTTATTTTTATAAACAAATTTTGGCAAGGGACATTTCCGCCCATAAATTTGTATTAATTCTTCCTTTTTTAAAGAAATACTAAAAAAATCATATTATTAAATTTGAAATAGAGAAAAAATTAAATTATTAATCAATCAAATCATTTTCTTTACATAAATCTCTTGACCACTATTAATCATATATGTTGTTATGACATAACTTTAATTTGACTGTTTTACTATTATTCCATAAAATGATTAAATTATTCAAAACACGTGTTTTTTGCCATAAATTTAAAAAATTAAAGAGAATTTAATTGGTTAATTGCTCAATCTTTTCTTTATTTTAAATTATTAAAATTAATTCAAATGTTTTATAATCATTTTTTCAAATGGGGTGTGTTTGCACAATTTTAGGGGTGGAAATATCACCACCCAATAATTGTATAGCAACAATTGAAATGGGATGAATTTAATTGGTTAATTGTTCAATTTTTCTTTATTTTAAATTATTAAAAGTAATTCAATTGTTTTATAAATATTTTTTGAAATGGGATGAGTTTGCAAAATGTTAGGGGTGGAAATATAATCATATTTTATGTTAAGAATAAAAATAAAAATAAAGAAATGGATGCCAAACCTTGTTTATAATATTTTTCATTTTATTGAAGATACATAAAAAAAAAATTCTTTTATAGATATCCATTCGAAATTTACAAAGTGTATCACTTTTTCACTTTTCTGTTAACATTGTTAAAGGACTTAACAAAATATTAGAAAAAATGATTATTTTGCCATGAACTAAGAAAAGAAATATTTAATCTGGCCGAATGATAAAAAAAATATTTTATATTTGTAGATTTTAGGACCACTAACGCTACAAAATTAATAATATAAACTCATTGAACCTGCTAATTTAAACAAACAAAATCACCAAAAATAAGCACCTAAGCTAATTTTTAGCTCATTTATGTCATAAATTAAGAATCTCTGCTCACATAATCCATTCTAAATAACTTTGACAACAATAACAAATCTTTAACAACAATAAATCACCAATAGAAATAGCCAATACATTCAAAATAACTATAAAATCAATTATGAAAAACTTTAAGTATTATAATTTGTTGTTGTCAATAAAAAATAATAACACAACATCAATTATATTGGAACTTAGAGTTTATTGTTTGTTCACATCAATCTAAAATAATAAGACATTTTAAAAATACCTAAAATAACAATCAATGAATAGTACTTTTATGTTTAAAGGTAAAATAGGTTTTGTTTTAAATATCCTATAATATACTCTGTAAACTACGGTGAAAAACAATTAAAAAAAATTTTGATATATTTTTTATAAAATGCGAAATATTATGTAGTTATTTTATATTTGGCGTAAGAAGTTTGAGTGCCCTAACCAAAATCTAAAAGCTACCTAGCGCAATCAAATGATTCGTTATTGCGTATAGAGCTATTGATTTGTTATTTTATATAGAGAGAAAGAGTAGAAAGAGGCACCCTACTCCTATTATCCCATATTAAATATCTTTACAAATCCTTAAATCTTGATATTAATAGGGGTGGGCATCGGTTCGGTTCGGTTCGGTTTCGGAATAAATTTTCAGTTTCGGTTCAGTTCAGATCTAAAATTGAAAAAAACCGTTCTTTTTTTTTGAAAAAAAATCCATTCGGCTTTTTTAGGTCAGTTTCGGTTCGGTTTCGGATCGGTTTCGGTTCTCTTAACGGTTTTATTTAAGCGTCTTCCTCCTTTTTCATTTACAACACCCTCCTCAAAATCATCCTTCATAATCTCCTCTACAACATTGTTATTTTCTTCTATCCTGCACACAAGGCCTACTATAATCAATGTATAATCAAACAAAAAAAAATAATTTACAAATTTGTATTAAAAAAAAAGGCAAGAATTTTGGACTAAAACAAAGAATTTTCAAAATTATTGTTACTGTTTTCAATATCAAAAGTTTTGGCCCAAAATATAAATAAAATAAAATAAGTATTTGTGCCATAGTAGAAATTAGCAAAATATTAGGGACTGAATGATATTTCATCTAGTTGACCTTCGGTCAAGGACTATTATGCAAAGTTAGCAAACAAATTAAGTCATAATAGAATTCCTATATGCAAACATTTTCTAAATATTGGGTCATACTAAAATTTTATTAAAAAAAGGATCTAAATGATATTATCCGTTCATCAGCTTCAACATTTCGTGACTCCATCCGACTTTACCCAGCAATGTCCAGAGTACAGTATCAAAACGAAAAAATTGAAAAAATACAGTAACTTACTCATGTCTAGGCAAAGTTAATAATACTAAATGCTATTAATAACTTAAACAAATATGAAATAAGTGTAAATCAAAGAGTTATTAAAAAAAATTTCAAAAAAAAGAAGAAAAACAAAACAAGTTACTCATGAAAGAAAACAAGACTATTACTTGACCATCTAACTAGCGACGGAGTAAGGAAAGAAACGCAGCAGTAGATCGGCAGAAGAAGTCAGATGCGAGTTAAGGCTTTGTTAAGTGGCTGTGCTGCTGCTGCAGCTAAAATCGTGAGAGAGAGTGGAGCAAACTTGTGTATATATATGTCCTAGCAAAATTACAAAAATACCCTAATTTTAGTTCGGTTCGGATTTTTTAATTTTTGATTCGAAAACTGAACCGAACTGAACCATTCAGTTCGGTATTTATAAATTTGGATTTTTTTACTTTAAAAAAACCAAACCGAAATTGAAAAAATTGAACTGAACCAAATTTTTTCGATTCCGGTTCGGTTTTGCCCAGCCCTAATAGGGGTGGGCAGCAGTTCGATTCGGTTCGGTTCGGATTCAGAATAAATTTTCAGCTTTAGTTCGGTTCAGATCTAAAATTGAAAAAAATCGTTCGGTTTTTTTAAGTCAGTTTTGGTTTTCGGTTTTCAGTTTCAGTTCTCTTAACGGTTTTATTTAAATGTCTCCCTCATTTTTCATTTACAACACCCTCCTCAAAATCATCCTTCATAATCTCCTCTACAACATTGTTATTTTCTTCCATCCTGCACACAAGGCTTACTTTAATTAATGTATAATCAAACAAAAATAATAATTTACAAATTTGTATTTAAAAAAAAGGCAAGAATTTTGGACTAAAACAAAGAATTTTCAAAATTATAGTTACTGTTTTTAATATCAAAAGTTTTAGCCCAAAATATAAATAAAATAAATTAAGTATTTGTGCCATAGTAGAAATTAGTAAAATATTAAGGACTGAATGATATTTCATCTAGTTGACCTTCGGTCAAGAACTATTATGCAAAGTTAGCAAACAAATTAAGTCATAATAGAATTCTTATATGTAAACATTTTCTAAATATTGGGCCATACTAAAATTTTATTAAAAAAGAAGGAATCTAAACGATATTATCCCTCCATCATCTTCAACATTTCGTGACTCCATTAGACTTCACCCAGCAATGTCCAAAGCACAGTATCAAAACGAAAAAATTGAAAAAAATACAGTAACTTACTCATGTCTAGGCAAAGCTAATAATACTAAATGCTATTAATAACTTAAACAAATATGAAATAAGTGTAAATTAAAGAGTTATTTAAAAAAAACCATTTCAAAAAAAAAGAAGAAAAACAAAACAAGTTATTCACAAAAGAAAACAAAACTATTACCTGACTATCTAGCTAGCGACGAAGTAAGGAAAGAAACGCAGTAGTAGATCGGCAGCAAGGAGAAAGCAGATGCGAGTTAAGGCTTTGTTAAGTGGCTGTGCTGCTGCTGCAGCTGCAATCGTGAGAGAGAGTGGAGCAAACTTGTGCATGTATATGTCCTAGCAAAATTACAAAAATACCCTAATTACGATTCGGTTTGGATTTTTTAATTTTTGATCCGAAAAACAAACTGAACCGAACCATTCAGTTCGGTATTTATAAATTCGGATTTTTTACTTTAAAAAAACCGAACCGAAACGGAAAAAAACAAACCGAACCGAATTTTTTTCGGTTCCGGTTCGGTTTTGCCCACACCTAGTGCTAAGTGCTATGCACAGTACAAAGTACCACATTGCAGGATACATATTTTATTGAAAGAAAAAGTGAAAGTTTGAAAGCAACATAAAGAGATTCTTATGAATTTGTTTTACAATATTTCTAAAAGATCATAGCATACCATCCATTTGCATTATGTATAAGTATGTATGTACTTTCGTATAAGAAAAACTAGTTTGCTTACTGGGTTTTGTACTCATTATAGTTTATTGTAATTCAGTTTCCAGAAGTCAGGATTGACTTGTGATGAGCGAGAGGGTGAATTCAAATTGTGGACGATAGATGGTTTGGCCAAATTTTTAGATTATTCCGCTACCTATTGTATTTAAGGTTTGAATTATTATCGATTGTAAAGAGATATCCATGTACACAAGGGAGTTATGGTCAGATTTGCCCTCGGAATTCAGGCCGGGGTGTTACAAGAATTGTCAGCTGGCTGCCATGATTTGCTAGAGGATCTGGATTCATAGAAATGATTGTTTATGAAACCAAAGAAGTAGTAGTGTCTTACAAGTCCTGAACTTGGCTAGAAGGATTTTATTCCAGTGGCAAAATGCAAGGAAACAACCTTTCTTGGCTGATGTTGATGCAGTAAATGGTAGTCGTGGGGCTATTTGTTGCGAGAAGCCTTGCTTTGGTTGGTTGAAGTGCAATGTTGATGCTGCCATATTTAATGCTCAAGGTAAGTTCAGTGTTGGCTATATAATTCGTAACTCTGGGGGTGAATTTGTGACAGCACGATGTGAGTGTTTTTCCGGTAAATTTGGTTCACGAGAGGCTGAAGTGCTTGGCATTAGAGAGGCTCTTAGTTGGATCAAGAGGCTGCAGTTGCCTAGTGTCATTATCGAAATGGACAATCTTCAAGTTTTCCATGCCTTAACTAAGAATTTTTCCAGCCCTAATGGTTTTGGACTTATAATTGAGGAGTGTCGATCCCTAGCTATGTCTATTGGAAAAGTGCAATTCTCGTTTGTGCGTCCATTTGTGAACTCTGCTGCTCATTCCGTCGATAGAGCAGGAGGTTCTATGTCAGGTCTTGGAGAGTAGAGTCATGTTCCACCTCCGTGCTTATTAAATAGTTTGTAATGTTTTTCTGTTTTTAATGAATTTCCTTTCAAAAAAAAGAGCTGAACAAAAAGGATCAAGTTAGTGTCATACAACATTCTAAGCAACTTCACATGCCGTTCTAATATTTTTATCAATAAATGAAATTTAGTTCAATTTTTTTTACTAATGATATACAATTAAAATCCATCTACTTTTTTATCCGTGGAACGGATATTTCTATTCCATTAATATTCATAAATATATTTATTTTACTCATTTTAGTAAGATATAGCTAGATGATAAGATGCTATATTGAGTAGAATAAGGTACCCTTAAAATCTTGATATTAGTGTTGTTAAGACTTGTTTTCAATATTATTGTTGGACCCTTACTTATAATCTTAAAATTTTAGGTTAAAAAGTTTCTAAATCCCTAAATTTATTCTATACTTGTATTTATGTAGTTTCTTAGTTCTTATTCCTTACACGTTTAATATAGAGTGAAAAAAACATATTTTTTTTAAATTTTCTAGTTCTTTTTAATTTTCAAATTCACTTTAAAGCTCTTATTTTTCAGCAAATCTCTTTTCTAATTCTTAGTCAACATTTTAAAAAAATTATCAAGACTCATTTTAAATATTAATTTGTTCATTACCTAACTCAAAGTTTCAAATTAATCAGTTGCTCGAAGACATGGTGTCTTAGACATCAATCAACATGGCTATCATTATGGAAAAAAGATTCTTATTATTGAAAATTTACGACTCTCTTTTTGAAAAAAAAAAAAAATTATTTAGTACTTGCGTAAGTAATGCACTTAACACTCTTATATAAACAATTTGTCTTGATTGCAGCAGGTTCTTGGAAATCAACGAATTTAAATTTTTTCTTCTCCAGCATGGTCTAAAACCACGGCCCTTGGAGATTTCTTTTTTGTTCGCTTTGTGTTACTTTTTATTTTAAAAAATGAAAAAGAAAACTGCGAAAGGGTAGTGACATTTCCCACGGGCTCACACACTTTCTAAACTCATTCATTCTCCAAAAAATTATTATAATAAGGTTATAGTTACGTTGGAGCTGATTTATGGTGGAACACGAATCTCAGCTACACACACAAAGTGATAAAAAGTAAAAAATTTATTATAACTTAAATCGTGTGGTTATGATTCATGAAGAGATGTTTTACCTTAGAGCGGTTCCAACATAGCCGGACCCTTATAATAAATTTATATTATTTTGACAAATCCACAGTTTTGACTTTTTAAAACGTTCGTGATGCTTCTTTTTGAAATTTGGAAAAATATTACGTGTGAATAAAAGGTATACTTTGAAGAAATTTGTTATCAAAAGAGTAATTTTGGTATTTAGATATACTTTAAATTGGCGAGTTATATATTATATGAAAAGTGGGGATATTTAAACCTGTCTAACTCCTCTCCATATCTATTTTAAAAAAATAAATTTATTATCTTAATATTTGTTAATTTTTGTATTTGGTAAAAATTAATTTATTGATGTTTATTTTTAAATGGTGATGTTGTTTCCCTTAGTGATACTAATTTTTTGTTGTTAAAAAAATATCTAAATGAATTGATGAGAATTTGTGAAATTAACAAGAGGAAGAGAAGAAACAATTAATTAATTTTTTAAAAATTATTTAGATAATAAAATTTTTAATCATAAAGAAGACTTTAGAGAGAAAATTAACAGATTTGGGTTGCGTTTAGAAGTGAGATGCTGTAACTTTTAAATTACAACTGTTGTGGAGTAAAAGATATAGTTGTACAGTAGAAGCTGATGGTGTTTGGTAAAAATGTTGTAACTTTTAAATTACAACTACTTATCATGTTTGGTAAATCTTAATAACTGTGGAGTTGATGAATATTTGTAATAATTAATTTTTTTATTTTTAATTGTTAACAAATCAAATTATTTTTCATAATTTGAATTATTATATTGACATACAATTACAATTTATTACTTTTACAAATTAAATTAATATTTATCAAATTAAATTTATTTTTGTGCACAAGTTGTGTAATAAATAATTTTTAAAACAAAATAACTTAAAAAAGAAAATAAATAAATTCTAGTTTTAAATATTGATTGAAGAAATAAATTATATCAAATATGTCTAATAAAGATCATACAACATAACATAATAAAATTAAAATGTAATTAAATACAAAATTCATATAAATATTTCTATTGTCGTGCCTCCGTTAAACTTGCGGCAATGCTATCTCTCAAAATTATTATATCTTGAGCTGTGTTATCAATTGTATCATAACTTTCTTCATGAGATACAATATTGCTCATTTATTCGATACGACTATAACTTGGTTCATCCATTGTTTCATGAAAATGATCATAATTTTATGAATATCTTTTGATTTAATTATATAAGGCCATGGTAGCAATAACTATCTTCACCTGCTTCTTGAATGGGTAACTTGGCATTACATGTTAAAGCACCTACTTTCATTTCCATCAAGTATTTCTACCAACCATTTATGCCCTGTTTGAGTATAATTCGTACAAGACTCCTTATGGATAAATGTCAAATGATAATAATGTATCAAAACAGCCGTTACACAAACAAGGTAGTCAAACTCCTCTTCATCATTATCCATATTCTTAGATCGAATCTATAACTGATTATCAAAAACTATAATGAGATAATTCAAACTACAAGCTGGTGAAATTCAGACTCCTTCACTCTCAAAGCACATTCATGATTAGCAATAATTTTTGAATTTTATTCTGCATTGTTCACAAAAAAAAAAAAAAGAGGGGAATTGTGAAATAGTTGCACAAGTAATTGGATTCATTTTTGAAATATGAAACGCCATTCAATAAAAAAGTTAAAAAAAAAAAAAGCATGAAAACACATGGATCGGGGTTAGCTGAATAATAATAATAATTGTTACACTAGGTAATGAAATGATGAATATTACGATTGTAAATTCTGGGAATATACCCTGTCACTTTCCTGAACCCTTTCAAAGAAATTGATACATCAACACAAACAATTTGATTTGAAGAAATTGATCTACTCTTTCAAAGAAATTCATGCACTAGCATGAATCTCATTTTTACATTGAAATAATTGTCAAAAGAAATATACGGCTCGATTGTCCTCTTGATAGTCATAACAATCAAGCTACCATGTGATGAAAGCCCATTTTGTACTAATTAGTGCTGCATTCAGCCAAAAATCTGCACATCAACATTCCAGGAATTACTGTTAAAATAGAGGATGACAGATTAATGCTCCTTCCTGTATTGTCTAATTTCGTGCATAAGAGAGAATGAAACTGGTTTCTGAAAAATATTTAAATGAATTCATAAGAGTAGTCTGAATTGTTCGGGGTTTAGAAGTTGACAGACCTGGCATAGAATACAAGATTGGAGAGAGCATTTTCTGGTTCTACGCCCTTCTTTTTCTTTGAAGATCAAAATAGACCTTATGCTTCCTCTTTTGGATCGTGAATGAATTTGCCGCCTATGCAAACGGAAGGAATGTGGGCTACCTTTGGCCACTCTTGTCCTTTGCCCTTTTTGCATTTGATTTCCAATAAAGGACAACCTCGAATATCTAGAGACAAAAGAGAGGATGGAAAGCCCCCCTGCGGGAAGGAAGTGAAATTTGGGCAAGAGAAGACATGTAAATGCTCAAGAGATTCGAGGTAATCAAAACCCTTGGAAGATAGGCGTTCCAAGTTTGGGAAATCTGAAATTGTAATCCAAGTCAGAGAGGTGGGCAATATCACTCCCTTCTCTACCTCAGGAAAAGACACAGCATCTGAGCACCCATCAATCTTGAGTCTCCCAAGAGAGGTCAACTTGTGAAAGCCCCACTTGACGAGGGTCTTATAGATATTATCACCTGAAATTTCAAGGTTCGTTAGGTTGGTGGATAAACCCTCTTCCGGAAAGAATACAATGCCTGGACATTTCTTTAGAGCTAATTTTTGAAGAGAGCTGATTTTGCCGGTTGGTAGTGGGGCTTTAAGTTTACCACAGTCTTCGATTGAAACATCTACGACATTGCTGGGAAGTGCATCTTCTGGGAGAGACACTAGATTATGACAATCTCCGATTCCTATCCGATGAAGATGGCTAAGATTTTTCAACCCTTGTGGTAACGATTTTAGATTATCACAACCAAATATCAGAATAGATCTAAGGCATGCATCATCATAGAATCTTTCCGCTATAGACTCTAGATTTGAACACCTAACAATTCTCAGCTCTTCGACCGCCACAGGTATTTGGCATTCTGATGTGAGCACCTTGAAATTATGACAATACTCAATTTCCAGGCATTTGAGTGTGACGGATAGCCGGCCTCCGGACCATAAGCAAGTCAGCGATGGGCAGCGGTAGATGGATAAGCTCTCAAGATCAAGATATGTGCTGCTGCTGCTGTTGATGTTTTTCTCCAGCACCGAAGAAGAAGGACAACTATTTTCTCTATCACCCAACACACACTGCAGTGTCTTACAATATCGTATTTCAATTGCTTTCAGAGATGAAGGTAGCTGCCCTCTTGAAATGGATGTTAAAGAATGACAACCTATGATTCGCAAGACTTCAAGTCGTGCAATGTTATGTATCATTCCATCGGTTAAGGATGTTAGAGCATTGCAATTTTTTATGGTAATTTCTCTCAAATTGGAAAGAAAGCAGGCCTTCGGAAGCGAAACGAGAGTTGGACAATTCCCGATAAGTAGGTATTTTAGGCAGGTGAGGCTATGCAGTCTTTGTAGTGGCTTCCCCAGACAAATCTCATTTACAATTCCTTCACAGCCAACAATCTCCAGATGTTCTACTTTCTGAAACGTTTGTCTCGACCAACTTTCGAACTCTGAAATATTGCAAAGAGTCATATTGTTCAGTGACATGGACTCGGATGGACCATCGCACACCAACCTTTGGCATCCATCAATATTCAATTTGCAGAGGGCTGGAAGGCTTGTTAATGATACCACCAACTGCATGCATCCAGTAATCACAATGTCCTCCAAAGAAGGAAGATGCTTAGGTAATCGACCAGAGAGTTTGGGGCATCTTTCAATGGAAAGCTTTCGAAGACGAGGGAATGCCTGAACAAGCTCATCATTTTCTCTGTTAGGTTCCCATTTCTCCCAAACTTGCAAACCCTCAAAATATAAAGTCTGCAATGATTGAAAAGGTTTTGAGCAACCTTCCCCATAAATCTCCGGACCTATGCATTTTAATCCCGACATGCCCATGATGGTGAGATCTTTTAGTGAGCACAATTGTCCTAGCGAGGGCAAGGATGTGCATCTATCGCAATTTTCCAATTTTAGGACCGCAACATTGGAAAATGATGGATCTCCTACCCAAGATGGGAACCTTTTACCACCGTAAGAATTAATTTCGAGCCTTTTAATATTACTGTGAGGCTTCAGCATGTCAAGAATATTCTTTTCTCTAACCTCATCTACTGAGTCGCCATCGCGTCGTGCCCTCCATTCTAACTTCAAGACTTCTAGGTCTTTCTTCACTCTTAACATAGCCTCATTTGCTTCTTGTGAATCGATGACATTCTCCAGTCCTGAAATGCAAAGACTTCCTCGAAGAAACTTCCAATTCTTCAAATCTCTCAAAGCGCAGCCGCTATCTTTGCCAACAATAAAATTAGTCAAAGTCCGAAGACATTTTAATTCTTTCATTCCTAACGGTAACTCACATAACTGACCTGCACCTTCAATATCAAGATGATGTAAATTAACCAAATTTCCGATACTCGATGGCAACTCCAAGAGATCCCAGCAATGACTCAAGATCAAAATTTCTAAATTGAAAAGTGAGGTAATTGCCTCAGGCAAACATTTCATCCGACATCTAGAAAAGTTGAGATACCGTAGATGTTTTAAACATCCAATTGATATGGGAACCTCAGTTATATGGTATCCTGCCAAAGATAACACCCTCAACTTTTTACACTTCGGTAGCAAATCAGATAAAACCATGGGACTTATGTAAGAACCAAAAAGACCTCTCATGGATATTGGCAAGAATGTCCTCAAATTCTCAACTTTATTGAGAACTTTAAATTTATCCATCCCATCACAACGAACACTGCGGATGTACGAAGAACGACGAAACTTTTCATATACTTTTGACTTTGTATCCACTGAAAATTCATCGTCCAATCTAAAGCATGTTTCACCAGAAGCCCATTGAGCCAAATCATGTACAAGGTCATGCATCACATATTTAGATTCGCTGTTACTTGATTTTTGGAACATGGATCTTGACAAGAGATCATGAAAATACTCACTGCCCCAATCTTCTAGTTGTTCACTGTCCTTAGATTGTTGAATAAGACCTTCTGCAATCCATAAAAGAAGGAGTTCCTCCTCTTCGAATTCATAATCCTTCGGAAAAATTGCACAATAGGCGAAACACCTTTTTAAATGCGAAGGAAGATGGTGATAGCTTAACTTCAAAACAGAGGGAATCTCAATTTCATCCTGTAAGTCCCATATTTTACTGTCCAATATAGCTCTCCACTCCTTAACTCTCTGCTTAGACCGAAGAAGACCACCAAGAGCCCTTGCTGCCAGAGGTAAACCTTTGCATTCCTCAACAACCCTTTGACGAGCTGACTCGAAGTTTCCATGTGTAGCAGCATCTCTGCCCTCAAATGCATGAGCTACGAACACCGACCAGCAGTCATCATCAGACAGAAGCTTCAGCTCATAATTTTTACCAGATCCCATTGTTAAGGCGACATCCATGCTGCGAGTAGTCACAATTATCCTGCTTCCCGGTGCTCCAGCCATGAAGGGAGACTTAAGAGCTTGCCACAATGCATACTTCTTGTCCCAAACATCATCCAAGACAATCAAAAACTTCTTCTTAAACACAGCTTCTTTCAACTTAAGCTGCACCGAATTCAAATCCTTCAGATCACAAGAGGAGAGTGTGATCGACTCCAGAATAGCCTTGGAGATCCTGAGAACGTCGAAGTCATCAGAAACACAAACCCAAGCTTTGGGTTGGAAAGCTTCCGTTAACTTGTCGTTGTACACCTCCTGAGCAAGCGTTGTCTTCCCAATACCTCCCATACCCACAAGGGGTATTACTCGAAAGTTGGCAGGATCACTCGGATCATTCTTTAACACCATATCAAGTATCCTGGCCTTGTCTTCATTTCTCCCGTAAACAGCAGGTTCGCTTGTTAAGCAAGTGGTGGGTAGTCTTCGCCTTACTGCAGCACTATGCGTTGACCCCCCAGCAATCTTTTCCAATCCAAGATCGGTTCTCCTTTTACAGAGTTCTTCAAGCCGGATAGTGATTACTTTAATCTTAGACCTCGTGCTAATACTGGACATAACCCTACTTGCACCAGAGGAAAAACCTCGGATGAGGCTACGAACCTTGCTAGAGCTGGTTTCACGTTTCTTCAACAATCTAAGCCCGGCTTCAGTGGCAAACTCATCGAGTACGTCCTCTGCATCGTAAGCCAAGTCTCGGAGATCATCCAGCCACAGCTTCACAGCCCTGTCAGTGAGCTGCTTCTCCTCTGCATCAGCCAGCACTGCTTCAATTGATTTTAGCGTTTTCTCCCACTTTTTCAGCTTTGAACGGAGACCCTCTTGGCCGGCTAACTTCAGCAACTGACGGGACATTAATCTTTCGAACAACACCTCTAGAAAAGCAGAAAGAAAGAGGTCCGCCACAGGCATGGCTTCTTTTTTTTTTTTTTGGGGGAGGGGGCTTTTGTAACTCAAAAAAGAGATAGAAAATCAGAAGAATTCAGAGGGGTATAACAATTATAGCGCTAACTGTGGACAACATATTATTATTGATTTTTTAATTAATTTTTCATTTAATGTT
This sequence comes from Atalantia buxifolia, assembly GCA_030444775.1. Lineage (NCBI taxonomy): Eukaryota > Viridiplantae > Streptophyta > Magnoliopsida > Sapindales > Rutaceae > Atalantia > Atalantia buxifolia. The sequence goes on from CM059839.1 coordinate 8,913,497, forward strand.
CATATGTATAATTTTAACTTATTTTTTCATTATTTTTCTAATTAACCTTAACCCCTATAATTTTAAAGATGAATCTGTTGCCACTTAAAAAATATTTAAATAAATATAAGTAATTTTACAAAATAATAATATTTAAGATTCCAATATCTGGATATTAATTTGATTCTTAATATGTCACTCACATATTACTTATTACTTTATTCTCCTATATAATTAATGAATAACACATCAATTAGAATGAAATTCAAATATTAAATCTCTATTATTACCGTTTGCAAAATGGCATCACTAGACAATCTGACCAATAATTTATAAAGTTAAGGTTAAAGATTTAAAAGCTGAACAGAAAGGATCAAGTCAGTGTCATACAGCAGTCTAAGCAACTTCACATGCCGTACTGATATTTTTATCAATAAATGCAGAATTATTTTGCCGTGTGAGTTTTGTAATTTTATTAGTGAATTTCATAAGTCCCAGTCTAGCGTTGAATTATGCAGTATTGAATTTTCATAAGGCATGAGATTCTATTGCCGATTCTCATAAGTTTCAGTTTCCTTTCGAGAGAGAGAAAGCGGGGGTGTACTGGAGAGTAGACAAAAAAAAAAGAGTAATGTTGCGCTGCATACAACTAATTGTCATTCAATAACAACGATAATAATAATAATAGTAATAATGTCATTTTTAATATTATTATTTTATTTAAAATAAAATTTTAATATTTTAATTTTATTTAAAATAAATTTTTAATATTATTTATTTAATTTAAAATAAATTTTTAATATTATTAATTTAATTTAATTTAATATTATTCAGTCATATACTTATTATTATATTTATTCTTTTTTAAAAAAATAAATAATATTAAATAAAATAAAATTACATTTTAAAAAATCACTAGTTAAAGTACATAAATTTATAATAAATATAAATAAAAAAATAAAAAATTAAATAAAATTTAATATCACATAAGATAAAAATTAATAACACCTTACAATTATTGAAAAATAGCTGGACCCAACCATTTGATTTGAAGAAATTGATCCACTCTTTCAAAGAAATCCATGCAAGCGGGTCCCACGTGTACAAAAAATACAAGTGGCGGTAGGGATGGCAATCATACCCACAAACCTGCAAACCCGCCAAAACCCGCCGGCCAAAACCCGCCCGCTGTGGGTAATTTTATCCATTGCGGGCGGGTTTAGTATTATAAACTAAAACCCGCGCATGGATGCGGGTGGGTTTAGTATTTACCTTATACCCGGTGGATACCCGCATGGATATCCACCAAACCCGTAATATTGTTTTCTAAATATTTTTAATTTAATTTTAATCTAAAAATGTACAAAGAAAATAATGTGTATAAAAAAAATAATCTAAAAATTTTAATCTAAAAATGTATAAAAAAAATAATATAATTCATGGATTATTATATATCTATTATAATTTTGTATGTATTATTTTTCTTTAACTTAATACATGACTTATTTTATTATTATAATTTTTTTCTTCGAATTAGTATTTAAAAATATTAATCTTAATTATTATTGTATGTATCGTGTTAGATGGGTGCTTATGGTGATGAATGAAATGAATATTTTCTCTTGGAGCTTGTTTTAAATGATAATATGAAATGTAATTATTATTTTTAGATACTAGTTTGTATTTTTTAAATAGATTTGTGTAATTTATACTTAAATTTGAGCATTTGTGTTGGATTGATGTTGAAATTTTAATTTTTCATTTACATTGTTTAAATATAAAATTGAGTATGTTATATGGAATTTGAGATTATTATTATAAATTTATATATTAAACATTTGTGATTTTAAATATGGAAACCCGCAAAAAATCCTCCGGGTACCATTGCGGGTTTGGTAATTGTCAAAACCCACTGCGGGTGGGTTTTCTTAAAAAAATTAAAACCCGCTGTGGGTTGCGGATGTGTTTAGTAATTTAAATTTTGTGCGGGTTTAGATTTAGTAATGGCAAACCCGCTGCGGGCGGTGCCCATTGCCATCCCTAAGTGGCGGGTCTTATATTTCTACAAGAAAAATTCCACGCGCAACAAAATATCAAACAATGGGGTGCCTCTGAGGTTAACGCCACAGGGCGGAAATTAAGAATGAAATTGATTAATGGGCTTTGCAAATTGGACAGATCCTTTTCACATTGACCAGAAGTCTACTCAAGGCTCTGCACGTATGTATGTCAAGCTGCTGGTCTTTAATTTATGCAAGCAAAATTTCCCACACGGCAAGCAAAGAATTTGTCTTGATGGGAGCAGGTTCTTGGAAATCAATTGAGTTCAAAAATTTTCTTGCTATAGGAATCATGTGGACTCCAGCATAGTTTAAAACGACGGCCCTTGTAGCTTTTTCTTTTTTTCTTACTTTTTGTTTGAAAAATGATTATTTCCACCCATATCCCAAATGCTTTGGTATCTTTCGTTGGATGAGTAATGGTATAGTTTTAAATTCTTATACAAACTTATTTTATATAAACTAATGTGCCATAATAAAATTGGTTGAATTTAATATTTTTTGGCCCACATAATTTATTTTTAGTATCTTATATTTCCATTCAATCAATGAATTAATACTATATCAATTTGTACAATACAAGTTTGTATAAGAGTTTGTGACTGTATCATCACTCTTCATTGGACACCTAAATATTTTGATAATTTTTACTGCATTCCATTTTCGTTAATTTGACCATCATTTTTAATGGATGTATTTGAAATTTAATTAAATATAAAAAATGCTCCTTATCTTGAATTGAAGAAGAATTAAATGACATAAAATGCTAATTTAATAATTGATATGTACATTAAAAATTCTTAATTAAAGGTAATTAAATAAAAATCTCATCAATTAAATTATCAAATTAATTTAATTTATTATTATTAAATAATATTTAGGACATAAATTTTTAAATTTATCTTTTGACTATTAAAATAAATGGTCAAATTAATGGATTTAGATGTGAGATGATAATTGTTGAAACATTTGAGGACAGTGAAAAATATTGAAACATCTGAGAGCACGGTGGAATTCACCCTTAAAAAAATGAAAAAGAAAATTTGGAAAGGTTAGTGATATTTTCCGCGGGCCGACACTTTTTTTCTAAACTCATCCATTTCACAAAATAACTATAATAAATTTAGGACTCGCAACTGCAGTGAGGTACCATAAATTCTGTCGTTATTCCAACCAACCATTGCTTTAAAATCCAAAGTGGTCCAACGTCTTTTAAGATGGACCACATTTTATTTATATGCATGCCAGTCACTTAATCGGGAGAGGGAATCTCATGAAATACACTCCCCTTCCCCCCAACCCACACCCACACCCCACACCCCCCCCAAAAAAAAGCTTCCAACAAGAAAATAATACATAAATAATAAAAAAATAATTATCATTGAATTGCCTCTCTTTTACTTTATATTCATTCAATCACCATAAAATTTTAACATGTTCTTCCCACCACATTTCTTTTTAAATTTGTATCAATTAACTACTTTTACACTAACACTGTTAAATAATTTAAATAAAATAACAATTTTTCCCCTAAATAAATTAAAAGATCATTTTATCTTATAAAAACTTTGAAAAATAAAAAATTATAATTATAAAAATTACCCCTAAATTTAATTTAAAAAATTCCAAAATTAGAATTTTTATTTTTAGTAAAAATGATTTTAATAGAAAATTATTATTATAAAAATAATTACAAAATTCTAGGATTTAATAAAAATGCCCTAAATTGTTAAAATTTTGGGATTTATTTTTAATAAATAAATTCAGTTATTTTAATAAAATTTTACAAAATTATAATTTTTAATAAATAAATTCATTTATTTTTTATTAAAATTATAGTGTTTTAATAAAAATAATTTTTCAAATTTTACAACATCTAAATTTAATAAAAATTAGCTGAACACCTCTATTTGAGATTTATTTTTTATTAAATTTAGGAGTATTTTTATAATTATTTTTTTATTTTTCAAAGCTTTTAGAAGATAAAATGATCTTTTAATTTATTTAAGAGTAAAATTATCATTTCATTTATATAATTTAACGGTGTTGGTGCAAAAATAACCAATTGATACAAATTTAGAAAAAAAAAAAGGTGGTAGTAGAGAACATGTTAGAATTTTATAATGGTTAGATGAACATAAGATAAAATAGAAGTGGTGCAGTGATAATTTTTCATCAAAAAATACAATGATAAATTATTGGTTTATGGGCAACTTGTTGATTTCCAAGTCCTTTATCCGATCCAAATGAGTATCACAGGCTTGCACACAAAACAAATTGTCAATATTACGTTAAGTAATAATAGTTAGTAGACAGCCAAAGCAGCTTGCTTACAGAATCATCATTGCTGGTCGATATCATCTTGAAGATGCCATTCTCTTCTGTTGTGCAAATTTTGTTGAACTCGCAAGCGCACGAATCTATTGTAGAATAGATTAATGGTGTTGAGTGTCGATCCCACGAGGAGGTGGATTTTAATTATATGTAGAATTAATTATGTAAATGGGTGGTTGGATTTGTGTGGAAGTGATTTAGATGATGCTGGAATTTAAATTGGATTGGCAGAAATAATTAAATTGGAAACTATTGAGATAAAGCACTTGGGTATCTGGATCTGTCACGCATCACGTAAATAAATAATCCTTATTAATACCAATTAAATCATGAGGGGGAATCCACACTCTCATAACCACGCCTAATCAATATGGTGTCGAGGGCTTATCGTGTCAAATAATAATAACCTTATACTGGGGTCAGAAGGGTAAAGCGCGGGCGGTAACAGACAAGATTGTTATTATTTGTCCTAAATAAAAGTCAAAACCTCCACAGAAATTAGAGGGGAAGAGAAAATAAATTTACCAATTAAAGCCCATGACACATGTTGAGACTTCACCTTCAACCCAAGCTTGAAAGAAAATTAGCTACTCATTATTGAACTAGGGGTAAAATGGGAATTTTATTAAAATACGTAGAAAATACAAGATGGAGAAGGAATTACAGAAAACTAAACTAAAAAATGGATTCGGGGGTGTCAATAGGGGGGAGGCCCCCTTTTTATAGATACATTGAGTGAATCATGGCCATACCGGATTAAAAATAGTTTGGATGCGAGGATTGCGCCACGTCATCGGTGAAACGATAATAGCGGTTTGACCACGGGTTTGACCACGCGGTTTGAACAGTAACACGGTTTGCACACGGTTTGAAACGATACGCGGTGCGAGCGTGTCGTGAGCGATATCATGAAACGATGAAATACATGTGAATAGTGCCGTACGTGTGAACAGTGCCATTTTTCCTTTTATGCTCCTCTTAAGGTTTTCGACTGTCCTGAGTTCAAAAGTGACGTCCGTTTTGCTATCCGAAATCTCGTTCATTGTGAAATGACCATGATACGCCTAAAATACACAAAATACTTAATTAAAACAAAACATATATAATTAAATAACAAGGGACTTAAATAAATAAAATTAGAGATGTTTGTGAGATTTGAAGTGTAAAATGATGAATTTCTCCTTTATAAATATACACTTTCTAACACTCAACATCTTCATAACTGTTGCCAAATTAGTTAATTGTATCCACTGTAATCACGCTGAAGTTAGTATTAAGTTTTGTGACATCCCATTTTGAATTTGATAAGCCTATTGCAAATCAAGTAGAAAGAATTAAGGATGGCAATGGGGAGGGGAGGGGAGAGGACCAATCTCCCGGTACCCATCCCCGATATTTTACGTATGTCCCCGTCCTCTCCTCGTCCCCGTCAGAATTACTTGAGAGAATCCTCATCCCCTCCCCGAATAATAACAGGGGATCCCCGAGGGTCCCCGATCTCCGAATAACTAATTTTTTTTTATTTTGAGTTAATCATATTAAAATAAAAAAATTAGTAATTAACACAGCATGTGAGGGATACAAACTTTTTTTACAAGCTATCGTGAACAAATTAATAGTCTAATACAAAATTGTTGCAAATAAAATCGAATTTAGATTCAAAATTAACTTTTTCAATAGTGGTGTTGGCACTTTATAAATGTGGACTTTCCCTTTATAGCACAATAGTTAAGTCGGAGCAAATCAAGAGCAAATATTAGATTATATTAGATATTAAAATTATGATTCGTTGTGGGCAATTATAACATCTAAAAATAAATAAAAATAGATTTAAGTTTAAAATATTTAATGAATTTAAAATTAAAACAAAATTTTTGGGCTAATAGAACCTACCCGGTCTTTTAATGTCATAAATAAAAATTTAGGACTATAATTAGTTAATTAGGCCTAAAAGTTTAATAATATAAATATTTTAATATTTGTTATTTTAACCAATATTTATAATTTTATAATTCAAATTTTATTATTTATTTACTAGTAATTTTAAAAAATAAAAATAAAATTAAAAATTAAAATGGGGAAATGGGTAAGGGATGGGGATTCCACCTCATCCCCGTCCCCTCCTCGAATAAGAAATTGGGTAAAAAAATTTCCCCATCCTTTCTCTGAATAAGAAATTGGGTATAAAATTATTCTCATACCCTCCTCGAATGGAGAAAATCCTCGAGAATACCCGTCCCCGTGGAGATTTTTGCCATCCCTAGAAAGAATGCAAGGAAAACAAGCACCTCTTAAGTTATATGTAGTAGAAGGGGTGTGAACTGTCTATAGTAAAAATGTCTCGAACAAAATGTGATTACTGGCCTTGCTTGAAATAGGTTCAAGATCTGTAATCACCTGTCAGCCACTTCCAAGCACTTTCTTTCGGTAATTTCATCATGCCCCGTGCATAAGTTGACATATTATTTTTGATAGATATCATGTTGTCAACATAGTCTTTAATATTTCAACCAAGTTATTGCATTGATCTGCAAGCATGAGCACATAGAGTCCTAGAGATCTGCCACATTCCACAACTGCATGTCATCATTTGTTTCATGTTTATCTCATAGCATGATGAAATGCTATTAGTCACTTTGACAAGATATCACATTTAAGAAATTAACAAGTTAACAATATTTTCCAGTATGATATAATTCATAACAAATATTCATAATTGCAATAAAAAATGAGCTCAAGCTAATGACAAGATAACATTGCATAGATTGCTTAACCATACAGTTATCAAACATATTAAAACTAATGAGAAAAAATGAAAAATTATTGATGGTATTAAATGAGATTGTCCTTATGCCAAATATGTAAAGTAAAAGGTCCTTTGAGAACAAGCATCTGTGCAGACAAATAGTAACAAAATAAAGCTATTAACACTAAATAACATCATTGCAGAGCAAACATAAAAAAAATTCTTAATTTAGGCTAAGTGATTAAAAATTAAGACTAACACAAGTAAACATATATTGTATTCTACTCTTAAATTGAGCTAAAGTATACCATCTTACAGGCCTCAAGAATTTAATACTCAGGTTAACTACCAAAACAAAGAGGATAAAGCAAAGCTGCAACTTTGGCACTCTAGTAGCTCCTCTAATTAACTCCACTGCATATATCTTATCCATTTTCAACCCCGAATGCTTAAGTTCCACAGAGCTCTTCAAACTTTTGATGGGCAATACTGCTCCTCAAAGATAAAACAAACCCCAGACATGCATGTAAGCATATTTGGGTTCATTATCTACATGTAGCAAAACAAATTCTCCTCTAAATTTGACAAATAAAATTTTATATATACTGGCAGCATGAATCAAAAGAAAACGAAAATAAGTCAATATAATTGATTAGTGTATATCTGTATGTATGTATGTATGTATGTATGAATGTATGTATGTGTAGTTTACCAAATGAAAGTACCACTAGCAAATTTGAAAATTGAAAGAATGGAAAGAGGAATCTCATCTAAGAATCGGAATCCAAAATGTAATGGGTTAGATAGTCCGGAGTCAGTTTATCAACTCCATTTTTCGTCATAAGGTGTCTTTAATTTGTATATTAAAGAACCAAGCACTTGTGAGAGAACATGTGCCCCTCACACAACAAACTCTATTTGTCATGTTCTATAGTTCCGCAAAGAGTAAAATCAAAACTGAAGAATTCCCATGTTTTAATAATAATAAAAAAGAAAAAAGAAAAAAAGCTTGCTTGAGGTTAAGGATGGTGTTGACGATAAAGAAGCTATAATTAGACATGGAAAATTGAGGCAAGCGGCTTAACTCAGAAGGCTGTAGTGTGCTTTAGCCTGAGGGAATTGATAATGTTATTGTTCCTCACCCATCATACAACAAATGGTTGTTTCAAAAAATGTAAATTTTGATTATGAACTTAAAACGTACCTCAAACAGTAAAATATGTACTTGAACTCCATCATATCATAGAGAGATTGAACTGATAGTGATTCCATTGTGTTCGCACAAAGAATTTCATTTTACATTTTAACTCACTTCCTCAGCTCAGCAGTGGCCCCGGGAGACTTCCTCACATCACCCCATTACCAATTGTTCATTAAACTCATTTGTAAAGTATTCAACCGATCGTAATTACAAGTTTTAAATCTCTTCAAATAAAAAAAAAAAATTACCGAGTTTTGGCAAGGAATTACTTACTGCGTTAGGTGATTCAATCGGCACAAGCAAGAACGGATTAAAGTGTCACGAGATTCAATCTGATTTGATATATGCATACACTTTCAGCACCCCTAACTTTTGGTTGCACTTCCCCACGATGATTATGATTTCGTCATCGCTTGACTACAAGTGAAAGAACATATCCATGTACCGAATCACTATAAATGTTTCATCACAACAAAAAAATCTGATCCTCCAGTTCCAATTTTTTTTGTTAATTGCTATCTCCAGATCGATTTTCAGATGAAATTAGTGTTGTGAATACAGTGCTGAGAAATTTTTGGAAAACGCGTCGATGCAATTAGATTAATATGCAACCGGCTGCTACGGGTGTAAGTTGCTGCATCAATTCTCCAATAAATAATTTCAGCCGTTAAATTGAACAAAAATGCATCCAACGGCTTGGCTGAATAAAGACAAAATTTGTAATATGGTACAACAGTTGCAACATAACTTTGGCCTACAATATAGGCGTGGATTCATATATTTATGTACAAATCTGCCGTTTCAACTTTTAAAAATTTTTGCCATGCTTTTTTTTGGAAAATTTACAAACATAACTACAAAACTTTAGTATTTTTTAACTTTAACCTACTCAATTTTTTTTAATCAACATTAGCCAAAACCTAAATTCGAGGACGAAATAACCCTCATCATTCTCACTTTTCTCTTAAGCAAAATTCCGCTCCCTCTCACCAAAATCACCGGAATCCCGTATACATCATCGGCGGCGTAGATCCGCAGCGGTGGAAGTTATCGGCGGCTGAAACAAGCTAAATCAAGTTGAAAATATTCGGAGATCTCCAAAATATAAGACAAAAATTGGAAACTCTAGGTGAGTTATTGAAAATCCAACATTATTGTTGTTGTTGTTGTTGTTGTGTTGGTTGCATTGGTGATGGATTGAGTATTTAGGATGTTATTGGTGTTTAATGGTGGTGGTGGGTGAGATGCATGTGGGAAAGGGAAGAGAAGAGAAAGGGAAGAATTGTCGAGATGCACGCGACAGGTGCAGCCTCGCGTGCTGGGGATGCACCTGTCGTGGCAGGTATCGCGATATAATGCCTTGCACACTATTCAATGGTTCAAAACAAGCATTATCAGTTTCTGTGTTGTTGGAGTCATAAGCAGGATCATCATAACTGCGGAACTCATTATTGTGAAATAAAGAGTAATGTTTCCCTAACGATGTCCTTAATGGTAACACTTCTTCTTCAACATCCGCTAACGTCATGCCGTGCTCATCAATAATATCATTGTTTTCGTTGAGTGGAGAGTAACGTTGCTGGAATGACATTTGCTGTGGTAACACCTCTTCCTCAATATCCGAGCAGACTCGTTTGCTCTAAACGAAGTTTCACTTTCCACAAGTGGCTCAGGATTTTCGGCTGGAACTCGAGCAGATGTGGTGACAAATATAGGGATGCATCCATAATTGACCACATTAGAGGCCATGTGCAGCACAACCTTAACCATTTCATCATTAAATATGTCTATAGGTAGTGAACATGTACGATACATTGTGTTACTTAGGGGTGGGCAAAATACCCGACCCGAACCGACCCGACCCGACCCGACCCGAAAATTTTCGGGTTCGGGTCGGATCGGGTTGTGATGCAAACCCGATCGGGTTAGAATTAGCCAACCTGATCGGGTTGTGATCGGGTCGGGTCAAACCCGACCCGATCCGAATACCCGATTGGGTTGCCCAACCAAAAAAAAATATTTTCTTTTAACTTTATTCATTTGATTTTATAATATTTGATTTTATTTTTTTAGTTGAAAATTAGTGAAATGGACTACAATTAAGAAATATGTCTTAAAACCACCATAAAAACTCTAAAAATAGGAAAAAAATAGCTCAAATTTGAATTAAATCAAACTGACCCGAACTGACCCGACCTGACCCGAACTGACTCGACCTGACCCGAACTGACCCGAATTGACCCGAACTGACTCGAACTCAATCCGACCCATTTCAAATCCGAACCCGATCCTACCCGAATTATTGACCGAGGCCAACCGGCCGAACTATGTTCGGGTCGGTTCTGGCTCTCATTCACTGCTCAGTTCCATTCGGGTCGATTTTTATTAAACCCGACCAACCCGCAACCCGATCGGGTTGACCCGAACCCGACCCGAACCCGCATTTGCCCACCCCTAGTGTTACTGACCTCAAAGTTGTCTTCATCACCATACTATATTCATTAGGACTTATCTATAAAACTTCATACACCCGTACCAGAAATTGCTCAAACGTACAATCTTTCCAAACTAAAAATATTGTATTCTTGGCATTCACGTACTCCGTGCGACCATCTGCTAACATTTCCCACCAACCGTCGTAATATAATTGAAGTACAACGAAATCCATTAAACCTAAAAATTATTAAAAAACAAAAGATATAAGATTATATGCTACAAAACCTAGTAAAGTGAATATGCACTACATTTATAAGGATAAAATGAAGTATACGATTTTGGATTTAATTCATCTCATTGTAAGCTTCGAAACGGTATATTATACGCCTAAAACGGACACATGTAACCCAAGTTATGACTTTCGGAAAATAGCTGAAATTTAGTGAGACACAGGCGATGAGAGGACAGTTTTGTCCCACATAAAACCAGTGGGAACAAGTCAGACAGATAGTAGGACAGGCGCCTGTCCCACATAAAACCGTGGTAACAAGTGAGACAGGCGCCTGTCTCACTTGATCTGGACTTCTTGTTTGCTCGATTTTTCAGAGGTTTCAATAATTTATCTTCATTTCTCAACTCAAACTAATTACTTTAACAAATCACATTGTTTTGTCAATGAAAAATAACAACATTTGGAACAAAAATCTTCTTTTATTTCGAACTTAAATGATAAAATCAATAGATTAAAAGCGTAGGTTATGGTAAGAGTATAAACTAACCTTAACAAACTCTTCAATTGATAATTATATCTTCAATTATGCAATGCTTGTTTGATGGAATTTGTTAATTTATTGAGAGTGATGGAATTTGTTGAGTTATTGAGGAAGATTACCATTTATTAGTGCTGGAAATTTCAGTGCCATGGCTTTGTAAATTTGATAAAAAAAGATGAGGGTAATGTAGTCTAAAAATAAGGTGTTTGGCTAGTTATGATAGAAAAAAATTTGGAGGGTTAAAGTTGAAAAATACTAAAGCTTTTTGGCTATTTTTGTAAATTTCTCTTCTTTTTTCGATTTGAAAAAATGTGATGTGTCAATAAAAGGTATACATTCAAGAAATTTGTTACTAAATGGGTAATTTTGGTATTTAGATATATTTTAAACTGGGGTGTTATATATTTTATAAAAGAGTAGGGCTATTTATATCAACCAAATTCATCTCTATATTCATTAAAAAACATTACATTATCTTGATATTCATTAACTTTTGTGTTCGGTAAAAATTAATTTTTTGATTTTTATTAACTTTTATGATTGATAAAAATTTATTGATGTTCATTTTCAAAAGGTGAATTTTGTTCCTCTTAGTTAATGATACCCATTGTTTATAGTTAAAAGAATATATGTAAATGAATTAATGAGAATTTGTAAAATTAAGAAGAGGAAGAGAAGAAAGTGTTAAGTAAGTAATTTTTCAAAAATTATTCAGATGATAAAATTTTTATTTAATAAAAAAATATAAAAGAATTAACAAGTTTAAATAGCCACATCCTAAATTAAAAAAATAAAAATATTTACTATCCCTCCCCTTTGATTTAAATTTCATATTAACCCCATATGGTTATTTAGTTTTCTTGTTATAGACCCACCACCACCGCTATGCTTATAAAAAATCTCATTATTGCCCCTTGCAGGTTTTATATTTTTATGTAATTGCCCACTAAAGTTTATATTTCCCCTATTATGTAAACCTTTCAAACTAAAATCCTAATACTACTTCTGGTTGTAACTTGCATGTAACCTATATTGTTACCAATAATGCTAATTCAAAAAAACGAAAATTTTAAAAAAATTCCTAATAGAATTCAATCTCAATTGAATAAGCATAATTCTCAAAAAAAAAAAAAATTGAGTAAACATAACATTACTCATAGTATTTAATATATATGACGAACATCCACAAGTATAAATAAATGTTACACTGATAGTAAATGAGACATGTTTATTTTTGTAAACAAATTTTGGATGGGGATACTTCTGCCTATAAATTTGTGTAAATTAATCTTATTTTTAAATAGATTTTAAAAACATTCATCTTGTTATTTAAAATTTGAAAAAGACAAAATTTTTAATTTTTAATCAATCAAATCATTTTCTTTACATAAGTCTCTTGACTACTGTCAATCATATATGTTGTTATAGCATAATTTTAATTTGACTATTCCACCATTATTCCATAAAATGATTAAATTATTTGAAACACATATTTTTGTGCCATAAATTTAAACACTTAATGAGGATTTAATTGGTTAATTGTTTAATTTTTTTCTTTTGTCAAATTATTAAAAATAATTCAAATTTTTTTATAATAATTTTTTTTGAAAAGTTGTAATTATTTTTTGAAATGGGGTGAGTTTGCACAATTGAGGGTGCAAATATCGCCACCCAATAACCATATAGAATTTTTTTAATTTAATCATATTTTGTGTTAAGAATAAAAATAAAAATAAAAAAAGGGTGCCAAACCTAGTTTATAGTGTTCTGCACTTTATTAAAAATACATTAAATTTTTTTTTTCTATTGTAGTTATCCATAAACTACATATGAAGTTTACAAAGTGCACCACTTTTCCACTTTTCTATCAAAACTGTTCAACGACTTAATAAAATATTTAAAAAATAATTATTTTGCCTTGAACCTAAAAAAATATTTAATTCAGCTAAATGATAAAACTATATCTTATTTTTATAGATTTTAGGAGCAAGAACCCTACAAAATTAACAATATAGACTCATCAAACTTGATAATTTAACTAAATAAAACCACCAAAATTAGGACATAAGCTAAGGTTTTAACTACGTATGTCATAAATCAAGAATCAATCTTCACATAATCTATCATGAATAACTTTGACAACAATAACAGGTCTCTCTGTAATAATAAATCACCAATAGAAATAGTCATAATTATCCAAAATACAATCAAAATAACTATAAAATCAATTATGGGAAATTTTGAATATTATAATTTATAGCCATCAATTAAAAATAATAACACAAAATCAGCTATGGTAGAACTTAAAATTTATATTTTGTTTCTTTCAATCTAAAATAAGAAAACATTTTAAAAGTACTCAAAATAACAATTAATAAACAGTCTTTTTATGTTTAAGGGTAAAATAATTTTTTTTAATATTCTGTTAAGTCTTTTAATATTGTTAATGAAAAAATAGAAAGTAATATACTGTGTGCGAATTAGCAGCACCTTCGCTGACAAGCAACTCACTTGCTTTGGCCATGGCCGCCAGTTCGCCGCTGCTAACCTCCGAACATTCGAAGAAGACAAAACCCAACAGGAGAAAACGAACCCGAAAGGGCGGAGAAGCGGAAAAGCCCGACTCTCTCAAATGGAACCCTCTTTCTCAGCCGAAGACAACGACCGTTTTGCCTTCCTCGTTGGCTCCAATGAACTGGACGGAGTTCATCATATTTTTAAAATAAATTATAAAAAATTCATATTTTCTTAAGCCCTAAAATTTGTGTAGGTTCATCCTATTTTTAAAATAAATTATAAAAACATTCATATTTTCTTAAGCCCATAAATTTGTGTAGGTTCATCCTATTTTTAAAATAAATTATAAAAACATTCATATTTTCTTAAGCCCATAATTTTGTGTAGGTTCATCCTATTTTTAAAATAAATTATAAAAACATTCATATTTTCTTAAGCCCATAAATTTGTGTAGGTTCATCCTATTTTTAAAATAAATTATAAAAACATTCATATTATTATAAAAATTTTGAAATAGATAAAAATTTAAATTATTAATCAATCAAATCATTTTCTTACATAAGTCTCTTGACTATCGTTAATCATATATGTTGTTATAACATAATTTTAATTTGACTATTCTACCATTAATCCATAAAATGATAAAATTATTTGAAATACATGTTTTTGCGCCATAAATTTGAACAATTAATGAGGATTTAATTAGTTAATCATTTTTTCTTTATTTCAAAATATTAAAAACAATCAAAATTTTTTTATAATTATTTTTGAAACGGGGTGAGTTTGCTTGAGAGGTGGAAATGTCGCCACCCAATAGTTATATAGCAATTTGTTTTTTTTTTAATTTAATCATATTTTATGTTAAGGATAAAAACAAAAATAAAAAATGGATGACAAACCTAGTTTATAAAGTATTGCACTTTATTAAAAATGCATTAAAATTTTTTTCTATTGTAGTTATCCATATGAAGTTTACAAAGTGCATCACTTTTCCACTTTTTTGTTAGCATTTGTTAGAGAACTTAACAGAATATTAAAAAAATAATTATTTTTCCATGAATTAAAAAAAAGAAATATTTAATCCGGCTAAATGATAAAAAAATATAAACTCATCAAACTTGCTAATTTAAATAAATAAAATCACCAAAATTAGCACATAAGTTAATTTTTGGCTGATTTATGTTATAAATCAGGAATCCCTTCTCACATAATCCATCCTCAATGAGTTTGACAACGGTAACAAATCTTCAACAATAACAAATCACCAATAGAGACAATCATAGTTATCCAAAATATATTCAAAATAACTATAAAATCAATTATGGAAAATTTTGAATATTATAATTTGTTGCCATCAATTAAAAATAATAACACAAAATCAGTTGTGACAGAATAGTTTGTTCCCTTCAATCTAAAATAACAGAACATTTTAAAAGTATTTAAAATAACAATTAATAAACAATCTTTTTATGTTTAAGGGTAAAATAATTTCTTTAACATTCTGTTAAGTCTTCTAATATTGTTAACAAAAAAGTAGAAAGTAATATACTTTGTAAGCTTCAGGATGAAAACAGTAAAAAAAATCTTTGGTATATTTTTTATAAAATGCGAAAGATTAGGTGGTTATTATATATTTGCCGTAAGAAATTTGAGTACTGGAAGCAGAAGCTAAATAAAGCTACCGAGCGCCAATTCGCACTTTAGCAGCATCTTCGCTCACAGCCAACTCGCTTGCTTTGGCCATGGCCGCCAGTTCACCGACGCTAACCTACGAACATTCGAAGGAGACAAAACCCAACAGGAGAAAAAGAACCAGAAAGAGCCGAGAAGCGGAAAAGCTCGACTCTCTCAAATGGAGCTCCGCTTTTTCAGCCGCAGACAACGACCCCTTTGCCTTTCTCGTTGGCTCCAACGAACTCGACGGAGGTCAATTAACACTTTCAATTTTTTTTTTTTTGTCATTCTTCTTTAGTTTAGTTGCTGCTACCCACGTGTTTAAATTTTAGATTTTTTTTTTTTATGGTGTATGTGTTTCAAAGTTTAGAGGAATAATTAATGTGATCGGATTAATGAAATGAGGTTATTTTTAGTTAATTTGAGTACAAATCTTGTATTTAAAGTTGTGTTTTTCTCTGAGCATTTTGTTGGCAATCAAGTGTAGGATTGGGGGTTTATGGGGTTTATAGGGTTTAAGCATTGCTCGTAGTTTATGGTTTTTGTGTATTATGGTGAATGCAGGTTTTCTTTCACTTGAAGAGATTGATGAAGCCAGTTACAATTTGCAAATTCCAAAACCTGAGAAGGGAAAGCCTGGGAAGAAAACGAATACGAAGAAAAGGAAACGTAGTAGTGCCAATGAGGAGGATGCTGGTGATGGGGATGGGGATGAAGATGGAAATGGAGTGCAAAAGGAGGAAGAGAAGAATTTGAAGAATGAGAAAGGAAAGAAAAAGAAGAAGAAAAAGAAGGGAAAGAAAATTAAGACAGTTGAGGAATCTGTGGCTGGTTAGTGGTTTGTGTTTCTTAGATTTATTTGTTATTGTTTTAAGCTACTAAGTTTTTATTCTGGCTTGGTGTTAAGAGCATTTTGATAGATTTTTATTATTGAGCTTGTTGCAGATTTTCTGTCTATTTTTTGGTGTGTAGTAAATCTTCAACTCAGTTATATATTTATTCCTGAATGTATTATTGTAACATATTTGTACACTGTGAATTTCTCAATTGATTGGAGAGAGAGCATATAATTTTTGAAAGGTTCAAATTTGCCAGTCGAGTAGGGTCAACGTCTCTTCTTTTATTCCTTTATAGTTGAATGAATTGTTTGTCCTCTACTACTTCCGCTTCATCATTTCAGTTATCTCAGTAAGTGGGTACTGTATGTTATTTGAACTTGTAAATTTGCATCTGAAAATTTATGTGAGACTAAAAGATGTTTCATACAAATTGTGGGACTGTGGTTGTAGTTAGCAATGGTCCGAATGATGCTGCAGAAGAGTTAGTGAATGAAGCTGAAATTTCAACTGAATTTGATGCATGGAATGAATTAAGGCTTCATCCTCTGCTTATGAAATCAATTTACAGGCTTGGGTTCAAGGAACCAACCCCAATTCAGAAAGCATGTATTCCTGCTGCTGCTCATCAAGGGAAGGTTGTTAGAAGTTCCTTTATATGTAACTATGTTTGATTGATCGATGGCGTCTAGTTTGACAATCGTACTATTTTGTTACATTACAGGATGTAATTGGTGCAGCTGAGACAGGGTCTGGTAAAACACTTGCTTTTGGTTTGCCCATTATGCAACGTCTATTAGAAGAACGAGAAAAAGCTGGCAAGATGCTGGAAGAGAAAGGGGAGGAAGCAGAAAAATATGCTCCAAAAGGGCATTTGAGAGCTCTTATCATTACCCCTACGAGGGAACTTGCACTTCAGGTACTGATAGTTGCATGTAAAAACTTTTCTATTCATATAGCTATGTCTGGTGAAGGTGTGGCAACCATTGGCAGTATGCAAATTTTGCTGATGTTTGCTTGGAACATTGACGGTTTTCAGCAGTGGTTGCTGCATTCTATGCACATAGTTTACCAATCGCCAGTGGTGGTGTGCCGGGTGATCACTAAGCACAATGCTTAGAGGCCAACATGGTTGTCAATGATTATCAACTTATCTTAGTTGGCTGTTGGCAAGTGTTTAGGTCTGCTGGTAGTGGTGAAACAGTAGGAGTATTTATTTTAAAACAACTTGTGAGTTAAAACTTAAAAGGCACAGGTAATATGGAAATTTAGGCTTGAGTTTCTACATTTACCAGGTGACATTTTTATCGAAGTGAGGCCAGCTGATCTAAGATCTTAACAGAAACTTCTAAGTCTCTTTTTTCAGCAGTGAATAGGAAGATAGAAATGACTGGAAAAGTTTGGAAGTTCTAGTTGCTAAACAACACTGTTCAGTTTACATGTTCTGGTTAATTTGAACAAAATTGGCAGGTCCTATCTATGAATTTGAAATATTGATGTAAGTGACACCTCTTTTAGAATTGTTAATTCATTTCTTCATACGTTGGTGTTTTATCTTCTAGGTCACTGATCACTTAAAGGAAGTTGCTAAGGGTATCAATGTTAGGGTGGTTCCTATTGTTGGTGGAATGTCAACAGAGAAGCAGGAAAGACTTTTAAAAGCAAGGCCTGAGTTGGTTGTTGGAACTCCCGGGAGGTTGTGGGAACTTATGTCAGGAGGAGAAAAACATCTTGTTGAGGTTAGTGTGGATAAATATTGTAGATAAACTACATCCTATCACCTCCCTTTTCCTTGACCAATTTGTTTTGTTTACTTATTCAGTTACATACACTGTCGTTCTTTGTGCTGGATGAGGCTGATCGAATGATTGAAAATGGACATTTTCGAGAGTTGCAGTCAATAATTGACATGCTTCCTATGACCAATGGCACTAATAAGGGGCAGTCTGAACAAACACAAAATTGTGTAACAGTTTCCAGCTTGCAGAGAAAGAAAAGACAAACACTTGTATTTTCTGCAACTATAGCCTTATCAGCTGATTTTCGTAAGAAGCTAAAGCATGGTTCGCTAAAATTGAAGCAATCAGTTAATGGATTAAATTCTATAGAAACTCTTTCTGAGCGAGCAGGGATGAGAGCTAGCGTTGCTATTGTTGATTTGACGAATGTGTCTGTCTTGGCAAATAAGCTGGAGGAATCATTTATTGAGTAAGTATTTTCAGCTAGTGCTTGGCTTTGAAAACTCTTTTCTTACAAAATGAATGTTTTCCTTCCCAATTGGACACAGGAAAAAATATAGGCGAGAGAGAACTCTACCAAATATGTTATTTTCATTTGTCTTTCATGGAAGCTGCTTTTACTTAGAGAACTCCTATCATAGCCTCATAAAACACTGATTCCATTTAAAACTAGCAGTATCACATACAATGAAAAATTTTGTCAGTGTGCTAAAACATTGGCTACATCGCTTTTCTGGGTCCTGCATCGATTAGGGTACATCATTTTAAGGTTTGCAAACCACAGGCTCAACCGTGATTATATTTCTAATGCCTGTACAATCAAACCAAATGAAAAGATGACTAATTTATCATAATGCCATCTTGATTAATATGGCCTTTATACATGGCGAAGAGTGTTGCAATTAGGAACAATTCACCTTTGGTTGCTTGAGTTATGACCTCATATTAAATTTTTGGGGTATATTCTTAAGAAATAAAATAAGCTGTAGTTCACGGTTGTGTGCCTTTGTCATTTTCCTTCATATCAAATGTATGCCCTTTTGGTTCTTCATTTTAATGAATGGATGACAGTTAACAAGGTCTATAAGCTTCATCGTTAAAAGTAAATAGACAGTCATTTCAGATTTCTTCATTATCTCTTTCCTCTTTGTATGCAATTGTGTAATGCCTGCTCAACTTTAATGGCCCTTACTCTATGATTGGCTGCAGATGCAAGGAAGAAGATAAAGATGCCTACTTGTATTACATTTTGAGTGTTCATGGACAAGGCCGTACAATTGTTTTCTGTACGTCCATTGCAGCTTTGCGCCATATTTCTTCCCTCTTGAAAATTCTTGGCATAGATGTTTGGACACTTCATGCTCAGATGCAACAGCGAGCTCGTTTGAAGGTATTTCATGTGCTAATGTCTTGTTCTTTACACTGTTGGATGCTTTTGTGTACTGATGTTCAAAAGTTTTAGTTTTCCTCAGTATTTTTCTACCTATTGGTTTGACATTTCTGAGGCTTCTATAACATGGAATTAACATCTCTATTTCTTTGAGATATGAGCCTATGAAAACATTTTGGTGGTTTGTCTTGAAACTAATTTCTAAAAATGAAAATAGGAAAACACATTTGGTAATTTGTTTGGAGAAGGGAAAATAGTGAATATGCATTTGGTATAATTTTCATGAAAATTGATTTTCAGTAGTTATATTGCATGTGCAACTTATAAAAGTTATCTTTTATTATTTTAGATGCTTTATATAAAATTAAATAAGCAAGTAAAATAGTATAAAAATAGCAAAATGTAATAATAAATATAAATATAGGTATGACTTTTATTTGATAGTTGTTTAGCCAGATGATAACAAGGATAAGGAAGAGACCAAAAGGGGATAGAGGAAAAGATTGGATTCTATGTACTGAAATATGGAACAGCCTTATTTGTGAGTTGAAAGAGTGAACCAAGGAGAGTTTCCTTCTCCATAACAACCACACCATCATCAGTGGCGTTGGGCCATCCAGCGTGCCCGTAAAATGATTCCCAAAGCCTAGGGTTCCCTTTTCGAAGGAGGAGTTCCCAAATACCACACCACTATGTGTAGTCCTTCTTACCTTTATATTATTACAAGATTTTATTTAAGTAAGATAAATATTGTAATTTATTAAATATCTATAATTATTTTCAAATAATTTTTTTTTATTTTATAAGATTAATGCATAAGCATAATAGTATTTATATGCATTGGTTGTAAATTTGTTTGTATTAACATAAATCATATACTGTTTGTATCACATATTTTGCTGCCCCACAGACTTTTGAATAGAAAATGTTGACATTTGCTAACAAAAGTCATAAACATGCAGTCCTTATGCATTAAATGCATGCAAGGGCGGTAAACAAAGGTGGAGAACTCAATATTTGCTTTCTGTAGTTTTGTTATGAAAAGTTGGGGAATGGGAATCCATTGATTCTAATGTTTGTTTTCTCCACTTTTGTTATGAAAAGCTGGAGAATGAAAATCCACAGACTCCCACTATTGCTAGAATATAGCCCTGTCAAACACATTTTTCTTCCTATTTTTTTTTTATTTTTGTAGAACGTAAAGTGCTCAACCAAAAATGGTACTAAATGTACCCTTACATTTTACAAAAATTAAAAAAGGAAAATGCGTTTGGTTGAGCCATTTCTTAACAATAATAAGAATCCATAGAAAATCAATTATTCCCATTTCATCAACTTTCCTTGACCAAAAGTGAAGAAAGTGGAGAATGCAAATATGTTAATGCATTCTCCACTTTGTTTTCTGTCCCTAAATACATTTAATGTATGAGGCACATGTTTTTTTACTTGTGTCTGCAAATGTCATCGTTTGCAAATTGAAAAATCGATGATCCCACAAAATACAGACAGTAACTGATAATGTACACATTACTATAAACATATTAGCAGTTGGTATGCATATAAATTGTACACTATAAATAAGTTTATGTTTTTTCATTAATTTTTTCAAAATAGCGAAAACAATTATAGATATTTAATAGATTAAAGGGCTTTATTTTATTTAAATAAAATTTTATCATTGTATAAAATGCAAAATATTAGGCATCTATTAAATAAAAGTTGTAATTATATTAATATTTACTATTTATGGTATTTTGCTTATTTAATTTTGTTAAAAAAATCTAAAATAATAAAAGACAATTATAAAACATTGTACATGTAATATAACTATTGAAAAACAATTTTCAAAGATATTGTACCGGATGCATTTTTGTTGTTTTCAATTTTCAAGACAAACTACCATACATGTTTTACTGTTTTAATTTTCAGATTTTAACTTCAAGACAAGCCACCAAAAATGTTTTTATTTTCACAAAAAAGCTAATCATTTCTATATTCAAAAACAGCATAAAAAACAATACCAAATGCAGTGTGCTTCACATTAAAGGAAGTGACATAGGCAGCTGCCCATCAAGAAAATGAGAAAGAGGAAACCAGACAAATTTTTATTGGATTGATCCTTTTCTACAATATTTGATTCATATGAAAGCTTTATAGCAACACCAAGTGTTACATGTTGGTCATGCACATACAATGAAGATTAGCTGATTCTTGTTATGCGCTGGTGCTTTTCTTTGAAGAAATCCCTACGAATTTTTGTGTATGCTTCCCAGTATCCTTAACACTAATATATTCAACGTTTTTAGCTTTTTGTTATGATCATGAATCTTTTATAGTTTTCATTTTTCAAATCATATTTTAGGGAATGAAGCTGAATATAAATGTCATTATTGCTTTATTGGTGTTCCCTAGTTTCCTTTTTCTTCTTTAATGTCTTTCTCTATTTACTACAGGCAATTGATCGTTTCCGTGCTAATGAACATGGTATACTTGTTGCTACTGATGTTGCAGCAAGAGGCCTTGATATTCCTGGTGTTCGAACTGTTGTTCACTATCAGCTTCCACATTCAGCAGAAGTAGAACTTGTGATTCTTTCCATCAATATTTCGTTATATATATATATATTTTTTAACCATGTCATATATATTGTATTGGCTAGGTGTATGTTCATAGAAGTGGACGAACTGCTAGAGCTTCTGCTGATGGGTGCAGTATTGCTATAATATCACCAAATGATACATCCAAATTTGTCACTTTGTGCAAATCATTTTCTAAGGTACTGCTCTCAGAAGGAAGTCTTTGGTGCTCTGAAATCAATCGTACGGTTGACATATTGTGTGCTCTATTAATTTTATTATATCAAGAGTAAGAATGCTGATTTATCGGGGAACTAAAATCTAAAGTCTTAATCAAATTAACAGTAAAACTATAAACTGCATGTCCTTAATTTTTATATCTTTTTTTTTTCCTTTATCTTAATCTGTAATTCTTACATCTATTCGGCCTTAACTTATTAACTGATGCACATTGTTTTTGCTTCTGCTTAATGTACAGGAAAGTTTCCAGCAATTTCCCCTTGAGAACTCATACATGCCAGAGGTCATGAAACGAATGTCTCTTGCCCGTCAAATTGATAAGATAATGCGAAAAGATTCTCAGGTGCATCCCTTTAATATGCCTGAAGATGTAGTTTCTATCTTTGCATAAGTTGCTGTGTGGCTGCGGAACTCCAAATTTTTATGGTCTTCTAATAATTATTAACTATTCATTGTGTTTTTCTCTTCATGCTTTTCATAAGGTCCTTTTCTTTATAGAATTTCCATTTGAGAATTTCTATCTTTGGTTGTATGCTTTTTAAGTTCACAACATGCTGTGTGGCATTGAATTCCAAATTTTCGTGGTCAATTATTAACAGTTCACTGTGTTTTTCTCTTCATGCTTTTCACAATGTCCTTTTCTTTTTAGAATTTTCATTGTCTGTTTACATTTTTTCCTTTTTTGCATTAATATGTTCTTACTGTCATTTTCCAACAGTTCACTGCATTTTTCTCTTCATGCTTTTAACAATGTCCTTTTCTTTTTAGAATTTTCTTTGTCTGTTTACATTTTTTCCTTTTTTGCATTAATATGTTCTTACTGTCATTTTCCAATGCAATTATGTGGATGTCCTGTAGTTCTGTATTAAATTTTTATTTGTCTACCCATTTTTTCATTTACAATCATTGCAGAAAATTGCAGATTGATTTCTTGACATGATGCATTTGCTTCTTTCCTGAATTTGTAATTGCTCTTATAGGAAAAAGCGAAGAAAACTTGGTTTGAACGAAATGCAGAAGCAGTAGAATTAGTTGTGGACAACTATGACAGTGAGGAGGAAGTAGTAAAAAATCGTAAGCAAAAGAAAGCAACCTCCATGCAATTGAAGAAATTACAACAGGTTATCTCTTGCTATGCATTAATTCGGTACGAGCCCTAATTGCTTTTCACTGTTGACATGCTTATTTAGTCTATCGAGTGAATGTTCTGTCAGTTCATTTTGTTAAATAATCTTTCTTGATTTCCTGTCTGAAATTTATTTTTGCAGGAGCTCAATGCAATGCTTTCACGTCCATTGCAGCCAAAAACATTTTCACGTCATTATTTGGCAGGGGTAACTACTTTCTTTTCTTAACTTAACTTTGATACGCTTCCTTTAAAAAAATGTGGTGATTCTTTCTATTAAAAAATTTTAATGCTTTAAATAGGATACTGATTTCTGTCTTTTGACTGATCTAGCTGTAGAGTAAGAGCAAGACTGATGTCTGATGAGTGGATGCCTGAGAACATTCAGAAAATGCTTGTGGCTTTGATTGTATCTGTTTCAATTTGAGTATTCTAAATTTCTAATTATGAAATAAGAGCATAAAATTTTAAGTTGAAAGGTGAGATCATGAGTTCAAAATGACTGATCAAGCAATCTGAATCATGTAACGGAGACCATCCTGCCGGCTGCACTTACAAATATTCACATACAGAAGCTACTTAGATAGCATGTTACATTTGTTAATTATCATTCATCTTGGCATTGATTAATCCATGAAATTGATTTGATTTGACCAGAAGGTTGAGGCCTGAGGGATTTGTGGTAATAGGAAAGCAAAAACAAAAAATGAAAATATAAAAAAGTTACTTGTCCTCTTCAAGTTAGCTTTTCAGAGCTCTTGAAAAATTGATCGTGTAGCTGTAGGACCACCTGTATGTAGTAGGCCCTCATATCTCTCGTTTCTCATGATATTGAATGCAGGAGATATGTGATTACCTTAGTGTTTTAAATTACTTGTTTCTTCCTCTTATTCGGGTCTAAGATTTGGGAATGCAGTGAGTTTAAATGTTTAATATTCAATATCAATTTTCATTCTTCAGGCTGGTGTATCACCTCTCCTGCAACGTCAGTTGGAAGAAATAGCTAAAGAAGAGCTGCCTGACAGCAAGAGTGCAATAGAAAATAAAAGAAGGAAATTGGTGGTTATTGGTCAAGATTGTGTGGAACCACTCCAGGCACTCCGAAATGCTGGTCATGAGGTACAAAATTTGTCCCTTTTTCTGTATCTGTCATCCCTCTTCTTGGGGGTGAGGGGAGCCAGATTAGGCATCTTTATCCTCTACAATCCATTATTGGTTGATTAGAAGTCCACCTTAATATGTAGATTCAATTCTTTTTCACTACATGTTTAAGTGAGCGCATGTCCACACTCTGGGTCAATTAGTAGGAATCCAGCTATGGCCCAGCGATAACACACTGGAAAATTCCCAAAAAGGTTACTAGGATTGTGCGTGATGAATAACTGTACAAGATTCATCTTCATATGCTATGTCTTTAATATTATTTTCTCCTTTGTTTCTCTCGGCTGAAATGTGTATTTCTGAATGAAGAAAAACAAGAATCTATATGAGTTTGTAATCCAATTTCTCAATATTAAAGTTCTATCTTTAACTGTTTGTTTGGTCACATGCTCAGGTGCACATGGACGGAAAGGAGATGGCAGAAAAACGAAGAAATCTGGACAGTTTGCGGAGAAAAAGAAAAGAAGAGAAAAAACGTAATCTTTGACCATTTTCTATTTGTTTTATATCTGGGATTTTCTGTGGTCAAATTTCCCACTCTTAATGCCCCCTCAGAACAAGTTAACACATTTGTAACTGTCCCATTCTCACTTCCAGGTCTTCGTGATCAGCGTAGAAAGCAGAGGAAGAAAATGAAAGGAACTGAATAGGTATGGTTCGATTTATGATTGAAGTTCCATTTGGATGGTCAGATTTTATTAATTAATATAAAATTTTCATACACTGCAGAAAAGATCGAATAGACTGTAGAACTGTAGAATAATGTTGATAATGTTTGCATACGGGTCACTATTTTTTTTAAATATGCCTCAGTGATCATGTGAAATCAACTTCTTAAATTAAATTAGTTGAAATTAGAGGATGTAATGAATTCCGTAATCATTCATTAGCCATTTCATTTTGATTCTGTTATATCTTTCTTCTAGAGTTTTGAGGTTTTGGAATTCTTATTTGCTTCTTCTCATTTGTTGACAAAGGACATAGTAAGTTAAGAAAAATTAAATGAATAAAATAAAAACCAACTATATATTTGAAGGACAATTTTGTACTTCTATTGATGTTGATGTCGTATTTAAATGAATTTGATTAGTTTACTTTTGGTCTTTGTGACTTTTGGAGAGGTTTCTAACAAATTTTATTGAATTTTAAGAAGAGGATTTTAACGAAATCTTCCAGCAAACTTAAGAGAAGTTTCACAATAATATTTGTCTTGCACTTTTTTTCCTTCCCCATTGAATTTCAAAACCATTAAGACCAAACAAAATCATTTTCATTAATAAAATTACAGAAAATGGAAAATTCTATGGAAAGATCTAATCTAATGATTAATTTAAAAAACGATTCAAAGACTATTCATGAATTGTTTAAAAAAATTATAAAATTGCTAAAAGTTGTAAATTTGCTTTCTTTTTTTCAATTGTTGGGACATTAAAAAGTTTAAAGCTCTGAAATTGGAATCTATATAGATAAAACAAGCAGATTATGAATATTGAAGTACATGGTCATTTTGACTTCAGATTAAATTAAATTAAAATTTGTTAAGTAAAA
This sequence comes from Atalantia buxifolia, assembly GCA_030444775.1. Classification (NCBI taxonomy): domain Eukaryota; kingdom Viridiplantae; phylum Streptophyta; class Magnoliopsida; order Sapindales; family Rutaceae; genus Atalantia; species Atalantia buxifolia. The sequence goes on from CM059839.1 coordinate 8,939,833, forward strand.
CCTATTATTCAACAAATGCCAATAAAGTCAGATTGACTTGTCTGTCAGTTTTGATGAATTGGAATTGAAATGAAATTTTGTTTAGAAAAATTTAACTTTTGAATAACTTCAAAATGTACATAAGAAAATAAAGCAAGTGTGATGGGTAAATTCTTCATGGCACATGCAAATCAACAATCGAAAATTTTATTTAAAAAATATGGATACTATTGTTGTTATATATCATGATTTTACAAGTTTTTCAGGAATATGTTATGGATTATTTGTTAAATTTTTCAAAATTTTCTAACTCACATTGGTTCAATTAGATTGAATTGAAAATCATATAGATTCATATTTTATTGAATGTAATTCGACAAGAATACTTCTTTTTAACACATTTAAAAAAATTAAACAATAAAATAAAGAAAAACTAATTATATATTATAACTATGAATAATTTGTCTTAACATTTTATTTATATTTTTTTAGGAACTAATTTGATTCACTCCTTTTCCACACATGTGAAAAGGGAAGATAAATCATATGTAATATTTAGTTTGGGGCTCAAATATTTAATCGAGGAATTTGGATCTTTTATATGTTTTATCTTTTAATAATCTTCTTCCACATCTATATTAATAACGAGGTATAGTTAAGATTTAATTACATATAAATTCTTATAATCTTATTATATTTCACCGTCTTTTTATTAATATATTAGTATATGCAATCAATCAATTAAATCTTCTTAATTTCCTTTTTGTCATTAAATTCCTTGATCATATTAGAATGTTAAAAATTATGTGAACAGAAAATTAATTTGCCTATTATACTTTGAACACCGATATTTGAACACCATCAAGATAAGATACCACCAGGACAGAAAATGGTAATGTTTTGTTGGTGGCTAAATATCATTTTTCTTATATTTCTGCACCAACTCCATAAAATTTATTAGACAACCCGCAGCTTAGCCTCCTGCGTGCAAGGACAGCACCTTGGTTTCTTAATTACTTAATCAATTTTTAATCCATTGACTTGTTATTTACTTAAATTTTTAGAATATTTACTAGAAGAGCCTTTTTATTCAATTTTTTTTTCCATTTATTTTTGTCCCCCCTTTTTCTTTTTAATAATGTTTGCTCAGGTTGAAATGTAATGCTGTGGGGTTGCTTAGCAATGTAAAGTTATTCTTTTGACTTCGCCGCATTATCATCATTCCATCCCATACATACAACAATTTTTTGGTTAATACTTAATACTATAAAATTTTCATTTATTACAGGGTACATTTTTCTATAAAAGAAAAAAAATTCTTTTTGAATAATAATGATGGAACCCTCAATTATTAGTAAATTTGAAAATATAATAAACTTTTTCTTTCTTAGGAAATGACACGAAGTTATGATCTTTCTAATGACTATGCCAACTGAGAAATGATAATATAATGTACAATTATTAAAAAAAAAAATTATTTGCTAACCCTTGATTAAGCAGGAAACAAATTCTTTGACTTCAGACATGTTGCAGGATTCTGTGTACATAATGAATTTGTGGCCTTTTTTTTTTCTTATGATGAGATAAAATTGTTAATTTAATAATGCGGTCAGGGTTTGGACTTTGGAGGTCAATGAATTAATTATGTAAAATTAATCTTTACGGTTATTAATTTAATGATTATTTCTTAATCATGGCTTAATTTAAATGCGGATTAAGGCTAACAAGAATGAATAATTAATGAATGAATGAATGTATGTAATAAAATTTCTTTAATTTGACAATGGATTTTCTTTTTATTTTCGTTTAGCTTGTTGGATTTCACTAATACTATCGGCTCTTGATTACCTAATACCGTATGCTGCTATTAGCTTAAGTATTATTTTTACTCGATATCAGTCCACTAGAATTAAAAATTTAATGCATTTAAGAATAGATTGTCCTTTATTGTATTGAAATATATTAGAACATAATATAATATCATGTTTAATGTTATATGAACTGTATTTGTTGAATCGAGACGTATTATGATATTGTCTCATTCAATCTCCACGTATGTCGATCACATGGACACGATATAAATTTATCTTTATAAATCTATTGTGACGTACATTTTATTTTATTTTTTACGTTTTAATCAAATAACTTGTGCAAAGCTAATACGTATACTCCCCTTGGTTAGTGTTTCTTCTACATGTTATATAAGACAAGTTGTGGAAGTACTATATTATTATTAATACACTTGAATTAACCAAGCTTGAGTCTAATTACATGTATAATTTTCAATGCACACGGCGTGTGCACATACGTGATAACAACATATTCTTTATTAATTAAGATTCCTAATATACGTACTAAACATAATCTCGATAAATTGCCAAACAACTAATATCAATTTACTTAACTTTTTTACATCTATTTTTTTTTTCGAGTGCTAATTATTAAATACACTATTAACGAAAATAAAAAAAGTAAGTTAAAAAAAAGGAGATGAGAAGTAATATATTTCATATTTGTAGGGGGCACAAATGATAAAATTAAAAAGAAATGTTTGAATAAGTTTAGTTGCTTTAAAGCAACTTTTGACTATTCTTTTGCCTGCATAATTAACAATCCACGACAATGACAACGTCACAGAATTGTGTTTGTGCTTTAAAAGCTCTCCTTTTTTCCAATTTGCTTACGATATGAACACTTTCTAATCTCGGTGCATTGAATGAAAGAAAATGTATGCAAAAAGAAAGAACCTCATATCATTAATTTTTTAGTGACTTTTCGCATGAGTAAAGGGGAAGCTTCTGTCGGATTGGACTTATTATTATCCAATTATATTTAAATTACAAAAAGCCAATATGAAAATATGTGATCAAACATAGCTAAGTAATTTCGTAAATTTATTAGATGAACATGTTATTTAAATTTTAACCAATTATTTTAAACTCTGATAACGTCTTTAACTAATAATTAATCTTACGATAATTTCATTTTAAATAATTGTATTGTGGAAGTAAAATTATTCTAAATTTTTATTCTCGAGCGTATATGTGGTTGTTTCAAACAGGTATGATAGTTCGAATGAAAACGTGACAAGTGTAAGATTAAAATTTAATATGTAGTAGACAGATATGTAACATCTAAATTAATATTACCACCACAAAAAAGATTTTTTTTTAGAGTGGTGTAAAAGATTTCTAACATCTCTTTCAAATCTCTGGTTCTAGACAAACATGTGAGGAAACTACTCACGCATCCTGGCTGACATGTCGTTTTGTTTTGTACTATTATTTATTTATTTATTTTTTTTTTTTGCTGCCTCTTTTGGGATTTTAAAATGAAAAGTATTTACTGTAATTTATTTTGGTTTCTTTTTTTGCTCTGAACTTTTTGCAAAGGATATTTCAGAATCTTTTGCTGGGGGGTAGACTTTGACTATGAATCTATTTTAATAATATTAAACTAGAATTAAAAATATTTTGTTAAAACGTGCGTGCATAATACGATACCGTTTCTTCCCTCGAAACTTGGTTGTGTAAAATGCCTTGGAATGTCTCTTTAAATAGAAAGGACAAGGATTCGGAATATTTATATTTCATTTCAAAAATTTTAAAAGATTTCGTCTTCAGTTGGGGTTTGACGCTTTAATTACCCTCATCAAATGCATACATAACAACTTAGATAGGACAGTTTATTTAGGAAAAAAATTATTTCTAAATAAATTATAATGTAAAAAAAAAAAAATACAAATGTGTACTTATCGGAAATAACAAGTGGATGTACATTATATTTGTTGTATCCAACTGTTTTTCCATAACAGATTCTTTCTTAAAATAACCAAAACCGATCCCTCATAATAAAAAAATAATTTACAAAATAAAATTGTTATATATTTCTTATAAAAAAAAATCTTCTATATATATACACACACACACACAAATGGTTAGATGCTGATCAACTTTGAGCTTCAACAACAAATCAAGGGTTTGATAAAGTTTACCATTTAAATTACGTCATCAATCATCACAAATTTGATTTAGGAGACTTTGTTAGTTTTATAATTATAAATATCAAGTAACATTCATGCTCTTAAATAGGTTCAAGCTCTCAATGACTATGGTTGGTAATGGGATGGGATGAGATGGGATGAGATTTACTGATCCCAGTTCCGTCTCGTATATATAAATGGGATGAAAATATGTAACACTTTCATTCCTATATTTTTTTTGGGATAAAAATATGTCCTGATTTTGTCCCCTTAAAGAGGTGGGATCCTGTAGGATCCCATCCTAATTGAAAAAAATTCTCATTCTTAGTTGGCAATGAGAAGGGATGGGATGAAATTTATTAATTTCACTCTTGTCTCTAAATTTTTTTATAAGAAAAAAATATATTTTAATCCCGTCCCAAATGGGCGGATCCCATTCCATCAGAAAAAATTACCATCCCCATCGATGACTAACATCTAATTTATTTAATTAAATACAAATAGGCATTTCCTTTTATGTTAAGTGAGAGTGGAAATCTAGATGTGCTGTAATAAACCTAATTTGGAGTAGTGCCATTGTAATATTCATATCAGTATTTTAAAAAAAAAAATCAATGTATTGTAATGTAATTAAAAAAATTAAAAAAAATTGAAAAATAAAGTCAATTGAAAGTTCTTCTCTTACTCTTCCTCATTCGCTCTCTTTCCCATATATATGTATTCAAAGATGCAAAACCAACCCTCGACCCTCGTCCTTCTTTGGAACAAAAACTGTAAAGTTTGACTTTTCAAACTCTTCCAAATCTCAGGCAAGCCAAGGGGGAAAGCCATGGCAACGGCCCTGAGTTGTTCAGCAGACCAACTCGCCCGCTTCTTTGGCCCTAACGCCACCGACGCCACGTCAGCAGCCTCCTTAATCTGCTCCCAACTCGAAGCCATCAACAATAAGTTCTCCGACACCACATACGCCGTCGACTCCACCTACCTCCTCTTCTCCGCCTACTTAGTCTTCTCCATGCAGCTCGGCTTCGCCATGCTCTGCGCCGGCTCCGTCCGCGCCAAGAACACCATGAACATCATGCTCACCAACGTCCTCGACGCCGCCGCCGGCGGCCTCTTCTACTACCTCTTCGGCTTCGCCTTCGCCTTCGGCACCCCATCCAACGGCTTCATCGGCCGCCACAACTTCGCCCTCAAGTCATTCCCGACCTCCAACTTCGACTACAGCTACTTCCTCTACCAATGGGCCTTCGCCATCGCCGCCGCCGGCATCACCTCCGGCTCCATCGCCGAGCGCACCCAGTTCGTCGCCTACTTAATCTACTCCTCCTTCCTCACCGGCTTCGTCTACCCCGTCGTCTCCCATTGGTTCTGGTCCGTCGACGGCTGGGCCAGCGCCTCTAACACCGGCGACCTCTTGTTCGGCTCCGGCGTCATCGACTTCGCCGGCTCCGGCGTTGTCCACATGGTGGGGGGAATCGCCGGACTCTGGGGCGCCTACATCGAAGGTCCAAGAATCGGCCGGTTCGATCGCTCCGGCCAGTCGGTCCTACGGGGACACAGCGCGTCCCTCGTGGTCCTCGGCACGTTCATGCTGTGGTTTGGATGGTACGGATTCAACCCGGGATCCTTCACAAAGATCCTGAGCCCTTACAGTGCAGGATCTTACTACGGCCAATGGAGCGCCATTGGCCGTACAGCTGTCACCACCACATTGGCGGGGTGCACGGCCGCATTGACGACACTGTTCGGGAAAAGAATCTTGTCCGGACACTGGAACGTCACGGACGTGTGCAACGGCCTGCTCGGCGGGTTCGCCGCGATCACCGCCGGATGCTCCGTCGTGGAGCCCTGGGCGGCCATCGTATGCGGATTCGTGGCCGCCGTGGTTCTGATCGCATGCAACAAGCTGGCCGAGAAGGCAAAGTACGACGACCCTTTGGAAGCCGCACAGTTGCATGGGGGCTGCGGTGCATGGGGAGTCATATTCACTGCTTTATTTGCCAAGGAGAAATTTGTCAACGAAGTGTACCCGGGTAAACCCGGAAGGCCTTACGGGCTGTTCATGGGCGGCGGAGGGAAGCTCTTGGCCGCTCACGTGATCCAAATATTGGTTGTTGCGGGTTGGGTTAGCGCCACCATGGGCCCGTTGTTTTTTGTCCTTCACAAGCTTAAGCTTTTGCGGATATCGCCCGAGGATGAGATGGCGGGTATGGACCTGACCCGGCACGGCGGGTTTGCTTACGTTTATCATGATGACGATGATGTTCAAAGCAATGGAATTCAGTTGAGAAAAATTGAACCCACTGCTACTACCCCATCTTCGGTTTAGTTTAGTTGATTAATTTTAATTTTTAATTTTCTTTTCTTTTCTTTTTTGGGTGTTTTTATTTTTGAAATTGCATGTGTGGTAATGTATAAGACAGTAATCAAATTAGCATTAGGGTTGGTGGATTTTAGATATGAGTGGATGGTTCGTGTAATGGAGATAAAGAAGACTTGGACCATGATCGTTTGTTTTTTCAATTCCCAATTGTTATTCAAACCATGCCAAAATGAATATTTTAGTACTGTAATTTCAATTTGGTCCCAGAAGCTTTATTTTTGGCAGAGAGCCAGTTGAGTCCAAGTTGGAATGTGAACGTGTAATTTCCTTTTTATTTATTTTTGTTGTTTTTTTGTGGGCTTTCTTCTGAACAGTGTTGGATTTTATTCACTGATGAATGCGAACCATTTTTATGGTCCCAGGAGGAGGGAATCTTGTGAAGATGCGATAAAGTTGGAATCTGGATAATGTGAAATAACAATTAATCAATTAATTATGGTAAAGAAGATTACACATGTTAGAGTTTGATTTGTGCTCGAGTTTAATTAAATACTTAACCAGCAAATAAAGAATTCGCTATGCCATTTCAATGGCCTCGATTCACGTTGGATGTGCGATATGCATTATCAATAGAATTCGATACGCCAACCCATTCTTCAATTTCCAAGAGACTTTTAGGTTTATGGTATTACATATCTTATATTAATTGAAAAGTTGTACAATCGAGAAGGGCCAGCTAGGGTTTTGATTGGATTCAGCCAATCCTTGAGATCTGATTTGTGTTTAATAATTATGTACATGTTACCAATAATGGCCTAATGGGTGTTATTCAAGTAGGAGATTTAAGACGATCTGAGAAGAATATATATACAAATTCGATCAGAAAAGTATAATATTTTTATTATTGTTAAAAGAGGCATGACATAAAATTTTTAAAAATTCAAAAGAGTATAAATAAGAAGAGAAGCATCCTAATTCATCAAATGTATATGTGATTATACATAATTGATAAGAAAGTAAAATTAAAATAATGATTTTTGTAAAAATAATTATTAATATTTAAATATATATATCTCTGTGAACTTGCGCATGAATCAATTTTATTACAGTACAACTCATATTTCTAAGTTCATTTCGAATCATGTTCATGCAACTAAATTTAGGCTAAATTCATCTCTTTTAAAACAATCGTATCTATGATAGTTCAATTAAACTCTTGACCTCATAGGAACAAATTATGGGTCTAACAATTTAGTAAACACATCACGATATATTGTTAATCACATAAGATAATTTGGTGATCATACATGATACATTTGATTAAACATTGAATGCTTGAGTGAGAAAATAAAATTCTTTTGATTGTGATATATCAAGCATACAATATTGTCATGTTGACGTTTCATCAAGTGAAGAATTGCATCATCTTCTATATCACTTTTGCCATCCATTAACAACTAGTCTTTAAGAAGATATTGACTAATGTTGTAAAACGGAAACTTCGCACTTTATGAAGTATGGATGTAACTATCTAAGAATGACTCGTAAAATATAATCAAGGAAATGATCAAACGTATACCCTTAATTTAAATTATCAATTGTATACCTTTAATTTATTCCATTCTCAAATCTATTACAATACTTTCAGGGTATATCAGTCGTCCATCCTAAGTTGATAAAAAATTCGCCGCCTTCCAAAATAGTTCAATATGTTTGATATGATGAGGATAATTAATCTTTTTATATGATACAAGTGATAATTGAAGGGTATATAAATAATAATAAGAGATTTTAAGGATATATAAGTGATAATCTTCAAGGGTAAAATGGCCAATTTATTATAGTTCCGTTAACTTTCAAACGGAAACTAACGGTTTAATGGTTGACAGATAATTTTTATTAATTTAAGATAAATGATTGATACACTCTTAAAATATGATAATATTTTTAATAAAAATATAAATTTAAAGTATATGATTGATAATTTTCCTATAATAATTTTCGGTATAATTGCATTCTTCAAACATGCATCAAAACGGGTACGGTGCTATAGAATAAAGTTCAAAAGCCGAACCAACTTTAATTCGTCTAGAGAGCCCCTACCGTCCTAGCATTAATGGAACCCAAAGTGATTACTACATGCGAACTTGATGATGAGTTTGCATTGCAAATTTTGCAACTTGCCGAACCGCTTTGGTCAGACATCAATTTCTGCCAAGAAAATAATTCACTAGCTGCCAATCATCCGGGTTTAGTGGCTTATTTTTCATTTCAAAGAGTGGTAGACCTAAGTCATGGGTAAAGGATAAGATTTTTAATGGTGGCACGGTACGACATACTTTTTGTGTTTTAAAATTCTGCAGAGATTATTAGTTAGAAAGGTATAGATCGAGTTCAAATCTCAGTTCACATCACATTAAAATTACGGAGATGATTTATTTTCATGGTTGAACAACACCGAAAAAGAGAGAAATTAAAGAGCTGAAAAATAAGAAACTCAAAATTAATTGGCCTTTAAAGATGGAGAAAATTCAAAAGAAAGACTTTCATCTAAAAGATAAAAAGCAAGTGGTGGAAGTTAGTTGGTTTTTGATAAGCAATCAATGTCAGTGTTATAATAATATTCACGATGCGAAGACTTATAAAGTTGCTTTGAAAACTTTGGAACAAAGCGAAAGAAAAGTCATAGGATTTATCAATAGAGTGCTCTTTTTAACACGGGCACGGCCGCCATTCAAAGTAAGTGTTTTATTATTAGGATATGTCACTCTAGAGCACCGTACAGTATCGGTGGTGCCGTATGAGATATTTCTTCTTCTTTTTGTGCCTTGACAAAGTCATATGTTCACAACGCAAGTGGCCCCTGCCTGTGGATGTTTCAAATCATTACATTGCTCACAATTCACAAGTAGACAAGAGTAATGGCCGGTGAATCTACTGACTTGTGGGTAAGATTCTTGTCAACGAAATTTGCAAAGATAGTTGCTCGAGCCCAATAAGAAAAAGAGGGAAAAAGAAAAATGTTGAATGGGTGTTTAATAGTCTAATAAAGTGAAATTAAGTTATTAATAAGTCGGATTGAAATAGAATTTTGCTCGTTCTTGGGTTCGAATGAGCCAGAGAGACTTTTCTTTCACGAGAAAGTTTTATTTTTGTATATTCTGACACTATATAACACATTAAATTATGAAGGTCAAAAGAGATTTAGTACATAAGTGAAAAATATCAATCACTTAAGTTAGTGACAATGAAGTAAAAAGAATGTGCATTTTCTTTAATGACAGATAACTTAATTGGTTAGTCTCTTGTATTGAAAGTAAGAGGTCAAGAGTTCAAATTTAATAATATATTTTCATAAACTATCATTGAGGGGATTGTGGAGTTTGAATGGAAGTTATGCAAATGTTGGGTTTTTTTTTTTTTTGGAGTTAATTCTCCTAACGTATAAAAATTTAATAAATAAATGTTACAAACTCACCATGGATTGATTGGGGGTTGTAAAGTGTAATTAGTCTGAAGGAAGGTGTTTATGATAACAACTCTATTCAATAATTGAGCTAGGGCCCAATTTGGATTTTAAATAATATGAGTCCAGCCCAAGTGTGCAAATGCATGCAACGATAAGAAAGTGAAAATTATGAAGGAAAAAGGAACTGAAATTTGTGGGGCTCTCGCTTCATGGAGCTCCTCACTGCAAGCTCTGCTACATTTTCTCCTCTACCTTCTAATTTCCCCAGCTTCACATTTAAAGCCACTATTTCCAAGGTAACCTTTCAACAAATTTATGTTTCTTTTTTTTTTTTTAATTTTTTAATTGTTAATTTTTTTTCCATACATATATATTAACTGCACAAACGGTTTGTTCAATCGTAGATAAATTTGAATAAAGCAAGAGTCTTTTATTTATTCAGTGGTGTAATGCATCTGGGTTTATTGAATTTTCTTATTTGGATTGAGTTTTGTCCATGTTTATTTTAATGCAATTGTATAGGTTCATAAACTAGAACTGCTCAACTTACTAGTTCTATGGAAGAAGATTACTCGTGAATTGAGAATTAATCTAATTTTTAATTAATTAGGAAATGGTTCAGACTCTGAGCTAGCTGTTTTGTGTGTTAAGTTAGTTCATTTATGGTGACTGTGATATTGGGAAGTGGATTGCTGTCAAATTTGCAGAATGTAACCATTATTTTAATGATAGAGATGCCATATTGGTTTGTAACTTTGATTGGAATTTGTGCTAGTGCAGTCATGGAAATCTCATCCTGTGGGGATTGTAGAAGCTCGGCTACAGGGTTTCTTGTTGTGTAGAAGGACAACTATAAGTAAAAGACTTGGAATTTGTCATAATTCTGTTGGAGGGTTTAAAGAGGAATTCTTGTTTCGGCACTTTTCCCAGCTGAACAAGAGCTTTTCTTCTCAGTGTGGACTGATTTCTACCAGATATAGGAGCAGCCTCTTAAAAGTGAGAAGTTGTTCGGACAGACTCAGGCAACGTGTTTCTGTTCTTTTTGTCCGGTTGGTTTTTACTGTGATGCTTATCTCGTCAACTACTATTGCTGTTAGTGAGACTCCATCTTGTAAGTTGATTTTGTTTTTTAATATAAAATATTCAGGTAGCTATAAAATGCGGGAAGGTTAGATACTATATTTTACTCCGCATCTTAAATTCTCATTTTCTATTCTGCAGTGGCCCTCAGTGAAGAAAATCGCCTCTTCTTAGAGGCATGGAGAACAATTGATCGCGCATATGTTGACAAAACTTTTAATGGTCAAAGTTGGTTTCGGTACAGAGAAAATGCACTGCGCAGCGAGCCAATGAACAACCGTGAAGAAACATGTACCGATAATATTGTTTTCTTCACTTATTTTAGTTATTTTGCTGAACCTCACCAAAGCAAAATGATGCTAAAATAATTGGATTTGACTTAGATCGACTTGCTTTATCTTGTACTTACTAATGATTTTAATTTGATGATTTCCTTTATATTTGGATGATAGCGTCGTCATTACTTGACTGTATGTACATCTTCCAACTATATCATATGCACACTTCTAACTATTATCAATGAGGACATCACAATATTTCCTGAAGCAACAACACATTATGGTATTAGATTAGTTTAAGGTATCTTTTTAGTCTTTTAGGTGTGCCACCTTTTTAAGTCCTAGAGTTGTATCTGCTTGCAGACATGGCCATAAGAAAGATGCTTGCCACATTGGATGATCCTTTCACACGGTTTCTGGAGCCTGAAAAGTTCAATAGTTTGCGGGTATGAGATATTTTTTATACTTAATCTATTACTTTTATAATTGAATATTGGGATGCAAGGATACCAAATCTATTTTCCTATAATAAGCTTGAAAAGAACTTATGCTTATTTGGAGATTGCCCTTAAATCTGTTTATATCTTCTTCAAAGGCAGTCTGGAACACAAGGGGCTCTTACAGGTGTAGGCCTATCAATCGGCTACCCAACAGCTTCTGATGGATCGTCAGCTGGACTTCTTGTTATTTCTTCTACACCAGGAGGTCCTGCAAGTAGGGCTGGGATTTCGTCTGGAGATGTTATTCTGGCAATAGATGATACAAGCACAGAAAGCATGGGCATATATGATGCAGCAGAGAGATTGCAGTAAGTGTTTTTTTCATCTGAAAACAAAAATCTATCTATTTGTTTCGATGACTCAGATAGAACTAGAATTCTTTTGAGAGCAGTAGCGTCCATGCTCCAAATATTTATAAAAATATTAGTTTGGTGTTTTCACATTTAGCGGTTACCTTTTCCTTTGATTTAGCTGTTTTTTGCCTGTGTTATGTCAGGTATTTGAAACATTTACATTTTGTATTTTTTCTGATGTTTCATTAATTATCTCACTGTCCAAAAGCTTCAGAAGGAAGTAGTTTTCCATGTTTTTGTTAGTGACAGTGTAGTGTAGAAGGAAGGACGTTCTTCGATGGTTTTTAGTCATTCTGCAGTAGGTGCTCCTCTAAGTCACACTAAAAAAGAAATTGGTAAATTTGGAATAGACCTGATGTAAGTGAGTAGATGATGCTGCCTGCTTTATTACATTGGAAACAGGGCTGTAGTTACTAAACACGTTTAATGACGATTGCTCTGATTATCATCATAATACCTGCATTTATTTTACTTTCGAAACCTCAATTTGGAGAAGCTCTCTAAATCTTGAGCTTTCCCATTTTGTAATTTTTATGTGATTGCTCTTTCTTTTATTTGTATGAGAAATCCTTCTAAAAGAGTGTATTTTTTTGGGACACATTTGCTTCTACTGAATGACAGGGGACCTGAAGGAAGCCCAGTGGAATTAACCGTCCGCAGTGGAGCTGAGATAAGGCATCTAGCTTTGACGTAAGTTCTTTATGGTGAAATTCATATCTCAGGGAAACTATTTTTTCATTTTTTTTTGGATTAAAGAGTTTTGCATATCACAATATAGATTTTATAATTTTTTTTTTAATGTTTTACTTCATATTTCACCATGTTTACTGGGTATGTTCATTTTGTGTACTCTTGTGATTGCTGAATAGATTTAACCAACTGCTGTTTTCCAGGAGAGAGAAAGTGTCACTGAATCCAGTGAAGTCTAGGTTATGTGTGGTTCCCGGTTCTGGGAAGAGTTCGCTTAGGATTGGTTATATTAAGCTAACCTCATTCAACCAAAATGCTTCTGGTAAGTGGACATGACAAGTTACTAGTTTGGCAGGATGCATCAAGCTGTCGTAAATGTTGCAGCAGAACATTTACTTGCCTTCAAGGCCTGAAACCTCATTGAATTGGAAAAAGAGGGAAAAATTAAAGATTAAAAATTAAAAAAAAAAAACTTGTCAGTGATAAATGAATAGCGTGCGTAACCTGTTTTCATTCACGGAAGTTCAACGTGTGATGGTATATAAATTGCTCAAAGACTACGTGATCCACATCCCCAAATCTGTGACAAGTCTTAGATTTTGATACAGTATGTATTTTGCAAGTTTGATTAATAAAACACTAAAATATGTTTTTCTGTTTAGTATTTAAGATGCTAGATTTACGCCTTTAAAGGAAGCCTCTTGTTATTTTTGCCATGTTGCTCTATGGCATGATTGAACAATTTGATGAACTGCTTTTAATTGAAACCTTTTTCAGTTTATCTGAATTTGATTTCCTTATACTCTTCTCCAACTTTTATTCTCTTTAAGCTTATTTAGTGTCAGTTTTCATGGTTTATAATCTTGTATATGTTCTGCAGTTTGCTGTTCCTTTTTCCTATTGAGATTTACTTTTCTTGCAGGGGCTGTCCGGGAAGCAATCGATACTTTAAGGAGTAATAGTGTCAATGCATTTGTGTTGGACCTTCGAGATAATAGGTCATTAGCTTTTGAACATGCTCCATTCTTAACTTGGCCCTTTGGCAGGCTTTCTGAAAATTTGAATTTGCTGCAGTGGTGGTCTTTTCCCAGAAGGAATTGAGATTGCCAAGATTTGGTAAGTGAAATTAGCTGGAGGACTAATGCTAAACTATATAACCTTATGATACTTGATTTTAAAATAAATATATGGGTGCTTTAATTTTTATGCATATTGGTATCTTGTTGTTGATTAAATGTGTTATGTTTGTGTGTTGTGTGTGTGTGTGTGTGTGTGTGTGTGTTTTGTTGTTGGGGGGTGTCTTTTCTAGTTGAATGCAACATAAATTTAGTAAATGCAATTTCTTGATGATTTCTCTTAGCACTGTTGCTGAGTTAGATGCAAAATATATTCATCATTCTATTGTAAGTCCCAATCATGAGAGGCATTAGTTCATTCTTGTTATGATTGTGATATTCCTGCTTATTTCGGATGTACTTTTGTCCAATTTATCTGTAGTCATTCAACTTCTGTATATTGAGCCTTTTGCCTCTTCAGATAAATCAAGTACGCTTTAGACGTCTTTCATATCTAACATGATACCTGAGAGCTATTGAGCCTTCTACTCATACCCTTTTCTGGTTATGAAATTTAATCTTCCGCTCCATTCTTGAATGTTGTTGCCTTTGTCATGTCAAGTTTTTTTCCTTTAAAACTTTTCTTTGATGAATTGACCTGAGCTCATCAGGATCTCATCAAACCTCGGGGGTGTTTTTTTTTTTTAAATTATTATTTTTCAAAAGTTCATCAATAATGAGTGATAGTTTGTAGGTCAGTCCAGTGAGCTGAAATTTGAGGTTTAATCCACAGCTGAGTAGTAGGACTGTTTATACCGCACGAGCATACAAGAAAATTGGATTTTATGAGCATCAAATATAAGTGGATGTATGATCTCGATATAGCAAAATGAGCAAAATCAAATATATAATTAGGATGAGCACTGAAGTGAAAAAGTTCGAGCTTACTGTTTGCAAAATAAGGAAGATGCAACTGGTCCGTGTATATTTTGAAACTCTTTTTCTTCAATACGAGACACTGTAATATCGTTTTCTGCATCTGAATAACTTGTTATAGATTTAACTTTTAAGGATCTTCTAGCTTCAGTTACAATGTGATCACTGTTTTGCATTTTTATATCGAGTTTTAATTACTAGTCCTTGCATAAATTCTAATAATTAGCTGTTTCCATTCAGGTTAGATAAAGGGGTGATTGTGTATATTTGTGATAGTCGTGGTGTTCGAGATATATATGATACTGATGGAACTGGTGCATTAGCGGCTTCGGAGCCCCTAGCTGTGCTGGTATGCTTTTGTGTACTTCATGGTTTTAAAATTTGGTCATCCATGATACTTAATTTTTAAGATACATGCACCATTATCTCTATCTAGTCCAATGTGCTCAGGATATTCAATAAAATTCGAAGAATATTCATTTCTTATGTCTCTCGGTTCATGGCACAATCATCTTAGTTTGTACACATATAGTTCTTTTCAGTTTTCATTTTATCCTCTCTCTCTCTCTCTCTGTTTGTATCTCAATCCTTGTCGATTTTATTTTTAAATGGTCGTACAACATTATTAATGTCTGCTCTGAGCTTTTGTCAGGTGAACAAGGGAACTGCCAGTGCGAGTGAAATATTAGCTGGTGCATTAAAAGACAATAAACGTGCCGTGTTGTTTGGAGAACCCACATATGGAAAAGGGTACTTGTTTTCTTGTAAATCATTTATTCGTTATATCCCAATAGTCCTGACTATAGCTTTTGTTCCAATCTGCAGCAAAATCCAGTCGGTATTTCAACTATCTGATGGTTCCGGTTTGGCTGTTACAGTGGCTCGTTACCAGACACCCGCTCACACTGATATTGACAAGGTCTTTTACAGATTCTTAGGTTATCCCCTCTCTCAATCTCACATTAAATCTTCTTTTTCACCTTGCTACATGCTCCTATGTTCTTATATAGGTTGGTGTGATTCCTGACCATTCTTTGCCGAAGACATTTCCCAAAGATGAGGATGGTTTTTGCGGTTGCCTCCAGGATTCTGCATCAACTTGCTACATCAACAGAGGCCAGCTGTTTGCACGATAACAAAGATTTTTCTTCTGTTTAGCTATAGTGGAGTCTTGGATGCGAGAATTCTTTGTGTAGTTTTAACATTCTTTTGGAGGTTTATTGATTCTTTATCAAATGTGAATTAATTTGAAACGAGGCTTGGGGTGGAGAATGAAAAATGTGCCGCGTGCAACCTCGTAATTTATTTTATTATTATTATTTTTTATAAGTTTTCTAAGAACTCTGTTCCTACAGATTGCACTTTGTAAAACTTGTTCAATCTTCTGCTTTTGGAGACATTAAAACATTCCATATTCCAAAACTTCTGATGTGTTTTAGTGGTGAAGCAGTATCAACATTTGCTATCTGCATCCCTTGGAGTTGATAAGCCTCTTTGAATCTTCATAACCATATGGATGCAACATTGCAATACAGCAATGGGTATATATAATTAACAACTCCCAATTGTTCCACGTTGATCATGGTTGAGGGACAATTGACAGCAGAATGAAATTGGTAATATTCCTGTGCAAAGAGTTGCCCCAGTTGTTGCCCTAAACAACTTGCTGGGAAAAAGATGGGATGCAATCCATTTAATTCAGAGGGAATATATAAAATAATATCAGACTAAGACTTGCCACGGCAACCAAAAAGAATTGAAGTGTGAGAGTAAACAACATTAAAATACCAGAAAAAAAAAAATTGTGCTTATGTTCCCATTTTCTGCATTTTCCAGAAAAAAGCTTCATAAGTATGATAGGTCATGAGATGATAATTGATGACCATCCTCGAGTGATAATGATAGAATGCGGTGGTGTAGCTACAAACAGCACTACTTGTTGGAAGATTTGGCACTCAATTTCCAGCATGTACTGATATAAAACGATTCGTGTTTGATGGACCAAACTGATTATTTAAGAATGCAGTGGACATTTAGAAAGACCCTCAGATCAAAATAAAATTTTTCTCCTTTTCTCTCTAATAAGAGGAAAAGAAAGGGAAACCACAAGACATATATTACTATATCTCGTGTATCCTATTCAAAGAATATATCTTTACAAGTATGGATGAATCTAAATCTCTTACCACGAATGGGACCAAATTGCTTGATGAGGAAAATTCTCAAAGTAAAAACATGAAAACCTTCAAACAGCTCCACTGTCACCAGAGGGGTAAAAGAACTCGGCTCTTTAATGAACCATGATAAGGATTATTTGTGAGCAAATGGACCTTGATGGAAGAACACTTTGATCATTGTTTCAAATTTTCAACCGGGTAGAAAATGGTGAAGCAAGAACATAACAAACAACCCCTTCAGATTTGGTGACTCAAGCTTAGCAATTTGAAGCGAAATCAAACGAACTAATGGTCCAAGTTCAAGCTTGATCAGGGCAATTCACCAAAACATCTTAGCCCAGAAACCTATAAATGGGAATACAGCAATCAGCAATCTTATTAGCAAGGGTATGTCACTTCTTCTCCCATTCCCGCCTAACTTTTCATCCTCAGTCCTTTGTGATTTACTTGTCCCTCTTCTCCCATTCCCGATTAATTTTTCCTCCTTGGTCGTTTGTGATTTTCTTGGCACTCTTCTCCCATTCCCACTTAATATTTCCTCCTCGGTCATTTGTGATTCACTTGTCACTCGAGACGTCCCTTGCATTGGTCTTGCTTCATCCAGAAAATCCCATCCACCAAAGTCAGGCACATCTTGGGTTCCCTTATTAACTGGACCATTATTACTACCCACCCAAGATGGAGTATCCATCTTTTCCTTTGTGGCATCCTGGGCTTCTTCTACTTCTCCGTCTTCCATCTGAACTCTACTAGCATACATGGAAGATGCTTTCCTCCTCACTTTGGACTTGCGTATAGGCTTCCATAGCGTCATTCCCCACAATTTCTCAAATGCTACCAACAGTACTGACAGCACAAGGTAGAATCCAAATGTCATAAGGAAAGCTTTAAGGCCAGAAGCTAGCATATAGGAGATGATGACGACGGGAAGGAACCAACCAAAGGACTTGAATACCTGCTCCAAACCCATAAGCAAAAAAGTACTTGCACATGTCAGAATTACAAGTATGTCCAACCTACCAATTTGAACAACCAATATGGCTTCTTTGTGACTCTGACGTCTCGTATTAAGCGGATGAATCCGAGTAATAGACATTATGTAACCGAAATCCATCAGAAGAAAGTACATGACAAACGAACCATTATAAATGATTTGATGAAATTTTCACTCGGGCATATAGACAATGCCCTAGAAACGTGCATGCTATCGCTTAGTAAATCAATGAGTAATCCCAAGCAATATGACATTTACAGCTGAACAAAGATATAAAATATAAAACAAACAATAAATATTATTATAAAGAACAAAGAGGTAACTGAGAAAATTTACCTTAAAAATCAAGATACTTTCAACGGCTTCATCGAAAATAATCGCAGCCCTTTTCTTGTTAAGCTTTGGAGGCGGGTTCTTAGACCACCACTTTCTTTTCTTCCTCTTTTTCTTCTTTACATTCCCAGTAAAGCTTTGCTCTTCTTCTTCTTCTTCTTCCTCTTCATGTTGGTTTTCTTCGTTGAAGCTGAAGTTGAAGTTGCGGCCGGCATTGGAGTCCCACTTGCTGAACTTGGGGGAGAGGGTAAATGAGAGACGAAGATGATGATGAAAGTGGGAAGTGGTTTTGAGATGTAAAAAATGAAGATGAGGGACGAAGAAGATGGAGCAGCAGCTGATGATGGGTCTCTGTGATGGTGTTAAAGAAGTGAGGAGAAGACCATTCTCCATTAGCTTGTGCTGTCCATTTGCCACGTTCCTTTTATCTTCTCCATTCAGATTTAGATTCTCGTCTCCACTCGAGACATAAGTCTACCTTTCCTAAGGCACGAACTTAACTAATATTTAAGCTGCCTTTTTTTTTCCCCAAAATAACCAAACTAAGATTATTTTTTGATGGAAAATTTTAAAATACATCTAAAATATTATATTAACCATATAATAAATAAAATAATATTATGATATGCATTTATTTCTTTTGAAAATCGAAAAATGTATTTATTTCCTTTGAAAACATTCTCCGTGAAGAATGTTTTGTTTCTATATTAAAAATATATCAAAATATATTTTTTTAACTCTTTACCTGAAATTTAAAAATATTTTGCTTTTTCCAAAATCTAATAAAATATGCACAAAATGACTATTTTGTTTCAGAATATAAAAAATTATTTATTGGTTGTTATTTTAGATATTTTTAAATTGTGTTATTATTTTAGATTGAGGAACAAATAGTAAATTGTAAGTCCCCCACGTATATTTGTATGTATGTATGTATAATCTTTATCTAGTGAGGGTATTTTCACTTCGTTAAAATGATGGTATTATTAAAATATAAAAAATTATAGTTTTTAATGTATTAAAAATTATGTTTTTTTAATCTGCTGGTGGTACCTCTATTTAACAAACTTTAACAAAGTGAAGATATCATCAATAGAGAAGATTGATGGGAATAATTATAATGTTTAAAGTTTTCCATACTTGGTTTTATGATTATTTTGAATATATTTTTTATTGGTGATTTATTATTATTAAAGATTTGTTATTATTGTTGCAAATATGTTATTCAAGATATATTATATGAGCAGAGTTCTTGATTTATATTGTAAATGAGCTATAAATTAGCTAGGATGCTTATTTTGATGATTTTAAATTATTGAATAAGTAAGTTTGATGAGTTTACATTAAATCTTAACTCTTTCTAATATTTAAGTGATATCTACTTCACTCATATAAAAAAAATCAATATAATAAAAGGAGGTTGGCACACATGTAATTTACATTTAAAGTTGGAATAAATGATATGATGCTGGACGTATGATTTATTGATAGCCGGAATAAAATGATCAGAAAGAGGATGAAAAATATAAATAATAGTAAGTAATAAAAACAAAAATAATAAATTTAAAAAACTTAAATTAAGGTACGTTTTGTAAATTCCTTGGGCCAACAGGGAGAGTGGAAGGGAGAAACGACATCGTAGTTTGTTATTCTCCAGCTCCTTCGATTCTGCCAGCGGAGAGAGAGGGGGGAAAAGAAAAACCCTAAAAAAAAAAAAAACATGAGGCCGATGCAGATGGAATTCTTCGGAGATATGGAGGATCAGGGAGCCACGGTAGCGATGGACGTTGATGACGTCGACCCACTGGAGATATTCGGCGAGGGCGTCATCTCCATCGACAACAAGCTCGCCGACGCCGACTTTTTCAACAAGTTCGAGGACGATTTCGATGATGCCGACATCAATTAACCCAAGCGACATCGTATCTGTGACCAATTTAGGGTTTTGCTTTTCTTTTTTTTTTCTCTCTTCAGTCTCATGAGACACTTGTTTCTTGTTTGATATTTTCCGTTGGCAAAATGCAAGAGAAACAAGAGCATATGTGACTGATTGATTATTAAATGCATATGGAGTTTCATTTAATTTGAATTTTGTTGTTTGTTTTATTGTTCTTATGAGTATAAATTTCACCAATTAGGGCGTCTGTGATGTTAATTTAGGCTTGCATGAGAAAATTATTATCTTTCATAGTATTTTTCAGGTTTTATCTAATGTACAACAATAATAATCATGAAAAATTTTGGGGTTATTAGTTAGTAATAGCAATTGAAAAATGGCAATTTTGAGAGGGCCTTTTTGGGTTCATCAAAAAAGGGAATTGAGGTGGTAATTTCTGATGTCGATAATGTCTTAGCCTTGATTGTAGACATAAGATGTGAATTGTAGACAACAATGGTGTTCCTGAGCATTCAATTGTTGTGGGGCTTGTTTGTGTTGCATATTATATGGATGAATCTTTTGGTTACATCTTCTATTGAACAAACACTGTGATGTGAGTTGAGATTGACTTTGTGTTTCTAGACGTGTGTTTGATATGTTGGAGCTATTAGAAAATCAAGAGGGAGCATAGATGTAGATATCTACATTCTGATTTGGTCAGATATATGTTGTCCGTGGTTTCAGTTTTGGAAATGGATTAGGTTTAGGTCTCTTGTTTGATGTCTTCTTAAAAACCTGAGGTAATTTCACTACAAATCATTAGTTTATTTGGTGCATTCTGAGGGATATTAGGATACTGAGGTTGCATCTTTGTTGGCATTGGTGGTCATGACTTCATTTTGAGGATTTTTTTTGAAGGGATAATTTTATGTAGGATCATTTGTGGTTTCCAGAGTCGACTGACCTACAATAAGAATGGATTATACTTAGTTTTATGAAATATGTTTCAAATGCTTGATCTTTCTGTTGGGGCCTTAGTTTTGTGTAGGATGGACCCGTGGTTCATAGTGAAAGCTCTTCTTTTTAACAGAAGTTTTTGTTATCATGATATGTCCTTGATTTAACATCCAAGAATGTTTCCATAAAATTGATATGTGATGTGCACGATACATAAATAAGTTGTCACAAGACTTTTTTGCATAATTGAATCTGTACTCATTTTGCCATTAAAAATGATTTATAATTATTTGCCGTTCATTCACCATCAAGTTCAGCAGATATTCCTCAATGGTTGCAATTGACATGTGTGATTTGCTTATTCGCCACCTCTTGCATTTTTGTAAATTTCCATTCTTTAATAATGCATCACTTTGCATTGTGAATATTCTGAAACTGTGATATATGATCTTGTTTCAGAAGTTTATCATTTGCCTATCTCATCAGGCAACTTTTGCTGTCCGTTTGTTTTCCTTTTTTTTCCCAGTTAACCTTTTAGTGTGTTCTTGACCATTATTAAGAACTTCAAATGCAAACCAGACACAATAACAAAATCACAAGTGAAGCCTGTAAACGAAATATATCAGTTAAGAAGATTACAGATTTTCTAAAAGAATTTTCTTTTTCTTTCAAAATTACATATCTTCTAAACTATACCAATTATTGGTACCCCTTTGCATCCTATGAAAGCCAGTACATGAGGAATAAAGTTAAAGAATATTATTGACTGTAGAACTTTACACATGATTGCTGACTCACAATTGCAGTTACACTGCTTCACTGATAACACTTGCAACACTGACCAAGGCAAGTTTTATGGTAAACTTGGCTGCCGGCCCCGAGCCATACCATGCCATTCCTAGCTGATTCATGCGCTGCTTTGTTCATTCTGAGACACAGCTGCAGGTTGGTAATATTTTCTCACATTCTGAAGAAGAAAAACAAAATTCGATCTTAACATCACACAATTTGACTGGTTAACTGTGTATGGGCAATGTAAGCTGGATAAAAGCATTTAAATGGGCTTTCAATTTGAATCAAAGGAAACTGGAAAGGGAGTCAATTTATGTAGTTGTAGAGTGCTTATCAAAATGACTCTTTAAGGATTCAAAATAGAATGTAATACTTGTCTAACTGGATATTCTATACCTCTAACAGTGATATGTAATAGAAATCCTCCATATGCTGCATAAGTGCGCTTCCATCTCGAATTGCACGAAATATATTTATCTCAGTTTGCAGTATCTTTTCAATAAGTTCCTTTTCACCTTTCATCTGCAAAAATGTTCTCAATCACCAAAAATCAGAAACCACAAAGCAACTGGGAAATGAATATAAACTACTGGTGCAGTGTCAGCTGCCCTTTATGTCTGAGAATAATTGAGACAACAAATCACACGGTAGAACAATTTTCTTGTATGAGGCATCATTAGCCCAGCCTCCCGAGAGGTTACACAACAGGATCATATACTGCATTTAGCATTAATTCAATATTTATACATGCAGTATTTAGTTCTCCACAATCTAATAACTGGTTAGACACATTGTTTTCAAGGATAAAGGGGGACATAAAAGCTTAAAAGTTCCTTGATGGAGACATATTTCTTAATTCTGTCAAGAAAAGCAAAAGAAGAGTCGATGGGACTTCTCTTGTTTTCAAGCAACAGCATACAAAAATGAAGAAAATGAGAAACCCATGCTTGTTTTGTGTGTTTTTATTAAGACTACATAGGAAAGTAATGCGATATCTATAAAATCATAATTTGGCTTTCAATACCTTTAGGATAATCTTAGTCGAGATTTAAGATAAAAAACAAATAAATAATCAAAAGACAGGAAACATACAAATTCACCGACGAGAACATCAGGTGTGGCCTCCCCAATCACGTCACCTTGATAACCATCTTTCAAAACCTCCACAGCGGCCTGCATAGCACATTTTTAAATAAGTAGCTGTATTCATTAGCTAAGAGTAATGTACTGGGTATGCAGGAAACAAGAAAAAAAAGATTTTAGAGCCTATAAGTATGTACCATTTCAGACTGCACATATTGACTAATTCCAATTTAGCTAATATGCGTATTGCACAGGAAATTAATGAGATAGTGCCAGGAAGAAGTGGTTTTAAATTTATTGGAAGAAGAACCAAAGCAAATGAAACTACTTTACTTATGGTTCCACAATTGTTGCAGTTCTAACATCAGAAAGCTGCATATTATAACGTAGAAAAGGCTAGTTTCTTTAAGGTAAAATCAATATATTTTAGCAGTGAAACTTTTTTTTTTTTGTTTCTCTCTCTAATAAAAACACACCAACTAGATTTATTCATAAGTGACGTCACAACTAAGCAGGTGAATCATAAACTTAGTTAATATGATAATTGTTTTAACCCTATTTGTTGTGCAGCATACAGTATCTATTGCAAGAAAAATTCATGCAACTTGGAGAATGCTCCATATAATTTGAGATTTAAAAAGAAAACTAAACTGAATAAATGACCTACCAAAGCATCTTTTAGCTCTCCGGCAACCAGATAAACAGGCTGAGCAACATGGCAATAGCCCATCAAGCGCGGAACTGTTGGTATTATGTCTCTGGGATTTACAACTCTCCAGCTATCTTTAACTTTCTGTAAATATGAGTATTGAAGGACGTTTAAACATAACTGAACATATTTTAATGTCCACAACATTAGATATGAAAGCGAGATGACCTCAACAGTTGTAAGCCATAATGAAAACAGAAGCTAGCCACAGATCAGCATATAGTAAATTAGCAAATAACTGAAAAGAACTTTAAAATCTTGAAGAGCGTTTCATTACCTGGTTATAAACATCAGCGAATCTTTTGTTACCAACTCTAGGAGATCCAAAGTTATACATAGTCACAAATATTGCCCCTTGCCTGATGCAGACAAAAATGTTGTAGACAAGAAATCACAAAACACATATGGTTTATCAGCAATAATATGATTCAGGAACTTCTAAATTTATTCAAGACATCTCTAATTCATGTCATAAAACTGATTTCCTGAAATATGACCAATTACTGTTCAATCAGGAAGAAACATCTCGTATTTACCACCCTATGAAGACATTACCAAGGTATTAAACTCAAACTATAATTCCAGGTATTCATATGCTCAGTAATTTTTTTTTTGTGGCCCAGTATTTGTTTAGCATGACTTTGATTATGATGTTCTTCAGCATTCGCAATAATATAAAATAAATCAATAAATCATTATTTAAAGCATAACAGCTTCACTGGCAATAAAATTGGAACCACATTATTTATCATTTTTGAATTCTAACCAATTGCTAATCAACTTATGCAAAAAAAGGGCTTCGGATAGAGCATTAAGGACAAAAAGGACTCTCGCAGTCAACCTCAACAGTTTGGGTCCTATGGAATTGAATTTTAATTTAGTTGTGGCAAAAGAACTCACTTTGCTAATTGACTTGATGAAAGTTCAAGGGCAAAGAGGGTTGCTAATGCACCACCCAAACTATGACCAGTCACATAAACATGCCACTTGTCCAATGGTTCAGCACTATCATCTCTGCAAAAAGGAACAGAAAGGAGATTCTTTGTCAAAAGAAGATCACATTTCAATGACGCGATATGTATATAGATTTCAGGATAAGATAATTAGATTTAAGGACAACTTACTTAAAACCTATCGACAGTTTTAACAGGGAGATGATCCTTATTCTGACTGAATCATATGCACTTAAAAAACCGCTATGAACCTGCAGAAATTATGCCACCACTCATAAGTTAAAGAAGATGATATTAATAATATGCAAATTGTAAAGTATTCCAAATCGCCATCCAATTCCAGAATTATTTGCATACCTGAACTTCTTGCTTGAAGTCTCCACCAATCCTTTCAGGGTTTAGCCTATAGAGTTGGCCAAAAAAACAGCATTAAAAAGCAATAACATGATGTAATTTTCTATAGTTCTATTTCATACTATTTAAAGTAAATCTAGTAATAACAACCGAGGCAAAGGCCTAGCTCCACTAGCTAGTTGGCAGCCTTATCATGATTTAGGTCTTGAGTTCGAATCTCATGTAGTCTGTGCATGTGTTTATTTAATAAAAGTTTTTAAATAAGTAATAATAACCAACTTGGCACATATTACATAAAAAAACTAAAATTATTCCAGGCTATAAGTACCACTTAATTGGGTTTAAAAGGGGGAAAAAAAGAATATGTAAGTGCAATAATAACAAAGAATGAGATAAAAAGAAAAATGATTGCAGTAAACTGCAGCTTGACTTTTGATTTATTGCTCAGCTGGAAGCTCATTTTTGTTCTGCATTCTGTCCATTTCTTTTATTTTAGTAACAACAGAATTGCAACTCATATTATTGATGGACAACCTTAGCACGGTAATCTGTGTTCAGAAAATCAATAGGGAACCATTTTCAAGATGCACAGTGGCCTAATCGATTAGATACATTGACTGTAAAAATAAATGCCAAAAAAGAGAATCACTAAAAAAGTCAGAAAGTGGGTAGATTTCAGGGATAAAGATTCTCTCATGATTTGACCTATTTTGAGCAAAATTAACTCATGCGATTGGTGGTTAATAAAAAATAAAAATATTCTAATCATACTAAAAAATAGGTGGCACAAGATCTTTAAAATTTCTAGAGAGCTTAAATCAGAAGAGGATCCTAATCTATATTTCAGACCATACCCAACTGGAGCTAGCATCAAATCTGTTCGCAAGTCCTTCCAGCTTGTCTGGAAAATCAATTTATATGATCAATTTAAAATGAAAGCTAATGAGCACAACTCCACAAAGTCAAACAAGAAAAATATCATACTTGTTCTGTCCCTCTAAAGGCAACAACCAATCTTCTCCATGCAGAATCACGCCAAATTGCTACCTGTAGATTCATCCTCTAACTTCAAATTGAGGCATTTTACAACATAGATTATTCAAAAACATCTTGAACTCCATGAAGGAAAAAGGATAAGGATGAGATAATATATTACCTGAGTATCTGTGGATTCATTATCTAGGAAACAAATTTTCTCAAATTCAGACTTGATAAAACTTGGATGACCCAGTGAAGAAGCAAGCATTGCCCAAGCCTCCATCGCAGTTTCTGCAGTAGAAAAGAGTGCTTTCATCTCCTCAGCTTTCTTTTCATCCAACATTGAACCATCGATTGATCTAGGAAACTTCTCACTCAGAAGATATCGTGAAGCATCATCTTCTACTTCGGGAGAAGATTCTCCTTTAGTTTTTTCCTTATTCAATTGAGAAACAGCTGTAGTTAAAACCATTAATGCTCCTAAAACAGAATCAGTTTGCTTTAATAAATCCTTTGTTGCCTTCTTAATGTCTGGAAGTGCAGACTGAATTGCATTACTGGTTGATGAGCCACTTGCTTTATCATTATCAACATCCTGAACTTGTGGTGTTGCCAGCCCTGATTCAACATAGCTTGCTTCTGCTATTTTCTGTGACTGTAAGCCAGCTCTTTTTAACAAGTCAAATGCTTCCCATTTTAATTTTTCTGGTACAGGGAGACCAAGTTTCTGAACAACATTTTGATTGACAATATTAGCAAAGGTCTTCCAGAAATGTTTATCAGATTTCATAGTTTCAGTAACTTGTGTCATCACTTGAGAGGTATCTCCTTCATCCATAGCAGCTTTGTGACTGTAAATTTCTTCCGCATTGCTCTCTTCATTGCTGCTTGTGTTGTTCACAGAGACGTCTGAAGTGCTCTCCATCTTAGAAGGCATATCTGACACAACAGCACCATTCTCAGATTTTCCTTCACCTTCTATTTGAATATCACCATTGCTTGAAGACTGATCCTTCAAAATATAGGCGTCATTGAATGACTTCAATTGCCCAAAAGCATAATCTACAAACTGACGAGCTGACACACCTTCAGTACCACCAACCATCTTCAGAGCAGACTCAAAACCATTTTTCTTAACAAATTCAGACACAAAGGGGAGCTTCCACCACTTCTTTTCCTCTTGAATTTCATCAAAGCTTTTATAACTGACCTGAAAATTCAGCAAATTTAAATATATGTGAGAGAATATATCAAACAAAACTGGTTTGCTGACAATATTCTCTTGGGTTCACCTAAATAAACAAGTAAATTAGTGAAGCTGAGGAAAAATAATATAAATTTCAGTAACCAGCACTAAACTGACAGCAGCCAAGACACTGAGAATTTACACAAGAAGAAAGAAGTTATGGGTAACCAATCTGCAACCTAATACCAGCCTCTGCAGAATGAAAACCCAAGCAAATAGAGCTCTAATATGTATCTTAACATCTTCATTTATCAAGGAGACCAGTATCCCAGAATTAAGTTTATGCTTCAGATCAATAAGAATCTCCTTTGAAAGATTATGCATTGTGGTACCAGTTTCTGAAGAAATGAAATATTTATCTGAAAGTATTTTGTTGTGCAATGACTAGCATCTTTGCATAGAACAGCTCCTTCAAGTATTTCCAGACACACAGAGTGAACTTAAACTTTGAAAACATATATTCACTTGACAAAGAAGTAACAGAAACATTCTTTCTGATCAACCATAGAAATTTTCTTTCACCAGATCAACTTACCTCTAGCTGTAACTTTCCACCGCCTCCCATTCCTTCCAACTCCACCAGCACTTCATGCGAATCCCCTAACAAAACACATACTTTATTTGATCATGAATAACTATTTGAAGACCCACACTTAGCTTAATCTGCCCTTCACCAGCAAGGTTGTGAACAAAATTATTAGAAAGTTCAATTTCAATAATGATTACAAAACAATACCCTTGCTCAATAATGGATGCATAATTCAGCAGCTTAAAAGCTAGGCAACCATGATGATTCATCATTTTAACATCAATGCCATGCATGAGATTCATTGAATTCTCACCATCACAGAGGCTCTCCAGATTTAAGCCTGCGTTGCCCATGCGCTTATGAGGAGTAACAAAGTTGGCATCCCAAGCTGCAATCTAACATTTAATACAGCATGTTAACAAAATTAATACATAATGTTGCTATGAAATTCATGAAATAAATATTCAAAATAAATTAATAATTAGACTAGGACTGAAGCCTACAGAATTATAACAGAATTTAAGTTCAAAACAAGGATCTGTATTATACAAATGATCTCAGTGTGGCAAAATCAAACAAATTTATAACACTCCTCAATATATGCATGTCTGTCTTTGTCTGAATTTGTCTGAACATCAGTGGTTTCTGTATTACCCATCATTACATATCAAGATAACAGCTAAATAAGGAATTAATAAATAGTGGAACTAAGAATATATACACTGCAAAATTGATAAGAGATTCAAAGAGAAGCATGTAGACCTGAAGACTTCTTGTCGCAGGCAGCTTAATGTTAATGGTAAAGTCTTCATTCCATGTTGGCTCTTTCGTCCTACAATCATCCAGTTATTAGTATATATACAAGTCTAATTCAGCTTTAAATTGACAGAAGGTGTACCCTATAAATTTGAATAAAGATGGATATCATTACGCTTAGGACTTAGGTAACTTTACTTGTCCACTCAGGGGAATGGCTTGAATGGTTAAATTAAAGTGATTGCAAACAGCTCAATTACATTATTTATTATTAAACAACATAGAAAAAAATTCAAATCTTGTTCAGCCAAAAGATGAGCAATGTAACAGAATATATACGCAATCAGATGTTTCTGAGTTTCTTTAACATCATCAAAGGAAAGCCAGCGAAACTAAAGGGACTGCCAGATATAGAGAATGACTATAGCTCACGTACCCCCATTTAACCTTACTTTTGACTACCTGACCATCCAATTCCATGATCACATAAGGATCACTTGTTCCCTGAAAGCCAGTGGAACATGTATGAGTAATATTACAACAAATGTAAAAACCAAATGAGTGACTTCTAACTTGTGAAAGTAACTTTCCATTTCAGTATAGACAAAAATTTCATAGCAATATTGAACCAATATTCAATAACTGGTTTTGATCACAGCAAATAGAAATACCAACAAAGCTGAAGGAGAATAACTTACCCAAGGATCCATGGCAGGCAGATTAAAACCCTTCTTCAACTTTATAAATAATTGGCCATCATATATCTCACGCACAAAAGAGCTGCACATAAATTAACAAAATTTAGATTTTTTACATAATTTTGCAAAATCAAGATCTCTTTCCCAGTTCATCACCGAGTTCACTTCTATCATTCTATGTATCAATTCACAAAGTATGAGCACACATAAATAACAGCATCAACTAAATGATAAGCTTGTGACTAGTGTGAAAATGGCAACATACTCAGAGAGATACACAGTCTTGCAACTTGCAGCATCAACCTCTTTTCTCCCAACACTTTCCTAATCACAAAGCGAAACAAAAAATAATCAAATAAATCACGTGGGCACAAAAATTTAAAAAAAAGATTAAGTTAAAGTTAATTACAGAAGGGTTTGTGTAAGCTTCAAATGCAAACCCAGCAAGAATAACAGCAAGATTAATATCAAACGGTGGCCTTTCATCTTGTTCTTTATCTTCAACCTTATCAATCTCAGCATCCTTTGTTTTGCAAAAACAGCAAACCGAGTAAACCTTATCCCCTTTGGTTTTATAGCTTTCTGGGCAAGTGAAGACCAACTTAACTTTCCCAGAAAATGGTTTCTGAGGGAAGTTGAGACACTGAAGCTGGTGAAACCCGGGCAAAGAGGGTAGGTAATTGGGACAGACTTGTAACTTCATGCTGTGATCTTGAAGGGAAGCCATTAGTAAAGTGAAGTGAAGTGATAGTTGCAGCGGCTGTGTAGTGCGATAAAATAAATTAAAGCATTTTAGAACAAGTATTAGTGCGCGCGCGTCTGTGTGTTATCGCACGTAATTGGAGAAGAAAAGAAGTTCTGAGAAAGATGTGGGAGACAAGTGGCTACAGCTCCTTGGTAGAAATTTAACGGCATTATGCGCGGACAGTTTACTGTTAAATCAATTTCTTTTTATTTTATTTTATTTTACTAATTTTTATTTTTTTTAATATTTTCAGTTTCTCAAGACTGAGATACTGCTATCAATTAGGGATGATAATGGGCATAACCCGCTGCGGGTTTGCCCATTAACAAATCTACACACATAAAAATTTTAAATTACTAAATCTATCCATAATTCGTAGTAGGTTTTTATTTAAAAAAAAAATCACCCGCTGTAGATTTTAAAAATTATTAAACTTACTCACAAGTCACAATCTACAATGGATTTTTTATTTAAAATCATAAATATTAGCAAATACTTTTAATAACACAAAAAAACTTTAATTACATAATTCAAACGGTAAATTTATAACAATAGCTTAAAAAAACCACATAGAATACTCAATTTTAAATTTTATCAATATAAGAGTCCGTTTGGAATTACTTTTGGGAGAATTAAAAGTGATTTTGAAAATCTAAAATATAATTTTGGTGTTTGGTAAAAAAAAATCAAAATCACTTTTATCAAAATCAGCTCCTCCTATAGTTGATTTTAAAAAGAAGAGAAGAAGTAACTTTTAGATTCTGATGAAGGAGTAGCTTTTAGATTCTGATTTTGAAAATTAACTTTATCTTTTAATACAATTCCATAAATATCCTTAAAATTATTACATAAATCCAAAAATATCCTTATTCAAATTATAAAAAAAATCAATATTTTAATAAATTTATATTGATGAATATCAATTTGTTAGTTGAATTATTATTAAATTTGTTTAACTATATTATAGATTTAGTTTTAAGATTAAAAAATAAAAAAATAGAATCAATATATTATAAATTTTATTTTTAGTAAAAATTATTATAATACACAATTAAAAAATTATATGTATATGTTTTTATATGTATAAATAAATTTTATCCTACATTATGTACATATTAGTCATTTGTTTTCTCTTAGTAGTTTAAAAGAAAAATTTACCAAACGTCCATAACTGTTTTTAAAACTCACGGTACTTCTGAAAATAAAATTTACTAAACACTTAACTGATTCTTGTTACAACTGATTATTTTTACAGCACAACTAACAATAATTATTTTAAAAGCTACAACATTCCCAAACTGGCCCTAAATAAGAAATTAAAATTTTAAAATTAAAACAACTATACAAAATTTATTAATCTAACATAAAAATATTTCTATCATAGACAAATCATCATCACTAGTATCAATGTCTTATTCCATCTTTTAATCAATATACAAATGTTATCAAGTATTAACAATATTAGCAAGTAAATTTTTATACAACCACCGTTATCAATTAATTAAACAAATAAAAACCCAATTTTAGTATGCAATCATTAAGTTCAAGTCATTGAAACAAAGCAAACAAAATCAATCAAATTAAAATAAAATAACAGTAATATTAAAATTGAAAATTATAAAATTTCTACTTATTAAAAGCTTATTATGTTTGTGTCCACATGTGTGCTGTATTGAGATAGGTTAGGTTTAGAAATTAGAAACATTAGGTTTAAGATTAGGAACTTTAATTTACATATATTTATGATTAAAATTTTTAATGTAATTTTATGATCTAAATAAAAAATATAAATAATTAAAATAAAAAATACAGGTTGGCGGATAACCATGCTGGTATCTGATGGATTTTTTTTCAATATGCGACTCACCCACAATCTGCAGTAGTTTTAATTTAAAATACCAAACCTACCCGCAACCCATAAAATTACCCACAGTGGGTGAATTTTTGTGGGGAATTTGGGAAGGTTTGTGAGTTGGCAGGTAATTTTGCCATCCCTAATAGTAATAGATTATCAAAATCACACTCGTAAAAAAATTTAAATTAGGAAATCTTCTAGCAATCGCAACGGATTTTTATTTTTTTAAAAGAGAAATTATATCTGCACTATTTTTGTTTTGTCATATGTATATCTAACTACTACAAAATTTTGACATGTTCTTTACACTATTTTTTTCTTAAAATCAACCACTTTGATACTAAAAAATATCTATTTTACCCCTAAATGAATCAAAAGATAATTTTTTCTACAAAATTTTAAAAAATAAAAAATTATAATTACAAGAATACCGCTAAATTTAATAAAATAAAAAAATATCAAAATCTAAGTTGCTAATTTTTTATAATTATAACTCCATTAAAAAATAATCATGTTAAGTTTTTGTAATTAAATTAAGTTTAGAAAAGTTTACTAAAAATTAACATGAAGAGAAAAGCTCCCTGCTCCTTATAGTTATTGTAAACTTCCTTATTAAAAAACTTCACTATATAAATTAAATGAAATTATAATTACAAAAAATTAACATAATAATTTTTCAATGAAATTATAATTATAAAAAAATTAACATCTTGGATATTGAGATTTATTTGTTTTAATAAATTCAAGAGTATTCTTATAATTATAATTTTTTATTTTTTAAAATTTTATAGAATAAAGTAGTTTTTAATTCTTTTAGTTATAAAATGATTATTTTTTCTGTATCAAAGTGATTGATTGATACAAGTTTAGAAATAAAAACGGTGCAACGAACAGATCAAAACTTTGTAATAATTAGATGTACACATGACGAAACAAAAGTGGGGGAGAGATAAAAAAAACTGCATACTGTAGTTTTTAACAATTATCAAACCCATCCGCAACTCATAGAGAACTATTTGTGGGTTTTAAAATAAAATATTAAAAAATACTATTAATAACACATAAAAAAATTAAATTATATAATTCGGACAATAAATTTATAACAACAACCTTAAAAATCTGCATGTAGTACTCAATTCTATATTTTATTAATATAAATTAGAAATTAAAATTTCAACATTAAATGATTAAAACAAATAATATAATATTTCTATTTAGGCAAATGATCATCACTAATATTAATGTCATACTCCATCTTTTAATCAATATACAAGTATTATCAACAATATTAACAGGTAAATCTTATACAACTATTGTTAACAATTAATAAACAAATAAAAACCCAACTTTTGTAAGTAATCATTAGGTTAGTAAAATAAACAAAATCAATCAATTAAAATAAAATATCAGTAATATTAAGCTTGATTATAAAATTTTGTAGTTATTAAAAGCTTATTGTGTATGCGTGTGTGAGTATATATATATAGTGAGATATGTTAAGTTTAGAAATTAAGGATTTTAACTTATATATATTTATGATTAAATTTTTAATGTAACTTTTATGATTAAAATTAAAAATATTAAGAATTAAAATAAAGAATGCGGTCAGCCGATATCTGCATAGGAATTTGATGACTTTTTTTCTTAATACCAAACCCACCACAATCCTCAACGGGTTTCAGTTTGAAATAACAAACCTGTGCATAACCTACAAAAATTCCCTGCAATAACTGAATTCATACATTCCAAGACATAGCTTATCAAGTTTTCAAATTCATACTTTCCAAGATTATAGAGTGCATACATTTGTATTATATAAATTGCGGACAGAATTTATTTCAATAAATTTATATTGAGAAGGCAATCAAATTTATTGTGAATACAATGCACCACAATGCGTAATTTTTTAATATATAAAAATAATTATGATGGTGCCGTTCCTTTGTTTTCAATAGGGATAATAGATATTGTAACTATCTATTTGATGAAGTTACAAGAGTTAAAAATACTTGTTTATCTTGTTTTTAGGGGAGTAGTGTTACCACTTAAAATTTTTATCGTAACTTTTCAACTAAAGCTTTAAGGCCTTTTTTTTTAAATAGAAAAAAGGAAGCCTAGCAAAAGGCTAAGGCAGAATCAAATGAGGGCGCACAATCCCTATACAATGATGGTATAACCAAAAATTAAGTCCCACTGGTGGGGTCTGAAAATATTGTAAACCTAAAGCCATTGTTACAGTAAGATTAGCAAGGTAATCAGCTGCAAAATTTGACTCGCGGTAGCTGTGTCTCAAGATAATCTGCCGGTCGCTGTTTAAACAATCTTTAACGCCTCCCAATAGAGAAGAATAAGCATTTATAGTATGAGTCAAGTGGCTTAAAAGTTGAGTCACACAAAGATTGTCCACTTTAATCTATAGCTTTCGAAATCCTTTCTCCCAAGCCATTTTAAGTGCCATGAAACAGCCCCCATAATTTTGTTTCTAAGTTAGAGCAGCGACCAAAGTTAATGCTGAAACCTCCATAAAAGGTACCGCAATAATCATGAACATGACCTCCAGTGCTAGCAATCCCGATCTCTTCAAAGCCTTATCCGTATTAAGCTTAAAGCATGGATAGGAAGGAGATTGCCACCAGAGCCAATTCTCGATTTTATTCGAAACTTTGTGTAGCAATGTCGGGTTTACCTTTTGAATTTATTCACAATGGTTGCACCATATTGGTCGTGCCACTAGAGATAGTATCATGAATGAATTTATTCCTCCAATACTATAATTTAGAAGTCGCCACTCGAATATACATGACCAATCCAAATGGTGATCAATGTGCCAAGCATTTTACATGTTGCACACAAGCCAATCACATAAATGAATGGAGAAAAAAGCAAGTTGAAAGATTTGTGGAACCAAAGCCTCCTATGCCCTTTTTACAAATAAGCAATCACGTAAAGCATGTAAAGCATCCTCCACATCGTGTCCATATCTCAAGCAATTTATTCTGTCAACAATATGTCTTCTACAAAGTTCCCAATGGGTCTTCAGTCTGTTATGAACAATTAGCCATATAAAGGTACAAATCCTTTGGGGACTCTTCCACCTCCAAATGGTATCCCAAATGTGAGTGTTTTCACTAGGCACCGATAGAGCCATAAACATATAGGCAGATTTCACTGTGAAAGTATCCGATCTTGACAGACCCCAATACATTTGATTGGCATCCCGATTAATCCTTGGAGGCATGGTGGCGACGATTTTAAGGCTCACGTGATTAAAGAGAAATGGAACAAATGCCACAACCATGTTCCTTCAGAGTCCAAAAATTCAGCCACTCACCTGTTCACCATTTTATGAGGATTGGACAAAGTAGAGTAGCTTGCTAGGTTATGGGAATCATCAAGCCAAATATCAAGCCAAAATCTAGTAGTTCTACCATTGCACACTGACCAACGAATCCCACTTAAAACATCTTTCCAAACACCGCCAATTGCTTTCTATAAATAAAAGCCATATTTCATAGACAACCCAACAGGAATGTTATGGAAATCAACACCATACTTGGTCGAGATAACCCGGATCTAGAAAGAATTTAGAGAAGAGACTGTTACTCCAACCAATCTTCATTAATAAATCATTGTTCATATGGCTAAGATTCTTGAACCCAAGACCTTCATAAGCAATCGGTTTGCACAACGTGTTCCAATTAATAAGATGAACCTTTTTTTTCCAGCCATGCCACCCCAGATAAAACTTCGACAAACTTGGTCAATTTTCTGATGTATGCTAATAGGGATTTTAGTAGTTTGCATAAAAAAGATGGGAAGAGCTTGGATTATAGATTTCGCAAGAGTCACCTTCCCCGCAAAAGAGAGGTGGTTTGCGCTCTAGCTTGATAAGCATTGCGCAACATATTCAAGGATTGAATAATAAGTCTTCTTATTTACCCGGGAGTAAAGAAGAGGCATTCTAAGGTACTTTCCCAAATTATCAGTTTTGGAAAACCCAAGGGAATTGTATCTCATGGGCTATGGCAGTGGGAACATTTTGAGAAAAAAAAACTTGAGTTTTACTTTCACTAACCCATTTACCCGAAGCTGCACAGAAATTATCATGGACTCCATTACTAACCAGAGCTTGATCACTAGCTTTCACTCGGAGAAGTAAGTCATCAGCAACAAATGTGTGATTGGGATGCCATTATGGGTGAGCCTGATAGGCTTCCACTTTCCTTCCCGCGCTGCTTTGCAAATAGCATGACTTAGTCTTTTTGATATATAAGACAAAAATATGAGGGGAAATAAGATCACCTTGTCTTATGCCACTCGAAGGAGTAAAACTTTCTATTAGCTCTCCGTTCCATAAAAGCTGCATACAAGTTGAGGTAATGCACTCGATTATAGCCAGGATAAACTCAAGAGGCAAGCCAACTTACACTAAAGTGTCAAAAAATGAAATCCCACAGTAAAAAATCATAAGTTTTCTGCAAGTCGACTTTGATTGCCATTTGCCCAACCTTTCCTTTATTTCTCTGCATTGAGCGAATAATTTCTTGGGCCAACACAATATTCTCCGTAATATGTCTCCCAGGAATAAAACTAGTATAAGTGGGACCAATAATTTCTTGGGCCAACACAATATTCTCCGTAATATGTCTCCCAGGAATAAAACTAGTATAAGTGGGACCAATAATGTTAGGGAGGATTTCTTTCAATCCATTGGCAATTAGCTTTATAATGGTTTTGTAAGCCACCATACAAGACTAATGGGCTAAAACATTTTGAAGGTGGTAGAACTATTAGTCTTTGGAATGAGTGCAGTGAGGGTTCTATTCAGTTCAGTGGGAATGATGTTGCCACAAAAAGTATCTTTAACAACTTTGCAAAGAGAAAGATCCACAGTGTGCCATTGGCTTTAAAAAAAATTGCATGTAGACAATCGACCCCCAGGGTTTTTAAAGGCTTCATACTGAAAACTATATCATGAATTTCAACCTCCTCAATAGATCTTGTGAGAGCTCTCAAAGTATTATCATTGATGGTTGGACATTCATTGTAAGTAGAACTTTGATGATAGTGCAATTTATCTTTAAAATAAAGTTGCTTGAAAAAAATGACTGCATGAGCTTTAAGCTCCTCCGTATCCTAAAGCCACTTACCCTCCTTATCTTTAATTATAACAGTTTTATTCTTCCTCCTCTGTTGGATAGTTTTATGGTGAAAAAAAGGAAGTGTTGTGGTCTTTTCATTGAATCCACTACTTTCTAGATTTTGGGAGTCACAAAATCTCTTCCTGGGCTAAGACTTCCTCTAATTTGCGCTTCAATGAAATCTCAAGCCGTTCAAGAAATTTAGAGCAACGGGTTTTAAGGGGTTTTTGAATGGCCCCAATCCTGGACAACAACTTTTATTTTCTCTTAAAAATATTTCCAAAGACATTAGAATTCCACTCCTTCACCTTCTTAACAAAATCATTTCCGGCTTGCACATAACCACTGCTCGTACCCCAATTTGTAGTAACAAAGTTCTAAAACTGGGAATCTGTGAGCCAAGATGACAATAATCTAAACAATTTCAAGCCCATCTGGCTATTAAAACTCTTCTCATGTCGAATAAGTAAAGGTCTGTGATCAGAATGAATTTTTGGTAGATGTAAGACTGTAACTTCTGGATAAAGACCGAACTATTCCTCATTACACAATACCTTGTCCAAACGTTCATAAAGATTACCTCGAGACTAGGTAAATGATAGACTTTTTTAATTGAGATCATACAAGCAGAGCTTATGAATCCAGCCTTTAAATAAATTACAGATTCCCATAATTGTAGATAAACCACCCTTTTTTTCAGAGTATTGCGTAACAGATGGCCCCTAGACAATATTCACAAAAATATTTTTAACCAAATCTTTCTAAAGGTGTCGTCGGACCGAGTAGGTAGGACTACTATAAACTGCTATCACCCATGAAAAAGAGTCACCATCTTCCCTAACCTTTTACATGGATAAACTGCTTGTGATTAGGTCGATTTTTATTTCAAAATTGTCGTTCCAAAGGAGATAAATTCTCCTGAGAAACCAATAGCTTTAACCCAATGCAATTTATCAAATCTGCTCTTAGCGATAAACCCATCAGCCTTACAACCACTGATTTTTGGTTCAAACAAAGTGACTAGACACAGCTGACAAGTGAAAACAAGTGTTCTGAAGGTCCGAAGAAACTCCTTCAAAGTCGCTCCTTGACAATTCCAAAACATAGAGAAGTTAAACATAATAAACACAATAAAAACTAAAAATGAAGCCTTTACACATTAAGATCATCAACGTGCTGATCAAAATCCATCTCATCGTCCTCTTCAAGAGAAACTATAGATTCACAAGAGTCGAACAGTTCATAATCTTCCTCTTTATATTCACTTTCTTCGGAGTCTTCCCCATATTTTCCATCTCAATAACCTCACCATTAAGGGGCCTACCAAATGGTCCTATCCCCTCCTACGACAAGATAAGGATTAGAATTCTTAATCCCTATAATGTTTATCGAAGGTGCCTCAATATTACGGGGAGTAATGATGACAACAGTATAATTCTTTGGGTTGGGATTAGTCAAAAACTGTCAAATAAAGGAATATTTGACAATTAAAAAGTGCCAGATATTTCTATGTCAAATATGCTTATTTGATATTTAACAAAATTGTCATTTATTTTTTGTCAATTAATAATAATAAAAATATATTTTTCACAATATAAGATTGTCAAATATGTATGACACTTAATAATAGCCATATGCATGTGACATTATTCAAAATGGTCAAATGCAAATGACTTGATAAAAATATCAAATATTATAATTTTTTTTTAAAAAAAAAAATTAAAATAGTGAAATTCCTTTTCTTGGGCTGCACATTATATATATTATAACGTTGAAACCTGGTAAAATTCAAAATTTTTCAACTAACTTCAAACACCATAATAAAGCATAGGAAACCTGAATTCATACTAACATGAACTTGCTTTGTATGTATAAATGTAAGTAATGTCTTAAGTATAAATCTAAAATAAGATGTTGTTTCTAAAACTTTACATTGAGCCCATAGTTAGCATTCCACCATCGGTCCAAAAGTTTTTCATAGTAGCGTTGTACATACAAAAGGAAAAGCTTTTCAACAAATTTCCATTAACGCAATAGATCTGATGTTTTATAACCCTTATATCCTCTTTGATTGTAAATGTGTCTTGGTCTTGAGATCTATATAACTCTGCGGCATAGCCCTACACATCAAGAAACCAAAATTATTACCATATACTACTGTTATTGTTTAAGGAAGTGGCTAAAAAAGTAAGTCATGGTTACCAATAGGGCATTGACAAATTTTGATTGAATTAACTGAGAGCTTTTATTATGAATGCAACTAGATGATATAGTTGCCTTATGCAATGAAAGCATAAGATATCTATGCACAAAGAGAAGGAAAAATCTATGCATGAAAAATATTAACAATAAACTAATGTACTTCAATTGAATCATATGCTATTTACCTGCATTACTTGTCTCTTTTGCATTTTTTTTTCAAATCAAGTCACTAACATAAGTGGTCCAATCAGAGCGAATTTCGTTGATCTCATCTTCATTATAAGTATCTTTTTCATTAAACTGATATCAAAAGACAAAAAAACTATATTTATTTGTCACTCCTTCAATTCATAGACTTCATTTTAACCACATTTTCCTGTAAAATCTGCAATAAGTTTAAGGTATGCTAATGATCTAACCTTTGCACAAAGTATACTTTGATCTGCAATAATCTCCTTCATGAATCGCATGACATAGTAGCCACATTCAACATTACTAATTTGCATAGGCACCTTAACATTATTCCATTTCAAATTAATCTTTTTCATTTGTTGTCCTTTTTGGCAAGAAACATTCGAATGCCACTATAAAAAAATACAAATCAAATATGAAATATTAAACTCAATAATTATATATATAGCAAAAACCACTAGTGTACTTATTGCTAAATATCTTTAATATACTTACACAGTTACAATTTTTTTTTATATCAACACTGATTTCATTTCTCACTGAATTCAAATAATGAACAACCATTGAAGGCAAGTCGATCACAAGCAAGATCCAATGACAACTATTAACAAATGAATAAAGAGTTAGAAAAAAATACTAATTAAAAAGTAAAACTAAGTAGATAAACAAAGATATTTAAAGCAACAAAATAACTAACCTAGGATTATATGGTAAGAAGATAAATTGTTTTGCACTCAATTCTTGGAAGCGATCAGCAAGAGTTTTTGCTTTCTATTTGAAAGTGCTCTCATCCAAAAAAGAAATAGTGCTAGGATGAATAAACCCAAACTTTTCATTAATTAGCCTGGCCTTTGTTTCAGCACAAAGATATCTAGTATATAAGAAAAAAGTGCTAGGTCAATTAAAGTGAAACAAAGATAATCGATAAAATATAAAGCATTATTGAAGTATCATAT
Organism: Atalantia buxifolia; assembly: GCA_030444775.1. NCBI lineage: Eukaryota > Viridiplantae > Streptophyta > Magnoliopsida > Sapindales > Rutaceae > Atalantia > Atalantia buxifolia. Next base: position 8,980,010 of record CM059839.1, read on the forward strand.
CTCATGTATACAACAATGCAGTTTTGTGAAAGCTCTTTCATATCAATAAGATCTTGAATTTCCTCCAAAGTGAGATATGAATGCAATTTGTAACTAAATGTGTCCTCAAAATCAACCTTAACTTGGGAACCAGGTTTCATAACTTTTTTTACCATTTTATCAAAAACTTGTATGTCAGGAGGTTTTTTAAATGTTTGCTAAACTATGGGAGAGTTTACTTCCTCATTCACCTCTAATTTTTCCTTAAAAGGCTTGATAATTGATTTAGACACCTAGAAATGCCAACATTCAAATATGATTATTACTTAAATTTTAAATAAAGAAACAAAACAAGAATTAAAGCTAGTAATATAAGCCAAGTACCATTGGGGTGTTTACTTCAGCATTCACATCTAATTTCCCCTTGGAAGGCTTTACAACTAACTTAGACACCTAGAAATTTAAGCATTCACATGTGGTTACAATTTAAATTCTCAATTAAGGAATTAAAAAAAAAACAAGTAATATATGCCGAATTCAATACCTTGTTTATTACAGCAGGTTAGGAAACAAGCTTTTCTGACCATAATATGTGTTGTCCTAACCCATCACTAACGTAAGCAAGCTCACTAGTTCGGATTGGAAAATGGGCATTTGGACTTAATATCATATCAATTACAACTAAAACATTTGGCTTCCTATACTCCAAAATAGTTCCAGTAGCAACAATGTTTTCTTTACATCCTCCAACTGACAAGTTTGATCCAAACCAAAAAAAGTAATAAGATTATTAAATATGCACTTAAAGTATAAATTCAAAAGATTAATTTACTTACTTGAGTGTTCGTACCTTATTTTTTTGCTTTTCAAAAATTGGCTCTGTTTTGTTATTTGTCTCATTAGACACATCTTGTGATCCAAATCTATTGCTACAGACATTGGAGTGTCTTGCTTTTGGTGAAGATTTTGAGAGATCATGGATAGTAGCTTTCATCTTCACTATTTGTTCATTCAACAGCCTCTTCTCCCTCTGCCAATCAGATTCTAAATTAACAGTGTAAAAGAAAGAAGATGGTTTGACTCCTCTTCCCTTCCCTGTAACATGCCCATTACGCTCAGGCTTCTTTAATGCTTGGGCCAAAATATCATTCTCACTAGATGTGGTTATAACCCCTGATTTTGCTAGTAGGGTCAACTCATCTTACAAGAATATAAGACCATTATTCATGCAACATACAAGGAATTGATGGAAAATTGCTCAAAGAATATTATACTTACAATTGTATCCACAACAGGTATCACAACCGGATGATATCCACCATTTGGGTTTCGACGAGCCCTTTTCCATGCTACACTTCTATCTACTTTCAAATTGGGACTTCCACATTCTTTTTTCTAATTCCAATCGCAATGTGACAAATGTTAAACATACATCAAGTGCTAAAAATAATTATAATTTTTATAAAAAAAATACTTACTATTTCTTCTTCTAATCTATTATAACCTTTTCGACCAAGGTGATGATTGTAAAGATTTAGTGCTCTTCTTTCTTTTTAAAGGCCACTAAGTGTCTAATGCATATCATATATATGTTTATTAGCATTGACATAAATAAAATATAAAAAAATAATGTTCACAATAATAAAAAAAGATTACCTTAAATTCTTTAGATAATCGATCATTAACAAATGCATCCCAATGACCTTTTTGTATGAAAGAGTACAATAGTGGTGGGTTACGCAAACGATTTGAATGGGCTTTGTACTTTTTTACATGTCATGTGAGATTATATATAAAAGAACGAAATGAACTTCCAGCAATTTGCAAAAATTGTCTTTTAAATCGATCATCCACATTAAACGAACTCTGTAAGACATGAAATATAAAGACAGTTTAAAAAAATTTCTCATGCCTTTTGCAAAATGCATAATATGTTTATAAAGCATACCTGAATGTATTCCCATATTTTTTCTTTTGAATCTTTTGGTACTTTTCGCCAATCCATGAAAAGAATGGAAACTAATGTCTTAGTGACAACACCAATTGTACTAATAACATTATGTCTCTCTTCACCCACCAATTGTCCATCGCTATTAAATATAACTCTCTCTCTCTCTCTCTTCCCATCACTATAATTCTTAGTAACACCCTCCATCTTGACAATTCTTCTAGTCTTATGTATCTTCCTATTAGTATCAATGTCTTCTAAATCAAGATCTTCTACATTAGCATCAACATCATCTATATCATCCACGGACATAAATCATTATCATATTCCTCCATGGTCATAATCCTGCAAAAGTACGATGCAATATTAAGTACTCATTTGTCACATATCAATAGATAATTTAACTATTAGGACATCATTAACTATAATTAATTTAAATAAGCAAAGAAGTGAAATCATTAAAATTCAGAAACAATAAACTACATACTTACTTTACAACACAAACAATTAAGCTTTCCTAATTGTTTTATTATGAATCCAGATCCTCTCACCATCATCACGTTTGTAATTCTTGCTGTCCTTCTCCTCTTTCTCAAAATTTTCAGGATTTGGCATCATTTTAGGGAAAGGGTGAAGTTCCACATTATGTCCTAAATCCATATCACGTTGAGGATGCATGTAAACTTTTTCTGCAGTAAATCGTAGAACTGACCACCTTAGATCTAGTTAGTCAGTTACATAAAATACTTGCTTTGCTTGTGAGGCTAGAATAGAACGATCTGATTTATGACCTATACGATTAAGGTCAACTAAGATTGTCCCAAGCTCATCAACTTTAACACCACTATGACTCTCAACCCAATCGCCTTTAAATATGGGAATTTGGATCATGTGATAGTCGAGTACCCATATCTCTTTAATGACTCCATAGTAAGGCATTTCTTTAAAAATAGGATTCTTGTCCTTGGCACTTGCAATTTGCTCTATTTCAGCTACAAGAGTCACTCCACTGTTTTGAGTGGTTTTATCATTATCATGATCTTTTATGTGAAAACGGTAATTATTAATAAGATAACCAGGATATGAGAATGCATGAGGGCGAGGTCCTTGTGCTAGCCATTTTAATAAAGATGATTTGGATGACTGATTATCGTTACCATTTGAAACCTATAAAATTTAGAAAAGAAAATAGTTGAAATTATGCCTATACATAACATTTTATAGAAATTTCGGGACTAAAAGGAAATAGTTTATTAAACCTTTTCTTGTAACCAATAAATGAAGTTTCGAGCATGTTCATCTCGTAACCACTTCTTGTTTTTAGATTGGCAAGGATAATTCGATTTCAACCATGTCATATGCATCCTAAGATTAAGATTCATAATAAAACGAATATATTAGTGATGAATCTACCATGTTTTAATAAAGTTAAGATAAGAAAACTTACTCAATGTAAGGTTGAACTGCTTGTGTGTTTCGCAGAATATAATGGTGTGCTTGCTTCCATTCATCACGATAAATATCAATTAAACGACCACCAGGAAGCGGACCCTCAGTTTCTATATTATTCGTCCTTGTAATTGGAATTCCAATTGGATCCACATTGGGTAAGATTCATGAGATTAAGATTAAGATTCATAATAAAACAAATATATGAGTGATGAATCTTCCATGTTTTAATAAAGTTAAGATAAGAAAACTTACTCAATGTAACGTTTAATTGCTTGTGTGTTCCGCAAAATATAATGGTGTGCTTGTTTCCATTCGTCACAATCAATATCAATTAAACGACCACCAGGAAGTGGACCCTCAGTTTCTATATTATTCGTCCTTGTAATTGGAATTCCAATTGGATCCACATTGGGTAAATATTCTGTGCAAAATTCAATTGCCTCCTCTACAATGTAACATTCAGCAATACAACCTTCGTGACGATTTTTATTCCGCATATACCCTTTTAGATCTTTTAAAAATCTTTCAAAGGGATACATCCATCTAAGATATATAGGCCCACATAATCTGACTTCTCTAACAAGATGCACAGTTAAATGAATCATGATATGAAAAAATTCAGGAAGGAAATACATTCCAAATAAATTAATTGTGACGACAAGATCCTTTTGTATTTGGTTTAACTTCTTTACATCCACAACTTTGCTACAAAGATCATTGAAGAAAAAGTAAAGTCTAGTGATGGCATATCTAACATGTTTTGGCAAAATTCCTCGAATAGCCGATGGTAGAAGTTGTTGCATCAAAGCATGAAAATCATGAGATTTCAACCCAATAAGCTTTAAATCACTCATTGATACAAGATTTTTAAAGTTTGAATAGTACCCTTCAGGAACCTTCAGATTAAATAATGTTTCGCAAAACATTACTTTTTCCGCTCTAGTCAAGGAATAACATGCAGCAGGTAAATAAGTGTGATTCCCTTTAACAACAAGTTCTAATTCTTTTCTAATATTGAAATCAACAAGGTCCAACCGAGAATTAAGTCAATCTTTTGCTTTTCCTGGAATGTTCAATAATGTATCATATATACTTTCGCACACATTTTTTTCAATATGCATTACATCTAACATATGGCAAACATGTAAATGTTTCCAATACTCGAGAGAAAAAATATTGATTTCTTTTTCTAGCAAGTTTTTTCATCAAAATCTAATTTTTTACGCTTTCTATTTTTCTTCCCCATGAGTTTTGAATCCCTTCAACCTTTCTTAATGTTTCTTACCACTTAACGGCTTAAAAGGAAAGTCTATTTCTAGTTTACCATCAAAAGCCTTTGTTAAATCTCGAAACAAGTGAGATTCTGGGAGATATCGCCTATGGCGCATGTACACATTTTTCTTCCCATGCTTAAGTCTACAGGACTGTGTATCTTCCCCATATATAGGAAATGCAAAATAAGATCACAATTTTACTAATTAAGCAACTAGAGTGTGTCTAATGTAGTTTCTACTACTGTATCTTTGTGATTGTTTGTCAAGAATCTAATAGATGTTACAAATAAAATAAATTGATTCTTTCAAAATTGAGAATGAAAGTGAAAATTATTTGTACGTTCTTTGTTTGTTGAACGAGAATAGATATAAGACTTAGTATCAATTAAAAATACAATTAATTCAAGTATAACACTAAAATTATCAAACTAGAAAGAGAGAATTAAAAAAATTATCAAAATTAAAAGAAAAAATACTTGAAATTCAAGAAGCAAATGAAGCTGAAGCAAGCTGAACTTCTTCGTGGGTTCTTCGAGAGAGAGAATGGAGATGAAATTTGAAATTGAGTGATTGATGAAAAAATGAGAGGTGACTGTCATTTATAATGAGAATGAAAATGTATGAAACATACCAAATTGAAGCAATAATCACTTCTTAGAGTGAGTTTATAGACTCAATAAATAAAAATCTCATTAATTAATAAAAATCAATAACATTACTTCTAATCTGCAAGCAATTTGAAAATAATTGCAGTCCTGTAATTTTCCTTTGTTAAAATGTATTAAACAGACCAAATTGAAGCTAAGTGCATTACGTTAATATTATTACGAGAAACATCTTAATAAGATGCTTGTTAAAAACAAAAATAATCTTTTAAAGAGACATTTCATCAAACAAGTAATGTGCATTCAAATAGCAGAACATATACGACACCTAGAATCAATTAAATCAACCCTAGATTGTTTAAAAATACAAATAATTCAACTATAACCCTAAAATTATCAAACCAGAAAGAGAGAAGTAGAAAAAAAAATTATTAAAATTAAAGGAAACAATACCTGAAATTCGAGAACCAAATGAGGCTAAAGCAAGCTGAAATTCTTTGTGCGTTCTTCTTCGAGAAAGGATGGAGATGAAATTTGAAATTGAGTGATTGATAAAAAATGCGAAGTGATTATTGAAAAGAAAGTAAGGGGAACGAGTTTGAATTTTCTTAAAAGAAACAAATATGTTCTAAGAACGAAACAAAGGCAGTATAGTGCGTTTTTTTTGTTTTTTTTCTTAAGTCAATAACAGGAAAAGGTAAATGGTAATTATTCAATAAATATATAATATATTTGCCACTTATTTGGTAAAACGTTATAAGTATTTGACGTTTAATTAAATTGTCATTTATATTTGACAATTACTCAATTTTTCACAAAATGTCATATATATTTGATATTTCTTAAAAATTGTCAAATAAAAAATGTCAAGTATTCTGTTTTTTCTTGTAGTGATTGAGATGGTTATAAAAAGCTACAAAAGGAAGATGAGCTCGATGTGAAGACTTTTCCTAAAGAGGTACAATCATTGTTAGTTCAGTTCGCTGATATTACACCATTAGAGATGTCAAATGGGCTACCGCTATTGTGAGATACACATTATCATATAGAGTTAGCTCCTGGTGTGAGTTTACCTAAATTGCTCCCACTATCATATGAGCCTTTACAAGCATGCGATTTTGCAAGGACATATTGAAAAGTTGTTGGAGAAGGGGTTTAATCGTGAAAGTATGAGTCTATATGCTATAACAACTTTGTTAGTGCCAAAGTAAGATGGGAGTTGACATATGAGTATGGACAACAGGCGGTTAATTAAATTATAGTGAAATATCATTTTCCTATTTTGAAGTTTCAAGATTTGCTAGATTAGCTAGATGGTGCTTAGGTTTTCTCGAAGATAGACTTGCGCAATGGGTATCATCAGATTCGAATTAGACCTGGAGATGAATTGGAGATAATGTTCAAGACAAAAGAAGGGTTGTCTAAATGGTTTGTGATACCATTTGGGTTGTCTAGCGCACCAAGTACTTTTATACACTTGATGAATTAGGTTCTTAAGACTTTTTCTTGTAAATTTATTATGGTATATTTTGATGATATCTTGATTTATTCCGTTGATGTCTTAACACATTAGAGCATTTGAGAATAATTATGAAGGTGTTGTGAAAAAATAAGGTTTATGTTAATCTAAAGAAGCATAGCTTTTTACAGAGTAATATAGAGTTTTTGGATTTTATAGTTGGTGTAGATAGAATTAGAGCTATTGAGTAAAAGATACAAGTCATTGGAGAATGGCTTATGCCTGAGACTATGGGTGATGTTAAGAGTTTTCATGGGCTGGCAACGTTTTATAGGAGATTCATTCGAGATTTTAGCATGATCGTTGCACCTATTAAAGAGTGCTCGAAGAAAGAGAAGTTCAAATGGGGAGAAAAATAGGAGGCGAGTTTTACTTTACTAAAAAAGAAGTTATCTACTAATCATGTGTTAACTTTGCCAAACTTTGACAAGTTGTTTGAGGTCAAAAGTGATGCTTTTGGCAATGCTATTATGGCTGTTCTTTCCCAGGAAAGGCGACCAATTAAGTATATGAGTGAGAAGTTGAATAAAGTAAGAGTTTTATGCTATTTTTAAGGTGCTGAAGTCATAAGAGCATTATCTGATCCAGAAAGAATTCATGCTTTACAATGATCATCAAGTCTTGAACTACTTTAATAGCCAGTAAAGCCTGAGGAAGATGCATACAAGATGAGCAAGCTATATGCAAAAGTTCACTTTTGTTGTAAAGCGTAAGTCTAGGTAGTAGAATAAGTTAATAGATGTACTCAGCAGGTGAGCAACTTTACTAGTAACTCTAGTCAATGAAGTTATTGGTTTTAAGTGCTTGAAGAAGTTTTACAATGAAGATGAAGACTTTGGGCATATTTGGGTTCGTTATATCAACCATCGAAATACAGAGGCTTTCTTAATTCAAGATGGATATATATTCAGAGTTAATTAGTTTTACATGCCTTAAAGCTCTTTAAGGGAGCATATCATCTATGAGTTGCATGAAAGAGGACTGAATAGACATATTAGACAAAATAAGACCAAGGCACTTGCGAAAGAGTGTTATTATAAACCGCTATTGAATAGAGATGTGCGAAAGATTGTGCAGAGGTGTTGGGTATGCCAAAAATGTAAGGGACACCCACAGAATACGAGTTTATACTTGCCATTACCTGTTCCAAAAATATTTAGTTGGATTTATCCATAGATTTTGTGTTAGGATTGCTGTGCACAAGGACAGATTGAGACTCTATATTGGTGGTGATAGATAAGTTTTCGCAGATAAAGCATTTTGTTACTTGTAGGAGACCAAAGATGTTACTTCAGTTGTGTATCTATTCTTTTGAGAAGTGGTGCGTTTGCACGATGTTCTAAATACTATCGTTTCTGACAGAGATGTGAAGTTCATCAGTAAGTCTTTGTGTTATCTCTGAAATAAGTTTAGCACATTGTTGTAGTTTAGTAGTGCTTTTCATCTGTAAACAGACGGTCACACAAAGGCAATCAATTGCACTTTGGGCAGTATGTTATAGTGTGCTTGTGGTGACAACCAACAAAACTAGGAATTCGCCTTGCCTCAGGTCGAGTTTGCTTACAAGAGTATGGTAAACTGATCTACTGGGAAGACCCCTTTTGAGATTGTCTACACTTGTTCCCCATGCCATGTCTGTGATCTGGCTATCATGCATACGGCAGACAAACAACGATGACAATGCTAAGTACATAACTGAAGCAAACAAACACTGATGTAAGAAGGTGTTTCAGGAAGGATATTTGGGGATGGCATACTTGCAACGTAGTCGTTTCTCTGATATTCGTGCCAAGTTGGAAAAGCGGAGGTATATTCCATTTTATGTGGCATGGAGGATTAATGATAATGCTTATGTGCTTCAGCGGCTGATAATTAGAATATCTTTCACACTTTCAACGTAACTAACCTACTCTTATATCATCTAGATAATGAGCAGTTGTATCAGCTTAACTCGAGGATGAGTTCTTTTCCAAGTAAAAGGGATTGATGTAAGATGGTTGTGTATTACAAACGGGATACCTTCAGGAGGGCATAACTTGGGTTACAGGTGTCTATCTTTTTGCGTATAATATACTATTTCCAAGCTTGTGACGAGACGAATATAAGCTATAACACCTTGCGCTATTCTGACACATGGTCAAACAAAAAATTGCCTTTCTTTTCTAGTCATTGTTTAGTTTTAAGATTTTTTTTCTTATTTTTCCTAATTCTTCTCAGATTTTTTTTCTTTTTTTAAAATTCATATTTGAGTGTCATTTGTTTTCCTTTTCTTGTTTTGATTAGGAGAATTTTGTTATAAAATAATATTTTGGATTTGTCAATTTTAGTAAATTCGCGTTATTTAGGGCTATTATATAAAGAGATCTAAAACTCTAGTTTTGTATTATTCAGAATTATTCAAATAACTTCCTTATTCAAAATTTTTATTTCAAATATCTTCAACCCTTTCACACTTCCGTTCCGTCAGAAATTCATTATTTCTTCTAATTGAGTACTTTTCTCACTTTGTGTAATTTTTTGTGTTTTAAAAAAAGGAAAAGGCATGTCTAAATATTATTAAACATTCTCCAAAAAGTTAATTTAAACTTATATCTATTTTGATCATTATATAATAAAATGACACATTTGTAATAAAATTTATCAAATGTATGTACGCCGCTTTTTAAACTCAAAGCAACCACAATAGTATAGTTTACCAAACAGTAAGGTGTTTTTTTTTTTAATCAGCAGCTTATCACATATGCACAACTGATGCAACTTATTTAATCAGCAATTGCAAAATAAATTAGCCCTAAATTGGATGTGGATAAATTTTTCTCCATTAATATGAGTGAAATATATATTTTCTAATATTATTTAAGGGTAAGATGTTATTTTGTACGGTAAATTTCTTATTGTAAATATCAATAAAAATTCTGATTATATAATATATCAGTACCTCAAAAAAAAAGTATACATCACGGAAAAAATTAAGATCTAAGGTGGTATTTGGTTTTAAGAAAGAGAGGGAGAGGAGAAGAGAGGAAAGTGGAAGAAAGAAGAGGAGAGTATATTGAAATTCTTTTCTTATGTTTGATTTGTTATAAAATTATACAAATAAAGGAAATGTCTTAACTTTTATTTGGACAATTTCACCCTTTAGTGTCAAACTTTTAATATTTATCATAAATATAATAAAAAATTAAACAATAAATTTATTTAATATATTATATAAATAACTAATAAAAAATTATTTTAAGTAGTATAATTATATTTATAATTAAACTCTATTTAAAAAGTTTAGTAACATAATTTTATTTTAAAATTAGTTTAATTTAATTTATTTCTAAATAAATTATGACATAATACAAATATTTTCTTAATTAATATATTATAACTTTAAAATTTTATTTGAACAACAAAAAAAATAGAGTTGCCGCCGCCGGAGCTGCCACGTCTCGCAGCCGGCCACCACTGCACCATGTCATTTCAACTCACAAATTACATGACAATTATCAGAACTTGACGATCTATGGATTGAAACAACTTATTTGGGCAAAAAACTTGATGTTTGTCCGGATCTGAGATAGTTAGAAAGTTTTCAAATTTCTATTAACCGAATTTGAGGAAGATAAATCCATTTTTTCACTTGCGTGATGGTCAAATGACATTTCTCGTCGGTTGGCGACCCCAACGATATATGCAGTGACGTCTCAGTCGCGACTGTTGGCGACGGCAGTGGCGATCCGGCGACTATTAAATTTGTATTTCTATTTTTAAAATTAATTAAATAAATAAAGTAATTTTATTAATTACTTAACTTTTACTATTACAAAATTATTTATTTACAATATTAAATTAATAAAATAAAATTATAAATAATAATTATTTGATAATATTAAACAAGTTAAAAAAAAATTAAAAGGGTAATTTTAGATGTTTTGGCTTCCAATAAAGGAGGAATTCAAATTTATCACTCTTTGGTGTGGAATCTAAGTTACACATTATGATATATATTAAATTCTAATAGAAATTAAATTCTTATAAATTATGGTAAATCAAACAAAAGTATTTAAATTACTTCCCCTTTCCCCTTTCTCTCCTTCCAACCAAACACCACCTAAAATAAACTTGCCCAAAGTAGTCTTTTGATTTGATAGTAGTGGCTGATTCATTGAATTCAATTTACCTTAAGGCAATCATCTTTTGGACCAAAAGCTTCATCCACCTCCTCCTGTCCAGCAAGACTGCCAGAGCAAACTGACAAGCACCTTCACTAATACAATTATTGCTCAAGTATATGTGCAGTGGCCTATTGATAGTACGAAGTCTCCATGCCAATATGCTATAGAAGATAAGCAACCATCTGGTACACATAGAATTAATCAAAAAGCGAAGTTACCCGTGCCTTCAAAAGAAAGTAGAATCAGCCTTTCATATATATATATATATATGTACATAATTTGAATTTCTCAAAATAAGCTTATATAATTTGAATTTCTCAGAATAAGCTTACTAAATCCAAATCCTACTTCATGAGACAAACTTTACAAAGCCTGACAAGCTCCTTGCCTAGATGCAGCTCGGAAGTAAGAGCAAGTTTCACGAGCGTTTCTTCTCTTTCTTCTCATAAGATTGAAACATCACCACTGTTATAGAATTTTCAACAACAATAAGAATACGAAATTATTGTGTAAGATAAAGTGAGATTTTCATTTTGTTCAAGTTACCAAACAAGTCATATCCCAGTGCCCCCTCTAGAGTTGCTTCAAAGTGGTACGGGGTGCTAAGACATGATAGCTATAGTAATTAATTGGAAACTTAAATATATACCTAAAGAAACAGCGAACAGCTTCACAGACTTTATTCTCTTTCAAAAATTCATGTAATCTGCGTAGTGCTTGAGTTGGAAGGCAACATCGTTGAAGGCCGCACTAGTCATCATCACTATCTTGTAATATTTTCTCCTTTTGTGCTTCCGTGATGGTAAGCACACGCTTAAGAAAGGGCATTATTGAAATAAAAAATCAATAAAACTTACTCAAAATATCTGGATAAGTGTACGCTCAACTAATTATCCGATTTGATTAAAAAAGTCGAGAATTTTTGTCATGGGACTTAATCATTATGGTTCAATTAATGTCAAATATTCTTAACTTGTTACCAAATTTATATGAAAGAAGTCAGAAATTATTCAGAAAACTTTATTGGTTGTGGTTCAATTAAAATTGAGTATACTCGACTCGTTATCCGTTTTAATTGAGGATATTTTTGTATTTGCTCTGATCTTTTAAGAATGTAAGCATACAATTAAAGAATGCAATGGTTTGCCAACAAGTGGTTGGATCAGATGGCAAATGATTCTCCTTAAGTGGCTTGACTAGGTTTACTCCCTAATTTAAGTCGCAGGAAGATCGTCCTTGTCAGGAGATCCATTCTCGCCCACGGGTTAATGGATTAGTTGGGATTCAGTGTGGTATTCAGATACTGGGTGATTTAGAATAAAAAAAGAAAAAGAAAAAAGAATGCAATGGTTTAAAGCATGTTTAGGGTATTTTCGGGGTAATGGGGTATAGCCACCCCAATTGTAATGGGTGGGCTTGGATGGTCCCTCTCGACCAGGCCCCAGCACGCGTCCATCATAACTCCTTCCACCCCGCGCTCTGCAACTCCCTGAGGCTCTCGTCCATCGCCTTCTTTGTATTCACAGTATTCGACGTCCAGCGGCATCACGAACACGGGCACCGCATTCCCCTTACCCTGCGCGCCGCCCTCCTTGCCGCCAACCTACTCTTGGAACTCCATCACCTCCTCCCCCGTCGGAGACTCTGTCGCGAATGTGCGGCACTCCACTGACAGTTCTGCTCGGATGCTCGACATTACTGGCCACCAACAGGTGCTCATTGGTGGCGATATTGTGTCCTTTAAATCTGGTTTTTGGATCGCACAGCGCAAATCTTTTGACACCGGTTTCCATTCCGCCGACGCATTCACCGTCAAATGATTGTCAAGTACGTGAGAACTGTTACTAGCTTTAACAGAAACTCAACCCCAACTGCTTTCTCATTCACTCGAATACACACCATAGCAAATCAACTGAAGAAATGCTCCAGTGTTAAAGAACTGGAATGTGTATATGCCACCATGGTCAAGACCAATGCTAACCAAGACTGTTTCCTTGCTAATCAATTTGTCAGCTTTTGTACGAGTAGGTTCCACCGTACGGATTACGCTATTTTAGCCTTTACCCAGATGCAAGAACCCAATGTTTTTGTGTATAATGCACTTATCAGAGGCTTAGTTCACTGTGGTCACCCACATCAGGCTATTGTATTTTATTTACATATGTTGAGAGCTGAAGTTTTGCCCTCAAGTTACACTTTTTCATCCTTGATTAAGGCTTGCTCACTGTTGTTGGATATCTGTTCTGGAGAAGCTGTGCATGGGCAGGTTTGGAAGAATGGATTCAGTTCCCATGTGTTTGTGCAAACTGCTTTGGTTGATTATTACTCGAATTCAAATAAATTTTTCGAATCCAGTAGGGTGTTTGATGAAATGCCTCAAAGAGATATTTTTTCATGGACTACAATGGTTTTAGCCCATGCTCGAGCTGGGGATTTATGTTCTGCAAGGAGATTGTTTGATGAGATGCCTGAAAGGAATATCGCCACATGGAACACTATGATTGATGCATATGCAAGATTGGGCAATGTTGGGGCTGCTGAGTTATTATTTAACAAAATGCCGGCAAGGGATATAATTTCATGGACTACTATGGTCACTTGTTATTCTCAGAATAAGCAATTTAGAGAAGCATTGGATGCTTTTAATGAGATGAAGAAGAGTGGGATTAGCCCTGATCAAGTTACCATGGCTACTGTTTTATCTGCTTGTGCCCATCTCGGGGCCCTTGATTTAGGGAGAGAAATACATCTTTATGTAATGCAAATTGGATTTGATATTGATGTTTATATTGGGTCTGCGTTGATTGATATGTATGCAAAGTGCGGGAGCTTAGATAGATCCCTTTTAGTTTTCTTCAAGTTGCGAGAGAAGAACCTCTTCTGTTGGAATTCGATTATTGAAGGTCTTGCAGTCCATAGTTTTGCGCATGAAGCACTGGCTATGTTCGATAGAATGATATATGAAAATGTCGAACCAAATGGGGTCACTTTCATTAGTGTTCTAAGTGCATGCACACATGCAGGGCTTGTTGAAGAGGGTCGCAGGAGGTTTCTGAGCATGACCTGTGAGTATTCCATAACTCCTGAAGTCAAGCACTATGGATGCATGGTTGATCTTTTGAGCAAAGCTGGCTTACTTGAAGATGCCTTAGAACTAATAAGAAGCGGTAAATTTCAACCAAATGCAGTTATTTGGGGTGCCTTATTGGGTGGGTGTAAGCTTCATAGAAACTTGGAGATTGCTCAAATCGCTGTTAATGAGTTGATGGTTTTGGAGCCAAACAATAGCGGGTACTGCAGTCTTTTGCTTAACATGTACGCTGAAGTGAGCCGATGGGCTGAGGTCACCAAAATTAGGGTTTCCATGAAAGAACTGAGGATTGAAAAGAGATGTCCTGGTTCAAGTTGGATTGAAATGGAAAGGAAGGTTTATCAGTTTGCGGCCTCTGATAAATCTCACCCAGCCTCCGATGAAATTTACTCATCACTTTCTAAATTAGATGGGCAGCTAAAGCTAGCCAGCTATGTACCTGAACTCGAGGCTATGTTATAGCAGTACAATGTTCATCAATTCAAGATATGCCTTTAGAGGAGGTAACTAACTCTACTTTTTTAGGGGATGCATTGATGTCAAACTTGCTTGAGTTGAAGGATAGTGATTAATATTTACCAATTAGTTTGATAATTATTTTGCTGATGTAACAGTTTGATTATTACTCGAATGTTTCAATGGTCCACATAGCAATGTTGGCCAAAGCCACTCCCTCTCATAGCAGTGTGGGGGTTCGAACCGCTTGTCTCCCACATTTTTCTCAAAGCTTCTTTCCTTCTCCAATTACATGCTAACATGTTTTAATTTATTTTATTGCATTACACAACTGCTGCCACTATCACTTCACTTTACTTTACTAATGGCTTCCCTACAAGTTCACAGCATAAAGTTACAATTCTGTCCCATTCACATTTCCTCTTTTGCAGGCTTCACTGCTTTCAGTGTCTCAACTTCCTCAGAAACCATTTTCTGGGAAAGTTGAGTTGGTCTTCACTTGCCCACGAAGCTATCAAAGCAAAGGGGATAAGGGTTATTCAGTTTGCTGCTTTTGCAAAACAAAGGATGCTGAGATTGATAAGATTGAAGATAAAGAACAAGATGAAAGGCCACCATTTGATATTAATCTTGCTGTCATTCTTGCTGGGTTTGCATTTGAAGCTTACACAACCCCACCTGTAGTTAAATTTAACTTAATTTTTTTAAAATATTTTTGTGCCCATGTGATTTATTTGGTTGTTTTGTGTTTTGCTTTGTGATTAGGAAAGTGTTGGGAGGAAAGAGGTTGATGTTGCAGGTTGCCAGACTGTATCTCTCTGAGTATGTTACCATTTTCACTCTAATGATTTTGTTTTTCTAATCTGTTTGAATGATGAGTAGCAATAACTGTCCATGCTGTTATTTATGTGTGCTCATGGGCTGTGAATGAACACATAGAAAGGTAGAGATGAACTCGGTAATGAACTGGGAAACAGATCGTGATTTTGCAAAATGATGTAAAAATCCAAATTTTGTTAATTTATGTGCAGGTCTTCTGCACATGAGATTTATGATGGCCAATTATTTATAAAGTTGGAGAAGTGTTTTAATCTCCCTGCCATGGATCCTCGGGTGAGTTATTCTTTTTCAGCTTTGTTGGTATTTCTATTTGCTGTGATCAAAACCTATTATTAAAATATTGGTTCAATATGCTTATGAAATTTTGTCTCTTCTGAAATGGAAAGTTATTTCAGAAGTTAGAATTCACTCATTTAGTTTTTATTTCTGTTGTAAGATTACTCATACATGTTCTATTGGCTTTCTGGGAACGAGTGATCCTTATGTGGTCATGGAATTGGATGGTCAGGTAGTCAAAAGTAAGGTTAAATGGGGGCATATAAGTTATAGTCACTCTCTATATCTGGCAGTCTCTTTACTTTTGCTGGCTTTCCTATGTTGATGTTACAGAAATTCAGGAACATCTGATTATATATTCTGTTACATTGCTTGTCTTTTGGCAGAACAAGATTAGAGTTTATTTCTAAATTGTTTAATGATAAATAATGTAATTGAGCTGTTTGTAATCACTTTAGTTTAACCATTCGGACCATTCCCCTGATTGGACCAATAAAGTTTCCTAACCATAATGATATTCATCTTTATTCAAATTTATGGGTTACTCCTTCTGTCAATTCAAAGCTGAATTGGACTTATATATACTAATAACTGGATGATTGTAGGATGAAGGAGCCGACATGGAATGAAGTCCTAACTATTAACATTGAGATGCCTGCGACAAGAAGCCTTCAGGTCAACATGCGAACTCAACTAATATTAAAGCCATGTTTTTTATCTTTCTTGTTTTCCAAAAAACCCAAGTGGACAGCTAAACTTCTGAGACCGAGGCTGCTCCTGGGCCTTGTGTTAGGAAATTGAGCTTCCTCCCAAGATCACTCTAAGTAATTTATCAAGTAATAAAATAATAAAAAAATTAAATAGAGAATATACTAATCACACAATACAAAATTTTGCTGGCTTTCCTATGTTGATGTTACAGAAATTCAGGAACATCTGATTATATATTCTGTTACATTGCTTGTCTTTTGGCAGAACAAGATTAGAGTTTATTTCTAAATTGTTTAATGATAAATAATGTAATTGAGCTGTTTGTAATCACTTTAGTTTAACCATTCGGACCATTCCCCTGATTGGACCAATAAAGTTTCCTAACCATAATGATATTCATCTTTATTCAAATTTATGGGTTACTCCTTCTGTCAATTCAAAGCTGAATTGGACTTATATATACTAATAACTGGATGATTGTAGGATGAAGGAGCCGACATGGAATGAAGTCCTAACTATTAACATTGAGATGCCTGCGACAAGAAGCCTTCAGGTCAACATGCGAACTCAACTAATATTAAAGCCATGTTTTTTATCTTTCTTGTTTTCCAAAAAAACCCAAGTGGACAGCTAAACTTCTGAGACCGAGGCTGCTCCTGGGCCTTGTGTTAGGAAATTGAGCTTCCTCCCAAGATCACTCTAAGTAATTTATCAAGTAATAAAATAATAAAAAAATTAAATAGAGAATATATTAATCACACAATATAAAATTTACGTAAAAGTCTCTAAATTCAAAAACAAACTACAGTCGTTGTCAAAAGACAACTAAAGAAAAAATATTCTTTATGTGAAAAATTTTTACAATTATTTTCCCAAAAATAATTTTTTCAAACCTAAACTCTAAATTTATAATCCCAAAAAATATCCTTTAATAAAATAAACTCGTAATACTCATATTGAGGAGACAAATACTCCTAGAATATATTTACATATTTAAGAATATCTCTCCTCTCAATTTAGATTGCTTCTCTTCATGGCCAACATTTCATGTCCATTTTCTTGAGCAATGCCGAAGGTCATTGCCACTCATTTCTCATCAAATGACATTCTAATTTATAGCCAAACTATCACAGTAAAAAACTAAGAAGTCGGCAGCAACTTTCTTCTTTTTTGACAAGTTCATCCTGCGGTTCCAAATTGGTACCTTCCAAGTTGCTTGTCAAAGTTTCCAGCCACCAATCTGAATGCAATCCATGTGTTCCCATTTGACTTTTCCTTTTTTTTTAATCAATTTCAACACCTGAGGCTGAGCGTCATGAGCTAGAGATGCGGCAGCCACGGAGAACCCTGCGTCTTCGCCAGCAAAGGACGGACCAAGCTGACCGACGATCTTTTGCGCGAAGCCTTGGGATTGACAAGATGAGAATGCGCTAAAGGGAGCCGCCGGTTGAGCCAGCTGATGATGAGGATGTTGAGTGGCTGCTGAGGTGGTGTCGCTAGAAACGGCTCGGCTAAGGGTGGCAAGTCGGTTAAATCTCCTCATCGTTGACAAAATCGTGCTTGCTATATTTGTTTTTCGCTTAATTTTGCTGCAAAACGCAAAATGTGGAGGTTGAGTTAGTTTGGGGTTTGTAATTGATCAGGCAGGGTTCCGAAAGGATTGACACATCTTAATGTTTAGACAAGTGATAAAAATTTTTCCATTCTTTCAAAAAAAGATACTCAAACCTCATTTATTAACGGAATTTAAAACAATAATTTTAATTTTAATTTACAATTATTGTTATATCCTTCTAGCACATGAAAAAATAATTGGTCATCGTATAATTTGTCTATATTTATTAATAAAACTACGAATATACCCTCATTGCTAAATTTCTCTCTTTAAAATTTTAATCAAATTTTCTCTTCAAGTCAAATAAATTTAATCAATTACTCAAGAATAAAAATAAATAAATTTGGTTATTAATACCATAAGAATAATAATTCTCCACATGCCAACCATTTAAACTTGTATGATCAACAAAATAAAAATAAAGGGGTGGTTACAACAATAGTTACAAAATCTTAATTGTATTAAATAACATATCGAATAGACATAAAAACCACCAGTCTAGTAAACATAACAAAAAATTCTTATATCATAATATTGTATCAAATTGGTATTGGTAAACATTACAACAATAACCATAATATTTTTTTAAAAAAAAATTAATATATTCACAAATTTATATGACAACTCTGGCTACCATCCTGTGAGCTTCCTCTCATAAGTTGCGTGGTTGTTGTTGTATGATTAGTGTATAAACTTTTTTTTTAATATAGCAACCTAAATAATAATAAAAAAGGCTTACCTAAGGGGTGTTGAGTGGAATCAACTGGCACATTTTTACATGATCTTTTATTATGGCCAAAAATGGTGCAATTGCTACATTTTTGCTTGGTCTTTCTCTTCCCTTGTTCTTCCCCTAGCTCTCTTCTCCTCGCTATTTTAGGCTTGCCAACTCTTGCTTTGACATATGGAGGTAAGACTTTTAGACCTTCAACAATAGCCCATGTATTTTGATCTGGAAGTGGATGTATGATATTTGCATATGTGGCCAAATATGCTTCCACGGTTAGTTTTTTGTCCACATAATCAGTAGCATTCCCCTGCCTTAAAGCAATAGATGGCAAGATATGCTTACATGGTACCCCCCCAAATTTGATAGACACCTCAATCACAAGTTTTATTCTGTAGATTAACTATAAATGTTTTATTATTCTCATCCATTACCTTAAATTCATACTCACTAGCCATAAGCACCCTTACATATCTGCCTTCTTGCCTGGAAACATTCAACTTTCTCCTCGCGTTTGAAGACAGCTTCCCAATCCATTTTCTTACATTAGAATGCCTTTTATACAGGCTTGTCATAAGTTTCTTCCGAATGAATTCCATAAGTGTCAACATAGGCTTGTCTCTGCATTCATTTAACCAGTTGTTCCATGACTCAATTAAGTTGTTAGTTACATGATCAACTTTTACATCATCAAGAAATGCATGTTTGGCACACTGTTTCTTGTCGATCTTGATCAAATAATCATAAGCAGCTTATGTATCTTTTTTAGCTGTTTTTATTTTCTTCATGTGGTCTTCCCATTCTTCTTCACGAGTGGCTCTTGTTGCTGCCCAAAATAGGTTTCTATAGATGATATCAGGATGATTACTTCTTAAGTTAGCAAATATATGCCTCTCTATCATCTGACTCACAATTAGAAAGAATTATATCTTCTTCTTTATTATCTTCATAATCCACTTCTTCACAGCCTTCAACATGCCCAACATCCACTCCATCATCATCCCAATTTAATCCACTTTCATCATCAACAGTTGTTATGTCTTCATTGTCATCATTTGACCAATATGCTTCACCATCTTTTTGTTCAAAGCAATAAAGTGGGTTAGTATTCAGGTTTTGGGACGACTAATCAACCTGAGATTTCGAATCTATGTTATGGAAGTCAATCTTAGCTTGAAATGATTCTTGTTGGGCTGTCGTTGTAGTATTATCTGAAAGCAGGCCATTATTTGTCACCATCTGCAAACCCGTACATGCTTTTCATTGATAAATTAAGCACAAAATTCACATGCTTCATGACCATTAAAAAAAATTGCGTAGTTTACCACCCAGGTGAGCAGTCTAACCCAACTAATTACATATAACAAAATAAAATTGATTCCTTTATTCCATGTACATCTAAAAATTTATTAAAAAAAGAAATAACAAAGGTAACTAATAATAAATCTCCAATAAGCCAGACAAATTGAGAACTTTATTCATCAAACAACCATAAACAAAAAAAAATTATCGTCATCATTTATCTATATTCTCTCATATACATCACATATGCATCAAACAGGCCAGAAACTTTTTGTACCACTTTAAATCTATTATAATTTTTTTCTTAAAACTCAAAAGCATAAATTTTGAATGATAATAAAAAGAAACAAAGTTAATTTAGCAAAAAAATAAAAAATGAAAATTAAATAGAGAAAAACTATATTAAGAGAATTGAACCTTGGATTGAAGATGCACGAGCAACAGCCACACGCAAGAGCAGCAACCAGATTAATGAGTAGTAGCGACGCATGAGCAACAGCCAGTCACGGTCTCGATCGACGCACGAGTAGTAGCACCAGTGGCTTCCTCGATCACAAGTAGTTCCAGCAGCTTCCGTTAGCGCAAGCAATTCCAGCAGTTTCTGGCAAACTGTGTGAGTGTTTGTGTTAAGGATTTGTCAAGATCTGGAAATAGTGTGGGTGTATGTGTTTTGTTTGTATGTGTTAAGTGTGCGTGCGTGTGTTTTGTTCGTGTGTGTCAAGTTTCTTCGTTAATTCATTTGTTATTAATATGCAATTACGATATTAACCTTTTAATGATTTAACGAAACGGTTTCCGTTAATAAATAGGGGTATGAATGTCTTTTTCAAAATATTGGGGAGTTTTTTGTCCCTTGTCTAAACGTTGGGGTGTATAGTCATTTTCCCTCATTTGTAATTGCCTTGGAGGCTGAACAGTAATTTTAAAAAATCAAAAATTAATTTTGATATTTGATAAATATTTTTTAAAATTATTTTTGATAAAATCATTGCATTTTTTTTAGAGGAAAAATCATTGTATCTTAGAATAAATTGAAAAAGAAGAAAAGTTAGTTATTTCGAGAGTCATTTTAATTTTTAATACAAGTTTAAATATATTCTTATTGATATTATAAAAATATAATTAGCGGGTAATTTTACAAAAATTAAAGCCTTAGGCTTCAATCTCATGTAGTCGGCATGTGTGTTTATTTAATAATAAAAAAAAAGAGTAATAATAACCAACTCAAAAGACCTAAAATTATCCAAGGCTGTAAGAACCACATGATTGGATATTTGGGTAAGTGCAACAATAACAAAGAAGGTGATAAAAGGAAAAATTATTGCAGTAAAATGCTAATTGAATTTTAATTTATTGCCCAGCCGGAATCAGGGGTGGGCAAAATCGGGTTCAGGTCAACCCAATCGAGTTTCAAGTTATTTGGGTTAGACAAAAATCAATGCGAATGAAACCTGAATTATTGACCCTACCCGATCCGATTCGGGTAAGATCGGGTTTGGATTTAAAACGGGCCGGATTGAGTTCGAGTCAGTTCGAGTCTAATCGGGTCAGTTGAAATCAGATCAAATCGGGTTTGGTCAATTCAGGTCAAATTCAGTTAATGTAATTTTGAGCTCTTTTTTTTTCCTATTTTTGCAGTTTTTAGGGTGGTTCTAAGATATTTTTCTTAATTGTAGTCCTTTTTTCTACTTGTCAACCAAAAAGAAGAAAAAAAAATGCTATGAAATCAAATGAATAAAATTAAAATGCTAGAATAGGATTATTTGCCTATTGCCTTGGAGGGTAGGATTAAGATTATTATTTGCTCAACCAAGTACCAACAAAGTCCAAACTTAATAAAAATTAAAATTAATACAAACTTACAAAGTCCAAAGTTAATAGACTATTAGTCTCCATTCAGAGCATAATTTCAAAATATTAGTCTTTAAAAGTTTGAAACACACACTCACAAAGTCACAAAATTTAAATATAATTAAATTATTCAGAAACACAAATCACAAAGTTCAAACATAAAAACTAAATAAGCTTCCTTAGTTCCTCCACCGCTCCACGCAAGCACTTTGACAAGTTCTAAATTCAAATTTTTGAACTCCAAGTTCCAGCGTCAATTGCATAGAGAAGGATTAAAGAAATGTATAATAATTATTTTCTTTAAGCCACGTTGCAAATGAATAAACTCAATTCATCTAAAAAAAATTGAGCAAATAAACCAAATTGATAAGGTTACACATCAAACATAAACACAAATAAATAAATCTAATTCATATCTTTAATTGAGCTAAAGGAGTGTTATAATCTTTCTAATTTCTATTATATTATTATAAATTTAAAATTACAAATAAATATAATATGTTTAGCAAATTTTTCAATACACACACACTTGATTATATATTAAAAAAATTAAATCAATCATGCTTATTTTATGGCATTCATCACCAAATCAAGTTAATAATAATACTAGACAATAATACTATTCTACCAACTTCAACTTATCTAACTAAAACAATTACAAATTTATAATTTTAGAAACTACAATTAGACTTAAAAATTTTAAACTATAACACTATAATTATAGTATAAATTACAACCTAATAGTATAATACTATAATATCAAATTATGAATAATAATATATATTATAAGTTACCTTTCAAACATCCATAACACCAATGTTGGCGCTCACTGCTTCCACTGTCGAACCTTGCAATCTTATAAACTCTATAAAATCCCAAAAAAAAAGTAATTAGTAACTCAAGTACATGACTACATGTAGATGTTATATCTAAAGTTATAATGCATTTTAAATATATTATGTATATAATGTATGATAAAAAATTAAAAATATTACCTTTTTGTAATTCCATATGAAACATATGCTCTTTAATGTCTTCTTGGAGGTTATAGATGAGATTGGTAAAAAAGTTTAGATTGCAGTCAATTTTCAATACATATCAATGCCTCAACCATAGCCGGGGTTAAAGAAATCCTATACTCACCAATAATACGACGCCTAGTTCTAAAGGAAAACTCAGATGCCATTCTGGAAACAGGAACAGTGAGGACATCCTTATAATTTTCTCCAGAATTGGATACTTCGATCCATTCACCTTCCACCAAAGCAAAACATTAAGTTTAAAATTGTTGGGATCTTCAACTAGGTTCTTCAAGTACCTTTCCACCTCAGATGCTACTCTTCTGCTCTCATTCTAAACAGAAACCTTCTTGGCATACCCAAGGAAAGGGTGAGCAACTCGAAAAGTGTTATCACCTTCACCACCAACAATATCCACCAAATTAGCCTCAGTTGTAAAATATTGAGAAGAACTTGTACCACCATAGCTGCCATTAAAACCACTCTCACTATACATCAATGGTGTGAAGCTAGAGGAGAATGCACTATATGCACCATAAAACTCATTCAATAAGTCCTTCACTGCTTTGGTCATTTGTTCAACCATCAAACTATTATTACCAAAAATGATCTCAAAAATATGTTTAGCAAAATCCATTTTAGCTTGTGGATCAAGAATAGAGGCAACAACTAACATTTTGTTTATCTTCCCTGTGGACTCCTAATACTTATCAAATTTTTTCCTCATACTATAAGCCATAAAGGACACCTAAGGATCTGTACTTTCTTGTAGTGCAGTCAATGAACTCTCAATTAAGCCAATAGTATCATAACAAAGATTAGAAGTCACGCTCAAAGAGGCAGAAAACAACAATGTGGCGTCATAAAATATCTTCAAAAACTTCATAATTCGTTCAGCACTCTTCCAATCCTCCAATCCAGGCAGGCCCACCCTTTTAACATTATTTTCCTTCTCAGCAAAGTATGTCTCATGTGGTTTATCCACTTCTGTCATTCCATCAAATGCCGCTTGAAATTTCAGCGCGGTCGTCAACATTAAATAAGTGGAATTCCACCTAGTAGGACAATCCAAAACAACAATTCCTTTTGGACAATTCACATATTCAACACATTGTTTAAATGTCCGCAGCCTCATGGTAGAAGATCTCACGTACTTCACAACATGCCAAATAGCAGCAACACTAGCATGCAACTCACCAAACCCTGAAACAACAATCAAATTCAAAATATGTACACAACAACGCACATGCATATATTGTCCCACCAACACAAGTGCATCATCATTCCCCCAAGCAAGCAACTGCATAGTGACATAACCAACAACAATATCATTTGTAGCGGCATTATCAACAGTTATTGCAAACAACTTCTCTATCCCTCAATGCTATAAGCAAGCCACAATCTTTTTGCAAATCGACTTTCCTCTATGATCTTTGATTGCGCTAAAACTAATAATCCTCATATTCAAACATCAATCACTATCAATAAAATGAGCTGTAATCACCATATAACTTATGTTTTGAACATAAGTCCATAAATCAGTTGTAAGAGACATCCACTACTTGTTGTTGCAAATCAAACTCTTTAACATTGCCTTTTCCTCTAAAAATAACTCCATAACATCTCTACCAATAGTTCTTCGAGATGGCATAACGAACTGCGGGATAAGTATACTGCAGAAATGCGTAAATCTTTTGTTATCTACAAAACTAAGCGGTAATTCAACCATAATAATCATTTTAGTTACTGCTCTTCAACACGCATCTTGACTCCATCCTTTATCCAAAACCAAATTACTTGCATTTTCTTCGCGGCCCTCAGCTATCAAATTTTGTTGACCTCCACTATGTTGTTCCCGAAATGTCTTGAATGATTCACATGTCTTTATATGCTTTCTCATATTTGTAATCCCATCAAGCCTTGAATGACATTAATATTGTCTACCACAATAGTTGCGCTTGCATTTGTTTGGATTATCTTCGAGTAAAGTGAAATGATTCCACACTTCTGATCTTTTCTTTATTGGCAGTCTTTTCCGCTTTACCTTTTCCTTCTCTCTTTGAGTTCATTCCATTTGTACACTTTGTTCTTCATCGTCACTTATCGAATTCAATCTTGAATGTCCAAGCATATGAATATACAAAATAATAATTAATAATCATTAATTCAAAAATCAAACACACAGAACTATTATTAATATAATCTAATTAGTAATTTCAATTCAAATTGTTCATATTCCATAAACAAAAAACAACAAATTCATAATTAATTAATTAATTAATAATATCCAATCATCCATTCCCCATAAGAATATGATATTATTTGCCTATCTATGTCTTAATTCTTATTATAAACTCTTTAATTTCAAGCCCAAATTACTTGTACTTAACAACTTAACGAATGATTAACATACAATAAAATATTAATTGAATTAGTTAATTTTGTTAAGGTTGAAGCTTGAAGCTACTGTACAAGTGCACATAATCACATAACACATTATAATTATAAAATATATGTAACATAATACTTAATTTTAATATTTAATCTATCAAATGTCCTAATTTTTTATTCATAAAAAATCAATTATTAATTGTTATTAACAATTATCAATTAACATTCTTTCAATTATTAATAATTAACAAAAAAATTTTTTATTAACAATTAATAAAAATTTATTCATAACAAAATCATAAATACACTAATTTTCTTGATTTAATTACTAACATTTAAAAATACATAATTACAACAATCAAATAATAACAAATTACATAATAAATAGCCAATTAAGATTTAAGCATATATAACTATATAGTATACCATGAAAGATTGAAAATTATGAAACTTCAAAGTTCAAAGCTTCAATCAGGTTTGGGTCACAAAGGGAGAAAGCTAGAAACTCGGGTCAGGTTGAAGGCTTGGGCCTTGGAGCAGCAGATCGGTCCCGACTGCAACAAATCGCGAGATTGGAATAGCAGATCGTGGCTGTTGGCTCTTGGCTGTTAGGTGTCATCGTGTCAGTTTCTCACGAGGCTAAAGAGGGTTTATAGTTGTGGGTTGTGTGGCTGTGTGCGTGAGTGATGAGTCTATTCTGTGTTGTTTCCTCGTTTGTGTGTTTGTGATTGTGACTGTGTGTGTGCATGTGGAATGTGTTTAGTTAAGGTTTAGTTAGTATTTTTTTTTTTTTTAAGCTACCCAATCAAGTATTCGGATTGGGTCGAGTTTACCCGACCCGATTATAACCCGATCAGATTTGCAACATCACATCCGATTGGGTTTCAATAATAACCCGATCCAACCAGAAAAATTTTGGATCGGATCGGATCGAGTATTTTAAGTGTGCGTGCATGGGTTAAATAACAACTCAGCGGCCCCCACATTCCCAATCTTGCATATGCATCAATCATAGCATTCCACGTGGTGAAGTTCCTTTCAGGCATCTCATCAAACAATCTTCTCGAAGAACATAAATCTCCAGCTCCAAAATGGGCCAAAACCATTGTAGTCCATGAAAAAGAAATCTCTTTTGAGGCATTCATCAAACACCCTTCGTGATTCAAAAAATTTATTCGAATACGAGTAATTATCAACCATAGCAGTTTGCACAAACACATGGGAACTGAATCCATTCTGCCAAACCTGCCCATGCATAACAGCTTCTCCACAACAAATACCCAAAAACAGTGAGCAAGCGTTAATCAAGGATGAAAAAGTTTAACTTGTGAGCAAAACTTCAGCTCTCAACATATGTAAATAAAATGCAACAGCTTGAAGTGGGCGACGCAGTGAACTAAACGCATTATACACAAATGGTCTTGACGATGGTGGCATAGACACATTCCAGTTCTTTAATACTGGAGCATTTCTTTGGTTGATTTGCTATGGTGTGCATGCGAGCGAGTGAATGAGACAAAAGTTGGGACTGAGTTTTTCTTAAAGCTAGTAGTAGCTCTCACGTACTTGACAAGCATTTGCTTGCAGAATTGAATGCGACCGTAACCAATTCTTCCACTCTTTCCACACAAAAAGGCAGCGACCCTTTCCTCTTGTTACATATTATAGTCTCTACCCCTTCAAATATTGAAATCCTCTATAGGTGCTGTTGTGATAATGCGACATAAATTACAGATCTTCCGGGCACAAATGCAAGAACTTATAATACGAAGTTTCATAGCTGAATAAATTTGTTTTATTACATCACATCTCGTTTAACGTGTTTATAGAAACAATACATACGTATAAAAGTGACTTAACATTTTAAATAGCTACAGCAAAATAAAAAGAGCCATAGCAAAATGAGGGACCTAGTCGTTTTTTCTAACTGGAAAGAAAACTTGCAACAAGGCATGTCGTAACAAAACGCAACATAGCCTTTTAGTGCATAAGGGCCACGGCAGCCTCTTGCACCAATGGCTGGGTGACATGGACGAAATGCTCGGCTTCGCGCTCCACTTGCTCCCAACAGCGGTGAACATCCTTCCCTTCATTCATCTTCTTCACAAATGCCACAAACTGTCTCCAATTATCGGGTTGAAATAAGTGTGGATTCATCCTCAAGTACGTGAATGCACACATCTGTTTGTCTACATCAAGTGATGCTGCTCGCAAGATCTGCTCGTGAGCGTATTCATCATAACGTGGCAACGCATTTTCCCCAGCCAGTGGAACGTGTGCTTTCTGAGTTGCTGCAGCCACTTGCTTGACTAGCTTCTCAGGTGCACAAAGGGCATCTTGTGGTTGTTCATGATCACGCATCTCTATGCAAGTAAAGTTGAATACAGCACCATGCCGTGCTAGCATCTGGGCAATAGGGAGGTAACCATCACGGAATCGTGTATTGTAATATCCAGCTGTGAGCTCAGGAGCATGGGACCTAGACCCATAGTGCCAGTGGATTCCTGCAACCTTAACCGAGATCTTAACACCTGTAGCATCAAAAATTGACTTGGCAGACGAGAGAATTCTCTCTCCATGATCTAAGAGCATCTGCGAATACCAGCTTAGGAAAAATTCACCATAAGGGCTACACCAACCACCATTATCTTTTCGGAAAAACTGTGTATCTTCTGGCCAGTTGTTGTAATGTCCAGCATCAGTAGGGCCTGTGCTGCCCCATTCTGGCTTACCAGCAGATTCAGCTGCTGCTTTTAAGCTACTGAGCATATACTGAACAAGACATCAAACACCAATATGAGAACCACACACTACAAATCCCTCCAGCAAATTTACCAGACTCAAAACAACAGAGAAAAAAAAATAGCAAATACCTTATCATAACACTGGAAAGCTCCAATTCCTGGGAATTTCCATGTCCCATTCTGCTCTGGATACGAAGGGTAACGCAGCTCACCAGCTGGACCCATTCCCACTTGGATTTCCTATATGAAACAGATTATTTAGCATTCATCTACCAGCCTTCTACCATAACAATCTAAATTTAAAAGTACTAACAAGTTATGCGAGTATTTACCACAATGGTGTCACCAAGAAGGTCCTTGAACTTGTCTTTGAAGGCACGCATGAAGTCAGAGTAGCACTGGACAGGCGTTCGACCTTTAAGGACCGGAATGGTATCACAACCTAGTGAAATGTACTCGTAATTCCTCCTCCCCCATTGATCAGTGTACACAAGATCTTGGTCTTTATCAACTTCTTCTACAGCCCACTTGGGCAAAGGGATACTGTACACAAAAGTAAAAAAAAACAAAATTTTTAATGAGATGAGGGACATTTTGGTCTTTTCATAACTATGCCAAAATTGAACATAGCATTTTCACAATTATAAAAATCCACGTCATCATTTGACAGATGACTTTCAAAATTAAGATATCCACAATCCAATTAACTAATAACTTCTCACGTGCTTATCTAATAACTGTATGTATTTACTTAATTTAATAAATTCTTTTTAAATTCTTAGATCTAATTATAATATTAAGTTATTTATACTTAATTCAATTAATAATTATTACTAAAATTTTTTCAAAATTCATATAATTATAGTACCATAATTTTATCTTAAATTTTTTATTATTTTAATAAAATTTTTAAAAATTAAAAAAATTATTTTACTAATACCAACAAAACCTTTAATTTTAAACATTTAACAGTAAAAGATAAATAACTTTTTAAAATATTAAAATATCTAAAAATATTCCTTATTTATTTGACCATCTTAACTCTCCCCTTTCTAAAGAAAACTTTAAAAAACTTATCTAATAATATTAGATTTTTAATAAAAAATCTCGATAATAATTAAACAACTAATTTTTTTCGTTAAAAGTTCTACATAAAAGTTCTTCTCACGATAACTCTATTTAAATAAATTCTATTAAAAAAATTATATCATATTTAGAGAGAGATGCCAAACAGAGCTTAAATAAATTAACGAAACGTGTACGTCAACGTAACCCCATGTGTATTCATTCTCGTCTTGGCACGATCTATTCCTGTATCACATGTGAATGAAATCTTTCCAAAGTGAAAGGAAAGTGACTCAACTTTTCAAACAAATTAAAATCACGCGCTCTTCTAGAAGCGTGTTACGCTCATTAGCTAAACTAGTATGGAACAATGGATGAAATTGAAAAAAAAAACGTAAATTTATAGTAATACGTACAAGACGGAATCACCGACGTTGCCGCCGCACTGGTGAAACGACATGACAGCCTGAACCTTGAGGCCGTGTCGTTTGGCCATTTCGAGCAAGTCAGAATAGCCACCCCAATTGTAATGGCCGGGTTGGTCCCTCTCGACCAGGCCCCACCACACGTCCATCATAACTCCTTCCACTCCGGCGCTCTTCAACGCCCTGAGACTCGCGTCCATCGCCTTCTTTCTATTCACAGTATTCGACATCGTCACGCTGTCCAGCGGCATCATCACGAACACCGGCACTCCCTTCCTGTTCTCTTGCAAGCCGCCCTGCTTGTGCATCTCGCCGCCAACCTCCTCGGAGAACTCCGTCACCGCCGCCGCCGCCGTCGGAGACTCTGTCGCGAATGCTCGGCATGCCACTGACAAATCTGCTCGTATGCTCGACAGTGCCGGTGACCGGCAGGGGCTCAGTGGTGGCGATATTGTGTCCTTCAAATCTGGTTTTTGGATCGCACAGCGCAAATCTGTTGACACCGGTTTCCACACCGCCGATGCATTCACCGTCGCCGTTGAATCGCCGGACACGACGCCTGTGTCCATCTGAATTGGTGTTCCAGCTAGTGTACCCATATGGTGTGTTAGATTCAAAGCCATTTTGCGCGAAGATTTGATTTTCCCGAGAAAATAACTGAGAAATTTTCTTTTTTTTAGTTTTTTATCTTTTTCGTTTTTTGAATGGACAGTCTTCTGATTGTGTAGTGGGGCTGTGGGTTGAACAACAAGCCTTGTAAATATATAAGCCTCAGGTTCGGATAAGATTAAAATAATAAATCCAGAGGCTTGCCGTTACGTTCGGGACACGTGTCGAGAGGAGGGCGGTTCAGCAGGCAACGGCTACGATTGCTAAGGTTCATGTGATCATGGACGGTGAGATGGATGATGCGCGTGAACGTTCCAGCGGACGCGCTTTTACCTGCTTTAAGTAAAAAGATCTGAAAACTGACCCGCCAGGAAAGCCGCAGCGTCACGTGTCATGTTCTTTCGGCTTAAGAAATGTTAAGGGGTTGTCGTTTTACTTTCCAAGGTCCTTTTGACGTCCACGCGAAAAGAACCCTAAGGAAGCGGAGGCCGACACGTCTGGTGGATAGTGCCATGATCAGTAAGCGCTCGCCACGTGTAGGGCCTAAGCATCTCCAGTGGGAACTGCATAATGCATATATGCTATCAGGATCTCGATGATTCCATGATCAGGATTTTGTCAGTTAACATGTGGCCTTGGTTTGTTCTGAGGTGGGCCACCGCAGAATCATGATCGTTGAATTTACAGTTTGCTCAAATAAACCTAACTTCTAGGACCTTGCTATGTTACCGCTTCTGCAAGTAACGTAGCCAATGGGAATCCTCCACGCGTGCAGGTGCTGATGCAACCAGGCCAAGGCAGCTGCTCATGCAGGTGAAAATGCCGAGGCTAGTAGGTGCAGCTTCTGCAACTCCTAGCCTCGTCGTAACTTCCGTCGCTTCTGTTTTCAATTGGCAATTTGCAAAGTTGTTTATCCAAAATCGTTGGTTCAAATTTTTTGATAATGAGATCACACGTCTTAAATTTTTTATTCGTAAAATCTAATTTAAATTATAGGTAATTATCAATTAATTAATAATAATATAATTAATTTACTAAAATTTTATACAAAATTATGAACCACTACATATTATTTAAAATAAAATATTAAATAAATAGATTTGAGATACTTCCAAAACAAGGAACATACATACAACTTTTTGTTTTCTTGGCATAGTTAACAAATATAACTTAATAATTAAGGCTTGTGTCGCAATGCATAGTCACATGATTAATATGTGGCTCAGTAATTGTCATGACCAAGATCACAAGATCTGAGGCTTTAGAGCTGTAAAAACTTAAACAAGTTGTGCAAAGCACAAATCGGCATTTTAAGTCAAATAATTTAATTCGCTTGTGAATTAACGAATATTCATTGCATTTAAGTAGTGTTTATTTTTTGAAGTGGGAATGTAGAGTGCAGATTTCTCCTATTCTAATGTTTACTTGTCATTTTTATAGGGGGAATGAAATTCCTACTTCCATTAGGGGAGGTGAGAGTGGGAATCTTATCTTTTTACCCTCATAATTAAAATAAATAAATAGTATTATATTTATTAAAAATAATAATTATAAACATATTTATTTTATTAAATTTAATAAAATAAAAATAAATAAATATTATATTTATTTAAATAATATTATTATATTATTTTATAAATTAAATTTATTAAAAATAATAATATTAAACATTAATTTTAATAAATATTAATTATTTATTTAATTAATAATAATAAATATTTTATTCTAAGAAAATATTAATTTTGTACTATATTATCAATAATAATGTTTCATTTGTGTTGCTATTATTAATAATTTTTATTCACATAATTTAAATTAAAATTAATAAAAAATTTATTATTTACATAATTAAGAATATTAATAATTATTATTAATTTACAAATATAATAAAATATTTATTTTATTTTCTAAATATATTTTTTATTAATTTTTTAATTAAAAATTATAATTATTTAAATAATGGTAAAATTATAATTTAAAACTATTTACTCCCAATTCTAAGACAATATAAACACATAAATTGGATTCTAGTTTCAATTTCATTGTTCCGTTCCAATGTAAGTAAACAACCCACTCCACACTCCTAATCCTAGAATTCCCACTCCTCAAGATTTCCACTCTAATCCAAAATGTAAACGCTACCTTAAGATATTTAAGACTATTTTACGACGTATCTATTCTAGACTATTCTACGACGTATCTATTCTAATATAATGTCATTGAAAAAGGCCAAAAAAAAAATGGCAATTTTGATGTATGGAAAATAACTTGTGGAGAGGCATATTTCTCTCGTAATAGTAAGAGGGCTACATCAACTTATCAAATTATGCCTCTAATAAAACTCCAGGTCTATAGCAGAATTACTCGCTCTGCATCTTCATGGATCAATCGACACATGTGCTCACCAAAATTAAGTTTTTAAATCTAGAAAAAGCCTAAGGGAAAAGGGTTAAGTTTTAAAATTCCATAGACACAAAATTTTTCAGAGAAAATATGTCTAACATACAACAAGCAATCAATACAACCGAAGCTGAAGCCCAAGCACAATTAACTCAGGTAAGAAAAATTATCTTTTTATTTAGTTACATATCTGCCAGGACTTATTTAGATGTCTAGGCTTATTTTGAGTGAAATTTAGTATTATTTAAGTGAGAAAGGCAAATTAAGGGCAAGAATCTTAGAATCTTAGACCTCA
Organism: Atalantia buxifolia; assembly: GCA_030444775.1. Lineage (NCBI taxonomy): Eukaryota > Viridiplantae > Streptophyta > Magnoliopsida > Sapindales > Rutaceae > Atalantia > Atalantia buxifolia. The sequence goes on from CM059839.1 coordinate 9,012,767, forward strand.
TATGAATAAACTCTGGGGCTAAACCATGTAAATCATATGCTCTTAACAAGCCTGAATTTAATTCATTCTATTGAATTATGTTGGTGCTATTGGTTTGTGTTTTGGGCAGGAAAAGATCGAAGAGTGGGTACAGTCTGTGCAGCATGATGCAGATAAAGCTCGGACCAAGACTGCAAACGCAGCTAATGATCCTGCCCAACAACAGGTCTTATTTATTCTTATTTATCTATTTATTTTTAAAAATACCAATTGAAATTTGAAATGACAATAAACAGATCTAAAAAAAATAAAATTGAACGTTTTAAAATGGGTGCCATCGTGGTATATAAGATAAGGTTCAAATGAATTATTTATCAATTAAAAAAATAAATATGTAGTTTATTGATATTTTGCTTTAAAAAAAATCATAAAAGAGCAACCACGAATTTGTAATGATTATACAAGGACAATAAACTAAGTTGAAGGGATAAGGATTCAGTATTGAATTAAATTTTTACTGAGTACTGAATCAATAATTGTTAAGTAAGAGAAATAAATAAAATAAAAACTCAAAATAAATCTTAATCATTGAGCATTAAATTCTAATCCTGAGTTAAAGATCTCAGTAGAAAAGACGTTGTTTTTTTTTTTTTTAGCAGCAGTTGATTTGTTATTTGTAAGATTTGTTTCTTGATTGAGTAAGAAATCACTTTTCAAAATCACCTACCAATTTAAATTTCTGGGTTAGTACTTATTAGAGTTAATTTTAATTAAATGCAAATACTTAAAGTTCAAATGTCCGTAATGCCCCTTTTTACAATGCTGCAACAGTGCACGTCCACACAAAAATTTACGCGTACAACTACAACTGAGCATAATTCTTTGATTTAATAATTAAAAATTTATGTAAGAATATTTAATCCTGAATATTTGGGATTTTACAGATCGGTGAGAAAGTTCCCTTCATTATAGAGGATGATGCGGATTGTGGAAATAACAAATCTACAAAAGGTGAATGCGACAAGTAAAGTGGAAGAAGTAAATTGCTGTCTTAACTAATTTATCACAAAATTAATTTAGCATTTTTCATTCTTCTTAGTAATGCTTTTTGCTATTTATGGATAAGTGAGCTTTCTGGTTTGAGATTTCTCAATAAGAAGAACTCACATCAGGTGTAATAAACCCTTTTATTTATTTACTCACTCATATATATTTTCTTTTAGTTAAATTTCTTCTTAGTTTGTTTACTTCCTTTTTGCAGTAATAAGGTAATAAAATATTATTATTAATGCAGTTTCAAAAAAAAAATATTATTATTAATGCAAGTGATAGCAATGAGCTCTTTTGCCAGTCTCTCTCACACAGTCACAAATTTTAGGTATGAGCCATGAAGCTTTTGAAATTTGAAATGGTTTCCCTTGATTACTTACACGAATTTAAATATTATAAAATTTAGATGAACCATACAAAAGTATACGATTTAGACCCGTACTTGAATGCATTATAAGCTTTTTTTCCCTTTTGGCCACCCACGTGTCACAAAACGATATTATATGCTCATGGTAACGTTGATCAACTTTTCATTAACAAAACAACAAAAAGGAATGATGATTTAGAGGGGTTGTGAGGATAACTTTTCCACGTATCCTGATGTAAAGATAAGCTTAAAAAGAATTCATGTTAAGAGAGATTGGAAATTCATTCATATTTATTTTTTAGAATTTTAATGCCATAAGAATTTTGTGTGGTTCAAAAAGTTCGGCTTAAGGTTGATCGACATTGATGTGTATTAAACAAGAATGTTGTCACTTTTTAAGAGTGTGGCAGATAATGAGCAATTATTTGTGTCATTTTGATGGAATGCGGAAGGTTCTAATATGATAATCTAATTATAAAAATAAAATTAAATAAATTAAATATAAAATAATTGTTAGAAGTTGGAGGAGTAAATTAACATTGCAAATCACGGGTTTAAATGTAATTAAAAGTTTTAATGTACATAATGTCCAATAAAAGTAATTGCCAATGGAATAAAAGTGAAAGCCAATACTTTCATTGGTTACACAAGTTAATTGAGTTAATGCATGGTCCATTTAGCAAATTACTATTAGTCTTTTTATTTCGCTAACACTTTCAGCAAGTTTAACTCCACTCAGCACCCGTTTAGAATTATTTTTGAGAGGTTTGAAAGTGATTTTGAAAATTTAAAAACTAATTTTAGTATTTGGTAAAAAAAAAATTAAAATTACTTTTGTCAAAAATCAATCAATAGCCCTCAAATGTATGGTCCATTTAGCAAATTACTATTAGATTTTAAAAACAGCAAGTTTAAAAAAGTAGTTTTTAAATTTTGATTTTGAGAATTAATTTTATCTTTTAATATAATTTCATAAATATCTTTTCAATTGTTACTTAAACACAAAATTATCCTTATTTAAATTGAAACAAAATCAATATTTTAATTATAATTCACCCATTCCTTTCATTTATCCTATTTCTTCTTTATATTTCACACTACGTCAAAAGTTCTCTATGGCAATATAGTCTAAATTTTATTTTTAGTTAAAATTATTATAATACACAATTAAAATCAATATAGTATAAATTTTATTTTAGTTAAAATTATTATGATACACAATTAAAAATATTGTATATACCTATTTTTATATGTGTAAGTAAATCTCATCATTCATTGTGTATATTTTAGTCATTTATTTTTTCACAGCAGTTTAACAACAAAATTTGTCAAACATAAATAACTGCTTTTAAAACTCACAGTACTTTTGAAAATAAAATTTATTAAACACTTAACTAAATTTTTTCACAGATGATTATTTCTACAATATACCTAACAACAATTATTTTAAAATTTACAGCATTCTCAAACTGGCGTTTATTTTGCAAACTCTTTGAGTAGGTTGTTGACTGTTAGAAAATGTATATTTATAAAGGAGAAAATCATCATTTTATACTTCAAGTTTTACTAACATTCATGCTTTTAAGTATTTAAGCTTCTTGTAATTTAATTATGTGTGTTTTATTTTAATTAAGTATTTTATGTATTTTAGGGGCATCGTGGTCATTTTACAATGAACAAGAGATCAGACTGTAAAACGGACATCACTTTTGAACTCAGGACAGTCGAAAACCTTAAGATGAGTATAAAATGAAAAATGTCAATTTTTGTTTATGTATGTACAATCTTTGTTCCCACGCATCGTTTCATTTTTGACACTGTTCACACATATGGAACGATGACGTAGCATTGACTGATGAGGTGTCACGATTCTATTGGATAAAATTTATATACACTATTGATTGATGACGTGGCAGCATGTTAGTGGACCAAAAATTGCGCGTACGATACATGCATATACACAGGATTATTTTCAATCAAACCGCATCACTGTTCAAGCCGATTGACTGTTCAAACCGCGTGGTCAAACCGTATTTCTTGTCAAAAAACCGCATCTTTTGATCATTGATGATGACGTGGCGCAATCTTGAACGTCCAAACTGTTTTTAATTCGATGGCCATGATTTACTTAATGTATTTATAAAAAGGGGGCCTCTCCCCCCTAATTTGATACCTTTGAATTCATTTTTGAGCTCCATTTTCTATAATTCCTTCTCCATCTTGTATTTTCTACGTATTTTAATAAATTTCTATTTTACCCCTAGTTCAATTATGAGTAGCTAATTTTCTTTCAAGCTTGGGTTGAAGGGGAACTCTCAACATGTGTCATGGGCTTTATTTGGTAAATTTATTTTCTCTTCCCCTTTATTTTTTGTGAATGTTTTGACGTTTCGTCGACAAATAATAATAGTCTTGTCTAAATACTACTCAGGTTTCACCGGCTCCCCAATATAAGGTTATTATTATTTGACACGATAAGCCCTTAGCACCATATTGATTAGAGTGTGGTTCATGAGGTGTGGATTCCCCCCTTATGATTTAATTGGCACTAATAAGTAATATTTAGTCATGGTGCATGTTGATACGGATCCAGATACTCAAGTGCTTCTATTATTGTATTTTTTTATTATAATATGATACTAATAAGTAATATTTTGCACAACAAGTTTTTGATTAAAATAACTTACCTCCCCGGCAACAGCGCCAAATTTTATTGAACTCGCAAGCGTACGAATCTATTGTAGAATAGATCAATTGTGACGAGTGTCGATCCCACGAGGAGGTGGATTTTAATTATGTGTAGAATTAATTTTTCTAAATGGGTGGTTGGATTTATGGTAAAGATGATTTGGAATATCCTAAAATTTAAATTGAAATGGTAAAATTAAATTAAAGTGGAAACTATAATAATGGAAGCGCTTGGATATCTGGATCCATATCAACATGCACCATAGACTAAATATTACTTATTATTGCCAATTAAATCATGAGGGGGGAATCCACACCTCATGAACCACACCTCATGAACCACACTTTAATCAATATGGTCTTAATGACCTTGGGGCATAATGATGTATCGTAGAAAATAATAATAACTTGTACTTGAAGGAAGTTGTGCGGGATGGGTTGAGGTGAAAAAGGTTGGAAAGTATGTCTAGACAAAATTATTATTATTTGTCTGAAAATTAATTATAAAAAAAAGTCAGAACATCCACAAAAATTAGAGGGGAAGAGAAAATAAATTTACCAAATAAAGCCCATGACACATGTTGAGACTTCCCCTTCAACCCAAGCTTGAAAGAAAAATAGGTACTCATAATTGAACTAGAGGTAAAATAGAAATTTATTAAAATACGTAGAAAATACAAGATGGAGAAGGAATTACAGAAAATGGCTCTCAAAAATGAATTCAGAGATATCAAATTAGGGGGGAGAGGCCCCCTTTTTATAGATACATTGAGTAAATCATGACTATTGGATTAAAAACAGTTTGGACGCTCAGGATTGCGCCACGTCATCAGTCAACAGGACGCGGTTTACACAGTGACACGGTTTGACCATGCGGTTTAAACAGTCAACCGACTTGAACAGTGACACGGTTTGGTTGCAAAATAATCCTGTGTATATGCATGTACTGTACGCGCAATTTTTGGTCCACTAACATGCTGTCACTTCACCGATCAACAGTATATATAAATTTTGTCTAATAGAATCGTGACACCTCATCAGTCAATACCACGTCATCATTCCGTATGTTAAATGTTTGTGTCATTGAAACAAGAATACTTGAGGATAGTATATACATGTGAACGAATAAATCGTACATGTGAACGATGACATTTTTCCTTTTTTATCTTTCCTTTTAAGGTTTTCGACTGTCCTGAGTTCAAAAGTGATGTTCGTTTTGCCGTCTGATCTCTCGTTCATTGTGAAATAACCACGGTGCCCCTAAATACATAAAATACTTAATTAAAATAAAACATACATAATTAAATCACAATAAGCTTAAATACATAAAAGTAGGAATGATAGTAAAAGTTGAAGTATAAAATGACGATTTTCTCCTTTATAAATATACGTTTTCTAACACTCAACATAGGTTGCCCATCATACTTATTTATTTTTATCTCAGTTAGTTTAGATAAATTAGTTTAGATAAGTTTGATTTCAATTTTAAAATCTAATATGCTCCATATGGTCTAGTTCTAGGTTACAACTTTGAACTTAACAATGAAGCAAAAATTATAGAATCTATTATTTCTAATATTTAAAAATAAATTTTATTATCAATAATGTCCTAACTAGACGATGAACTGACGAACTTTGTAACTTTAATATTTAGTTTCCTCTAACATTTTAACTTTATTTTATTTGTTTATGCTTTTTTAATAAATATATTTTGATAGAATACGGATGTTATGCTTTTTAAGTTATAAAAAAATGATAAGTATATCTTTAATAAATAGATCAAAGCCATTATTGTCTTTTTCATACATTTTTGTGTGAAGATTTAATAATACTCTTTGTGTGGAAGATCATATACTTTATGTCTAAAAAGATGATAACGCCGAACATATGATTGAACAAGATTTTCATGTAAAAAAGGTCATTATTGCGAAAAACAAAAACAAAACAAAAATTATTTTACAACGTTTACATAAAACAGTTATATTATTTCATTTGTTGTTATTTTTACGAAGAGTGCTAGTGACAATCGCTCTTATGAGCGACTATCACACTCGCCTCTTTCCAAGCAAGACACGTGTCGTCTTGCTTAGATTATGTTGCAGATTTAACCTATCTCTTTTTTAAATTTGAGAATTACATCACTTTAAAAATTAAATTTATCACATTACCCTTACCTTCAATTTTTTTTAAACTTACTCAACCATCAATTCACTTCCTCCACAATTTTTTTATTTTAAAATAGTTCATCCCTACTTTTTTTAATTCAAAATATCTATTCTTTCAATAATACTTTTTCTCTTGTGAGATTTCATTTTTCTTAACACTCTCTTTACATTTGACGAGCAAGTTCAAAATCTGATAGAAACTAAATTAATAAATAGTAAAAATTGAATGCATCAAATTCGTTATCCCAACATATAATATTTAATTTTTTTTTAAGGAGCAAATCTAGATTTTTTTCACACTCTTTTTCTAATATCAACATTTGTGTATAAATTTTTTAATGGAGAAAATATGAATTTTTAACATCAATATTTATTAATTAAATTTAGTTGAAGAGAATCTTAAAAGAAAAATTGTGGTGGAAGTGAATTGATGGTTGAGTGAGTTCCAAAATTTTTTTTGAATATAAGTGTAATTTGGTAAATTCAGTCCATAAAGTGATGTAATTCTCAATTTTAAAAAAGAGATAGGTTAAATATGGACCACAATCTATATAAGAGGACACGTGTCTTACTTAGAAAGAGGAGCGACTGTCGCTAGCACACCTCTTTTTATAATTTATCATTGTTTTGTTGTCGTTGTTACTCTGAACAAGGAAAAATGAAGGGGCCAAAGGAAATTAGACATATGAGAGGGCAGAGTGGGAGACATTTGCAAAAGCCTTCACGTGTTCCCCATTTGAAATTTTGAAAAAAAAACGTTGCATTTGACTTTTGTAATGAATGAATCACAAAGGATATGTTCCTCTTTGCAATTTTTATTGTAATTGCCTTAAGAAATTTTAAGATATTTCTTAGATGGCCACATTATTTTTTAAAAAAGATAATAATTCGCGAATAAAATTTTGAAAATCATAAACAGCCTCTGGAGAATGACACGAATCATCTTTTTTACCAATAATGTTAAATAATAATTGAAAAAAAAAACTTTTTTTTCCCCTTTGGTGTCGTTTCTCATTATACTCTTTATATCAATCTAATGTGATGTGTTCATGGAGCAAAACCATTCGTTTTATACGCATGCAACTATAATAAAGTAAGTAATGGATTATTAAGCAATAACTACTGGGTTGTGACACTTTAAACCTTCATCTTTATAAAAAATCATATTTTATTACATTTTTATTTACACCGGTATTATGACATCATGTTGATGTCAAAGGGAGAAAAACGACTTTGTATTCAAATTTATCCAAAATTGTAATATATCATAAAAAGTTGAGGACACAACTATTTCTTAAGCCCAAATACTACTTTATCTTTCTTGGCCCATTGTCAATAACTTTTTCCCCATTAAAAAAATAAACAAAAGTGAAATTTTTCAATGTCTTTATTTTTTATTTATTAAACGGTAAAATTAGTAATTATCACTGTATTTAATTTGACTTATTCCTTTCATAGAGGGTGGAGGAATGAGCTACAAGTACCAAATATTATTTTGGTTTGGATTGTTTGTCCAAGGGATTTTTCCTATGCTTTTGGAAAGTCTCTAGTTTCGTTTTAATAAAATTTTAACATTTTAAAAAATAATTATAATTCAATTTATAAATAAAGTAAAGCTACAATACAAATATCTTGTACAAAATAGGATAATAATAACATGTGATTGCAAAATTGTTTCTTAATAAAATCATCACTACTTTCCATTTTAAATCATAACAATTAGTATCGGTAAAATATGGGCTGAGATCGAATTTTTTCAAACTCAAGCCCAAACCTATATTATTGATAAGTATTTAATAATAAGTCGAGATTTTTTAAAAATTCGTCCAAGTTTGGACGGGTCGGGCTTAAACTTTTTCCTTAAATATGAAATAATTTTTTAATAAAATAAAAAATATTTAAATTAAAGATAATTGTCTAATACTTAATAAAATAATAGTCTAATATATAAAATATTAATAATACAATAAAATAATTCAAAAATATTATTATAAAATTTATTAATTTAATATTTTGAGTTTTTATTTAAATTTAATTTAATTTATAAAAATCCGAACCAAATCCAAACTCAATCTGTGCAGATTTTTATTTTTTATTTTTTGCCTATATTTAAATCCAACCTATACAAGTTAACTATTAGGCCTACGGACCTGAACCTGACCGATTCGAATTTTTTTGCCAACCCTAAAATTCTAAAGCAAAATGATAAAATTATGTAAATTGATCAAAATATTAAGGTATAAAATCGATAACTTAGTACAATTTTCGACTATAAGGCATTGTCCGATTAGGAAAATATCAATAAAATTTGATAATTTTATGGTGTATAGATTATATGGAATGGAACTCTGAAATGCCATAGTCAAGTTCATTCATGTGTTGAAACATTCTAGAAAAGAGAATGAGAAATTGATTTTTCTTTACAGAGGAAAAAAAAATTATAAAAGGAAATTATAGAAAGCTTTTCCACAAATTCCAAGCACCCACGACGGTTAGCGTAAGTTATAAGTTGTTTCTAAAATGCGCTAAAATTCGGACAAATGGCGACACGTTCAACAAAATTCCAGAGAGCCGTAACGAATTATTATTATTTTATTTTTTTTTTGTAAGAGAACTTTAAAATTCGAAGTCTTTTAATTCATTCGACGCTCTTAAAATTTTCTCAGAAACTCTCCATTTTCTCGAGAAAATGACACAAAATTGTAAACAACTAATAACAGCTAAATAAAATAATAATCTGAAACATGAGAAGATCAATATGGGCGGACGATGCAAATGCGCCGTCAGGCTCGAGCTCGCAATCACGCTTTCCTCCTCAAGCCGCTCCTAACCATCGCAATTCGAGGCTAAGGTGCTCAGTGGATCGTAATTTGAATGAATTGATGTTCTTTTTAATATGTCGAATTTTTTTTTTTGCGTATTTTAGAATTCTATTTTCTGTTAATTCAGCTTGAAAATGCGTTTTTATTGTTAATGTTAACAGCCGTAGTTTGTTGCATTTAATTAGAAACTTAAAATGTTAATTAATGTTGCTAAAAGTATTTGAAATTAAGGTAATTGCTATTTTAATTGTTAGTCACATTGACTTGACTAGCCAAGATTTTATTTGTATTGGTTTAAGCTTTACTGGAGACTGTGCATTTAATTTGTCCCCATTAAATTTATGCTGCAATTTACTAAGAGATGGCAGTTAACACTTGATACCACAGTAAGTCCAAATTAAGCAGTGGCACTTTATTTGTGTGCTTCTTTCTTAATATTTCAATTGGCATGTGCAATGCGCTTAGTGTGTCTGTTTTGTTTTGTGTGGAAAAGATCAATTGTCTGCTGATTTAATTTAACTCTTTTTTTTCTTCTTCAAATTTGGTAATGGCAGGAATGTTTTTGGACTGTTGGCACAAAGAGAGCTTGCTCCTCGGACCAAGCATTCGTCGAAAAGACTATTGGGTGAAACTGCCAGAAAGTGTTCTGGTTCATTTTCACAGATTTTTCAAGCGGGGAGAGATGCAAAGAGTGGTCTTGCCTCATGGTGATGTCCGGATTTTCTTTTTCCTTTTCTTTTCTTAATGCATGCTACAGTGTGTCAGAAAGCTTCTTCCATTTTATATGGTTAAATTTACTGTGGTTTTTAGGTATTTGACTTCATTTTTCAGATTTGAACTTGCTGCAATGTATTCAGGGTAGAAGCAGAATCATTACACCATTTAAGACCCAAATATTGTCCACTGTCTCCTCCTCCAAGATCAACTATAGCAGCAGCCTTCAGTCCCGATGGCAAGACACTTGCTTCTACACAGTGAGTTATGATTTATTTTCTTAATTGATTCTAGGAGTTAAGGTGATTTATAGATTTTGTTTTATGAACGCCAAGACGTGCTTAAATTTTCAAATTGCAATTGAATCTGTCCATGCAGCGGTGATCATACTGTAAAGATTATTGATTGCCAAACAGGAAGCTGCTTAAAGGTTTTGCATGGTCATCGGAGGACACCCTGGGTGGTAAGGCTCTGTTATGTTCACTTTGACTTGATTATCTATTTTCTTGATTCCCCATCAGTTTCTACTTGCTTCAAAGAAAATATTATACGGACACTGCAATGAATAAGGAAGTAGTATATAAGATTTGGCATTGCAAATGGTTTTTTGGTTAGGGCTCTGTTGGAATTATAGTCTGTTACTATTAGCTTTTTTCTTGTTTGCTTATTTCCCTCAGTACATGCTAAAGCTATACGCTTTGAGCATCCTTGCAAATATAATTGATTTCAATCATCATAGGTTAAGTTCTCTTCATTCTTCCACATCTAACACAACACATCATTACCTTTTGTCCAAATTATTACTATTATTTTTTAATTTTATTTTTATCTTTAAACTGCTCAAATTCTTTGATCCTAATCTGCTGTCATGAACTGTCTTTTCTTAGATTACAGGCTGTCAGGGCTCTTGGCTTTTCTTTAGCTCTTTTTTATTTTCATTCTTTATCTCTTTCGTTAAATTACTTCAACATGTCGAAAATGATCTTTACTACCAGTCGTTACTCTTCTTTGTACAGAATAATGTGAATTGCTTGAGCCACCTCTTTCCTTCTCATATACTTGTAGTTCTTTTTCAGGTTAGGTTTCATCCATTGAATCCCGCAATACTTGCCAGTGGAAGTCTAGATCATGAAGTCCGTTTGTGGAATGCAAGTACTGCAGAGTGTATTGGATCACGTGATTTTTGTAAGAACTTATCATAATTCCTTTATGCAGCATTCTTATTATAAGATTTCATCCCAATGATTAATCTGTGCTGTGAATATGGTCTTAATTTATTATATTGCTATTTAGACCGCCCAATTGCTTCAATAGCTTTTCATGCCAATGGTGAACTTCTTGCTGTAGCCTCTGGTCACAAGGTCAGTTCTTGATTTTCAATCTAAATTGAGGAGTTTCATCCTGGCCTGCTGTTTGATTTCTTTGGATTGGAACTTCTGTGTCAGCTATATATATGGCGCTATAACATGCGAGAGGAGACATCTTCACCCAGAATTGTGTTGAGGACACGCCGTTCACTACGAGCCGTGCATTTTCACCCTCACGCAGCTCCATTGCTTCTAACAGCAGAGGTGATATTTTTTATTACATAGAAATGCTATTTGCTTCTTTCTTCTTGTGGATCCTTATGTTCTGCTTATTGGCAGGTCAATGACCTTGACTCATCAGAGTCCTCATTGACACTTGCAACTTCTGCAGGTTATTCGCGCTATGCTCCGCCTGTTATATATATGGCTGGTGCTCATTCTAGCAGTCATCCTGGCTTGGCTGAGGAAGCACCTCTCATCACTCCACCGTTTTTTCGTCCTTCATTTGTTAGGGATGATGAGAGAATATCTTTGCAGCGTACTGAACGCGATAGTGGTGCAACTCGTACACAACAGAGAGTCGGGCCCTCTTCTTCAGTGTGCCTTATGACATATTCCACTCCATCGGGGCAGTATGAACTTGCGCTGTCTCCCATAGGATCTAATAGCTCATCTCCTATGCCAGATGGAACAGGGACAGATTCTTTCATGAGTGAAATAGATGGCACACTTCCTCAAGCTGCTATAGGTGATGTGGGAACTTTGGATGCGCTGCCAGAAGAGAGAACTAATTATTTGCCCTCTTTTGGTGATCAAACAAATTGGGAGCTTCCTTTCTTGCAAGGCTGGTTTGTGGGGCAAAGCCAAGCTGCACAATGCACAACTGGTTTGCTTAATGGTTCTGATCATGAAAATCTTGCAGCATCTGGTCAAATAGAAAATCTGCTAAATTCCTCAGCAACGCCAATAAGTGTTGGTCAATCTAGAGCCAGTGGTAGATCTGGTTCAGGGCATCAATCTACACATTCCCAAATGATGTATACTGCTGGATCCGCTGAAGCAGTATCCGCTGAAGGTACTGCTTTCATTAACATCCCACATAGTGAAGGTGCTAGGCAACCAGCTACCCGATTCCAGGCAGAACTCGCCACCTCTGTGGCTGCAGCTGCGGCCACTGAATTACCTTGCACTGTGAAGTTGAGAATTTGGCCACATGAGATTGCAGATCCATGTGCTCTTCTTGAAGAAGAAAGTTGTCGTTTGACCATACCACATGTTGTACTTTGCAGGTATGTCAAATATCTTGAAATGTTTTAGTGACTCAAAAATCAGTGGTCCGGGGAAGGATCATTGTTATTTTGCTATTATTTGTTTTACATCTGTGAACATATAGCTATTACACAGGCAGTATTTGAGCTTGAAGACACATATATCAAGATCAATTTGCAAATTTCATATGAGTATCGATGATCTTTGTCTCTCTTGTCAGATCTAGTTACATAATTATTTATACTGGTGTAGCATCACAGGGCCCATCTTTCTGAATGATTATTTGTTAATTTGCAGTGAAATGGGTGCCCATTTTTCACCTTGTGGAAGATATTTAGCCGCCTGTGTTGCATGTGTTCAGCCTCATTTGGAAACTGATCCTGGATTTCAAGGTCAAGGTTACCAGGATGCAACAGGGGCTGGGACATCCCCAACACGACACCCAATTTCTGCTCACCAAGTTATCTATGAGCTGCGGATATATTCGCTTGAGGAGGCAACGTAAAGCTTAAGCATCTTATACTTATGAATTGTTTGGTATTGTTTTATCATATATATCAATTTACATTTTCCCATTCTCTCCATTCTAATCAGATGTTTTTCTTCTCCACCAGATTTGGTACAGTGCTCGCATTTCGGGCAATAAGAGCTGCTCATTGTTTAACATCAATTCAGGTCAGTTTAATCATGTTGATTGATGCTCTGTCATATCAGCTATTATTTACCATAATTTCAAAGTACTATTTTGTGGTTCTGTCAATGAGATTAAGAATTAGCATTTTTACTCTATTTTGGAAGTTTTGTTCTTCCTATTTCTATTTTTTCTCCAAGAAATGTGAGAAATCATGAAAAGGATATTGTAAGATTAGTAAATATTGATTCTCTATTGATAAACTGCTGCATACCTGCTATGGTTGCTTGCCATCAAAAAGGTGTCTGGGGTTGCTTTTCTGTTGTAGGTTTGGGGCTTTGCATGTTCAGTTTATCTTGTCCTCTGATGAAGTTTCCATGTGTAAAAAATATATGACTAACAAGAGCGGTATTCTGCATTTTCCTTTGGTCGATACCATGATTGTGATACGAGGCTTTCAAATTTTACTGATGCTGACAAGATTTCAATGTTAAAAAGGGTATATTTTAAGTTTTATATATTTTTTCCCATTAATAGTTTCAAGAATTATTAATGTTATATGCATTAATGAGTTGCCATTGTTTAGTGTTCTAAAAGTTTGAGAACTGTTTCGCTGGCATGTTTGTTTCATTGCCTCATAGGCCTGCATACCCTTACCTTTTTCCTTGGGGCTAGGGAAGATGTAGAGAAAGGATAGGAAGGGAGGGAAATGAAACAGAAGCAAACTGTGTTTCCTACATTTTTTAATTAAGTCAATGGAAAAGTTTCAAAATAAGACAAGGTGCTGGGAAAACTCTTCAGCTCTTGGACTCCATTTATTGGAACAAGCTGATTAGTGGGCCATAGAGTTAGTTGAGTTAGTTCAGAGCCTTCAAAATTCTGTTCTGATTTTATGATAATCAACTTCCAGGCATTTAAACAACTGGTTCAAGTGCTAGGGCCTAGGCCTACTTAATGAGACCAATATGTGCCAAAAGAATTTTGAGTAATTTTAGTTTCTTTGACAAGCAAGTTTGATGGATGGTCTGTGGTCCTTGGAAAGTATAATAGGCTGGTCTTTCTTTGTTACTGTGTCTCTTTCTCTTCTAAATAAAATCTAAAATTCATCATCAGCATGTCAGTCAGATGCAGAGTCCATTGTGAAGAGAAATCATAATTTTAAATCAATGACTTAGTCCTGTGAATGATTACTTTTATTTTTAAACTGTTCTATTTTTGCATGTTCCTGGAACTCAAACATTCTATGCTCATTTTCAGTTCTCACCCACCTCGGAGAACTTATTACTTGCATATGGTCGTCGTCATAGTTCACTTCTAAAAAGCGTTCTCATTGATGGAGAGATCACAGTACCTACATACACAATTCTGGAGGTATTCTTAATGTGCCTTAACCCCCCCACCTTTTTCTTTTCACTTTCCCCCTCCCTATTGCTCTGTGCTTTGTGCTCTGTGCTCTTTTTCTGTTCATGTCCTAAATCAATTAATAGAAATCAAACCCTTTAAACCTCAACATTTGGAGTTAATTGAGTAAGAACCTAACCACGGCCAGCAAAGAGCTTAAGTGATCTGCACTGATCGATTTCAGTTTGTCTATGCTGGTTTGGCTCATGTTTTGGTATGCAAGAAATATTACGGCTCATGTTTTGGTATGCAAGAAATATTACTCAAAATGCCTTACAAGAGATGCTGCTTGCAGTACAATTTGGGAACAATTGGTTTTTTAATGGCTGTCTATTTTTCATTCTTTCATATTTGTGTGTGTGTGTGTGTGTGTGTGTGTTCTTTTTCTTGATTAAATATCTGATGTTGATACTCAGGTCTACAGAGTTTCTGATATGGAACTTGTTAGAGTTCTTCCCAGTGCAGAGGATGAGGTCAATGTAGCATGTTTTCATCCTTCAGTTGGAGGTGGTCTAGTTTATGGAACTAAGGTAACTTGAATTTTCACATGTGTTTTTCTGTTTTTATTTTGCCTTTTGATGATGCAGCTTACACCTTTAACTTCTATTAACGATCTTCTATACATTTGCAGGAAGGGAAGCTTAGGATCCTGCAATTTGATGGTTCTTTTGGCATGAATCACGCAACATCCTGTTTTAGGGATGAGAACATGCAACTGGTAGGAGAAGGGTCATAACTATAGATATCCCACTCCACAGTCTTCTGACCAATTGTGTTCTCTGGATTTAATTTCTTAAAAAGATTATTTAGCAGAAAAAGTCATTATTGGTGTTTACATGTTTCTTATCTTATTCTGCAATGGAGATTCATTGTGATTGTGATTGGCTGTTATGCACATTCTTTTGATTATATAAATCAAATTGTTTTATTTTTCATGTTTTGCTAAAATATTGACCTTTCAAACATTGCTGGTCTAAAATCCTTTTTTACGGACATGAATTCTGGTTTGAGATTGATACTTATGATCTTGTCCTTCATAAAAACAATGCATAAGAGTAAAGTGGTTCAATTGAAGGTTTAACACTATTATTTGCTTTTAATTATTCGATGGGAATCTTAATTGTACTGACCTACTTTGTTTGACTTTTAGAGAAATTCCAATCCATTTCTTTGATTTCCAAAATATGCCAACAGTACAACCCTGTTTTAATCCATGCTTACCTAGATTATTATTGACAAATTTTGGTTTTCTAAAAAGAGGTGAAAACATAGTGAGCTTTTCCTCTGTTTTTAATTCTAAGGGTTTGAATTTTGAGATTTGTCACTAGGCAAGATGCGATTAATTGATAGACTTGATCCTAGGGTTAGAATGAAAGTAGAAATGATCATATTTGTTTGTGTAGAAAATTCCGACTTGTTGATAGATGCCATTGTGCTTTGTTATATGGTATGATCAAATCTATGCATGGTTAGGGACTTTCTTTGTTAATACCTTGCCTTGTTACTTATGTTATTGTTTTCTATTCTATTGTAGGTCCCCGCACAAGCTTTAGAATGCTAATGATAATTCATCACAACCCACTTACAAGATCTCCAATTTAAGGTTCATTCCTTTTCAGGATATTTTTCTTGATTAATGTTGGTTTAAGTTCTTGTCATCTTTCCTTCAACTGATTTTTGCTGTTAGTATGGAGTAGTGGTCAATCTTTTGTTTCATTTTGGATGAGTGAGAAATCATTCCCATCCTGTTACTTTACCTTGTAAGCAGCAGGAGAAAGGGGTCACTACAAAATAATGAATATGTGGTAGTCCTTGAGAAGCTTGCTGTTTGCTTCTTTGAGGAACTTGTTTTGTGGGATAGAAACTATGTGGTTACCAGCCCACAGTTTATTTTGAGCCTTTGGTGGGTTGAAAATCAGATATTTTGAAAACTCCGGAAGGATATAATGGAAAATTCTCTAATTCTGTAAATAGAATATTTTAGCTGGTTGTGAATTCAGCTTACATTAGGGTATACAATTGGTCCCTCTTCTTGTTCTTGTTCTTCTTTTTCATTTTATAATCTAGATGGGGGGTTTTTGGGAGAGTCTAAAAGATAGTGCAGCCTCTTCTATGAGAAAATGGAGACAAATTACGAGGACAAGCTTTGAAGCAGGTAAAAACTTGGTTTCACACTTCAGAGGGAACTAAAGTAGACAAAAATTGCAATATAAAAGTGGGCGCTTCTGTAAGAGGTTTTAAATGTGGCCATTTCTCAAGAAACCCTTTTTATATTGAGTCCTTAAACTACACCTTAGGAAAGTATAATTTCCCTAATACAATTCTGTATTAATTTCCATTGCGTGATAATTTTCCTTTTTAATCTTTTATCCCAATTATGTTGGAGGCTAAGTGCAGCATTTAATCAAAAAGTAACTGAACTTTTTCAGGGTCCACGATCTCAATCCGGTAAAAAATCCCCGTGGAAATGGCTTTTATGGGAATCTGTGTCAACTCTTGTGTCTGTATAAGCTCTAATCCATCAAAATAGGGGAGGAAGCCCATCATCACTTCTGCAATTCTTACGTGCTCCATTGTACTTGATATGTGGAACTTGGAAAATCTTAAAAGAGTGGAAAAAGTATGGGGGTAACAAAAGGATGAGAAGGATTAGAGAATAAAGATGGAGATTTCTTCAATTCGCAGCTCATCGTAAGTTATATGGGTTATTTCATCCGCATTCGTTGTCATGGGTGGAATAACAAAAGAAAGTGGTAATTCAATGGCATTCTTGGAATTGAAATAGGTGCATTTAGAAAAGTTGACAATTTTTTAGTTATTGTGGTGTACTTATTTCTCCTTGTCTAAAATATGGGATTTTTAGCTAGGAGAGGAATTTGGAAATTTGGAAGCTTCATGTTAGTGCTTGCTGCAAAGTTAATGTGTACACAGAGAGACAGAAAGTTTTTTTAACCCATAACAATTGAGTTTCAAAGGAAAATGTTAGTATAGTGGCTCCTATTCCAAAAGGAAATGTTTACTTTTTTGAAATTTCGATTGCCGTGCCAATACATATTATACTGGCAAGCATTTTATAATAGCAGCTAATTTTGGTTCGTGCTGTTGCTTTCTGGATTATTTCATTATTATTATTATTATTATTATTATTATTTTGGCCTTAGGCTCATTCGCTGTAACATTGGTAAGTTTATTTTCTTCTTCTTCTTCTTCTTCTTCTTCTTCTCCTTTTTGAATTTGTGTATGCTGGCATTATAAACAGCAATGCCCAAAACCATACACGACAATTGTTATTATGAATGTCACTTTGTATTTGTTTGAGATGGATGATAGTATTCTTGGGATAATTATTTGGAATGTAAGAGTTATCTCTTGATATTACTCTAGACAATTTTTAGAATATCATTTATTTTATATCTTTTTTAATTTTTCACAAAATCTTGGTTAGTCAGGAGCTGTTTGTTTTTTTTACTTAATTGACTTAATTGCAATCAGTTAAGTCATCAAGTTTGTTTGTTTTTTCAACTTTATAAAAATTTTCAATCATTGAGTCATTAAGTTATTAAGTTAATTTTTTTTAACTTTTTGCTTAATATAAAAAATTTGAATGACATCTCGAAAGATATTCTCCAAAATATTCATATTTAATTAATTAATTTTCATTCATACCTAAATAAGTTTAATAATAAGCATTATTACTAATCTCTATAATTTGTGCTAATATAGTGGTAAACTATTATTTTTTATTTTTTATTTTCTTCAAATTAACATTATTTATATTTATAATTTTTAATGAACATTTTTCTTATGAAACATCATAAACAACCATAAAATTGATTAACATATACTAATTTAGAATATTAAAGTTTTGTATTCAATTAAGCATAATTATATTATAAAAATATATTATCTTATTTATATTCTTTAAGATGTTATTAATTGTTTAACATTTATAATTTGTAAGGATATAAATGTAAAAATATTAATTTTCAGAATTTTCTTAAGTTAAAAAAAATAAACAATTTAAATTGCTTCTTAACAATATTTTCTCTTGTTTGCAAAATTTTGATGTTAAATTTTAAGCGATACAATTATTTTGAAATTTTATTTATTTATTTATTTTTATCAAATTATCGGATAAAAAACTTAAAAAGTCATTGGGTTAAACCAATATGACTTTTATCTTGAAAGGCATAAAATCTGTGAAATGTTTAATCAAAGATTTTTTTTCCTCTTTCTCTATAAGATATAAAATGAATGGTATAAATCGAATTCTATTTTCAGTTTGTATTCTCAAATTGCTTCTTAACAATATTTTCTCTTGTTTGCTTTAATTTTTTGATGTTAAATTTTAAGCGGGACAATTATTTTGAAATTTTATTTATTTATTTATTTTTTTTATAAAGTTATCTACAAAATTAATTAAAAAAAATATTGCGGTAAACTATTGAAATTTGATCGTATTGTATCAGTCTCATCTCCTCCTGTGTGTTCAATGTGATATTTACCATTTCAAATATGGGTAATTTTTGGAGACCTCTCCTAAAGTTTGTCCTTGCTACACTTAGAGAGAATGTATGCATATATTGACACAGAGGATCTAATGAAAGATTATTAGATGTTAAAGTGTCGTTTGCTTTGTTGATGAAAATACAATAATGCCCTATTCATTTTACAATAATTGATAATATTCGGCAATGGATGGAGTCCTTCACCATGTGTTTGACAATGCTTTTGGCTTGCATTGACTCTCATTAAACTCAAGCATTTGTTGATTTTTGGCACCAAATGCATATGAATAGTGGAATCATTCAATCATTGTCGATGAGAAGAAGTAGAGATGAATATGAATTTTTTTAATTGAAAGTAGATTGGTTTCTTTGTTCAATGATTATATAAAAAGTTGAATAGTTATTTTACAAAAAATGGATAAACTTAGTGGATGAAAAACCAAGATTTTGTTTTATTTTCTATTTGGCATGTTAAATATCTAAATTACACTTTTTGATGTCATAATCTTGAAACACGGAGAAAAAAGGCAAATTTGATGGATAGATGTAACAAACATGGTGTTTCCTTGTTATACAATTTAAAAGTGTTTGCAATTTTAATACCACAAAGGAATAATTGATTAGTTGTATTGTTGATAAATTCCAAATAAGTTGAATACAAGAGAAAATAAAAAGAGAAAAATAATAATAGTTGATACCATTTGGCGCAATGCATAAGTAATACTAGATGTCTAGCATACATTTTTGAAACTCAAGAAAGAATAGTTCTTAAGATGGGAACCATCGAATTAATGACAAAGATAAACCTAAAGATATAGTCTATAATATTACTGATGAAAAGCTTAAAGGTGTTATCATAAACTATGAATAAACTAGCTTATATATATTAAGGTAACTTAATCCTAATCCTTCTTAATAAGAGAAATAATCTAAAATCTTAAATGAACTAAAATTACAAATTTGTTCAAATAAACTTAATAAAATAAGATAAATCTTAATAAAATATTAAATGCTAAATTGACTCAAATACTATTGTTTCTGATATATTCTACTCAATATGCTTCCTACATTAGTCTCCTCCTCCTCACAAAAAAAAAAAAGTCATTTTATAGGAAAGATGATAACAAAAGACATGAATTGAGATCAAATTCAATTCTTTCATGTCAATCTTCTTTGAAACTCAAAATGCTCTATATTTAATCTTCTTCTTGATCTTATTAGTCACTCTACGAACAACGTAAAGTCTTATTAATTGAAGAAATAACTTTTAGGCCAATTCAATTCAATTCTTTTGATTTCAAAATTTAAATGAAATTCTTACCAATTAATTATCTTAGTAGCCATAATCTCAAGAATACCTTTCAAAAAATTTAAAAAGGCAAAACGTGCCATGCATTATCTTTGAATTTTTGAATAATTGGTTTGGCTTTAACTTCAACGTTAGTTCATCCGAATGATCTTTTTGAATAATGCACTTGTCATCAACTTGATTTGTGTGTGGAGAGAGTCTTTATCTTTCTAATATTCTTGCTCATCATGGTTGAGTTTTGAACTATAAACACAAACTCCTAAACTTATTTTTCAAATTGGGATAAGCTCATTCATCTTTTAAATTTTCAATATCAAATATTTTGTGAGACAATTTCTCATTTGACCCAGTTGACCATTTTGAGTAAACAAATATATATTCTTTAAGTATTTACGGAGTATAATCCATACATCTCAAAATTTTCCACTTTCGATAACTGAGACCCACTCAAAATGTGCCCTTAAAATAGCTTGATAACATGCTATTTTCTCCAATAACTTCAACTGCAACTTGAGACAGATTTGGTGGGTATGTTGGATCTCTCTTCTGTTTTCTTGTCAGTTAATGATGGTTTATGTTTTCTTTTGGAGAGTGAGGTGTTTTTATTTCATGCATGACAAGACTTGTTCAAAGGCACTTCTTTTTGTTCAAAAAGATGATTTTTTAAATCTTGTTTCAGCAAATAAGACTCATAATATGAATTTTTTTCAGTCTTTAATAACTATTGCAACACTTTGACTATGAGAGAGGAAAAGGGTTGTTGAGTTTGTGAGAAATTACAACTCTTCAACGCTTGAGTTGGAGTTCAAAAAACTTCATAAGGGTTTTGCTCACTAGCATAAATGCTCTTTTTTTTTTTTGGTTTGTATAGAGTTTCTTAAATTAATTTTTTTTCTTTGTTGCTTGCCTTTTGTTCTTCTCTATATAAACTGTAACCCACCATGGGAGAGGGAAAAAAATTTATGTGTGTGTGTGTGTGTGTTTTTTTTTTATTATTATTTTTAGTTATGTATGTGTTTGGAAACAAAAGATTTCTTTTCTACAAGGAATGAGAATGATTCTAAGTTCAATATCTATTTGTAATTATTTTTCCAGATTTAGGAAAAAAGTTCATACTGGCGGTCTTCTTGCAATGATTGCAACTTTGTCTTTGTGTATATCATTTTATAGATAAGAAGAAAATGGAAATAAATAAAGAGAAAATATGACCAGCTTTACCATGTCGATAAGAAGAAGTGGAGACGACACCCTCAGATTCAACTGTGTTCTATGTTTTGTGTAGCAGTTGGTTATTGTGCATACTGATTAGTTTAAATGAAACTCTATTGAAAATTGATTAAAAAAAAAAAAAATTTAAATTTTGCAATTACGTTATTGCCCTTAACAACCAAACGGCTCTTTAACGCTAATACACGGCGAGGGGTGCTATGTGTCAATATATGCATATATTCTCTCCAAGTGTAGCAAGGACAAACCTTAGGGGAGGTATTCAAAAATTACCCTTTCAAATATTGGGAGCTATTGAGACATATTCAGCCACCATTTTTTTCGAAATCCAAGGGTTGTAGACACTACAATGGCTGATTTTGTGAATCTACTTTTGCTTTTAAAGAGGCGGGTTTGGGATTCACGACGATCTAATGAAAGATTTGAGGAGATCCTTCATAATATAATGTTATCCTTCTTTTAATCACACGAATGTTTTTACTTGTAGTCACTTTACGTTCATTCTACTGATGGATGGAGTCCTTCACCATGTGTTTGCTCATCTTTTCAGTTTACTTAAGACTCTCATTAAACTCAAACAGGGTTGATATTTCGTTCAAATAATTTTTTTTTCTCTTGGAAAGGCCACAGTCTAGTGATAAGAAATATTAATAATATGAACTTTATGAATTGGTGGACGTAAGTGATGGTAATATATAACAATTTAATTTAAATAGTTTATTTACTTTTAGTTCTAACAAAATATGAATAAACTTAGAGTGGATGATTGACAATTTTTGTTTTATTTTCTATTTGGCATGTTAAATATTTAAATTACCTTTTTGATGTCATTATCATTTAACAGAAGCTAACGATTTGATGGATGAACGATATAAATTGTAAATTTAGGATAGATGAATGATACAACTTAAAAGTGTTGTTGTATTTTTATAACAGAATAATTTAAGAGTATATTGTTGACAATTTTCCTAAAATTGAATACAAGAGTAAAAGAGAGAAAAATAATTAATAGTTGATACCATTTGGCGCAGTGCATAAGTAATACTAGATGTCATTCTAGCATATATTCTTGAAACTCAAGAAAGAATAGTTCTTAAAGATGGGAACCGTCAAATTAATGACAAAGATAAATCCAAAGATATAGTCTATAATATTATTGATGAAAAGCTTAAAGGTGTTACCATAAACTATGAATATATATTAGGAGGTAACTTAATCCTAATCCTTCTTAATAAGAGAAATAATCTAAAATCTTAAATGAACTAGAATTACAAATACGACTCAAATAAACTTAATAAAATAAGATAAATCTTAATAAAATATTAAATGCTAAATTGCCTCAAATACTATAATTTCTAATATATTCTACTCAATATGCTTCCTACATTAGTCTCCTCCTCCTCACAAAAAAAAAAAGTCATTCTCGAGTTTTGTTGATAACAAAAGACAACTGGAGATCAAACTCCCATTCTTTCATATCAATCTTCTTTGAAACTCAAAATGCTCTATATTTAACTTTCTTCTTGATCTTGTTAGTCACTCTACCACAACGTAAAGTCTTATTCAAACAAATAACTTTTAGGCCTCTCAAATCTTTTGTGAGACCTTACTTAATGTTCTTACCAATTAACTTTAGCAGCCATATCTTCTTCATGAATGCCTTTCTTGTCTCCCCTATGAATAGGCAAAACCATATCAATTATCTTTGAGTCTTCTTGAATAATTGGTTTGGCTTTAACTTCAAAGTCAGTTATCTCTACCTGATCTTTTTGAATAATGCTCTTGTCATCAACTTGATTTGATGAAGTCATATCAATTATATTACCCTTTCTAACAATCGATGCTTCTTCAACTTGAGCTTTTTGAACTTCAATTGTACCATTCAACTCAGTGTTCAAATTAAGATCAGAAGCTACCTCATCTTGTGTAATTTTGGGCATGAGTTCAAATATTTTATGATAGTCATGGGTATATCTTTGATTAAGTTGAAGTTCTAATATTGATTCTTGAGATTCTCTCATTAAATTGTCCATTGCCTCAATTGAACGTTACATTGATGGCAATGCCTTCATTGAATCTTGCAATGCATTTGACAATAGTTCAACATGCTTTTCTCATAATTCATCTTCTAGTTCCTCTTCATTTGAATCGTCTGAATTAGGAGGGGGTAGAATAGCTTTTGTATCTATACTAGAGCTGCCTATTTCTTTGGCTTTGCGAGTCATCCTTTGGTTGCTGAAATAATTGCTTGGATCAACATTATTAATACCCTTTGCTTCTTGGTTATCTCTTTGTGTAAGCCTAATCTTTTTTAAATCTTGTTTCATGCCAAGTAATATTTCTTTCATTGCCGTAAATGGGTTTGCATTGACGATAAGGCTTTCGTTGTTTTGCACGATGATTATGCTGAATTATTTTGTGATTGTTTGAGTAGCTTTATCCCCCTTGTAATTTGATTTTCAAAATGAGTACTGCTTTCTCTATAAACCATTGTTGCTTTTTTTTATTGGTTTTTGCTTTTTTTTTATTAATTTTTTGGTTTTTTTATAAGAAAAAAATTAAAGGTAATAATGTAATTAGAAGAAAATATTTCTCTATAAACCATTGGGAATGAATTCCTAGTGCTGTTCATCTGAATCTAATTTTGTAAATCTTGTCAACTAGAGTTCTTCCTTGGCGTGTCCGTCATAAGCATCATCTTTGTTATTTTCATTTTGTAGCTTTCTGAATAACTTTTTCAAGAGGAGGATCTGCTGGCCTTTCGATAAGCCTGGTCCCCTATCTTTAACCTCGTAGGCCTCCGGTTGGTTCAGTAAAAATATTTTATTGGATTTATTTTTCCCGAAAAAGAAATGAATCAGAATTCAAAGACGAACAAATACGCATTTGCCAAAAGGAGCGATGTGGAGAAATTAAAAGTTATTTATGCCAAGACTTCAACGAGGGACTGAAGAGTGAAGTCTACATAAATAACTTGCCTCTTTGCAAGGTGAACATGATTGTGACAAAATCAATGGCCATGAACTTCACTTCGATGGATCCAGTTTTCAGAACTTTTGACCATTTCGTAGCAATCTCCATTACTTCGGCCTTAAAAAACGAAATGCAAACTCAACCGGCGATCGAGATGTTTAATTAACCCCCCATATTTATTGACTATTAATGATTTATGATCAATAATAATAATAATAATCGTAAAAAGTTTAAGATTGAAAGCGCCTGGGCTTCTTCAATTAACATGCAAGTAGTAATCAAAATAAAGGAGAAATTCCTTTTAGTGGGAGCAACCACAAGCAACCGTGTCAAAAAACCGGCCAGTGCAGCTACAAAAATATTTATTATATGTTCGGGTCCCTTTATCATGCTGTTTAAAAGAACCAATATTGATAATAGGTTAATGTAGACTATTAGTTGAAATCTATCGTTTGTAATAATTAAATAAGATAAAATAAAAAAAAATGAAATATTTACTGTGTAGATAATTTTTTACCGGTTAAATAACTTAGATTTGATAAAGCATAAGAAATCATAGAGTTAAATAGGATAGAGAGATTTACAAATTAGAAAAAAGAATAAACTAACCGAAACACAATAATTAAAGGCCACAAAAATCTGATTATTTAATGCTTTATATGTACAAAATATAATTAATTATACTTTTTTATTTATAAACAGTATAAAAATTACATTATATAAATTCTTTCTTATAAATCACTTGAAATTTCATTACTCATAAGCAAATTGTATTTTTATCTTATATCACTGAGTTATAATTACATTACTTGATTGATATAAATTCCGTAATGCATTAATGTCGATTTTGATAATTTATACTTATATTGAAAAGTTAAAAAAATGATCTTTATATATAATGATTTATCTTATAATTGATTAAAAACATAAACTATTGAAATTCATTTTAATAAGCACAAATGCTGAGTTTCTATGATGATTGATTCATTTAAAAAAAACAAAAAATCTATAATTAATGAATAAATAAAAATAGAAATGATAGAATTGATATATTATTTGAGAATTAGATTGATTAACAATGATTGAAGCCATTTTTGTTGAATGTTAGTCAATTTTTTTTATTGATTAATAAAGACCACAATCAGTCGTATTGTTTCCATTATTATTTTATTCTTATCAAATCTCAATAAGGATTTTAATTTTTTTAATCTTTTTAATTGACAATAACATAATTTTCTAAACATATTTATCATTGCATGACTCTCTAGTTTCATTGTGTGTGATGTTATAATTTTCATCCCATTATATTATATTATATTGTTCCCCATATACTATGGCTAACATTACCAAAATAACTAACAATAAAAACTATTTATTTATGGGCCGTATCAACAACTTTGTGATTCAATTCACAAACCGTTTATTATATGTTAATGAGATTTCTGTGAAGTGTATAACTTCATATAAAATTTACATATTACTATTTTTCATTTTCAAAACTAGTATTGTAAACAACAAAATGAAATGCTAAATCTAAAAAAGGTCTATAAAATACAACTAATCTAAGCTCTTTTTTAAAAGAAAAGATCTAATTTGAAGTCTTATGGAAGATTTTTATAGTGATTTTGTTTACTATATATTCCATTGTTTTAAAAAAAAAGTCCAATTGTATTTTATTTTTTATTTTTATCTTTTATGGTGAAACAGTGATTAAAAATAATTATTTATTACTAATCTATAAAAAAATTATTTGTAAAATATGATATAAATTAGACCAAAATTAAATTAGATTTAAGGAATTACTTGTAACTTGGGCAGCTGATAATTATTTTTTAAAGACAAATCAAGGGGAGAGATGTTTCATTTTAAATCAAATAATTTATAGAACTATTTGATATTATAATTCTTTGGATTCCTTTATTTTACATGCATGTATCTTACATCTCCCTCACATGAACAGTACGTAGAGATTACCTAATTCTTTTAATAGCCATAGATAAATCGTACATATTATTATTAGTCCTAACTCTTGAATTTACCTATGGTGCAACAGGTATACCATACCCTTTTTTTTTGTCTTTTTCTACTGCCACCATTGAATCTGACACAAAAGTAGTTTAAGGGCAGGGATATGTTTCCTTGTTTATTAACAATGCAATCTCTGGTATTTGATGAAAATTTAAAAAAGTTAAAGTTACCAACATTTTTTTTCCAAATTCTCTCAACAAGAATCACTAATCATCATCATTGTGTTATAGTACCCACTTTTACAAATTATAATCAAGAGATCAAATATGCCAAATGCATCAAGGACAATAGAAATTAAGATGGATTTTGAATTTTTGTTAAATCTCTCATTTTTGATCATTTGCTAAAATATTTTTTTCTTTACCTAAGAAAACAAACTCATTGACATAATAAGAGGAGTTTTATTGATAAATAATAATAATTATTATTATTATTATAATTATCCAAATATTAGACAGCATCAGAGTTAGATTGTTTAAGGAGCAAATGGAGAGATGCATGGAGGGAAGAAGACACATAATTTTTCTAAAATATTTCTTCCAAGGAATACTAAAACTTAGAATTTTGGGATATGTGGGCTATTGGCTTTTTTCTCTCCCACACTCTAACATCATCACAGGCAAAAGATTATTTGTATCAAAATCTATAATTTTTAGTTTCCTAGGTGATTGTTGCATATGAGTCTTTATGGTCATCATTTACAAATCTCAATAGTCAAAGCACATAAAATGGAAAAAAAAAAAGATAGTCCAATTTTTTTTTAGGTGAGGTCAGCACAATTTAGAAACAATGATAAAATTTGCAACAAAAAAAAAAATTCAACACAAGAAATAAATTATGGAAGACAATTAAAGGACAGGAAGTGTCGTTATTGTAAAGAAGAGCAGATAAGCTATTGGTGACAGTATAAATTCATAAGTCACAATAGTGGATTTGTAACTTGATTCGATGCTCGGGAGATGACAGCAGCAAAAGAGTCCAGATCTTGGTAAAGGGAGATAATGACGGTGGCTAGTCGAAAGCAGTGACAAGCAGTGATGGGAGAGGTTTTGGGAGGGTCGGCGGTGTGGTGGATCTAGAGATTTTGTAAGTTCTGCTTTCTATGTTTTAATTCACAATATTATGAATGAAGGGAAAGAGATGTGAGATGGTATTTGTGTCTTTTGTTTTTTAATTTTTAACATAATATTGATGTCTTAGTGGTTTGCGAACAAAACGTAAGCATTTTAAATTTTAGGAGTCATAGGTTTGAATTGGATGATTTACAAGTTCTAATAATTTTTTTTAATCTCGATATTTTAGTGTCAGTGATTTATAATATTCAATTTACTGTCACAATAGTATCATTAATTTATTATACTTATTTGTTAAATAAGAAAAATAGTGTAAATATAAGTAATTACTAACACTTTGTAAAAAGTGTTAGTAAATGTTATTTTTTGTAGTAATTTTTTCTTTTATATAAAAGTTCAATTCATTATTAGTTATGTGATGTAGAGCAAATGAATCTTAGTCAACAAGGAAGCAGCTTTAATGAGATTGTCAAGTTTCTCTCATTGATTGCAATTGATTGATTATGGACTTAATTAAAAATGGAAAAAAAATCCGGAAGAATGTGCAGGTGAGGGGTTGAAGAAAGAGGAAAAAGAAATTACTTCAATCAATTGTAATATACGAAAGAGATTTGAGGGTTTCCACCGCAACTCAAATCCCTAACTCTTAATCTACCCATATCAGTATCTAAAAAAAATGGAAATAGTAGACTACTTGACATTTTTTATTTGTCAGTTTCTAAAAAATATCATACGTATGTGACATTTTAGGGAGTCCTATGTTACATTTATTATAACATAGATAATTTATAAATTATGAAATCTATATAATTACGTGATTTTTTTTAATTATATATGTTACATGAAATATAATACAGTAAAATCTGACATTTTATTAAAATTTGAGAAATTGTGAAATATAAAATGACGGTAGTTTTAAGCATAAAATATTTATGATGTTTTATCAAGGAAGTGACAAATATTTTATACATTTATAATTACCATTTACCAAAAACCTTTAACTTTTATTGATTTATGGAAAAAAAATCTCAATTCACTCAAATTGATTTTTTATCCATCTCTCATTTTCGAATTTCATCTCCGTTCTCTCGGGGAACGAAGAATCACGAAGAATTTCAGCTTGCTTCAGCCTTATTTGCATTTCAAATTTCAGGTGTTTTTTCATTTAATTTTGAATTTTTTTAAGTTTTCTCTTTCTAATTTTGATAATTTTAGGGTTATGGCTTGATTTAATTGTTTTCTAATCAATTTAGTTTTTGATTTAATTGATTCTAAGTATCGTCCCTATTCCTATTCCAAAAACGACGAACGCACAAATAATTTCATCTTTCATTCTCAATTTCGAAGTATTTAATTTATTTTATTTTCAGTTACTACACTTCCCTTTAATTTTTTTTATTAATCTATTGTTTAGGTAATCTAAAAAATTATTTCCTCTCTTCTCTTCAAGCAGATTACATCTTGATGAAATTGGTTCGCGTTCTGATCTTGTTGTATTATTTGAATGCACATTACATGTTTGATGAAATGTCCCTTTAAAAGGTTACTTATATTGTTATATGTTCAATTATTGCTCTCTTAATAAGAAGGCTTTTGAACATGGACACAATAATAATGGAGGTAATATTAATTTATAACTGAAAATTGCAGAAGAGTTGTTGATGCCAGTAATGTTTTGCTGTCAGCAGTTGAAATGGCTGAATATATAGCTGATGAATGCATGTCCTTGATGTTTATACATACTCTCGTATATGTTCGTTGAGTGTCTTGACCTGCTATCTAAGTAAATAAACTTAATAAAGAAATTCAACTCCTTCAATATGTTTTTCACAACTTAATTGAGATATGTTCATTTGATATTGCTGCGAAGCTTCTGAAATGGCATGAACAGAATAGCTAGTTATTAGTGTCACATATATGCAACTTGATGCTTTTTGTAGATTTCATACAGAGTTGCTTAAAAAGTTGAGTGTGGATGACCTTATTATGCAAAGTCATATTGTAAGAAACTTGTCTTTCTTTTACTGCTTATCTTGCTATAAATTGTTTGTCGTTATCTGAATAGCACGAAAAGAGCTGATAAATAAATGAACATCTTATATAAATATATGTGAGTAAGGACTGGTTCTTCTCTTTCGGTTATAGGTTTATGATTTTATTACATTTAGACTTGTAGCTTTAATCTAGCTAGAATGAGACTATGTTTTGACAGAAGGTTGTTTATATATCTTTGTGGTGTTAATGAATGGTGCTTTCTGCTTGTATCTGTCATTCCAAATATAAACAGAATAAATTAACATTAAGAAAATGTCATTTCACTGTCAATTCTATGCAACATCACTCTCATTTTTTCAACTGCTTCTTTTCTTTGACACTGTGCTAAGTGACTGAATTTGACTAAAGTAGGCTAGACTAAAATTCTCAAAATTTAGATCTCTAATGGAAAAAGGGATTTTATTTAATGGTTTCAACCCTCAATTTCGCTGTTGAAATTTCATTATGCTGTATATGTTGTTTGCTACATGTGAAATTTGCATACTTAATTTGGTACTTCATCAATGGATTGTTTATATCGTTTCAGTAGCTGGTTAATTTATTGTCTTGGTCTAAATTTTATTTAATTTGTCTTCTTCAACAGAAATCAAGAAACAAGTCATGCTTCAGTTCTCACTATTTTTAGTCGCAATTCAATCTCTTAAGCTATTAGTAGATCGGCGATTCTTGAAACGAACAGCAAAAGGTACTTCCATTTTTTTTTCCTGTTTCTATGTTCTTTGAAAAGTATACTATTTGCTCTTTTCTTAGGTTCCAATCTTCTCTATTAAGGCTCTCAAAGTTTTATAATTTTTTCTAACTCTTTCTTCGTCTTCTAATAATTGTCATTGGATCTTGCATGTGATTGGCTTGCCCTCAATGATTGTTCATTATTTGAATTCAGCAAGAAATGAAATTAATAGTGATATAAAAAAGACCGTAACCATCTAAGTTTTATTGAAGATATTTAGCAATAAGTATACTATTAGTTTTTGCTATATATATTTAGCCTAGCATGCCAATAAGGCAATATTTAATTTGATTATCATTCCCTGTACAAAAAGTAAAAGTGAAGCACCTTTGTGATTTCATTTGGTCATTTTGTTGTGGCTGATCTAAATTGCAAGATATACTGCACAATTGGGGTAAATTTTTATAGCATATGACTAAGGCAAGATTTTGGCCCTTATATTATTATTATTATTATTTTTGCCATCTCCATCTCTCTGTTTAGATGCTTTGAACTCTGGTTCACTGTTTCAAATTTCAGTCTCTCATATCTTATTATCTTATTCATATATGGGGGTTGTCATGAAAACATTTGGGATCAATGGCGGAAGGCTAACTAAGGATTGAATTATACTGATTGTTGCTGCTGATTTGGGTATTTCTTTTGGTGTTGAAGATTCGTTGGTACTAATTCTACTGCCAAGTGTAGAGTGAATTTAGATGAACTTATAGCTTCAAAAATTAGATCTTATTTCTTATGTATACATTTTAAACATTTATAGTAGTTTGTCCCAAATATATAGTAGTTTCTTATTTCTTATTTCTTATCATGAATTATACTGGATTGTTGCTGCTGATTTGGGTATTTCATTTGGTGTTGAAGATTCGTTGGTACTAATTCTACTGCCAAGTGTAGAGTGAATTTAGATGAATGTATAGTTTCAAAACTTAGATTTTATTTCTTATGTATACACTTTAAACATTTATAGTAGTTTGTCCCGTTTAGATATATAGAGTTTCAAATTAGATCTTATTTTTGATATATACGGTATATGTTAATATGATTTTGAGTTTGCTATTTTATTTTTTAATTTGAAGTTTTATCAGGTTTTCGATGTTATAATTTATACACATGAAGTCTACTTAAGAGATTCCATTAATGTAATTTTATTTTTAAAGAAAAAGAATATTTATAACTTATTTTTAATTTAATTGTCAATTATTCCTTTTTTTTTTTGCAGCGATCGACAAGAAAAAGAATATTTATAACTTTAATATTTAGTTTCCTCTTAACATTTTAACTTTATTTTATTTGTTTATGCTTTTTCAACAAAAATATATTTTGATAGAATACAGAAATCATGCTTTCTATGTCGTGAAGAAATGGTAAGAAGCAGCATACTATGACTCGTACTCTAATATATAGATCAAAACCATTAATGTTTTTTTTTTCATGCATTTTTTATGTGAAGATAGAATAATAATTATTGTGTCAAAGATCTCCAATAGACTTTATGCCTAACAAAAGGATATCTCCGTATAAATGATTGAACAAGTTTTTCATGTAAAAAAGATCTGAATTGTCGTCATTATTGCCCTCCAAAAAAAAATTTTATAATGTTTACACAAAAATTTATTTGTTGTTATTATTATTATAATTATTAGAGTTGGACTATTGGGGCATCCCTTCATTGATCTTATAAAACCCATATGATATTATAATTACATTTAAGGATAAATATAAATAGAATTAATCTTATTTATATTTTCTTTCTCTCTTTAAATTCATTTTGCTTGCACAATCTAAATTTTTTTAATCATTAGAATAATCTGAATATAAGAAGCAATCTATAAATTTTTTCAATTATTAAATTAATTTAAATTTAAGAAATAAATTTTTAAGTCAAAATAATACTCTTGTAATATGTGTAGCAACAAAATTAAGATACAACATTGTGAGAAAATAAATTAAATAAAATTTTATCTGACTATAAATAATTTTTTAAGGATTCTTAAATTAATTGTTGCACCTAAAGTTTATATGTACGATAAAATTGTATTGAATCCATAAAATATTTAATATTTTATAAGGTATTTTTTACTTTTTTTAGTTTTTTAAAAATTAAATAATAAAGAAAATTTGAAGAGAGGAATACAATTATTAAGGCTAAAATAGTGAAAAAGTTATTAGAAATTGTAAGATTTATAAATGAAAATAGTGTTTATTTAAAAAAAAAGGTATTTTTGGCATGAAATGGAATATAATTGAAAAACGGATTTCAGAAAGATTTTGGAGGGGTGTTAATAGTTCCACTCTAATTATTGTTGTCGTTGTTGTTGTTGTTGCAATAGCAAGCAAAAATGAAGGGGTCAAAGGAAATTAGACAATGAGACGTTGAGATTCAGAGTAGGGTAAAAGCCTTTACGTGTTCCCAATTTAAATCAAATCGTTGTATTTGAATTTTGTAATGAATAAATTACAAAGGGAGATGTTTCTTATTTGCAATTTTTATTGTAATTGCATTAAGAAATTTTAAGATATTTCTTAAATGGCTACATTAATCCCCAAAATAAAGATAAACTTAATAATTTGAGAATAAAATTTGGAGAACATAAACAGCCTAGGGAGAATGACACACATTATCATTTTTACCAATAATGTTCCTAATGTTTTTTAATTACTCATTACATCCATAATGTTAAATAATAATAATAATAATAAAGCCTTCCTTTTATTTTTTTTCCGTTTCTTTTACCGTTACACTCCTAATATCAATCTAGTGTGATGCTTTTATGGAGCTTGTTTATAGGCATAAAACTATAATGAAGTAAGTAATGGATTAATAAGCAAAAAATATTGGGGTGTAATACGTTACGCCTTTATTTTTATAAAATCTTATATTTTACTATCTTTTTATTTACACCATTACTGATACGATGACATAATGTTGGCGTTAAAGGGACAAAAAATGACTTTGTACTCAAATTTACACAAATTTGTAATATGTCATAAAATTTGAAGGACAAACTATTTCTTAATCCAAAGATTAATCTACTATCTTTTTATCCCCTTGTCGATAAATTTTTCTCCATTAAAAAAAAAAGAAATTTTTCGTGTCATTTATTTCTTATTTATTAAAGGGTAAAATTAGTAATTATCATTGTATTTTGAACTCATCTTATTCCTTTCTTAGAAGGTGGATGGATGAACTACCAGGTACCTATTATTATTTTGGGTTTCGATTGTTTTTCCTACGCTTTTGGTAACTTTCTAGTTTTGTTTCAATAGAACTACAGGTGGGCAAAATCGAGTTCGGATCAACCCAATTAGGGTTGGAATTGGTTGGGTTGAACAAAAATTAATCTGAATGCAACCTGAACTTATAATTTGATCGGATTCAATCTGATATATATTCGGATTGGATCAGGTCAAAAACTCAGATTGAATTCAGATAGGATCGGTTCAGATTAGATACAGATCGGGTTAAGTTCGGGTTAAATGCTAATTTGCTATATAGTATAATAGTATACCATCAAAGACTCAAAAGGACAAAGCTTCAAAACTCAAGGGCTGGGAGGGGGGGAGGGAAACTCGGATTGGGTACTAGAATTGGGTTGCACTTGCAGCAGTTGCTAGGTTGTTTCGAGCTTGTACGAATCCGGCAGTAGATCGGTGGCAACAAATCGAGTAGTAGCAGATCTCGCAGACCCGCAGCAGCAGAGGGTTTAGCCGTGACCGTGATCCGTGAAGAGAGTTCTTGACTTCTTGAGATATGTGTGCGCCATGTGCATGAAACCGTGACTGTGAAGGGCGTGAAGAGTGTTCTTGACTTCTTGTCTTCTTGAGATGAGAAGTTGAAGGAGGGAGAAGGTTGTGGCTGTGGCTGTCGACGGCGTGTTGTGAGTGTGAGGCTGTGACTGTGAGCATTGTGCGGGTTTTGAGTAATGTGTAATGTAATCTGTATTTTGATCTGTTGTGTGTGTGGCGTGCGTGTGTTTAGGTTCAGTTTTTTTATATTTTATTTTAAAGCAACTCAATCATACTCGATCTGATCAAAACCTGGTCGGGTTAAGAAGAATTCATGCCATCGGGTTTTATTAATAACTCGATCTGGTCTGAACCTGAAATTTTTCGGATCAGATATTTTACCCACTCTAAATAAAACTTTAACAGTTTGAAAAACAATTATTTAAAAAAAAAATTCTTATCACTTTTCACATTTATTTAACTCATCTACCAAAAATACAATCGTCTTTCCCTAATCTTAACAGTTAATATGCCTACACCAAAACTAAAACTTAAAAATAACAAATATTTACTTATTTTAAATAACTTAAACCTTAGGGCATGATAATATTTTAATTTACAATTTTTTTATTTCTTTTCAAGATGTAGATTAGAGTAAACTAGTCGAAGCACGTGTAATGATCAAATGTCCGTAATGCATTAACATAAAATCATGAGAAATTATCATTACACCACTTTTATTTTGCCTTATGTTCATTCAACTATTACAAAATTCTAATATGTTTTCTACACCACATTTGTTTTCATATTTGTATCAACTCGCCGCTTTTGCACTAACACTGTTAAATAATTTAAATAAAATGACGAATTTACCCTGAAATAAATTAAAAGACTATTTTATCTTATATAAACTTTGGAAAATAAAAAAATTATAATCATAAAAATATCCCTAAGTTTAATAAAAAAATAAATCCCAAATAGAGGTGCTCAATTGATTTTTACTAAATTTAGATTTTACAAAATTTTATTAATTATTTTTATTAAAAATTTATAATTTTGCTAAATTTTAATAAAAATAACTGAATTTATTTATTAAAAAAATAATTTTGTAAAATTTGATTAAAATAACTGAATTTATTTCTTAAAAGAATAAATCCTAAAATTTTAATAATTTAGACGATTTTTATTAAATCTCAAAATTTCACAATTTTTTTATAATTATAATTTTTATTAAAAATAAAAATTCTAATTTTGGGATTTATTTTTATTAAATTTGAGGATATTTTTATAATTTTTTTTAAAAATTTTATAAAATAAAATGGTCTTTTAATTTATTTAGGGGTAAAATTATCATTTTATTTAAATTATTTAACAGTGTTAGTGCAAAAATGGCTAGTTGATATAGATGTGAAAAAAAAGTGGTGCAGAGAACATATTACAATTTTGTGGGGGTTGGATGAATATAAAGCAAAATAAAAAAAATGCAATGATAATTTCCTTAAAATCATTCATCATCAGTGGTAATTTCCTGCATAATCAAATTAAGGGCTTCACTAATTTGCGTCAGGCGTTTGGTACCCCAGTCTTTTGTCCTATAGTGAATGATGACAAAACATAAGAAGCAAAACAAAGCTTCTGAGAGTAATTATGAGAGTGTATGAATTATTCTTATAATGCTTTTGAGCTTTCTCTAATAAAATTTATATTTTATCCTTCAAATTCTCCAACATAGGTATAAGTATTGTTATAGAATGCATCAACTGAATGAACAAGCAGAAAAAATAAAAATTACCTCACTATGAAACCAATAACTAGATTATATTTTTGTCAAAACCACTCAATAACACAAGATTTAGATGAACAACCCAGAGCCCTACACTGGAGACTAAGAAAGACAATTATTTGTTAAGGCATAGGAATAACTAATGATCTTACAATCCTATTCGTAAGTATCTAAACAGAATACAAATCAAATCATTACTTACTCTCCAACAAATTTTTCTACATCAATCTTTTTTTTTTCATTTTGGGATTTTCTTGTACTTTTGGTAGCCTCGTGTATTATGGCTGGATTGTACCAAATCAAAAAAATTCTTACGATTTACAATATAATTATTATTTACTTATTAGGTTAAAGTTGTTTGTACTCTTCCATATCTTTTTACGTTGCACAAAAAGGTAGATGGATGAACAAAACAGTAATCATCAATTTTATAATCCCTACCTTCCCATGATTCAAACTCAAGTCACCAGCTCAATAATAAAATTACTTATAATATCATTTGAGGATACCTATGAAGGCTCTTCACTCTTGCATATCTATTTGCAACGAAATAATGAAATCTCTCATTCATGGACACACCCTAATTTGGAGTGAATTTTGTTAAATTTTTTGTCTCCTTATGATTAGTTGTTGTAACACCAATAAAGACACTTTGATGTGCTACCAATTAATGAATTAAAAGTTTCTCTAGTGTTCTCCCCCAGAGTTACGTTGATTTTATTCTTCTGAAAAAAGGATCCTGATACCCATTTTAATTTATTTAACTTATCTCTTACAAACAACAATTTCTTGTATACATAAATGAGTTGAAACAAAGATCTTGCCCAACAATAATATAATGGTACTTTAATTTTATATATTTATACGCATACACAAGGACCATTCCTAATGATATTGATGACAACCAACGATGCTGAACGAATTGTCAACCAAACAAGGATTATCTTGTAAAATAATCCACTTACAATCATGGCAGGAATCTCTGGACTGATCATAAATGTCAAACCAATGAACTTTACCGTTCCATTTGAAACTACAATAGAATAGAGTATATCCAAAAAAGTTACGTCGGAAATTAATGGGAAAACTCTCGTCTTGAGAAAGCACATGTTCGCCAAGGTCATCATTTTTGGACTTGCAATGAACGGTAAGATCCAATCCATTTCCTAACTTATTGTAGATGTTTACATGGATTTTAGGGGCAATAGCAGCATCGCTGATGGGCATGTACAAAACAAGAAGAACCAGTAAAAGCATAATTTTTGTAAAAGAACTCATTTTCTACTTGGTTTTTTAGGTTTGTATAATAAGAAATTGAATTGCAACTCCCACTTTAAATAGGGTACAAGGTTTACCAAATATGTCGCGTGAAAAAAATAAACGTGAAGTTGTGCTTAATTTTCTATATATAGATCATACAGCTTGCAACAAAAGGTGGAAACTTCTTTATATATCCTCACTGTAGATCATTGTTGTTTCAATTTTCCTTTTCGGCATGGTAAATATCCATGTTGGATTCAAGTTCCAACTGTCCATTTTTTATCCAATAGAAATTAAGTATGCCAAATAGTTAGACGATGGCATTCCATTTTTATCCAAACAGGTGGCTGCAACTATTGGTTGAAAACAAGTTGGTGGAAGCGTGCAACTCTGGGTTGGGATAAGATCGAAATTCCATTTTTGGAAAAAGTGACGAAAATATTTGGAAGAGAGGGTCCAAGAGATAAGGTAATGCAATGCAAAAGTAATTGGTGGGAAAAAAAGGAGAAAATTCTCCTTTAACCCTGAGGTTTGAAATAATAAATAAATTTAATTTTATTCTTGTAATTTAAATAATAGGCCGTGTCATTGCCAATTTTGAACAACAACAACAATAATAATAATAATATTTAAAGAATAATATTTAAATTATGATGATGATGATAATTTGCATGATGATAACAATAATAAATTTAAAAAAAAAGTAAATCATCAACCAATAAATAGAGGCTTAATTGAGATGAAGAATAGTTAAAACAATAAAAAAAGAAAGAGAAAAACATATTCGACACTCTATTTTATTTGTTGTAAGTAATAGAAAGTATGAGTTGTATAGTTTGTTACAGAAGAAGCCCAAATTAAATTGTAATAATTAAAGAAGTAATAAAATTATTTGACATGTTATTTAATAGTCCCTATTTGTTTTGTATAAGAGTTTAAAGTAATAAGTGTTCAATAAAAAACAATAATTTTTGTGTTCGAAAGAAATTGTGTTGTATATATGCATCCCTAACTTTTAGTCAGTATGTGGGAGTTGTGGTGAGGGATTACAGAGGAAATTTTGTAGCTGCTGCAGTGAAGAAAGTTCTTTTCTTTGGGGATGTACAGCAAGCTGAAGCAGAAGCTATTGCTTGGGGATGTCAGGTAGCAAAAGAGATTGGCCAATCATCTATACTTTTAAATACTGATTCTCAAAGAGTAGCTGAGTTAGTAAACAAAAGGAAGAACAGTAGAACCCCTATTATCTGGGTTATTTTTTAGATGCAAAAGCTTGTTAATGAGTTTAGTGAGTGCATAGTTGAGTTTACTCCTAGAACTTGTAATGTGCAGGCTCATCAGCTAGCCAAGCTTGCCTTGGAGTATGAAGAAGTTGTAATCTGGGTGGATTCCCTCCCTGAGTTTGTATTGTGCTTTCTCAAAGTTTAGTTTCAATGAAGGTTATGATTTTGTTTTAAAAAAAAAAAATTTTAGTTAGTATGTTCTATTGTAAATCTTAATTTATTAAGTAGAAAGCATATAATTCTCATAATATAGTAACACACGGAGAGTCTTACAAGAGACATAATTTAAAAGTAATTTTTAACTCTCAAGTATAAGAGTGTCTTGTTGTATTATAGTTCGGTGAGTCCAAGATCGATCCATAGAAAAAATATTTATTTATTTATTTTACTTTTGCTAAAAATGAAACTTATGCAACTTAATTTGAATTAAACTAGGAAATTGAAATAGTTAGGATTATGGATCCACTCTTAATAGTAAATAAAATTTAATAAATTCTTTTTGTCATTTTTTATTTTGATTTATTACCAAAAAGATTAATTATATAAATTATCATTATTTTTCCTTTAATTTTATGATGGATTAAGTATTTATTGTGCCAAAATTTAATTTGTCTACAATAAATACAAATAACATTTTGTCATACCTTATATTAAGATATTAAAAATTTATTGTGCCAAACTCCTTTGTTTGTCTACAATAAATCAAAATTTTAAAATATAAAATATGTATAAAATTAAATAGAACATAATTTAATTTATATAATAAAAATAGATTGATTAAATTATATTTATTTTGTAAGAGTTTCACATTACCCTAACTATTATTATTTAGGTAAGCAAAATTGAAAAAAATAAATATTAAAATTAAATTACTCGTAATTAAAAGAAAAAAACTAAAATTGAAAATAAAACTAAATTTGTTTATAAAAATAATTATGGAAAATATTAAAACACACCTAAAAAGGACAAAACTACTTTGCATCATAGGTTTCGTACCCACTTGTTTGTCATTTACCAAAGTCAGTGTTGGATTTCATCTGACGACTGGAAAAGAAATACAGAGAAAAAGAAATAGTTTATGGCCGGTCACTTGGAGGGAAGAACTGGTTAGTAAAAAAGCACATGTAGTAAGTTGAAAATATTTTTATGACTTATGTGTTTAAACAAATAACAAACTGATATATAGAGTTGAGGTTGCAAGCCTTCCCCTTGCCATTGAAACTGGCTAAGAAGGTCTTGAACGTTCTGCCTTTTTCACCGATAAATGTATTATTGTTTTAATTGGAGATGTTGGAGTTGGCACCCTAGTGCTACAGGTAAAATAACAATACTCTTATTTCTTGTGTTTTCTTTGCATGGCTCCAATAATATTTTACACGAATTACTTTTGTTTCAAATTTTGTTGGTGGCTTTGGGTATTCATTGTGGCACTCTCATTTTGTGGGTGAATGGTTTTCATAATCTTGATTCACTTGCATTTATTTTCATGCATGTTTTATTGTTGGATATTCTATATTATGGGGCATTATCTAGTAACTGAAGATTTTTGTTATGGTTATTTTTGTTATGGTTATGTAAGTTGATGGCATAAGGTGTTGCATTAAAAAATTGAACTTATATCAATTAATTAATTTGTGTGTTAGTAAAGTTTCGAGGTTTCAATACCCAAGTGAATTAATGAAACACATATTAAATACCAAAGCTATTTTGTTAACGCTCTCGTCTGTCGAGATCGTAAATATCACATTTACTCGCTGGGTAGAAATTGAAGAAAACTCTTCTACAATTTCAGCCGTAACCACCAATATCACCAATTCTTCAATTTATTCATAAACTATTTTACGTTACCCTCCACGGAACCTGCAGTTGACACACTAGCCCAAAGTAATTGTAGGAAGGACCCTCACATATCATACATTCAAAACAATTTCGACTCATAAATCATAATTCTTGAATTTATCCCAACGAGAATGAAATTACAGCAAGTAAAGAAAAGAACAAACAAAATCAATTAACAATCTTTTTTTTTTTACAGGGCACAAAGAGCAGTCGAATAACATTTTATTCGAAGATGGCTTAGTCTCTGCAGCGATTACGGAGCCACGGTCGCACTGTGCGAGGCACCGTGTGCCCATCCTCGAGAGCGTTCTCGGCAGATGCGTTGGTTGAGGTCAAGCCGGGCGAGATCGGCATGGTCTCTGGGATCCCCGAA
This sequence comes from Atalantia buxifolia, assembly GCA_030444775.1. NCBI lineage: Eukaryota > Viridiplantae > Streptophyta > Magnoliopsida > Sapindales > Rutaceae > Atalantia > Atalantia buxifolia. The sequence continues at coordinate 9,053,324 of CM059839.1, forward strand.
GAGCATCTTCGTAGAAGAGTGGTGATTTACACACCTGCTAGAACTGCTACTCAACAAGGATCTGGAAAAATTGGAAGGTGGAAGATCAATTTTATGTCAACACAAAAGTGGGAAAATCCATTGATGGGTTGGACGTCCACAGGGGATCCATATGCCAATGTTGGTGATGTAGGATTGAGTTTTGACAGCGAAGAGGCTGCAAGAGAATTTGTTGAGAGACATGGTTGGGAATATGTGGTGAGGAAGCCCCACAGACCATTGCTGAAGGTGAAGTCATATGCAGAACACTTTAAGTGGAAGGGTCCTCCCAAAACAGATGGAAACTGATTATGTTGTCTCACCTGGATTGTTACCATAAAACAAGTCATGGGACTGAGGGTTGATTTCTTTTGCTGCACATTCTCTGTAAATGGCAGAATGTAGCACTTTGTTGAATTTGTTGATTATAATAAAACAGGACATGTGGATTGTAACCCTTTGCTCCTTTTATGATTTCTACAGAGAAGACACGGAGCTTTGGTGTTCCCCTGAGAAAAAAAAATCAATTAACAATCATATGAACAAAACTCAGAAAAACAAAATAAATTAACAATCACATGAACAAAACAGATGTAACAAAATTTACCCACATAGATGCAGCAGCAGCAGCAGCACCACCACCACCATCACTAGGCGAATCAGAGCAGAGACGTAGCAGCACCACCACTAGCCGAATTAGAGCAGAGACGAAGTGGCAGCAGCAGCAGCAGCCGTCGATTCTCAATTACAGTAGCAACAGAGCAGAGACGCAATAGCAATAGCACACGGAGCCGAGATGCAGCAGCAGCTTTCTCTCTCAACGCAGTGGGCGATTTTGCTTGAAGAACTGTGACAGTCAATTGTGATGAAATACAAGAGTATTCACGAAGAGAGAGAGAGAGAGAGAAAGAGAGAGGCCTCTGCGAATTTAGATTGGATTATCTTTTTTGTTTTCGTTTCACCGGCACTACAGTTTCAGCCGGTTACCCATTTTTCAACTTTAAATCTCAGCCGTTAACTACCTTTGTTCACAATCTAAAGGATCATTCGCCAAGAGACAAAGAACTGGGATACCAAACGCATGACGCAAGATAGCTGGACCCTCAAATTTAGTGCAAGACAAGTATCAAATTGTATTGTTGCAGACATTTCTCACATATCTCTTGCTAAAAAAATAGGGAAATCACAATAAGAATTTTAATTACTCGAAGGATTTGTTATCCCTAGCTTATTAAAATTATAAGAATAGTATACATTGAAGAGAAATCAAATTGCAAGACTATTGCTGGGTGGGTCTAACTGCCAGTTAACTTAATGGGCATGCTCCGAATGAAATTGCGTCATTTTAGCTTCCTTTTGGTTTTATTAATAACATATTCTCTTGAAATTACATGATGCCCGACTCTAGGACACTGCTTTACATCTCCTATGATTTATACTATTATCTATACCATTATCTATCGGAATCACTGGTCAAAGCAAAGACCATTAACTATTCATAACTAATTTGTTCCTTTATAACTTTCTTTCCGTCTGACTCATGATATTTGATGCCTATTAAAAAGAAAATACTGAATTGGACCTGAAAAGTTACGGTTTAGTTTGGTTTTTTGGAGGTTTGATTCAGTATTTTTTCTTACAAAAAATCAAGTATTTTGATTTAGTATAAAACCGGATACTCCAATTCGATATTTGGTTTAAAATTTGAAATCGAAAATTGAACCGAAAAATTAAAAGATAATTTTTTATACCCGAGGAAATGCCATGTGACATTTAGTGTAGAACTGGATGGACCCAAAAATCTGGTTTCGTTAGTTTTTCAATTTTGATTCTGTGTTTTATAACTAAAAAAAATTGAATGAAACAAAATGGAAATTCCCAAACCGGTTTTTTGAAATTCCTAAACTGAATCGAATTGAAAATTTCGATTTATTCCAAAACCAAACCGATCCGAACTGGTGCCCACCCCTAAAAAAATATAATGATTGCAATTAAAACGTGCCTATTTCAATCATAGGGCATTAATAAATTGTTTCCGGTAATGTCAACCCCACATTCCAAAACATAAATGGTCAAATAGCCTTAATAACTTTTTTCCTTTTTAAGAAAATCATCATTTTCCCACTAAAGTCATTATAACATATCAAGTCAGTACTATAGTTTGTTGAAAAATATATTTTACCACCAAATATTGTTCTTTTATCGTTTTACCATCATTCCATTAAAAATACGTTAATATTTAATAAAAAATTAGTTAAAAGTCAATTTTTCCCCTAGAGCATAAAATCATAATAGACTAGATTCAAGTGTTAACCACAACTCAAAACAATTTAATAAGGAAAAAAATCTAAGAGTAATAATATAGTCACAAACTCTTGTACAAGTTTATTTTGTACAAACTGTGTGGCATGATAAGATTGGTTGAATTAAATATCACTTGTCCCACATGATTTGTTTTTATTATTTTGTATTTTCATTCAACCAATGAATTGATGCCACATCAGTTTGTACAAAATAAGTTTGTATAAGAGTTTGTGGTTGTATCATCACTCAAAATCTAATGGACAATAAGCAAACAAAAAAGGAAAGAAAGAAAAGAAGTCAATAATCCATGATGGACAGAGCAAATGACAGTGGAGACGACAACGAGTCAGTGACTGCACTGCGATGGATAGAGCAACGAGTGACAGAGAGACAAATCGGAGATGGAGCAAGAGAGAGAGAGAGGCCAATTTTTAGGATTGCAAACTTCTTATTTTTTAAAATTATTTTTTACTATTGCAAATGCAACATTTTGGCTTCAAAAAAATGTCTTAAATGCCCCTATGATATCAGCAAACCATCAACAAATTTTTAACTGGTCTAACGAAATGATGGTAAAATGATAAAAGAGCAAACATTTTGTGGTAAAATGTACTTCTCATCAAACTATGGTACTGACTTGATATGTCAAAATAACTTTATGTTGTGTTTACTTCTTGGATTAGGGAATAAAAATCATTGACAGCGTTTACATCGCAAAATAAAGTTAGAAATCAGAATCGTGGGGCCACCACAATTTGGGAATGAAGAGTCTCCCATTCCTCAGATTGACTATTTTGCCCTCCCCCAAAATTAAAATGTCCATATTGCCCTCATTTATAATTAATTAATATATTATTAACAATAATTATTAATAATTATAGTTTTTGAATAAATAATCACAATAATTAAAATATTATGATTATAATTAATTCATATATTGTTATTATAATTAATTAATATAATTATTACTATTAATTAATATACTAATATATTATAACAATAATATATTAATAATTGTAATTTTTGAATAAATAATCACAATAATTAATATATTATTATAATTAATTAATTAATATATTACTATAATAATTATTATAATTAGTTCATATATTATTATTATTTATTAATTAATTAATATAATTGTTACTATTAATTATTATATTAATATATTATTGACAATAATTATTAATAATAATTTTTGAATAAATAATCACTATAATTAAAATATGAAATAATAATTATGACAATAATTCATTAAGTACTTTTTAGTAATTTGTTACAATTTAACTCATTCTGATTTCGATTCCAAGATAAAATAAACACATTAATGGGATTCCAACCCATTTCAATTCCAATTTCTGTAGGTCAAGTAAATAATTTATTTTGATTCTGATTCTCCATTCCCATTCTAATTCATTCCAATTCCAACTCATTCCAATTACTGACAAGTAAATGCAGCATTAGTGGAAAAATGATAATTTCCTTTTGTTTTAATCTTGGTAATGCAAGTATAGAAAAGTAAAGATACGATCTTTTATTGCTATTTTGTCTGAAGCTCTAAGGTTTTTTCTTTTAGAATACCAATTATTTCAAATTTACATACAACATTTTGTTCATGTCGGTGATTAAGGTAAATTTACAATTCCAATGGACACGCATTGTTATTTCACAATTGGAGTCCATTCTTAAATCATGTTCTTCAAAGAAAAAAGAAAATTACTACTACAGTGCATGTGGATGAACTTAAAAGCTCAATTCAATCATAAGATGAGGAAGCGTCCACCACGGGACTAACTACATTTGTTTTAACTTTTCACACTTTTTTTAAAATCATTATCAACTTTGAAGGCACTAAGTTTTTTAAATTTTTTTGAAAAATATTAACTTATAATCGTTGATAAATAATAGAAAATTCTCATAAGTGAGATGTCTTTCTATTTAAAGAAGAAATTGGAATCCCAGTGTATTATAGTTTATTATAAGTATAGTTGAAATTTTATGAAATGTCATTCGAGGATACGGCTAATGGAAATACCTTTAAATAGTAAAATTACTGGCTTGATGATTGGTATAAATAGAAAAAAAAAACTAAACAAAAAAAATTAAAACCAAAGAAAATGATAATCACTTAGATGTATGTTGTAACTACCTTCATAACACAATAAGATTTCAAGAATCGATAGCTAGTACAAACAAATGTATCATGATTTATTTAATGCTCATTTATAGAATCTTCAAATCCATTAAAGGCATTAAAACTCCTTTCTCAATATTCAATCTTATATATAGAGCCTCAATATCTTTTTGATTCTCGCACATCTATTTTAATTCTAATTAAGGTATTTACAATTCTATTAAGAAATTGAAAAAGTTTGAATAGTTTCAATTTCGCCACCTTGGCTTTACTTGAAGTGGCAACACTGGAAACATATACTTATGTCCGTGAATGTAACATAGATGCTTCACTTTCTCCTGATCCTGCGGCATCACCTCATAGTGTCGATCGCTTGAGGCTAACAAGAGAAACGTGCTTGACCTTGAAGACTAAGATTGCTCATTGGACTATCCCTATCCATGCCTTCCGAGAGGATGCAAATGATTTTGCTAATTAATTATTTCCCTTATGTTGTATTTATGCTTTTTTAATAATGATCAATTGTAGAGAAATTGAAACTTATATTTTAATAAAATAATAAATATATTAATCCGATGTTCATGTTCGATGTGATGTGATATGTTGTTGTGCGCTATTTGCTGCTTCTTTCTTAAATACATGTCATTGAAGCAGTCTATCAGAGAGGAGTCTATTGGATGCTAATTGCGAACAGTTTAATTTTATGTCTATTTCGTTTTGGGATAGGCTATTTGCTTCCTAGAAATAACATTTTGAACACTCATATTTTACCTAAAGCTTAAATTATAAAATTGCCTTTGATGTAATTTAATTAATATAAAAAATTTCTTATTATTTTTCACATTTATTTACCTCGTCCACTGAACATACAACCATCTTTCTCTAATCTTAATAATTTATATGTCTACATTAGAACTAATACTTAAAAATAGCAAATATTTACTTATTTTAAATAACTTGAACCTTAGGGCATGATAATATTTTAATTTAAGCTCTTTTAATTTCTTTCCAAGATGTGGATTAGAGTAATCTAGTTGAAGCGCGGATAATGATCAAATGTCTTTAATGCATTAACATATTATCATTCATCTTCTATGTATCAAAATGTATTGTTGCAAACATTTCTCACGTATCTCTTGCTAAAATAGAGATATGACATTAAGAATATTTATTACGCGATCAGCTCGTTATTCCTAGCCTGTTGAAATTATAAATAGTATATTTAGGAGGGAAATCAAATTGCAAATAACTTAGTGTCTGTTTGCTATGGCTTATGTAATGGTCATAAGTGCTTATTTAATTTCATAAACTTTTATCATAACTTTTATTGTTGTTTATTTATATTTTTTTTAGTATAGTTTTGGAGTTTAAATAAGCTATTTTGTCTCTACTAGGAAAAGCTCAAAATTTGAGCTTTTTAGAGTAAAAGTTGAAAAATATTTTTTAAATGTTAAAATATCCAAAATATCTTCTACTTATCTTATTTTATTCTTTTCATAACATAACATAAAAGACTTACCTATTAAAGTAATTTAATAAATTTTTAATAAAATCTTATTGACAACCAAACAACTAAATTTTTTTAGGTAAAAACTCTCTTTGTAAAAGTTTTACTGCCAAAAGCTCTAATTAAATAAGTTTTATTTGAAAAGTTGTACCAAACGGAGCCTTAGTGTGCATGCTTGCAATGAAATTGTGTCATTTTAACATCTTTTAGAATTTTTTTAGTACTATTTTCTCTTGAAATTGCACGCTTTGTAATTGAATTGTTCTTTTTTCACTTTATTTTTGTTTGATTAATGATATTTGGTGCCTATTAAAAGAGAGAGAGAGAATTAATGATATTTGATGCCTATTACAAAAAAAGGGGAGACAGAATATATTAGAGACATGAAAAACCTAATAATTGTTATTTAAACGGGCCCATTTTAACCACAGGGGACGTGGCAAGTTGCTTTTGCCAATGTCAATCCCACATTCCAAAACATGCACAGTCAAATAGTCTCAATAAAATTTCTTCTTTTTTTTTTCTCAAAATCTTGGCAATCCCAGTATAGAAAAAGCAAAGTTCGGCACGCTCTTTTATTGTCATTTTGTCTTAAGCTACTAGGTTTTTTTTTTTTTTTGAAAATATAGTTTCCTTTATTAGTGTGTGAAGTTCAAATACCACTATATAATATAGTAAAACAAAAATATAATACAGTTTTTATAATTGGTTATTAATCCAAATTACCATTTCACTACTTAATATACTAAAGGCAATATGCCTATGCCCCTATAGTATGTTGGTAAAAAATGTTTTTAGTGAAATTAAAAGTAATATAATACAAATAATATAATATGTAGGTTTCATTATATTGATGTACTAATGTACTATCAAAACAACTGTTCAGAGATGCATATAAAGAGAGATTATTCTCTTAGGTTAAATTAAAAGTTAATAAACTCATTATTAATATCATGTTGATCTTCAATCAACAAATGTCATAAAAATGCATATAGGTTATAAAAAGTATAATTTTACCCTGCTACTGTTAAACTTCAGTATAAGTGGTAGTTTTGCCGGTTATGCATCAGTTTTAACAATAAGAGAAGGCTAATGGTTTATATATAGAGAAATTTGGGATGTGATAGAAAAAGAATGAGGAGAAACAGGAGACATAGTAGAAACTGTAAGTAATTTACTTTGAAGAATTCTAGCATAATGTTTACACTATTTTATTCTCTTCATGTAAGAATAAAACTTGCATCCTATCTTCGAAATTAATTCTAGCACTTGGATTCCTGAAAAATTTTATAGAGAATAAAACCCTCAATCTCAGTAGTTGCATTTAAATTTTCCAAATATTTTGTGAAATGACATTTTAGGAAGACGCACTATGAGAAAAAAGGGTAAATTAGACAAATTCAATCATCCAAAGGGTAGTATCTACTACAAAATTTGACACAACCTGATTATCTAACACAAATACGATATGAATAAACGGGTATGGGTTGTCAAAATTTGGCACTATTATCAAATGGGTCAGCTCCAGGTCGACACGATCTTTTTCATGTCGGGTTAAGTTAAAGTTCTTGACTCATTTACGCAATCAATGACATGATTATATATTTTTTTAAAATTAATTTATAAGTTCTTGTCATTAAAACTCAAATATTGGACATGATTCTCTCTCTCTCTCTCTCTCTCTCTCTCTTTGGAAGGATAATCATAAACATAGTATTTTCTTTATAAAATTTTATATAGATTTAAAACTTTAATGGTGTAATTGCGTTAAAGATTGGTATACATTTATATTTTATGATTTATATGTAGTTTAATTTACATATATATAATTAAAATTTTAATTGTGTAAATGTGTAATGTTTGGGGTGTATATGTAATATTTGTTAAATATATAGATATTAAATGAGTTACTGGATAAGTCGTTTATTTTCCATGTCGGATTTGAATCTTAATATTTTGATATTATTATTAAATGGATTATATTTAGATCGACCTAATTTTTACACGAAATGAACATGACCTGATGACCCATTCTACCAGCTTTAGTATCTACCTTCTATGGTGTCCTCACTTTTGCTTCATCTATTACATATCAGAGATGTCTCATATTTTGGAATTTGTCCCTTAGTTTTGCCAAATGAGGCTTATCAATTTTAGTAAAATTGTAAATGTGGAAAGTAATTAATTTGGTGTATTTTAATCTCCTGAAGTCATCGAGATATAACTTTTGTATTAATATGGCGATAACAAACTATAGGAAATATGTATGTGCTTCGATACCTTAAACAGATTAAAAAGCTAACATCAGCCAGATACATAAAGAGTATTTCAGCATGTAGGGTCATTTTTCACCTAGAAGTGAGCAAAACCAGATGCATCACCCAACAAAAATTTCAGGAAGAGAGGACCGAAGACGGTTTGTTTATTCCAAATGGACTGCTCTATGCTACTATTGTGGACTCCTTATTATCATTTATCACATACATTAATGGTTTAGTATTAACTCTCTATTTGTGTTAAGATAGTCAAATACCACTCTGTAACATGTTTCCATTATATTATCACATGTTAATGCATTTGCCAAGTTCTCATAGAAATTCTAGGTATACCATCCGAGACAAATAGAGAGTGGTATTAGAAATACAAATACATGTACAAAAATCAGCTTGAATGTTGATAATGCAGCAAGAATTAAAGAGATAATAATTTAGCTACAGTTGAAGGGGACTGACTGAAATAAACCAGAGAAGTAAATGTTTCTCATTCTAGCATTCATTAAATTGATCAGCAGACATAATTGCAATTTGTGAATGATATGCTGTGATCAACAAAATAATGTTCTTAGTGTTTTTTAATTACTCGTTACATCCATAATATTAAATAATAATAAAATGAACCCCCCCCCCACAACAATTATACTCATAATATCAAATCTACTGTGATGTTTTTATGAAGAAATACAACTATATTGAATTGAGTGCTGTATTATCTAGCAAAAAGTATTGGGTGTAATATTTTACACCTTTATATTTATAAAATTTTATATTTTACTATATTTTTATTTATACCACTACTTATATGATGACATTATGTTGGCATTAAAGGGATAAAAATCACTACATACTCAAATTTAATATGAATTTGTTATATATCATAAAATTTAAAGGACAAAACAATTTCTTAACCCCAAATATTAATCTACTATCTTTTTAACCCCGTTCAAAGTAACTTTTTTCCCCATTAAAACGAAAAACGAAAATAAAAATTTTTCATGTCATTTATTTCTTATTCATTAAAGGGTAAATTGGTAATTACAACTGTATTATGAATTTGACTGATTCCTTCTTAGAGGGCGGAGGAATGCAATACCAACCATTATTTTGCTTTTGATTGCTTTTCTAAAGGTTTTTTTTTCCTCCCTACACTTTTAGTAACTCTCTAATTTTGTTTCAATGAAATTTAACATTTTGAAAAACAATTATAATTCATTCTATAAATAAAGTAGAGATAGAATACAAATGTCTTGTAAAAATCGGAAAATAATAACAACATTGCATAATAAAATTGTTTCTCAATAACATTGTCATCATTTTCTTTATAATATCCGGTTGGTACCATAACAATACTGCAGTAAAATGATAAAATGATGTAAATTGATCAAAATATTAAAATAGTAAATAAAAAACTAAGTACAATATTCGACTCTAAGGCATTATCCAGTTATCAAAATATCAACAAAATTTAATAATTCAATGGTGCCTGAATTATAATGTAAGTGCATTCATGAGTTTTAAATATCTTAGAAAAAAGAAACTGATTTTTTTATAGAAAATAATATATAAAAGAATATGTAACTTTTGTTTCTTTTTCACAAATTCTATTTTATATTCTCATAGCGATGAGCTTAAGTTATTTATAGGGTAAAAGCTCGTTTAGTCCCTATAATATGAGATTAGTGCTCATTTAATTTTTACATTTTAAAAATGCCTCAAAATATTTTTATCGTTAAACTATTGACACCCCTATGTTATTTTTTGTTCCTTTTGACATGCTTTTATAAGATTACTCTTTTAAAATACTATTTCTTTTTTTAGGACATTAATAAAAAAATTGCCATTTAATCCTAAAAATAAAATAAAAATGAAAAGAATATATATTAATTTTTATGGAAGCTCACATATGTCAAAAAAATAATATTGCAAAAAATTAAACTACCAATTTTTTTGGACGTTTATCAAAAAGTTAGCATATTAATTCCTCAGTAGAGTGTTCCATAAAAATTAAAATATATTCCTTTTTTTCTATTCTATTTTTTTAGGTTAAGTTGGTAATTTAATTTTGGGCAATTATCCACTGATCACCTATTTTTTTGTGCTTTTTAAAAAATATATAATTTTTTTTTAGTTGAATTCCACCTGAAGTAACATTTTCTTACATCTGTCCACTTTTTTTTGCGGGTTGTTATAATGTTATTGACATCACAGGAGTGAATTTGTCATTTTACTGAAATTCGAATGGTATTTGTATCCAATCCCAAAGCCCAATCAAATTACACAACAAAAAAAATTATCATTTCATCACTATTCTATTAATTTCTCTAACAGAGTTAAGACGATAGTGGACAACTGTAACACTTTGCAACTTCAGGTCAAAATCAACAAAAAAAAGAAGATGTGTGTATTTTTTAAAAAGCTTAAAAAAAGTGGTCGATGGATAATTGCCCTTTAATTTACTTCTTTTAACTAATGTCCAAAAAAAGAAAATATTATTGTAAGAGGGTAATATTATAAATTCAAGTCCAATGGAACAAAAAATAATAGGAGAGTGTCAATATGTTAACGACAGAGATATTTTGAAGTATTTTTAAAAATATAAAAATTAAACAGACATTAATTTCAAAATATTAGAATTAAACAAATTTTTACCCGTTGTTTCTAAAATCAACTAAAATTTGAACAAATGGTGAAATGTTCAACAAAATTCCAAAGAGCTGTAACAAATTATTATTATTAGAGTTAATTAAACTTGGGTAACACATGTTTTGATGAATTTCAGGATAGTGACTTATATTTTAAAAATATTCAGTAAGATGATAATCCATTAACTTTTATCAGTAATTCTAACTAACCAAGGACAAAATTAAAAAAAAGAAAAAATATATTTATTTAAGGCAAAGTATCATTAGGTGATACTTATTTTGACATACTTTAAAAAGGTGACACGTATTTTAAAAATATTCGTTCAAATAACGATCCACAACTTTTATTGTTAACTCTAACGAAAGTAATCGATCAATTACAAAATAAAATTTTTACCTCTACAATTAGTGCTTGTTTGGTATGACTTTTTTAATGACCATAAGTGCTTATTTAATCTCACAAACTCTTATAATAATTTTTATTGTTGTTTAGTTCTCTTTTTAGTAAAGCTTTTAGATTTTAAATAAGCTATTTTGGCTATACTAGTAAAAACTTAAATTTTAAATTTTTGAAAGTAAAGGTTGAATTTTTTTTAAATATTAAAATATTTAAAATATCCTCTAATTATTTGACAATCGTATTTTATTCTTTTCATAACATAACTTAAAAAATTTACCTATTAAAGTAATTTCATAAATTTTTAATAAAAACTCTTATTAATAATCAAACAACTCAAATTTTTTATATAAAAGCTCTACTACCAAAAGCTCTTAAATAAGCTCTACTTAGTTACCAAATACTTATAATTTTTTAATATACATACATACATACATACATACATACATACATACATACATACATATATATATATATATAAAATTAAATTTAAGTCTAATTAACAAGGATATTTTTGGTTAATTCAAACAAATTTTTTAAAACAATTTTTCTTGTTGAATTGAACTGTTGCTTTTGGCTCCACAAACTCGCGAATGCTATTCTGCTATGACCATGGAGAAGATAGATGCCTAGAGAAGGCGAAGAAAGAAGGAGAAAAAGAACTGGAGAAGACGAAGGAAGAATGAGAGAGAGAGGAAAATGAAAAAAAAAATGTAAATAAATAAAATAAATCTATTTTTCCGAAGTCAAGGTTACCAGCATGCAACCGGGGCTGGAACAACCCCAACCCGACCCCCAATTTCTGCCCAACAGGTTATCTACGAGCTACGGATATATTCGCTTGAGGAGGCAACGTAAAGCTTAAGCATCTTATACTTATGAATTGTTTGGTCTTGTTATATCATAAATATCAATTTACATTTTTCCATTCTCTGTTCTAATCAGTTGTTATTTTCTCCATCTAGATTTGGTACGGTGCTCATGTCTCGGGCAATAAGAGCTGCTCATTGTTTAACATCAATTCAGGTCAGTTTAATCATGGTATATCAACTATTATACCATAATTTCAAAGTACAATTTTGTGGTTCTGTCAATGGGATTAAGAATTAACATTTTTTTCTCTATTTTGGAAGTTTAGTTATTCGTATTTCTATTTTTTTCCCCTAGAAATGTGAGTAATCATGGAAAGGATATGGTAAGATTAGTAAATATTGATTCTTTATTTATAAACTGCCACATGCCTGCCGTGGTTCCTTGCCATCAAAAGAGTGCCCGAGTTTGCTTTTCTGTAGTAGGTTTGAGGCTTTGCCTGCTCAGCTGGCAGTGGTCTAGTTTATGGAACTACGGTTAACTCAATTTTGGCATAGTTTTTTCTGTTTTTGTTTTGCTTTTTGGATAATGCAGTTTACACCGTTTAACTTCTATTATCAATATTCTATACATTTGCAGGAAGGAAGGCTTAGGATCCTGCAATTTGATGGTCCTTACGGCATGAATCAGAGAACATCCTGTTTTATGGATGAGTATGTGCTACAGGTAGGAGTAGGGTCAGAACTATGGATATCCCAATCCACAGTCTTCTGACCAACTGTGTTCTCTGGATTTAATTTCTTAAAAAGGTTATTTAGCAGAAAAAATCATTATGGGTATTTGCATGTTTCTTGCCTTATTCTGCAATGGAGATTTATTGTGATTATGATTGGCCGTTCTGCACATTCTTTAGATTATATAAATCAAATTTGTTTTTTTATCATGTTTTGCTAGGAAATTGTCCTTTCAAACTTCACTGGTCTAAAGGCTATGTTTACCAACATGAATTCTGGTTTCGGATTGGAACTTCTGATCTTGTCCTTCATTAAAACAATGCAAAAGAGTAAAGCGGTTCAGGAATTTGAATTGTACTAACCTACCTTGTTTGATTTCAAAAATATGCCAGTAGTGCAACCCTGTTTTAACCCATGCCTAGTTAGATTATTATTGGTTGTTTAAAAAGAGGTGAAAACATAGAGAACTTTTCCTCTGTTTTTAACTTTTAGAGTTTGAATTTTGAGATTTGTTGCTTGGCAAGATGTGATTAATTGATAGACTTGATCCTAGGGTTTGAATGAAAGTAGAAATGATCATATTTGTCTGTACATTGAATTTCAACTTGTTGATGGATATCATTGTGCTGCATCTTATGGTAAGATCAAGTCTATGCATGGTTAGGGACTTTCTTTGTTAATATTCTACTTCTTTACTTATGTTATTGTTTTCAATTTTTTTGCAGGTCCCCGCTCAAGCTTTAGAATGCTAATGATAAGTCATCACAACCCACATATGAGATCTCTAATTTAAGGCTATTTCTTTTCAGGATATTTTTCTTGATTAATGCTGGTATATGTTCTTGTTATCTTTCCTTCAACTGGCTTTTGCTGTTAGTATGGAGTAGTGGTCGATCTTTTGCTTTATTTTGGATGAATGAGAAATCATACCCGTCCTGTGCAGGGAGAAATTCAGGTTTTTCAATTTTTCAATTAAAACCTTTTTGGACCGATCTCATACAACATATAAGAATTAAGTAATCTAGAAATTCATACCTTTGATAATCTGAGAAGACGAACGATTGAGAGTTGTAAATCCGTCTGCAAACGATCTTCCAGGCTATGACTCAAGATCGATCAACACTGGACGTGTGGGCGTCTGTTTCACCACTCCCACCGCAATTTGGCGTCTCTTAGATGTCTTCGTATTTTTCTTGAAAACCCCTAATTCTTCTCCACCGCGAAAAGGAGAAAAGTACACTTTTATAATATCTTATGAAAAACCCTAGTATGTTAGGATTAGGATTCCTCTTTTAATTTAAATATTTAAATATTTAAATTAAATGCTATCTCTCCACTTACGTAAAGGTGGAGAGAATGCCAGAATTCAACTGCAGGTGACACCAGTAAAATATCATGCCCCCTTTACACTTGAATATTACATACTGGCTTTAACAAATATTATAATTATGATTTTCACCTAATACGCCGTTTTCTTGCTTTTGGGTCCAGTGATGGTGTTGTCAATTAAATGAGCTAACCCGGGGATCATTTGGGAACATACAATAGTGGCTACAATAATTAAATTTGTAATTAAACAAATATAATTATTTAATTCCAATTCTACTCCACTATAAGATTGGAACTGACCTCCATAATTGTATGCTCGAATAATAATTCGCCCAAGCCACATTGATTTCTTTACTGCAAAATCCTTTATACCACATCATTAATTAAATCGATATCTCAACTGTCCAATCGATTTAATTACATCTTGTTCCTTGATACTTACTGGTTTTCTCTAATGATCATTTTCAACATACTAAATATGTTGACACACTGCCTGAGAGAATTCTATGATCAGTGCCGAAAACTCATCAAGAGATGTGTCGTACAAATTCTATATTGTTAATCTATAACTCCAATACTCATAATTGCCTCCACCAAGATACGGGTAATCTTGATCACAAGTGTGTGTCGTGCCCATTGGTAACTCAAATGGAATAACAATTACAATCATGAAATCATAACTAACTCAAGATTAAGATTACAGTAAAATCAATGCCTATGAGATTTAATAAGTCGATACGGTCATTTCAAGGTTAATTAAATCTCATATATGATCTGTTCAATGTAGTCGTACTACATCAATAAATTCATACATGATTAAGACAAATCATTCAATGAATTTATTACAGTCTATACCTAAATAAAGTGCCCAACTTTATTTATCAACTGCGAACATAATTTATTTAATCATAAGATAACTTGTATTTATGTCTTTTGTGAATCCACATGGTGATCACATAAATACATATAATATGATCAAATGGACTTTACTCAAAATATTAATGCAATTAAGATACTTGAATAAAATACCTCATTTATTTTATTAATCAGAAAAATTGTTTATTACAATTAAATAAACACATATGCTTTTAAAGAGCACATTTTCCCAACAATCTCCCACTAGCTCTTAAAGCATATTTGGCATATAGCACATGCTCTAGGGATCTAAGTGCAAGTTATAATGGTTTCCCACTGATGGCCATTGTAATAAGATTTGCCATATGGCATCTAATGCCATTTGGAGTTCTTGTCATATAACCTTTCTACACTATTCCCTTGTAAAATGATACTTCCTCTCAATATGTTTTTGTTTCTTGTGGTTCCTTGAATTGAGCTACTGCACCACTACTATCACAAAATAGTTTAAGGGGTGCATTTACTACAGGTACCACCTCAAGATCTTTTTTAGGAACTTGCAGAGCTATACAGCTTCTTTTGCAGCTTTAGATGCAGCCACATATTCAGCTTCTGTTGTGGAGTCTGCGATACAAGATTGTTTCACACTCCTCCAACTAATAGCTCCACTTCCTAATGTAAACACATAACCAGAAGTAGCCTTTCTAGAATCCTTATCTGACATAAAGTCAGAATCAGTATAACCCACTGGAATAAGTTCATCACCAGAATACACAAGCATATAATCCTTAGTTCTTTTCAGATACTTCATTATGTGCTTGACAAAGATCCAATGTTCAGGTCCAGGATTAGATTGATATCTGCTAACCATCCCAATCGCAAAACAGATGTCTGGTCTAGTACAAAGCATGGCATACATGAGGCTTCCCACAGCTTCCCACAGTTTCCCCATAGGGAACTCGTCTCATTTTCTCTATCTCCTCAGATGTTATGGGTGATTGATCTTTAGAGAATCAAATTCCATGTCTGAATGGTAACAAACCAGTCTTAGAATTTTCCATGCTAAATCTAGCCAATATCTTATCGATATAGACCGCTTGAGATAAAGTTATCGTTTTATTCTTCCGGTCTCGTAGCAACTTGATACCAAGAATATAACTAGCTTCTCCCAGATCTTTCATATCAAATTGTTTCGCTAGCCAACTCTTTATTGTAGTTAAAACTCCTACATCGTTTCTGATAAAGAGAATATCATCTACATAAAGAATTAGGAAGGCTAAAGATTTTCCCTGAATTTTCTTGTACACACATGGTTCATCAATATTCTGAATGAATCCAAACGATTTTATCGCTTGATCAAATCTGATATTCCATGGCCGGGATGCTTGCTTCAATCCATAGATGGATCTCTACAACTTGCATACCAAGTGTTCTTGGCCTTTTTGTATGAATCCATCCGGTTCTTTGCATGTAGATGTTTTCTTCAAGATGCCCATTAAGAAAGGCAGTCTTGACATCCATTTGCCAAATTTCATAATCTAGCATGCAAAGAATGGAGAGCGAGAATCGATGGATTTAAGCATAGCAGCTTAGGAGGAAAAAGTTTCCTCATAATTGATACCTCTTTTCGAGTAAACCCTTTGGCTACTAATCTTGCTTTAAATGTTTCCACCATTCCGTCTACTCCTCTTTTTCTCTTGTAGATCCACTTGCACCCTATAGGTTTTACCCCATTTGGTGCTTCTACAAGTTCCCAGATTTTATTGGAATACATAGATTCCATTTCTTGATTCATAGCCTTTTTCCAAAAATACGACATCTCTGTCTATTAGAGCTTCGTTCTAGCTAGTGGGATCTTGTACATATTCATCTGAGATAGCCGTATAGGTTTCTCTCAATTGTATCTCGCAGGTAACCTAGTTACCCTCCCACTACGACGAGGTTCTAAAAGTGATGGTTCTTCAGGGATAATCCTGTGTTGATCAGCTGGTTGTTGCTGTTCTTCCTGTTCTATAACAGGAGTTGAAAGCTGAGCATCAACCTGATCACCTGACAGTTCTTCAAGTATTACCTTACTCTTAGGTTTGAAGTTATTCATATATTCTTCCTCGAGGGAAGTAAAATGTGTGCTCACAATTACCTTCCTATCTTGAGGACTATAAAATAAACCTCCCCTTGTTCCTTTGGGATACCCCACAAACATGCAAACCTCAGAACGTGAATCCATCTTATCTGCCTTTGGTTTCAAAGACATGCGCTGATCCCCAATACGGATATGTCGTAAACTTGGTTTGCGACTCGACCATAGTTCTATTGGGGTTTTAGGCCGACTTAGATGGAACTAAGTTCAAGAGGTAAATTGCGAGTCTCGGTGTTAGTCCCCAAAAATGGATTGGTAATGACGAATAACTAAGCATAAATCTTACCATATCCAAAAGAGTTCTATTTCTTCTTTCAGCTACCCCATTTTGTTGTGGTGTTCCTGGGCCAGTTAACTGAGATGTAATCCCATTTTCAACCAGATACTCTTTGAAATCTCCTAAGAGAAATTCACCACCTCGATCAGATCGAAGTTTCTTTATGTTCTTATCTAATTGTTTTTCTGTCTCAGCCTTATACTCTTTGAATTTCTCAAGAGATTCAGACTTATGACGCATTAGATAAACATAATCGTATCTCGAGTAATCATCAGTGAAAGTGATGAAATACTCATAACCTCTTCGAACTTGTACATTAATTGGTCCACATACATCTGTATGTACCAATTCAAGTGGTATTATTGCATGTACACCTTTAGCCGAGAATGGCCTTTTGGTCATTTTTCCTTTTAAACAGGATTCATAGAGTGGCAATGATTCGTTTTCTAGTGGACCCAAAAGCTCATCTTTGATCATTCTCTGTATCTATTTTAGTTTATATGACCCAAGCGTAAATGCTAGAGGTAACATTGATTGGAAGAAATATTTATTTTCTTAGATAAATATGTATGCTCATCATTATTGATCACTATGTCATGCATAGAATGGATCATAGGACTTAAATGTATAAATTATCTTCCCATGTACCAGAACAGATAAGTCTCTTATTATAAAAAAATAGAAATAGAGGATCCAAAATTTACAGTGTACCTTTGTTTTGACAAACAAGTTACTGAAATTAAATTTCTCTTAATGTCTGGAGCATAAAGATAATTATTCAAAACTAAAGTCTCATTATTAAAAGATAATAAAACAGATCCAGTCTTCACTGCTGACACGAACTGTCATGTCCCTAACTGCAGCTTGACGCTTCCTTCACTTATTTTCCTGGTTTCCTAAAACCAATAAAGTGAATTACAAATATGATTAGTTGCTCCTGAATCCAACACCCAAGTGTCAATAGGATTCTGAACTAAACAGCCTCTATTACAAAAAGATTTCCCATACCAGATTTTACAATCTTAGGGCAATCCCTTTTCCAGTGACCTTTCTGTCCACTCTTGAAGCATTTGCCTTTCGGCTTGCCATCATGCTTGGTAGACGATTTCTTTTTCCCAACTTTTTTCTTACCCTTGCCTTTTGGCTTAGGCCAAGAAGAAGAACCTTTTCCAGCAAGTTTTCTGCTATAACCAAATTCTTCTATAGCATGTAGTTCGTGCATCAATTCAATTAAGGTCATATCTTTATTGTTTAAGATATAGTGACCTTAAACTCTTTGAATGTATCAGGCAAAGATTCAATTACTATGTTAATCTTTGTTTTATCATCGATTTGAACACCATGAATCTCTACCTCACTCAAATAGTCCATCATTTTGAGGACATGTTCACGAACTCTTGTATCCGTAATACGATTTAATCTTTGCTTCTTTGGCAAAATGAGTATTCTCGCCCAAACATCGATGAAGACTAGCCATTATTTGATGTTTGTTTCCATTCTCCGATGTTTCTTATGCGATTCCACGTAAATCGAAGCCAATATATAGCGCTTAGCCATTTTGTTAGCTTCGCACCATTTCTCATAAGGCTCCCTCTGATTTCTATAATCGTATAACATTGGTTCTGGAGGGCAAGGTGAATCAACACATATTTGCGATCCCAAGAATGAGGATATTAAATAGATTGCGTTTCCAATCTAAGTAATTTTCACCAAAGTGAGTTCATTTTTAACAAGGATAACTAATAATGGGTTGATGGAAGACATTTTACGAAAAATAAAACATCCATGAATTAATACATTGAAACAAGTAATATTCACAATAAAAATCTAAAATGCAAAAACCATAAATGCATTTTATTTTATTGTAACGATAATCTAGTACCGCTTTAGCAAGCTATCCGTTGGGAAGTCATGCCGCCACTTACTAGACCCAACTAACCATTAGATTATTTTCTTTCATGTCGAATACATGATAAATAACTATCGTTATCTTTTTGGGCCGAGTTTGTTAACAGAGCTTCGTTGGGAAGGTTAATAACAAATTTTGTTGAGTGTATAACCATTGTTTCAATCTACGCATTTCTCATATCATGCAGCCACCGTTAGGGTGATCAATGATTGAAAAATATTTCGATCTTATCTTTAAAGAAGTTCATCAAATAAAATATCTAATATATATATATACCTCCGTAGGAAAGATCATCACCGTATCGTGAAGTCGAGGTATATATATAATTTTATTATTGAACTAACAATGGAGCCCATGGGAAAATTATCTTGAATTTTCCTCTCCCACTCAATATTTTAAAATTGGTTTTTCCTTTTAAAACATACATATATTGTTAATTGCATGCTTCCTATAATATTATCTAAGTGATATTTCATATTATCAAGCATTTGCAAATTTTAAACAATATACATAAATTCATGTTATATGAATGACATATATCATTATGCATAGAGTGGCACTACCTATTCTATATGACATGTTATCATGGCATGTTAACATCCAAAACATAACATATAGAAAAACAATTAAATAATCTTAATTCATGATTTTCCTAAAATGAAAAAAT
The DNA here is from genome assembly GCA_030444775.1 of Atalantia buxifolia. Classification (NCBI taxonomy): domain Eukaryota; kingdom Viridiplantae; phylum Streptophyta; class Magnoliopsida; order Sapindales; family Rutaceae; genus Atalantia; species Atalantia buxifolia. The sequence goes on from CM059839.1 coordinate 9,073,323, forward strand.
ACATTAAACCTAAGCCTAATCTTGATTGGGCTTCTTGTCAATGTCCATCTTCCATAGGGTTGACTTTGTTAATGGACTAGGGGAAATTGGGCTTTAAAATTTATTATTGGTCCAATTTTAATTTTGAAAGGAAATAAATAAATAAATAATTAAATAAAAATTTTTTATTTTATAAATAAAAACTTTTGGACCAAAAATAAATTTAATGTGTTCAATTTTATCTATGCATTTTAATCCATTAAGCCCAATTTTAATTAGGCCTAAAACTAGGATTCATTAAGCCCAAAACTGTTTTTGGACTTGAATGCAAAAAATAAAAAACGCTCCACCCAAACGAAAAACTACAAAACTATAGGGATCTTCATGATAAAAACCATGAACCCTAAAATCATATTTTTCGTTCTCCTTCTTCCCCAGCCGCCATTACCAAAAACACAGCCGCTGTTCATTGTTTCCACACCGGACAGCCGCTGCCGCCACGCCAGAAAGCTCCCAAACGATGCTCTCCACCAGCCGCAAACGCCCGCAAGCTTCCAGCCCACTCACGCGTTGCTGGTGGCGCTGCTGGTTGCAGCTGCAACTGCTGAGCGTTGAGCGTGCAGTGCGCGCTGCAATGGCTGGCCGCGTGCGCTGTAGCTGCTGGCCTCGCGTGCGCGCTCGCTGCTGGTCTCGGTGCTGTCTGCGCGCTGCAGCTGCTGGTCGTGTGCTGCAGCTGCTGGCCTCGCGTGCGCGCTCGCTGCTGGTCTCGGTGCTGTCTGCGCGCTGCAGCTGCTGGCCTCTGCGCGCTCACGCGGCAACTGCTGGGCGTGCAGCGCGAGCTGCTGCCCACAAGGGCCGCGCGCGCTGCTGCTGAAATTTCCAGCCTTCATTCCTTTAATCTTTCGTCCCCGGATTAATCTTCATTGATTTACAAATTTTCTACGCCAATATTTGGCTTACAAAAATTCTATGCAGTAAAATAAATCAAGAGGGAAACATGGTGATAAAAGACCACCCCTCTTGTTACAGATCCAAACAAAAAATACAGTAGAAAATCTAACCATGAATTAAGACAAACCACAACATGCTTTATTCATATATTAAACAAATAATATATATCTGAATAAATTGTGCCACTCTAATACATAAATATCAAGATTAATTTCATACGAAATTCTTATATATTAATATGAGATGGCTCTGATACCAATTGCAGGGAGAAATTCAGGTTTTTCAATTTTTCAATTAAAACCTTTTTGGACCGATCTCATACAACATATAAGAATTAAGTAATCTAGAAATTCATACCTTTGATAATCGGAACATTTAACGATTGAGAGTTGTAAATCCGTCTGCAAACGATCTTCCAGGCTATGACTCAAGATCGATCAACACTGGACGTGTGGGCGTCTGTTTCACCACTCCCAATTGCAACTGGCGTCTCTTAGATGTCTTCGTATTTTTCAAAACCCTAATTCTTCTCCACCGCGAAAAGGAGAAAAGACCCTTTTATAATATCTTATGAAAAACCCTAGTATGTTAGGATTAGGATTCCTCTTTTAATTTAAATATTTAAATATTTAAATTAAATGCTATCTCTCCACTTACGTAAAGGTGGAGAGAATGTGTAACTAACCAGGTGACCACCTTGTAAAATATCATGCCCCCTTTACACTTCAATATTACATACTGCGCTTTAACAAATATTATAATTATGATTTTCACCTAATACGTGGGTTTTCTTGCTTTTGGGTCCAGGTGATGGTGTTGTCAATTAAATAAATAACCTTAAGGGATCGTTTGGGAACATACAATAGTGTTCTGATAATTAAATTTGTAATTAAACAAATATAATTATTTAATTCCAATTCTACTCCACTATAAGATTGGGAATCGACCTCCATAATTGTATCTTTCGAATAATAATTCGCCTGCCACATTGATTTCTTTTCTGCAAAATCCTTTATACCACATCATTAATTAAATCGATATCTCAATTGTCCAATCGATTTAATTACATCTTGTTCCTTGATACTTGGTTTTTCTAATGATCATTTTCAACATACTAAATATGTTGACACACTCTGGTGAGAATTCTATGATCAGTCCGAAAACCCATCAAGAGATGTGTCGTACAAATTCTATATTGTTAATCTATAACTCCAATACTCATAATTGCCTCCACCAAAGATCTGGGTAATCTTGATCACAAGTGTGTGTCGTGCCCATTGGTAACTCAAATGGAATAACAATTACAATCATGAAATCATAACTAACTCAAGATTAAGATTACAAGTAAAATCAATGCCTATGAGATTTAATAAGTCGATGGTCATTTCAAGGTTAATTAAATCTCATATATGATCCTGTTCAATGTAGTCGATTACATCAATAAATTCATACATGATTAAGACAAATCATTCAATGAATTTATTACAGTCTATACCTAAATAAAGTGCCCAACTTTATTTATCAATCATGAACATAATTTATTTAATCATAAGATAACTTGTATTTATATTTCGTGAATCCACACATGGTGATCACATAAATACATATAATATGATCAAATGGACTTTACTCAAAATATTAATGAAATTAAGATACTTGAATAAAATACCTCATTTATTTTATTAATCAGAAAAATTGTTTATTACAATTAAATAAACACATATGCTTTTAAAGAGCACATTTTCCCAACATCCTGTTCCTTATAAGCAGCAGAAGAAAGGGACCACTACAAAATAATGAAAATGCAGTAGTGTTTGAAAAGCTTCCTGTTTGCTTCTTTGAGGAACTTGTTTTGTAGGATAGTAACTATGTGGTTACCAGCCCACACTTTATTTTTGAGCCTTTGATGTGTTGAAAATCAGATGTTCTGAAAACTCTGGAAGGATATATTGGAAAATGCTCTAATTCTGTAAATAGAATATTTTAGCTGGTAGTGAATTCAGCCTACATTAGAGTATACAATTGATCCCTCCTCTTGTTCTTGTTCTTATTTTTTGTTTTATAATCTAGTTGGGGGTTTAGGGAGGGTCTAAAAGATGGTGCAGCCTCTTCTATAAGCAAATGGAGATAAATTTTCGAGGACAAGTTGTGCAGCAGCAGTAAATGCTCCGTTTCACACTTCAGAGGGGATTAAAGGAGACAAAAATTGCAATACATAGCAAAGGTGGGCGCCTATCTGTAAGAGGTTTTAAATGTGGCCATTTCTCAAGAAACCCTTGTATTAAGTCCTTAAAACTACACTTTAGGGTAGGTATAAGTTCCCTAATACAATTCTGTATTAATTTCCATTGAGAGATTTTTCTTTTTTAATTTTTTACCGCAATTCTATCGAAGTGTAGTGCTGAATCCAAAAGTAACTGAACTATTTCAGTTACTTGAGTGGAACAATATGGGGGCAACAATAGGATGAGAAAGATTAGAGAATAAAGATGGAGATTTCTCGAGCTAATGGGTAAGCTTATAGCTTGCTTGAGTTGCACTTGTTGGTATGGATGGAATAACAAAAGAAAGAGGTAATTCAATGGCATTCTTGGAATTAAGATAGGTGCATTTAGAAAAGATGACAATTTTTTAATTGTTGTTGCGGAGTACTTATTTCTTCTTGTCTAACATATGGGATTTTCAGGTAGGAGATGAATTGGGAAACTTCATGTTAATGCTTGCTGCACAGACAATGTGTGTATGGAGGACATAAAAAGAACAGTCTTTTTAATCAGTAACAAATGAGTTTCAACTTGGTATGGTGACTCTTGTCTCAAAAAGAAAATGTTATGCTTTCTTGAAATTCCGATTACTGTGTATTTAATTATCTTATTATTATGAATGTCACTTCATATTGATCGAGGTAGATTATAGTATTCTCGGGATAATTTACTTGGAATGCAAGAGTTATCTCTTGATATTATTACCAGAAAGTTTTTAGAATATTATTTATTTTATGTCTTTCTAATTTTTCACAAAATCTCGGCTAGTCACGCATTATGACTTTCATCATGTAAAGGCATAAAATTTGTAAAATGTTGTGTCTTGATCTTTTTCCCCCTTCTCCATAAGATATAGAATGAATAGTGTAAATCGAATTTTATTTTATGTATGTTTTCACAAGTTGCGTCTTAACAGTATTTTGTCTTCTCTGCTTTATTTTTTGGCACATTATTTTTTGCAGGATAATTATTTAAAAATTTTTATTTATTTATTTTTATAAAAATGTATAAAATTATTATTTTTAAATATTGGAGGAAACTACTGAAAATTTGAATGTATTGTAAAAAAACAAAAAAAAAAACCATTTTCTGATTCTCATTGGTTAATTGCACTACAATTCATGTCTTCTTATAAAATTGAAAAAAATCAGATGGTACTAAATTTTAACTCATTAGTCCTACTTATTTGAATTTTTTAAACTTAAATCAAAGGATGGGGCTACTTTTTTAATTATTAATTTACATACCCATCGTCAAAGTTTCAAAAAGAAATTTATTTTGTACACCTAGCTAAGTATCAAATATATCCTTGATAAAATCAAATTTATATTTTTACTAAACACATTAATTGAAATAATATGTAAAAATTGATTAAATTGTTTCCATGCTCACTAGTTTCAATTTCATATCTCTAGCTATTAAGAATTGAATGCTATCACCGACTCAAAGTTGTCAAACACGAGATATGGAAAAAAATTCCTAAATAAGTATGGAGCATAAAACGGCTTTGACTCCAAATCCTTATTAGAAAACTTCTAAACTTGTTCATTAACCTTGTAGATCTATGATTAAATGAAGAGTTTTTTTTTTTTTTTTTGCTTTAGCCCACATTTTGATAACACAGTATTAATTGGTAAAATAATATATTTTCATTACATATTGAAATTATTGACTGTATATTGAATAAGTAGTTTGGAAAAAATATAAACTACAATAAGAGCAAGAGATTAACTTCATATTCACATTTATCACAAAATATGGTTTGTAATCAATAATGGTTTTACTATGTATTAAATTAATTAATTAATAGGAAAGAGTATTAATTTGAATATATTAATTCAAATATATGAATAAGTCATTTTCATGGTGAAATTAACTAGATAAATACATCTTAGTGTAAAAAATTTAAAATATTATGGACTTATGTGTCAAAAGTTCTAAAAGTTTTTACTTTTCTAATTTTGTAGCAAACAATAGGGACTATAGTGTTTTAACCCAACATAAACATCTCCCCATCGAACTAGTTTTGGCTTAGATCTTAACGGTGGAATAGGAAAAGACAAAAATGGGTAACATAGCTGGACCCTTCCATTAAAAATTAATGTCTAATGGGTTTTTAATTAAATACCTTTTACTAGTTCAAAAATTATTTAAGTACCCTTCTATTTAATGATTTTAATGGATATCCTAAGAAATACATGTAAAGTTCAAAATACCTCAATGAATACATCAAATCTAGTTTTTCTCACTCTCTTCTTACACTCAAATAAGTCTTCAAAAATTTATCAGAACTTCTTAAAATTTCTCAAAACCTCTTATATAAATATAGCTATTTATTTACATATTTAACTCCTATATTTTTTTAATTGAAAAGAGGTGCATTCCTTGTTAAACAACAAAATAAAGAATGTTAATGTTGTTGGGTCTTTAAGATTTACATTTGCTAGAAAAATATGGATATGAATATTTTCCTCATATTACAATGTTATATTTTCTATTTTTCACTATTTTTCCTTATATGTCAAAATGAATGCAATGTAGTTTGTTTAATTACATTTTTAGCAAGATGTCTCAGTGAACATGCATGTGTTTAGGGTGAAAATATTTCGAGTAATGTCATGTATTATTTTCGACATCGTGTATGTCATGTAGTCATGTAAGTCAATTAACTGATGTAATAAGTCGTATAGGTTATGCAATCATGTAGGTCATGTAAGTAATATAGTTATATAGGTCTTGTAAGGGTTAGTTTGGTAATGCTATAAGTTTAAAATAATTGTCGTTATCTATTATGTAGAAATAATCAGTTATAAAGAGAATGAGGTAAATATTTGGTAAAATTTATTTCTAAAAGTGCTATGAGCTTTAAAAGTAGTCGTATTTGTTTACTAAATCTTATTGTTAAACTACTACATGAATATAAATTACTAAATTGGGCATAATATTTAATAAAATTTATTTTTTAAATTTATAAACATGTATATAAAATATTTTTTATTGTGTTTATATAATAACTGATAACCAAAATAAATATTTTATACTATTAATTTGTTTATTTCGCCGTCTCAATATAATCGGCAATAATAATAATATCTTTAAAATTAATGCTTGTATTTTCTTATTAATAAGGATAATTTTGGATTTTTATAATAAATAGGAGGATATATATGAAAATATTTTAAGGATACAAGTAATTTTCAAAATATATTTTGAAAAGCTACTTATTTCCTTTCTTTTCAAAATTTGCTGTGAGCTAAGATAATTTTTCAAATGTGATTTTTTAAAAATTTAAAGAATATCAAAATGACAAAATTAGCTTTTAATTTTTCAAAATTCGCTTTTAGACCTCTGAAAAATAATCTCAAATGGGCCCTAAGTCATGTAGCCATGTAGATCATGTAAGTCATGTAAGAGTCATTTTATCCATTTAGTCATTTTGAGTTAGGGATACTTAATAAATTCATGTGAGAACTTATAGTATTTATGAAATTTTCGTCAAATTCTGTTTTTAGAGGTGTTCGGTACTCCTCATTACTAGCCCGTTTGGGAGTGTGGTGAGGTAGTTGGACTGCCAAATCCCATCTACTAAAGTGTTTAGTAACACTTGTAGTTAGGCTTTGGTAGCTTAACAAATTTTTTTTTTCAACTTTTACTCCACAGCTATAATTTTTACTCTACAGCAGCTGCAGCTTAAAAGATACAACACCTTACTCCCAAACACACTCTTCATAGGGTTGCATTCATGTTTGGTGCAACTAGATTTTTTTTTTAACTTTCTAATAATAAGGAATATAACTTTTCAATTTAATATTAATTTTTTTTATTGTAATTATTAATATAATTTAATAAATTTATAATTAAATAATATTATACTATAGTTAATTTTTTTATTATATTAAAAGTATAACTAGATAATGTATTATCTAATTATATTGTAGTAATTAATATATAAAAGTTAGTTATTATTCAACAATTTAATATAACTGATAATAAATATCTAAATATGAATAAGTTTTAATTAAAGTAATTTAAAATTAATAATAATACAAATAATGATATAAAATATTATTATATATATTACATAACTCTTACTTGGATTATCTAGCACCAATTCATTTCGTTAGTGAATATCTTACAATAATTGTATCCCTTTATTATTTTGTAATTATCTTGTAGCATATATAAAATTTCATTCTATCATCCTAAGATGACTTTTGAACTAATCTTATAGATTTTAACTATTTATTTATGTTGTTATATTATTTAGAGATTATTTGATTAAATTATTCGCTTCGACCTTTATTTTACTAGTTATATATTTAGAAAATACTAAAAAATGAATATTATGTTTCCGAAAATTTAAGGTTACAAGCTTCGATCATTATAAAGAATTATGATATTTATTAACATTTATACTAAAAAAAGTTAAGTTTCTAAGATTTAAAAATTCTATATTTAGTATTTTTCTAATTACTAATAAATATTATTTTCAAAATATATAATTTATATTCATCATAAGAAAATTAATAGGGTACAGTGGAGCATCAAACATAACATTATTAAAAATTCATACAATATAGTGATAGAACCAAACATATTACAATATTATTATAATGTAATGCTAATGTAATACAATACAATATAATATACTTATATTAAAGTAATGTAATATAGTGTAATATAATATAGTGCGTGAAACGCACACCCTTAGGATATTAAAATAATTTTAGATATATTATAGGGTATTTGCCGCACTTATCTCGTGTCGAACGTGATACTCACAGGAATGCCATTTCAAATATTGGAAATTATTGAGACGTTTCTCTTACACCATTTATGGTTGAAACGTGGATTCTCGTATTGCATTTTCTTGGGAATCGAAGACTTGCTGGCAATACCCTGGCTAATTTGGTAAATCTACTTTTGCGAAGTAAAATATTAAATTGGAATTCAAGATAAACATGGGAAGATCTCAGGGATCAACTATGATAAGTAGTTATCCGGCTTCTTTGGAATTACGTGGAAATTTTTTTTTTTTTGGTGCATTCATTTTAAGTTCATTTCCCTGACGGTTGGAGCTTTTTTTTACCATCTGTTTGCCAATATAAACTTTATGAATCGGTGGCCATAACTGACGGAATATATAACAATTTGATTTAATGTTGTCTATTTATTTTTAAATGAAATCTCAGTCATTAAACCAAAATATGGGTCGAAACAAAATTGGTAATTTTGTTTATATTGAAATCTCCATTAGCGTAAAATTTTAAAAATAACTTAACAAACGAAGCTTCATCAAATCAAAATAATTTGTGTTTCGAGATATCACACAGAGTCGGTGCCTCCTAGAAAAATCAACCAAAACAGAATAAGTAAAACCCAAGACTAATAAGAAATCAAAACACATGCTGCTGTAAACTATGAAGCTGAAGACAAATACTCAAATAGAAAGTAAATTCTCCATTGCAAATTATATTACAAGCCAATTCTTTTGCTGAACTTTTTTAAAACCTTTGAAATGCACCTGATTTGTTTCAACTTAGCCAATGCAGTTTCTTGTAGAAACCCTTGCAGTTGCTGATAGGAGAGGCCTTTTTCTTGTGGCTCATAATTCTGAAACTCTGCCTCAATATATCAATTTCCCTTTGCTTTCTGTACACTTCAGTTTCCACAGAACCCAATTGTGCTTTCATAGCTTCAATATTTTGTTCCTTGTCTCTCAGTTCCCTCTTCAGCTCTTGTATCATGTTTTCATCCTCTGCTCTCCAATACAGTCCATTTCCTTCATTAACAAGCAACAAGATTTTATTAATAACAATGTGATTTTTATACTACCAAATGCAAATAGAGAGCAGAGAAATAAAGCACCGTGTGTTCTTTGAATGAGCTCATCAAGCTCAGTCTTGATGGCAAGATAAAGCTGCTTCCATTTCTCCACAGCTTCATCTCGCCGCGCTCTTTCTTCTTTCATCTGCCCCATCAAGAAGCTTGTTCTCAGCAATTGCCATTCCTTCTCATCATCCTTCTCGTTCACCAGCCCATCTTTCATTTCTCTGATCTTCTCTTCTTTTTCTTCCAAATTCTTCCTCAGCCTCTTTACTTCTTCTTTAAGCTTCTTTCCCTCCTGCTTCCACTCAGCTTCTTTGAAAGCGAAGACCATCACCTCTCTTTCATAAGCTCTGCTCTCTTTCTCCCTCTCGTGCATCATCCCATTTATTTCCTCTCTCAAAAGCCTTATCTTTTCCGTCAAAATCCTCACATCTTTCTTACACAACTTGTTCTTTTTCTTGCTAGTAAAGTTTCCCATGATTGTTATTATCTCTTTGCCCTTTTTTGCTCTTCTTTGAGCTCGATAGAGAACGAGGGCTTTGAAGAAATATAATCGTGGTGGGTCTTTGGATCTAAAGAGAAGTGTGTGAATGACATAAATACTTTGCAGCTTCTGCAGAGGCTCCGAGAGCAGAGCTTATGTAGAACATTTAATTAACAGCCACAAGTACATGCAAATGCAACGTGACTATTTATTAATCATATATCTCTCCTCTCTTATTTGCTACCTTAATTATTGGTGGAAATGTCAAAAGATTCCCTCCAAGAGAGGCAAATGTCTTTATTTGATTGATTTCACATAATAAAGAAATGGCCACACAAGACAAGACATGCAAATAGTGAAATATATGAATGCAGAAAAGAAAAACCAGTTGAGTTGTACTCGAATAATATTATCAATTCACATGCACGAGTACTGTTTAGGACATGGAATTCACAATCCAATTATTAGCAAAAGTAATGCCAAGTCTTGAGTGGTCCTACATTCTCTGAAAACATCACTAAAGTTTAACTGGTACGGGAGCATATTGCCTGGGACAAATTTGTCTCTAAGTTGAATTCGGAGGACGAGGTGGATGCTGGTAGCTAGCTGCTTGATGAATCAGTTAGTAAAATTTTTTGGCATATATGGTACAGGGGATTCAAGATAAAACCCAATCACGTTGCGAAATTAACCGAGAAGATTATGCTAACAAGTATTTCATAATAGGCTAATTTGTAGGAATTGAACAAGTCAACATCATGATTTTACTTCTAGACTGTTTAGTTACGAGTTAGGGCTACCAAACAAACTAATCTTTTACCCGGAGCAAAATGTTTGTTAGCTATAGCTATCCACACAACTATATGCGTACAAATTCATTAATGTAAAACTTCGGATTCCCCGGCTGAAAATGACTTGTACGGCAACCACATATGACACATGGCATGGAGGATTGGCACGAATTGTTGCAGCAACAGTAAGTCCGTATTCCCTTAATTTACCATCTAGCATGGGGTGTGTATGTTGGAATTAGCGCCCATGATGGGTTGCACCGGCCCAACATAAAAAATAATCTAAAAGCTTAGGGTAGATAGAATTCTATGTAACTGTTGTAAGTTTAATTAGACTCTTAAACTCGAAGTGTTATTAACTCTTTTGGTTTAACTTCTATTACTCTCATGAGCTTCTATATAAAGATATTTATTGTATCTAAAATAAATGTGTGTGTGTGAGATCTGACGAATAAGTGGAATAGACTAGAAAATACAAAAAAGGTTAAAACAAAAGAGAAAGATAGTGGGTTCTTGTAATGTGATTTGAGAGCATTTTTCTCGGACCATAAAAATATAATCTCGTGAGGATTTTTCATAAGATTATATATTCTCTATCTCTAGTCAAATTAATAGTGATATAATCTCTTTGTGATCCCCTTTGGCGATTTGGAATCAAAAGGTATTTTTTTAAATCTCCCATTACTTTAATGTTAAATATGCACGGATATCAACAATATAGATACCGTTTTAGAAAACACTGAGATGTGATGTGATTATTTTTTACGATTAATGATGAGTTCAGCCTCAACTAAGGAGCAATTGTATAATAATAATTGAGATGAAATCTCAACGTGGCAGTCTCTTTGTGCATAGAATGGTGACAAATTTCATTAGCTCTACCCAATTCTGGGCTCTCTTTTGGCAGTTTGCTTAGTGTTTTTGGTATTATAGGGAGACAACCTAGAATCATAGACTGAGTTGTGAGTTTGGGCCTGCCAATTGTCAATTTGCCACAAAGGGTATAATGCCATCACTTTTACCAAAAGTGATGGGTAGTTCATGTTCATTGATCATGGGTTGGTTGGTTGCTTTCAATAGACCTACTGTGTGATTGAATAATGATGGAAGATCCTTGCTTTGCCCACTGGTCACATGGGACTTATATAGATGATTATGGGCAGGCCATTAGGCCTACAAGTGCAAAATCTCTTTGATGTCTTGCTACAACAATCCCTAAGCGCATGTTTGGTTGGAAAGTTGATAGGAGAGAAAGGGAAGAGGAGAAAAGAAAACGAGTGAAAAACAAGATCGATTTCATTTTTATTTGTTGGACATGAAATTTGTTTTTTTCTTCTTATTTTTTTTCTTTCTCTTCCTTTCTTCTCCTCTCTTTATATTTCTTCAAACCAAACATGTCAGAAAAGTTTTTTTTTTACTCCAATAAGAAAGAAACAATCAACTCTCACTTCAAAACGGTGCACTGCTCAAATGAAGCTTATTTTAGAAAAGCTCGAGATGTAGTTAATCAAGACATTATTACATACACTCATTTTAACACTTGATGAATTCATAATCCAGTGGCGAAGTGAAGGATTTAATTCCATCAAGTATTGATGAATCATATCTGGCTGTAGGTAGCACTTGGGATATTTCACGTGTTGTTGGGAGAAGCTGTAACTTGGGCTTTATTAGTTATATGGGTCTTTAGCAAGAGGGGCTTTGTTCAAGAAAATTTCAACGGAGTACAGTGGGTTTTTGGTCTGAGTGGGGATCTTTTAACACCCCACTAAAATCCTTGTAACACTCCTTTTGCATTTATTTCCTAAAATACCCTCAGTGTAATTAATAAAATACAAATCCATATATTAAAATTAACCATTTTCCCATGAAATTTTAGACAAAAATATTTCTTTTTAAATTGCATACGAATCCTAAAATACTTAATTTATCTTCAATTTTTTTCTTATAATATAATTTCTATCTTCGCAACTCTAAATTCTTATAGTTTTCTTAAAAAATAATATTTTTCAATTGAAATTTAAAATTTAAAATATAAATTATGAAATGAGGTGGAAGTAAAAATTTTGTTAAAAAGAATAATTTATCTAATTGTTTAATTGAATTTTCATGAAATAATTTCTATTAGGTTATTTAGGTAATTTCAATTAAAAAGAGGTTTTAAGACAAATTTTTGAGGGGTGCCAAACGGCTTACTCTTTTGTAATTTATTATCTTTAAACCCTCTAAGTCCTTTTTCAATTAATAAATTTCATCAAATATTATTATAAATTGTGATATTTGACTCCTTCAATTTCTCTCATTAGCCTCATTTTTCAATAAATTCTATTTATTTTCAAAATTACTTTTATAAACATAAAAATATTATTAAAATAAAAAAGTACATAAACTCTAGTTGCCTTCCACCACCATTGTCACCGCCTTAAGCTATTGCACCATTAGTCCTTCGTTGCCAATTGAACTCACACCTAGCAGCCACCGACCGAAACCCCTCATTTATTTGATTTGAATTTAATTAGTTAGAGATTCAAAAAGATTTGATTTAAGTGATTTTAGCAAATTATTTAATTGCTTGTTTTAGTAGTTGGATTAATTTGAGATTGAGAGCTATATTGAAAAATTATAGTGTTATTAATTTTTTAAGAAATTACTGAAATGTTTATAAGCGTAATAAATCTCGTAGAATTGGCGTATGTGATGGATTTATGTCATGTTTCTTTGAAGCATGACATATACCAAGAGGTACAACCCATCAATTTGATTAATAATGAGTTTACGAACGAACAATTTCAACGAAATCTTTCAACTTTATGTACTCTCTAGATGTGGTGTATTAAATGTACAGAAATGATTATAAAAGAATTTTTGTTATTCGTATTAACATCTACTCTAGAAAGAATATTTTTATATAATTATTTAATAACTATCTTTGTAGGTTTAAAATATATCAATTTATGCTCCTTACATATTATCTTGACATACCAAGAGAGACGTAATGTATAATGAGGCTCATTGTGATATGCTAGTAGGTCAACCAGCAATGAGGGATGGCTAGGATTGTTAAATTATTTTTGTTTTTCTCGTTTAGTTACATTCTTATTTTTTTTTTTAAATAAAGATAATTCTGGAACTAAATGGGTTAATGAAAAAGTGGGAGTTGGCGAGAAAATTTGAGGGAATTAAATAGGTCCATTTTTTTGTCAGATAATTTTTTTTAATTTTATATTTTATTTAAGTGTATGAATTCAAATAATTAATCGACACTTGGATTTTAATGTCCATATATTGTAATCCATTTAAACTACTTTTTTTAGAAATAAATCTATGTTTTTTTGTGATAATTAAGAAATGGAAGGTATTAAAGTGTGAGAGCAGGACATTAATAAAGAAGATTTTTTTAAGAAAAAACGCTATTTACAAAGAGTAATGATTGATGTGTCAATTTTGTATTTTAATTCCAATCTTATAGTAAATAATTTGTTATTTATTATATGATTATTAATTTTTTTTTTGAGATTCAAGTGAATTAATTGTATTATCTTATTAAGTAATTGACAAATGCCATACTATTTGGCATTACAATAAAAAATTTGAGATGAATAACACTACTCTATCAAAATTATATAATAAATTTTGATAATTATGTTTATAACTAGTAAGTTACCCAGCTCTCATTATTAACCGCAGTGATTTTTTCCTGCACAATAATTATAGTATACAAGTTATAACACCTCAATACTAAACAAACTCTTATGCGAGAAAAATTTCCAATATATATATATATAGAGAGAGAGGTATGTATGTATGTATTATTTTTCAAAGTATCCAAGATTTTTATAATATGTTTTCTTAAAGTACATACTAAAGAAATTAATAACTAAAAACTAATAAATATGTGTTTATTGTAATAGAATTCATATAGCTTAGTAACTGTAAAATCTTCTTAAAAACAAACAGTAAAATTGTAATAAATTGATACCTCGATTTAATAAAGCGTTTTATTAATCTAGACTTAGTGCTTGTTTGGTATGTCTTATCTAATGGTCATAACTGCTTATTTAATCTCATAAGCTCTTCTCATAATTTTTTTGTTATTTAATTATTTTTTTAATAAAACTTTTATAACTTAAATAAATTATTTTGCCTCTACTAAAAAAAGCTCAAATTTTGAACTTTTAGGAGTAGAGGTTGAATTTTTTTTTTAATCTTAAAATATCTTCTACTTATTTGACAATCTTATTTTATTTTTTTACAACATAACTTAAAAAAACTTGCCTATTAAAGTAATTTGATAGATTTTTAATAAAAGTTCTTATTGACAAACAAAACAACTAAAATTTTTTAGGTAAAAACTCTATTTGTAAAAGCTCAACTACTAGAAGCTCTACTTAAATAAGCTATACTTAAAAAACTATGTCAAATGGAGTCTTAGAGCAACGTTATTGGAGCAAATATCATAAATTATTAATGATGAGGATGAATGTGGATCAAATTATAAAGTTAGTACAAACACATAACGTCACATCTAGCCAAAAGTTGTAGGTTACAACTCATGAAGCATTAAATTTAAGATGTAATTTGCTAGTATTTGACTTTATGTATAGTTTTTTTTTTTTTACAAAAATTCATTAAAAAATACTAATAAAAAAGTAAATAATAAAAGCATTTGTTGAAAAAAATAATACAAAGACAACAACACTCTCGTAATTTGATAAAAATTAATTATTTTAGAAATAATTAGATAGAATCTTTTATGAGATAGTCACCTGTTGCATTGAAAAAGAAATAACACAGATTCTCTTTCGCCAAAAAAAAAAAAAGGTTCAAATAACTAATTTTTAAACTAATGGATTCTTTTGATCATTTCACCAACTTACGAGGGTGTAATTGTATATTCACATAAAAAGAAACTCCATCCAAGGCAGCCAATCGGCAACTGTCATTACATGCAAAAAGGTCCAAAATCAAAGGGCAAATACGGAAAAAAGAAAAGTTCGGTATTGTGTTTACGCGTTCACGTAGTTGCGGGAAAAATAGCAAACGAAGGCAAGGTGAAAGAAAAGAAACAGAGAGAGAAAGTGAAGGAAAGAAAAAAGAAAAATAATAACGGGAAGGAAAATTGTTGCAGAGGAGAGTGTGTTTGGTTTGCTTTGGTTCGGTTCGGTTCGGTTCGTTTATTTCCTCCATTTGAAGTTTCGCCCGCCGTTTTTGCCGCTGCCTGCCTCTGCAACATCATTTCCATTTTTCTCATGACCGAAACGAAACGAAACGACAAGTAGGGGAATCATTTAACACCACCGCCACGACGACGCCGTTTTACATTTTAAACGGCATCATTTGTAGAAATGAAAAAATCTTAAATGTAAAGATAGAGAAAAAAAGAAATGGAAAACGATTAAAATTTGTGTTCCAGTTATCGACTCTCTTCGCGCTTTGTTTCATGATTTTTAAACGATTGGCATTTGTTCTGTTGCTGAGGGAAATCTAGGGTTTTGTTGGCGCAGCCGTTTAAACTGAATCTTCGTGAATAATGGTAAGCATTTTCCGTCTCTGTTTTCGTTTCTTGCTATCGAAGTAAAAATGATAATGTTCATGATCTTGTTCGTTTTTATGATTTTTGTGTAAAATTTTCATCTTTTTGGATCATTTTTGTTATTTTTCTGCTCAATGTGTTTAATTTTACGTTATATTGAATTACTCTGGTGATCAATTTGAAGTGTAGAAACTCAATGTGAGATTTTTTGCTGCATTTTACTATAGTGTGAAGGTAAAATCAGGGCATTTCTCTTATAAATGGTATTGACACTGAAAGGTACCGATGCTGAATTAACATTTTAATTTATTAATGTATAATAGATTTAGCGCTGGCAATGCCGATATATGTGGAGCTGATTTTCTATGTATGAGGAGGTGAACATAGCTGGGTTGTCTACAGTAAATTTTTTGTAGAACCACAAACTTTAAGTCACTTCTTGTAATTGTGTACCCTTGAGCTGGATCACATTTATCACTTTTTTTTGTTTTGGTTGTTGTTATGTTGAGGGACATGGATATGGACTTCCATGTTTGTTTTGTGAAGTTTAATTAACAGTTTTGCTCCTAGATTCACATTTCTATTGCACGGCAGCACCTTGTTTCAAATGCTAATCCATTATATCTGGAGATGATAATGCTTTTTTAGGCTGATGTACTCTTAATTAAATTGCTCACTCAGGCTGCTCCAGTTGGTTTAGTGGTTGGGTCTATTGTTTGGACAGAGGATCCGGAGGAGGCTTGGATAGATGGGGAGGTTGAAGAAGTTAACGATGAAGAGATCAAAATAGCCTGTACATCAGGAAAGACGGTTAGTGCTGCCTCTCTGTATTCTGCACAAAGCTTTACACAATAGAACTAAGTATTTTCCTTAATGTTTTGAGAAACATCTTTCTGTTCGTAATAGGAAAACACAGTGCTTACCCTGCACAGACAATATCAGAGGAAGCACTATATTGACTGACTGAAGATCTTTTATCTATTTACTTAATTTTTTAACTGCTAGGTGAATCTTTTTTTTTGGTTCAATGCTCTCATGTAGTTATATAGTTAGTTTATTATGACATTATTGGCTAATTTGACTAAAAATGTTTACTGGAGTTGTTGAATTTTTAAATACAGTATCGGTATTTCATTGAAACTAAAGTATAGTTGACTGTATACACATGTATGTGTATGTATATGTGTCTGTTTATGTTTTTCTTCCTTTTCAGAAATAGAAGGTAAATTTATTAATTTAATAGCAACTTGCTAAATTGTCTTAGAAAATATCTGGAAATAATTTTTGTTTTCTTATAATGAACTTGTAGCAAGTAGGAAATCAGAAATGGTGTCATTAATTGATTGCTTATTTTGGTTTGGATGACTTTAGAAAAGTTAATCTAAGGAGATGATGGTTCTACAGTTCTAGTTGGACATGTGTAATAATGTACAGAGTTTCTGAGATACGAGGAAAGAAGTGGTTTCTCAAATGGTTGCTGAAAGAAAGGGTTCCAGTACGGAGATATTGAATTTGGTGGTCAAGTGAACTTGGATATACATGTGCCCTGGTAGGAGATTTTTTGGTCATGTCATATGTAGAAAGGATTTTTATGATCATGTGGGATTTGATATTAGAAGAACCTTTTATCAACCATTGGTCTAAATCACTTTGTTCACTTACAGGGATTTTGTTCATTGTTAGCGGTACTGATAATTATACCTCCCTTACTGGTAGTGGCCATTCGTACAAACTACTAGATAGGCCATGAAAGTAACCCTCTCCTGCTGTATCCAAACAGAGTTATGAATGGAAATTTTTTTTTTTTGACCTTGAGGTTGCATGTTATCAAAACAAAGGTGTTTTTTGTAAGGCCAGTTGCCGAAAATCTACTGAAAATGGACCTATAGGAAAG
Organism: Atalantia buxifolia; assembly: GCA_030444775.1. Lineage (NCBI taxonomy): Eukaryota > Viridiplantae > Streptophyta > Magnoliopsida > Sapindales > Rutaceae > Atalantia > Atalantia buxifolia. The sequence continues at coordinate 9,091,048 of CM059839.1, forward strand.
TCACTAAAACCTAAAGAAGCCAGGCTAATCAATGTTTGGCTACTTGAAGTTTTTCATTGATCTATTGAGGTTGTCTTTTTCAACTAGTCGCCAATCGTGATACTATAGGCTTTGCATCAAAGCTTATGTGCAGCCCATAAGTCAATTGATGCATCTAGATTTGACTATTTTTTCCAAGTTAAAGAAGGTTCGCCCTTTGTGCTCTAATTTTATATGAGAATCATCACATTTGTGTTGCTTGTTAGGAACTAACAAGGCTGGATATAAAACCCTGCCCAGTGTTGGATTCTCATAGGACGCTTCTTACGGCTTGGTAAAAAAGAAAAAGAGAAAAAGGAAAAAGAAAACTGGAAAGTGAAAAATAGAACTCTTGATGATATTTGTTGTTTGGATGAGCAAGTTTGAAAATTTGGTATGTAATGAAAGTGGCTTTCACTTTGGGAGGTGATATTTCCTGGAGCATGATGCTTGTACTGGCTGTATTCATGTTATATTGTGCACATACTTTTAAAAATTCCATCCCTGTATTAAAATTTTTTTATTTTCCTTGAGTGCTAACATAGCTTCTGGTTCATTGTATCTTTATGAAAATCTGGTGCCTGGTTCATTTTATTGTTCTATTTTACAAGTTATTAGTGGTTCCGGTGAAGTTACTCTGATTTATACATTACTCATTTTTTAGGTTGTTGCGAAAGCCTCCAATGTCTACCCGAAGGATCCTGAATTTCCTCAATGTGGTGTGGATGATATGACAAAGCTGGCTTATCTTCATGAACCAGGGGTTCTACAGAATTTAAGATGTCGATATGATGTAAATGAAATATATGTGAGTGTTAGTAGATGACTTTCATCTTCATCTTCTTTTGATTGGTTCATATTTGGTACATTTTAGCAACTGCTTGTCACTTTATCAATAATGGATGCATTTGTGTCCTTCTTGTGGCTTTAGATTTGGACATGTGCTGCATTTGGCTAGCAGATATGTCCCTTTTTTTTAAAAAAAAAAATCTTGGTTGTTAGCGTACTTGGAATTTTTCTCCTAGTTTTTGTTTATGCAATTATTCTCATTTGTGGTGATTCCAGACTTACACTGGGAACATATTGATTGCTGTGAATCCTTTTCGAAGACTTCCCCATTTGTATGATAATCATATGATGGAACAATACAAAGGAGCATCTCTTGGTGAGCTCAGTCCTCATCCTTTTGCTATTGCAGATTCTGCATACAGGTAATTTATCTTCAGTCTCTGTATCTTTGGGGTTTCTCATGTGCCTCACATGATAGAATTTGAAATACAGATTGATGATCAATGAGGGAATGAGCCAGTCAATTTTGGTGAGTGGGGAAAGTGGAGCTGGTAAAACAGAGAGTACAAAGATGCTTATGCAATATCTTGCCTATATGGGAGGAAGAACAGCAACTGAGAAACAGTCCGTGGAGCAGCAAGTCCTAGAGGTAGCAAATTTAATATATTTGTACTTGTGCAACTTGGTGGTACATTAAGTAGATGTTTCTGCTGCTGCATACTGTAATGATGTAGTTTCTTATAGGGCAGTGAGCTTGCGCATTTCATATGTCTTATTCCTTCTTTTTATTTTAAATTTCTATGCTTCTTTGTTTGGTAGTCCAATCCTGTTCTGGAAGCATTTGGCAATGCAAAGACACTCAGAAACAATAATTCAAGGTAGAAAGCTTACGGTTCCAGGATTTTTATTGCATATTCTGCTTCATAGAAATTTTTTTTGGATTTAATGTCTGTAATTGCAGTCGATTTGGTAAGTTCGTGGAGCTTCAGTTTGATGAAAGGGGAAGGATTTCTGGGGCTGCCATTAGAACTTATCTTCTAGAACGTTCTCGTGTCTGTCAAGTTTCTGATCCTGAGAGAAATTATCATTGCTTTTACATGCTTTGTGCTGGACCAGCAGAGGTAAATCAATTGGCTCTTGTTTATTATGTTTTTCTCTGGGATAAATTAAGTACTGTGTTGAAATATTTTTTTGCATGCAAATAACCTTCTCCAAATACTTTTCACAAAAATTCATCCTTTTTCTTAATTAACTCGCCATTGATGTAGCCTGATAAGTTTTGTGTTCCATGGGGCAGTCTTGCGTGACAGATTTCTAATTTCTATTGTGAAGGACACAGTATGCTATAAATTTCACCTACTATTCCAGCTACAGGGGTTCCTTGTTGTCGCATGCTCTTAGATTTCATAAGATAATCATGCATAAACAGTCCCTTTGGAATTTTTTTTTAATTCAAATCTATTTTTAGATTAATCATCAGGTATAAATTATTTTCATCTTTCTTACTCTTGACACGCTTATTGCTAGTTTATAAAACAATCCTTTTCTGCAGGAAGAAAAAATAAGCTCTTCTCTTTGCTTTCTATTTGTGTGTCAAGTCTATCATTTTTGTTTATAGATGCGAATGAAAGAAGTTTACTTGATAAATTGAGAAATTGCTTTAGACAGACTGACTAAATCCCTTTATGGCAAGGGTATTAGCATGTATGCTAGTAGAGGTGTCCTTGGTAGATGATATATCAGCGCATATGCAATTTTGATCCACAAATCAAGATTGTATATGTGATAGTATGCAAGTCGTGAATTTCAAAATTGCATGCGTGGTAGATGGATCGCAAATCATGAAATTTGTTTTGAAATTTTGACCTATGTACTACCTTAATAATTCATTGACTTGCTCAAGTGCTTCTACTAGCAACCAGACACACAATTATATGTTCAATATTATTAATGCAAGGACATGCCATGTATAATTATGTCCTCACGTCTAGATCATCGGCTATTAGTCCTTGCTAGTGGAGACAAATTTAAATTGATGTAATATGCCTTAGAAAAGTAAAGCCTCTGCCTGCGTTTTTGGCTTAATTCCAAGGGAGCTCTTTTTTTCTATTTTTTTTTGTAATTAATTAATTTAAAGAAACAGAAATTGTATTAGAGAAAAAATACTAAAAAATATGGACGGGAAGTCCATGGGGTCAGCTAAATCTAAGCCATCGGTTATTATATGTAAAACTTAAATTTCATGTCAAATTAGTTCTCTTATTGGTTTATCTAGATTGTTTGGATGCCTGATATCCATATTTTGTTTTATTACTATGCTCACTGTCAGGATATCGAGAAGTACAAATTGGGAAATCCAAGAATGTTTCATTATCTTAATCAATCCAATTTTTATGAACTGGATGGAGTCGATGAGTCTAAGGAGTACGTTAAGACTAGAAAAGCTATGGAAGTTGTTGGTATCAATTCTGATGAGCAGGTAATTATCTGGTTATATTTTCACATGAATTATTCGCATAGAAATTCTCTACTAAAAGTCTCCTTCTTTTAGGATGCAATATTCAGGGTTGTTGCTGCAATACTCCATCTAGGAAACGTTGAGTTTGCGAAGGGAGAGGAAGCAGATTCTTCTGAACCTAAAGATGAAAAATCTCGATCTCATCTTAAAACAGCTGCTGAACTATTCATGTAGTACATGCATTTTCTAAATATTATATTACCTATTCACGTTACCATTTTGATGTCTAAAGTTGTGAAAGGCAAATCCTTGATCTTCTATTCTGGTTTAGGTGTGATGAGAAGTCCCTTGAAGACTCCATGTGTAAACGTGTGATAATGACTCGCGATGAAAGCATAACAAAATGGCTTGATCCAGCTGCTGCAGCTCTTAATAGAGATGCTTTGGCCAAAATTGTTTATTCAAGATTATTTGATTGGTAAGCTTAGCTGAATAAATTCATTAAGGAAAGCTTTTGTATTAGCTCATTACTCTATTTGGTTTGTTGTTAATGCCTTAAAGACTTGTTGCCCCAGGCTTGTCAACAAAATTAATAACACTATTGGTCAAGATCCTAATTCAAAAGTTCTGATTGGAGTTCTGGATATTTATGGATTTGAAAGTTTCAAGACAAACAGGTGCTTAACCGGTACGCTTTTGCTTTCATCATTCAAGAAGAAATTTTCTTGTGGTGAACTGCACTGCATTCCTGTGTTTTCTAGGATGATAATCCTTAACTAAGGAAATAAAATATTTAGTGGCAGTGCTGTCATTTGCGGTTGATTTGGGGATTCATGAAGCATTTGATTCTTTAACTCCTGCAAACTTCATGGAATTGAGGAATTATTGGGGGGTAGCTATTTGCTTATTTCTTGGGGCTGGCTTTCTGGATTTTGTTCGGATAATGATCACTACTATAGATATTTTTATACATATCTCTCTTCATGTCAATATATAAATTTTGTTTCCAAGCTCTTAATGCAAATTATAGTTTCTGTTTACATAGTTCCCAATTTTGATTCTCAAATTCATTTGTATGATGTTGATTGCTCTTCTGCAGTTTTGAGCAATTTTGTATCAATTTGACAAATGAAAAGCTGCAGCAACATTTTAACCAGGTTTAACTTGAGAAGTATTATGTGTTCTTTATCATTTCTGGAACTCATACAGTGATTTTAACTACACTCTGTTTACAGCATATTTTCAAGATGGAGCAAGAAGAATATACGAGGGAAGAAATTGATTGGAGTTATATAGAGTTCATTGACAATCAGGATGTTCTTGATCTCATTGAAAAGGTGGGTGAATCTTCCTGCTGCCAAACATTCCATTTTATACGTGTCTATTCGCTTACATGTTGATGCCAAATTAAGTGATCTAATTGGCTGTTATAACTGCTATCCCAGAATCTATGCTAGAACCTGTCAATTTGAAGAATCAAAGCCATTAACTTTAACTGACATGTGGACTATTGAAATCTTTCATCATTTAGCTAGAAGATAGATTGCATGACCTTCAAATGAGCAGTTCACATAGGCTAGACTTAAGTTGTATACTTTACTTTTACAACCCATTTACCAGAACTTCTAAAACGAAACTATTGAGACACCATGAGTTAGAATCATTAAATATTTTATTTTATTTTTATTTTTGTAGAATTGCGGTAACTCTGATTATTTCATATAAAAAGGCCTTTTAATTCAAACAAAAGATTTTACTCAATATTTGTTAGTGGTAAATTATGACGTTGGCATTGACTTAATTGACATGCTAGAACTTGGCAGAAATGAAAAGTTCCAAATGCAACGAATTTCAGATTAGCAGATTTGGATTTGGTATAGAATAGCTGTTTGATTTGGGCATTGAATGCTTTATGATTAATTACTCTGGGGGCTTTTTGTGGTAAAGCAAAATCCAACAGTAAAGGAAGGCTTCTTCGTTAGTATGTATATGTTTTGATATTGGTTGCTTTTGATACATCTGGAATGTATATAAGAGAATGATTTGGTACAATGACTTTTTGTTGAAATAGTTATAAGAGGTTCACGTGTTTTCCTGGTAATCTAATCTATTATCTTCTCTTATAAATTAAGTTTTCTATATTAGTTCATAATCTAACTTTCCATTTATGAGGGATGTTTTCATTTCCCAAATCTTTTCTGTTGCTGTAAAGAAGGGCTTCATGTGTTGAATGAAATACATTTTTCTGGCTTCTTATTTACCTTTCTAACCTATATTTGATAATTTCAGAAACCTGGTGGCATAATTGCTCTTCTGGATGAAGCATGGTATGCATCTAATATGAAAAAATGATACTGTTACTTCTTCTCTTCGTACTCCATCTATTTTCTTTACTCTCTGAGAATCAAAGATTTTAATGTCGCTTGCTTGCTTATCACTTTTAGCATGTTTCCTCGATCAACACATGAGACGTTTGCTCAAAAACTTTATCAGACCTTCAAGGACCATAAACGTTTCAGTAAGCCAAAGTTATCACCCACCGACTTCACCATTTGTCACTATGCTGGTGATGTAAGTGTCTAGATTGTTTCAATTTCTTCAACAATTTGCCAATTTCTCCATCATGCATACCAAGAAAATGCTGATTTCAGGGCCCTTATTAATCAAAAGGATGGTTTCAGGTCACATACCAGACTGAGCTTTTCCTAGATAAGAACAAAGATTATGTTGTTCCTGAGCATCAAGCTGTCCTTGGTGCTTCTGCATGCCCCTTTGTTTCCGGGTTATTCCCACCTTTAACTGAGGAATCCTCCAAATCATCAAAGTTCTCATCAATAGGTTCTCGGTTTAAGGTTCGTCTTCATATGCATATATCTGATGCAAACCATTCCTTTTTCCTGCTTCATTCTTATTTTGTACTTAAATGCAGCAACAATTGCAAGCATTGCTTGAAACATTAAGTGCCACTGAGCCACACTACATTCGCTGTGTTAAGCCAAATAATGTACTTAAGCCATCAATCTTTGAGAATACGAATGTGTTGCAGCAACTACGTTGTGGGGTAAGTTTGCCATTTTTGCGTTGCTGGTGCTGGTGCTGGTGCTGGTGCTGCTAGTGATTATGTTCTGCTTTGTTATCATTTATCTACTAATGATTATGTTCTGCTTTATTACCATTTATCTACAATTTCAGGGTGTCTTGGAGGCAATTAGGATCAGTTGCGCTGGATATCCCACTAGAAAGATGTTTCATGAGTTTTTAAGTCGTTTTCGCATCCTGGCACCAGAGGTCTTTGATGGAAGGTAACATTCTTTTTTCGAATTTTGCGGCATTACTTTCTTCCATATTTCTTGTTTCTCATTGGAAATGAGTTCTTTCAGTTGCGTTAAACATTATTAGACTCTTACTTGTACATTGACAGCTGTGACGAGGTCACTGCTTGCAGAAGGCTTCTACATAAAGTGAATCTTAAAGGATATCAGGTAAATCTCATGTTTCTATGCCCTTTTAAGACTTATTTCATCTTATAGTTCTTACCGTCGTTAATAACTGTTGGATGGTATGTTAAAATTATATTATGTTTCCTTTTCTATGTGCACATGTGCATCCAGTGGAACCTATTTGTTTCTTGGTGCATATGCTTTGGGTTCTAATCGCAGTGCAATATTGTTGCTACAGCACATAATCCACCCATCCAAAATTTATGCCATTGTTAAGCTGCTGGCAGTTGCAAAATCAAAATGTACTTTATTTTTCTCATATGGAATGATAGGTTTACCCTGACAATATTACTGATTGTTTTCTGTTGCAGATTGGAAAAACAAAAGTGTTTCTTAGGGCTGGTCAGATGGCAGAACTAGATACTCGTCGAACTCAGGTATTAGGACGATCGGCAATCATCATTCAGAGTAAAGTTCGCTCATATTTTGCTCATAAGCGGTTCAACTTGTTGAGGTGTTCTGCCATACAAATTCAAACCTTATGTAGAGGTAATAATTACATTTTGTGCTTCTTGATGGATTATTTGCTTTGTATTCCCCAAGCTCATTTGACAGAAAAAGAAAAAGGAAAAGTAGGAAGTAAACAAAGAGGAAACAATTATAAAAGAGCCAACGGTCCATGAATTTTGTTGATATCTTAGAAATCAGGAAACAATTATAAAAATCCTTAGAAATCGAAGCCCAAACAAAAGTAAAGAAACAAATTCTGTCCCATAGCCCATTGATATCTTCCTCCTTTCTCTCTAAGGAATACGGCAATTGCTTGCAAGAGTTTCCACAAGATATTTTGTAATCCATTAGATTATTTGATTAAAATTTTGTTGCACAACAGTTCGGTAAATGTAAAACTTACTGTTACATTTCCTCTGAACTGAATGCAGGACAAAATGGACGCTATCAATATGAAAGAATGAGAAGAGAGGCTGCTAGTGTAAAAATTCAGAAATATTCACGCATGTGTCTGGCAAGGAAAGATTACCATAAATTGCGCTCTTCAGCCATTTCTATCCAAACAGGCTTGCGTGGTATGGCTGCTCGTAATGGTCTTCAACTTATGAAGCAGACAAAAGCTGCAATTGTTATCCAGGTACGTTGAAAGCCTCATTCAATTAAAGGAAACATAATTGATAATTCTTCTTTCTCCTTTTATGTACTCATATCTATGTTTATTTCTTTTGCCGTTTTTTGTACTCTATCTCCATTTATTTCTTTTGTCCATTTTGGTTATTAAAATATGCGGAAACTTTGTTTACAAGAAACTTAGCAGTGTCAAAGCTGCTAGACATGCTTTTCAGTTAAAAATTAGTGTTCACAGTAGATTGTCAGGAGCAAGGAAACTTCTGATTTCTACCTTTTGAAGTTTCTATCGTCTTTTCTATTTTGGTGAGTAAAATACGTGGAAACTTGTTAACAGACATTTACAAGTATGTCAAAGCTTCCTGGACAGGTTTTCCAGTTGAGGATTAATTAATGTTCACAATAAAATGTGAGCGCTAAAAGCATTTATACTTTTTATGAGAACTTCTGTTGAAGTTTCCATCACCTTTGCTTTTACAGAGTCAATATCGACAGTACTTGGGCCGCTATCGTTATTTACAGATGAAGAAAGCAGCAATCGTTATGCAATGTGCCTGGAGAGGAAAAGTTGCACGTGGAGAATTACGGAAGCTTAAAATGGTGATATCCTCATTCTTTTTTTCATTCATATTTCCTTTTATGACTCAGTTTATGCTTGTAATTTTTGGAAAGAGCAGCTTGTCATAATTTTCTCTCGTTGTTGAAAGAGTCTTCATATCTGCTGATATTTTCGCGCAGATTCAAATTTCATATGGATATGGTCTGACTGTTAGGAGAAAATTTGAATGCTTAAATTATTAGGCTCAATGGCAGACTAGTTGCCATGCTAATAACCGAAATATTTTCACCAAAGCAAAGATGCAAATGAGCCTTGCATATTGTTATCCATAAATCAAACCAATAGAGGTAATCAAACATAGTAACACAATCAAACTTGGCTTTAATAGGACGTTGTGGAAAAGCAAATAGGATGGTGTCAGTGAGAAATGAACATATCACCCTCAGCATCAGAGGCTAGGTCTGGTGTAACTTATAATGCAAAGATCAAGATGATTTTACATAAAATCTAAATTGTTCGATACGATTCTCAATGTTTCAATCAATTTTGATCAGTTTGGACACTTCAGTGAAACTTTCAAGCTGGTCCAAATCAATTATCCCTGGTCCTTGTCCTTATATTTCTTGAAGTGATCATGGGTGAATATTTCATTTTGTCCTTCCTTTCTGTCCACAGGCTGCCAAGGAAACTGGTGCTCTCCAAGCTGCCAAAAGCAAATTGGAAAAAGAAGTTGAAGAACTCACCTGGCGTCTGCAGCTAGAGAAACGGATGAGGGTACAATTTTTATGGTTAAGTTTATACCAGTTATGATTCGATTCCAAAATGTTTCTATGTAGCTGTCATTCTACTAATAATGTAATGCATGCTTCTAGCTGGAAATAATGAGTATATATTCTGGTTGGGTACTGATGTGAGGTTTTAGTGGTGATTTTTGACTTTCAGATTTAACATCATTACAGGTGATTCATTTTTAAACTAGATGATGCACCAGCAAATTCCAGTGATTAAGTTGCATATATGTTTTAAAAGTATCACATGTCATCTTTTGGCTTTTGTTCTTTTAAAGGTCTCTGTTAATCCTCTACCTCTATTTCAAGTTGTTGTTTTCCAAATTTTCTTTGGCCTACCAAGGGGAAAAATTCTAGAACAATAACAAGAAGTGAATGGAGCTTCTTAGAGAAAAAAAAAAGGTTCTTTTGTTCTTTTAAAGATATCTATCAAAATCATGACCTTTACCTCTGTTTCAAGTTGTTATTTGCTAAATTTCGCTGGCCTATCGAGGTGAAAAAATCAAGAGGAGTAACAAGTGAATGCATATTATATGTCTTGTTTTTATGCTCAATTATTTTATGAAGTCAAAAGGCCCATTCTATTAGGAAAACAAAGAAGTTTAATCGCTATTTGTGTTGTTTGTTTCTTATTGATGATCCACTTAATGCAGGCTGACTTGGAAGAAGCCAAAACACAAGAAAATACAAAGTTGAAGTCTGCTTTACAAGAGATGCAACAACAATTCCAGGAAACCAAAACTCTATTAATCAAGGAACGCGAGGCTGCAAAGAAGGCAACTGAAGCTCTACTTATCATGGAACGTGAGGCTGCAGAGAAGGAAGCTGTACAAGTCCCAGTCATTAGGGAGGCCCCAGTTACTGATTATGAAATGGTGAATAAGCTTACTGCTGAAAATGAAGAACTTAAGGTTGGTTCACAATTGTGGTCTTCCGACTCAGACTTTTATTTTTTTGTTGGTAATAATGCATACTTGTGCACTCGCTACCCGTTCTGCATTGATGCTTATTGATATTTGGCTGGCTGGGACACTGTGTAGGCTCTTGTAAGTTTACTAGAAAAGAAAATTGACGAAACAGAGAGAAAATTCGAAGAAACAAATAAACTAAGTGAAGAGCGATTGAAGGAAGCTTTGGAGGCAGAGTCGAAGATAATTGAGCTAAAGACTTGTATGCAGAGGTCAATGCAGTGACTAGTCTTCTTTCAGAGAATGTGTCCAGATAATAACATTTCTCCTTAATTAACTTGGGATTATTATTTTGATTTGTATTATTTACTTGCACCTGTTGCAGGCTCGAAGAAAAGCTTTCTGACATAGAAACTGAGGATCAAATTCTGCGGCATCAGGCATTATTGAATTCATCTTCCAGAAAAATGTCGGAACAGTTGTCAATGAAAACTCCGGTATTATGCCACAGATCATTCTTTTCTCGTTTAACTGTTTTCTTGTGTTGCAAATTTAGGAGTTTGTCTGATCCTTTCTTGTGCACTTTTGCAGGCTTTACAAAATGGTCATCGCGTATGTGAAGAACAAAGCCATTTTAGTCTACAATTTTATTTTTATGTCTCCGCATTTAGAGCCTTTGTCATATTTGATTCTAAGACGGCTTGCTCCTGCAGGAACCACAAAGTGCCACAGCTGCAACAAGTTTTGGCACAGAAGCTGATAGTCAATTGAGGAAATCCCAGATTGAACGGCAGCATGTATGTGCTTTACAGAAATAGAGAAAATTTGTCTTTACTTTCTGTTCATTTTCTTCTGTTTTCACTTGATGTTCAATCAGATTAATGTGCCTCATCTGTTGTACAGGAGAATTTAGATGCTTTGCTGAAATGTGTGTCACAAGATCTTGGGTTTAGTCAAGAAAAACCTGTCGCAGCATTTACCATATACAAATGTCTTCTCCACTGGGGATCATTTGAAGCAGAAAAAACTAGTGTATTTGACCGTCTCATTCAGTTGATTGGTTCTGCTATTGAGGTGATTGGATGAACTTTACACATATTTATTGATGGCTCATTTTCCTAGTTTTTTAGTGCTGATGTTCCCAAAGTTTCTTTTATGGTAAATTGATGCGAACTGATTGTTTGGAAGAACTTTTAGCTAACTATCTGTGATTTTAATCTTGTTTTGAACATAAAAAAGAATATAACTTACTGACAGCATTTTCCTGTTTAAAAATCACTCTAGGGACTGAATGTACTCAAAGCACTGTTGAAACAAGATATCCTAAAGGGAAAACTAGGAGAAGTCTTAGGAAAGGAGAATGCCTAGGTTTGGAAAAATTATTGGAAGGTTTACTGCTGGAATGTTTTTCTTTTTCCTTTCTCTCCAATCTTTCCCATGTAGAAGGAATTTACATCCATTATGTTCGTTTTTAGCAACTATGGATTAATTTTTCTTTTTATGGCACTCTGGACTTCAATATCAAGAGAATTTCTGGATATTTCGTAACTCTTTATAACAGCAGATTAGGATGCTCTTCTGTGTTATTTATGGAGTACTTTGCTTCCGTGCTTACATTTGATGTGTTTTTCCGTTCTTTGTTGGTGCATTAGTGGTTCCAATTTGTTGGAACCTGGTTTTTGATCCCTTTAACCAATTTTGTTTTTGCTTCTTATAGAAAATGTGAAATCAAAATGTGCCTGTTGTGTGCCTTGCAGAATCCAGATAGCAATGATCATATGGCTTATTGGCTTTCCAATGCATCTACCTTGTTGTTCTTGCTTCAACGTAGTTTAAAAGCCAGTGGTGCAGCTGGATCATCACAGCGGAAACCTCCTCAACCAACTTCATTTTTTGGGAGGATGACCCAAGTAATTACATATTTACTCACTTATATTTTCGTTAAAAGGTTTGTGCATGAATATGATGAATGTTTAGTTAGTCTATTTCAGACACTTATATACACTTTCAATGTCTTGTAATGTTTCTCAGGGTTTTCGTTCTTCTTCTGCCAGCCTTTCAGTTGATGTAGTGCGCCAGGTTGAGGCCAAGTATCCAGCTTTGCTTTTTAAGCAGCAGCTTACAGCATACGTGGAAACATTTTATGGCATCATACGAGACAATTTGAAGAAGGATTTGTCACCACATCTGTCTTCTTGTATACAGGTAAAATGAGCCCTCAGTTTTCCATCATTTGATTTTTCCAGCATGGTTACTGTTTCATTATTGTTTTCTTGTATCCAGGTAAAGTGACTATTTCAATGTTTGATTTCTCTGACATTTTATAACAATAAATTTGTATATGCAACATAGTGGTGAGTCTGTTTTCCATATTAAAAGACACCTTAATTCGCGACAAATTTGGTTTAAAGCTTGGAAAGTACAAAATCGAATGATTTGATATTTATCAGTTGAAAGTGAAGTCCGTTCGTTCCATGCCAGAGGTTGAGATTGTTGTGCCAAAGATCAGGCTCTGTTTTGCCTGACATTGTTAGTGATTTTCTGGTCATGCGAAAATAATATATTGGATAACACTACAAAAGGGTGTGAGATTATGGGGTGGAAATTTCATTTTTGATTGAAAGCTCTTATTCTTGAGATCTGTTGCCTTTTTCTTCCAGAAATGAAACCAATTTATATTACAATAATGTGTGTTTCAAAATATTTAGGCACCAAGGATATCAAAGGGAAATGCAATAAAATCACCAGCTAGTTCACGTGGCAGTAGTCCTAAATCTAGTCCATGGAACAGCATTATTGGCATCCTTAATGGGCTGCTGAGATCACTGAAAGAAAACTTTGTATGAGACTTTTCTTTTCTCAAAATCAAATTCAGTCATGATGCTTTTTTTTTTTTTAATTTATTGTTTTATGCATGTTCAACTTACAGTTAGCCTTGTTTCAGGTTCCCCGTGTTCTTATTCAGAGAATCTTCACTCAAATATTCTCATATATTAATGTACAGCTCTTTAATTGGTAATTTGTTCAATCTTTGGTAAACTCTTTTTGTTAAAGTTATTTGCCTCCATGGTGAACTTCACTTGATGTTTTTGTCTCTTGTACAGCCTTCTTCTTCGTCGAGAATGCTGCACATTCAGCAATGGGGAGTATGTGAAGCAGGGGTTAGCTGAATTAGAACTTTGGTGCGGTGAAGCAAAAGAGGAGGTACTCTGATTTTGTGACAAGTGCTAGAGGAATGTTACATGTTTTCAGCATCTGAACTGTCCCTCCAAACATGAATTGCCTCCACAGAAAATTTTGATTTTCCACCATCCACATCTTAATTCCATGACAACATGTCAAATATTGTTTGCCTGACTATCCCTCTTGTTGCAGTATGCAGGTTCTTCTTGGGATGAACTCAAACACACGAGGCAGGCCATTGGATTCTTGGTATGTTACCTGTATGAGAAAATGTAAATATGGTAGCTTTACATTCCTTTCATGCTTTATGAATGCTTTGGTATGTCATTCTTTATGATTCTTGTTTCCTTTTTGTCTGAATTAGGAAAAAAGGTAGTATTAGAGAGACTGACTCGTGATTTTGCTTGAACTTTGTGAGTTCTGGTACACTGGCTTCTTGGTTTTGGTTCCCTATCCAATCAATGAGGGATCTGAGGAAATGACCTCTCAATCAATTGGACTTTGATACCTTGTTTAGTTACAACTTGACCTAAATTTTATTTTAGCACTTTTGGAGATATATCTGTAGAAATATGATTCAGTTATTACTAGTGACAGTTTCTCAAATGACGACAATTTTAATCTTTCTGGTTCTTTTTTTTTTCCCCTTATTTTGTAGAATTTCTATGATAGTTGAACCAATTTTTTTTTTTCAGGTTATACATCAAAAGACTAGAATATCCTATGATGAAATTACAAATGACCTCTGCCCTGTAAGTCTCTCTCTCTCTCTCTCTCTCTCTCTCTCTTTCTCGGTGTGTGGGTTCCAGGATGAAGAACAAAGCATTGTAGACCAATATATTTGAGAACAAGTGTTCCAGCATTGTAGAAGTAATTTATGATTCAATTGTAAAGCTTAGTAAGCAACTTGTAACAACTATTGCATGAGTCTACAATTGAATTATCAATTCTTGGAACAACAAATCCAGTATGAAGAATTTCCTATGTAAACTTGGAATTTCCAAATACTTGGATGTGCCAGTATTTCCTCATACTTTTGAGAGATTATGCTTTTGGCGACAATTTATAGGATTATTGTGTTTAACATGATAAAAGTAAAATTTATACATATAGTTGATTCTCTTTTTGGTGGTTGCTGTCTACAGGTGTTGAGTGTTCAACAGCTGTATAGAGTATGTACACTATACTGGGATGATGACTATAACACACAAAGCGTATCTCAAGATGTAAGGAAAAATCATTAATTCGAAAGCCTTTTGAACCAACTTGGAATGTTCATGCCTACTAATGCACTTCACTTGGCCTTTGGACAGGTTATATCTAGCATGAAAATTCTAATGACAGATGACTCCAATGAGGATGATAGCAACTCCTTTTTGTTAGATGACAATTCCAGGTTGACGACCAAAATGAAAACAAATGCGTTCCTTGCCGTTTGAAATATGACTAGCTCTAACCTCCTACTAATTATGCCTTTTTAATAAATGCAGCATTCCTTTCTCAGTTGATGATCTATCTAGTACCTTTCAAGAGAAAGATTTTTCAGATGTAAAGCCTGCAGCAGAACTTCTTGAGAATCCTGCCTTCCAATTTTTAGAGGAGTAAGGCCAACATTTTTCTCACTACATGAAGTATCAGGTTTTGCCAAGATCAGATGGAAATTACAGCTTTCAAGTTAATGCCGCACTGTAAATCCACCCTCATTTTTCTTTTTTCCTTTCAGCTAGGTATGTTTTTCTTCATGGTAACATCCATTGCCCTGGATGTAACATTATTCCTCTAATTTAAGTAAGCTGTATAATCTCATTAGGCTGGTTCTGTTAGTTGCAAGGGGCAAAGGATGGTTTATATGACTCAAGTGGCTGTTTTGTCTTTTGATATCTTTCTTTTGTTTTTCGGTTGGTCACTTGGGGCCAGCATTCTTTGTAGGAATGATAGGAAGGAAAATGTAGGATGATAGGGGTAGCTTTTCTTATGAGTACTTCTTCAGTTCAGCCTCAAAATGTCTTATTGTACAAAGTAACAGAATAATTTTGCTGTTGGATTTTCTTGTTTTGTAAACCACCTTCACATTTGTAAAGCGAAATACAACAGGTTGGTGTTGTTAGCGATTGGACAGGGAATGAGAACACAAGGGTTTTGTGAGGGTAAATGTTAACTCGTTGTTTGATACCACTTGTGAGGGGGCCGACTTTTTGTCATTAATCTAAAAGACTATTGTGGTAGGTGATAAGTTCAAGATCAATCCATACTCTATCCTATGTGATACCGAATATTGTTTGATCTCTCCTATGCTTTGTTTGAAAATCATTTGGAGTTAAATGAGATTGAAATATTAGTGTCTTTTTCCTTTTTGGCTTGATGCATTATCTTTGAAAGAAGCCAGAGTCAGAGGCTGTGCTGCAAGGACTCTGATTATTTGTATGATGAACTTTTATTTTTCTTTTTCAACATTGCAACAGTTTTTATCCTGAATCCTGAGCGAATCTTTGGCCATACATATTTGACTGAGATTTGTGAAACTCTATAACTCTATTGGCATAAATTCCACTCACATTTTACCTGCAGGACACTTGTTCCCATGTTCTCATCTGTCACATAAGACAATTTGGATAGTTCAAACTCCACAATCATTATCTTAGACCAACAAATGCCCGATGCAATATTAATAAACGAATCCAAGAATCATGCTCTATTCGAACTTTCGGGTCTGAAGACTGAAACCGACTTTATCCAACAGTTGATTAAAATCCATCCGAAAATAATCTGTGTCCGTTGAATAAGATGATATGATCATTACATAAATCTTTGACATTGATTACTGTTAGATTTGAAAGAATTGGGCATCAGACTAGCTATAGTTGCTGAAGCTTGGAAGTAGGAGCTTGTAAATGATTTGAGTAAAGACTAGAAACAGCAGCACATGGTGGTAATTTTAGTTGCATTTTTTTTCCACATCAAAACAGTTGTTGACCGTTTTCTTGAATTAGTTCATGTGGTCACATGGTGTTGCCATGTTTGTCATTGAGCCCACATTTGACTGAAGAGTGAAGAATAATATTTCAGTTATTACCGTTGGAAGTTAGTTGCTTGTTATAATTTATAATATTGTCATATGGGCGTAGCAGGAATGTGTTTCGTGCTCCTTGGGGTTGCTTCATATTTTTGCTCTATATTTTTGGATAAAATAAATCTAACGTGTTCATTTCGGTACCTATTTATGTAGACCTATTCATTGAATCAATTTTTGGGAGATGCAAGTCTTTAATTAAGATTCCAATAAATATAATGCAAATGGGCAGCCAATGTCTTCGGTTTTTTGGCATAGAATATGTCATTAGGCTTAATCGTCTAATTGATTGTGTTTCTTCATATGGCTTCAGAGTTCATCCAAAGTATTATCATCTGAGTTAGGGTAGATATTGGGCTTACCTGAACTTGGTGTGAATTCTTAAATATTCATAATATGTTTGGGCCAAGTTGGCCCAAGGAATTTAGTAACTGAAATTTAACATAATTTCAAGTTTATAATTACAAATACGAATATATGAGTTTCAAAGGGAAAAAAAAAATTAAAAATATGGAACATAACATTGACAACGGCCATCTATATGATACATTCTAATAGTTTATGCAGACTTAGCAATTTAACCACATTGGATCTCTAGTTTGAGCCAAATTCGAAAATTAAAATAATTAAAATAATAGTAAGAAAGAGTGCCTCAAGAAAGATTCTAGTTGAGGCAAGTGCATGCAATTTCCATGTCATGGTATTTGGACGACTTTGTGCAGAAATAGACTTGATTAATAGAATCTTGTCACTGGGAACTGTGCTTTATTAATTTTACTGAAAATTGAGTAGACCCACTTCAATGATTTTTGTAGATCATGCTTAGTGCTTAATAATATCAATAATTATCAGTGTGATTCTATTACATAATTAATCAAAACCAACTGCACAAAACTACGATCCAAAAAAAGCTGAAGAAGAAAAAGTTTCTCATTCAAAAGGCAAAATGATTATGAAGATATTCTCCTAGTTTGTAACAAAATAATACTAGTTAGTATTACGAAGGCAAAATGATTGGTTGGCAGTTGGCACATGCAACGAAGGGAAGAAAAGAGAAAAGAAAGAACAAACCCAATAATCTTATTGCTCTTGTTATATACTTTATGTTATTTTTAATGAATTTCAACTAATTATTCATATATTTTGATCATCATTTCTAGAATGAGTGTATTGAGCTTTATTCTCAACGGGAAAATGATTTGTTGTGATTTAACTGAATTTATTTTGAAGTAACTCAATAGATCATGGTTTATAGGAAAAATTTTCAAAACTATGGGATTTGGGAACCTAATTGAACCAAAGCTCAAGTTCCTAATTGCGGTTTGTGTTAGGTATAAGTTAGATAATCAATTTGCCAATACATAAAATGTAATATATTCTCATGCATAGTTATATGGGTATTGGTTGAATTATTTTTGTACGATTAATGAGAGCATTAGTGTTTTTCTTATTAGTCAAATGCGGAATCTCAAAGTCAAATCGAAGATTACAATAGTTTTGTGATGTGGAAATTATTGTAAAGTTCACAAACAATGTGTGTCAGCGCAAATGATGGCAATGGAAGCTCGTGGGAAGGCAATTTAATCATTCATTTTGTTCTCAACTTTCGCGTCTTCATGTGACTCTTATTATTTCGTTAATTGAAAAATGTACAAACAAAAAAACAAAAACGGGATGGCTATTTTCATATTCACGGGTCTAGAATTAATAAAGATACTTTCTCTCTTTAGAATTCTAAAGCTAGTGCAAGTAGGATATAAAGATTGCTCAAAGATTTCAAAAAATTAACTAATAGACATTTAGGAGAGGAAATCTTATGGGCCCCTTTCCTAATCATTAAATTTGAGCCTATCATTAATTTTGTCTTTTTTTGATAATCTGATGGAACCCATATTTAATATTTCATATTCCCTTAACTCTAATCTGACCAAGTCGAAGGATATAAACTAATGAGTAATGAAGTAGTGAAGAAATCCGACCATTTATATAAGTTAGCAGAAAAGTATTAAGCACTAGAAAAAAGCGGAAGCCACAAAAAAATTCGACATTAAACGTAGTGCATGCATGTTCTAAAGATAGATTAGTAATGAAATTTAGTAATGATTTAGTGGGTGATATTATTTATATTACTATGAGTGGTGTTATTCACGTGATTGTATGGTTAGTTTGTAGTTTCAACGCCATTTTCAAAGCGTCAAAAATTGTACTACATAACTACTGGCCATATGATGAGTCAAGTTATTTGCTGTACGCACATATATGTTAATATAGTTATTGATATATATCACAATCTGATTTGGCTTTTGGATTAGTTACTGTATATTTAGTTCTAATATTACGTAGTCAATGAGATTTGATGCTTGATAAAAACTTACACGTGAATCCTTTATCAAGAGGTAGGTCCAGCCAAACTAATAAAAGTCACCAAAAATGAGTTTAAAGGATATTTATATCCCAAAATTTAAGGAAATGACAACTTATATCTATAAGTTTTTAAAGAGGGATACCAATATCTCTTTTGACTATAATATTCTTCTCTATTACTCTAAAAAAAAAGAAAATTGACTCTAATGATTTGTAATAAATAGAAATATAATGTTAAAATAAATGTAATACTATATGCATTTTAAAATAGTTTTAATATTTAAAAATATTTTAATATTTTACAATCTATTAGATATATTTTTTTATATTAAAAAGTAAATTTTATAACATATAGAAACATAATATCAAAATAAATGTAATAAAATTTAAATTATTTTGAATATTATGTAAAATAATAATTTTAATATTATTAGTATGTGAGATTCTTTTTTAATTGTGAAATTTATTTAATGCAAATATTTATTTAAAATCTCTACAATAAATAAAAATTATATTCTTAAAATATATAAAATTATTTACATATTTAAATTTATTTAAGTATTAAAATATTTTAATATTATTAGTCCACTAGGTAGATTACATTATTTATATAATATTTGTATTTATTAAAAATTTAAAATCAATTTTTAGTTAATATATTCAAAGGGTATTATAATTAAAAAGGGTCTTAATGTCTCTTTTTTAAAATTTAGAGATTTATATGATTATTTTTGCAAATCTTGAAAGGGTATGGTGTCAATTTTTTCCAAAAAAATTAAATTTTTTAAAGACTGTTGTGACAAATGATAAAGAGCCAATGGCAAAGCCTATCACCTCAGCCAATCTTATGCAATTATTTCTCTTAGATGAATTTCTTATAAAAATTTATCATATTCAATTTTAAAATAAAATAACTCTTACGTGAGACGAGCATATCACATCATCTACACGTTCCCGAGCAATACTTATATTCACTCTAACATCAATCAATGTTGACAATGATAATTAAGGATAAATAAAGGAAATTTTAAAAACTTAAAAAAATAATTTTATTAATTAGATGGTCCCTTTTGAATCATCGTATTTAACTAAAATTTCTTTAAGATTGAGGTTGAGCAGCTGTAATAGCTACTTAAAAACTATAGCACTAAAATACTTATTAAACACTAATTACAATAGTTGGGAAGCTAAATTGATTTGATTTTTTACACTTATATGATAAAAATAGATTATATGTTTACTAATTTTGTCAAACTATTATTTAAAAATTATATTTACTATATATTATTAATTTTATTTCATAATTATATTTTTTTTCTAACAACAGCTGTTATCTTAAAAATTATAACACCTGAATACCAAATAAAGAATAAGTCTTTATGAAAAAAAAAATGGTAGGAAGAAACCCGTTAATGAAAAGTTAACGAAGATTAATAAACCCATGTTAATGATATGATCACATTAAGTAGTTGGTCGAGATTGACAACATCTAGCTGGTTGTTTGCTGAAGTAGATTTCAAGTTTTGCAATTGGGAAGCCAAGGGAATGATCTGTTATTTGGATCATGAAAAACTTTGTCCGTTCCTCCCTCTCTATATCATATATGATGGGGATTTTATTGTATATTTCCTAGAAATTTTACAAAATATAGGTAGATCTTTTGGCTTCGAAATTCGTTGAAAACCTATCCTAAAAGTCTGACCTTTAGATTTCACAATATATTTATAGCGAAATATTGTATCTGTATATGAATTACGCCTATCATAAACTTCATTAGGAGATTTTTGTGAATATTTTTTGGAGGTAAGACACAAATGGATTGTGTTCTAGTTAGTCGTAGAAGTGGAGCTTGATATATGAAATAAAATAAAAATTATTTCCGGAAAAGGTCATACTACAACTGTTGTATGTTATCACAATGCCTAAGATTGTAGTACTAGCATTTCTAGTTTCCTTCACACTCTCAAGTTAAAAATCCATAATCCGTTTGTCAAATTTAGGATGCTTAAAGAAAAATTTTGGAAGTATAAACCGATAATTTTAAAAGTACAACGACCACATACATTATAATATATAACATAATAACGACTAGAAAGTAATTAATTATGCCCGCAAAGAATGAACATGACATCTTAATAACATGTTAGAATATCTTGTATTAGACACTATATTAATGATGCAATCTGGATATCCAAACTCAAAATAAACGAATGTTTAGGGGAAGAAAAATTAATGTTCGGTTGTACAAATAAAAATATTTGAACCCTTTTATTTACCCCAAGAAAAATAGTTTTTAATGGTTAGTTTAGGATATTGAATTCTAACGTCAGTAGGCTTTAGCCTAGTAGTTAAAACCCAAACTTTACAATTGTGAGTTCATAGATTCGAGTTCCCACAATACATTGTGAGGTTTAATTTTTTTTTTTTCTCAATTTGAGTAAAAATAGTCTTCTCTCTTTCGAAATGTAAGTAAAGCAGACGTCCCTCGAATATTAGAGAGAGTAAAAAATCTAGGCGTGCTTAATAAGAATTATTGTAAACTAGTCTTAATAATAGTCTAATTTATAAATATTAATTATAATCTTATGTGATATGAATTGTACTCTTAAATAATAATCTTATGTAATAAAAAAAGATATTGAATTCTAATAATGGTTCAAAGGTTAACCTAAGTAAGAAGAACCAAAAAGCCCCCCACATTATCTTGCATGAAAAGAATAGAATTAGAAAAAGCCCCCCATCGAGGTTTTTCCATAATCCATGCACGTGCGCCGTCTCTTTTCTCTCCCCAAAACGAATTGAATTGATCGATAGACATTCGGTTTGCAGAATGCAAAGCAATATCAAGATTAAGCTGCATATCACACCCTCCATATATTAATTTTAGCAAAAACATGGACTCTGTGGTCCAAAGCCAACTGATTCCAATGCAATATTTTGCAAAGAACAAAATTAATTAATGAAGAGCATACAGAATAAATGGTGTGGTTCCAACTTCCGATATAGAAATTGAGTAGTGCTAGCTAGGTGAGCCGCCCAATGTGAAGCAAGTGTGAGATTATCAACTTCTCCACGTGGGCTGAGTTACAACAAGCTTTAGCTACCCGATTTGATCATTATCATCCTTGTCAACGTTGCCTCGTCCACATTGAATTACAACGATGTTTATGATTTCTAGAGATGGGGGCTCTTTAATCCACAAACGCCCGCTAGACCCAATAAGACTAATTGATACCACTTGCACTTCCCATTTTTGGAAAAATCACGGCACTGGCTTGCTTGTATGTCAAGCAAAATCTTGGTCTATGACACACGCTTCTGTTCCCATTAGGGTAGTATATCGCAGCTTAAACTTGATATCTAGTCAAGGTTTCTCTGGTGTCTAAATTAACTTGGATGTTCAAATCTCCTCAAATATGATAAATGGAAGTAAATTTCTCTCTTATTGAGGGGTAGATCGAGTTGTGCTCATTGCTACTATATATTTTTACTAGTATGAATTCAAACAAATCATTAACCAGTCATATCAGCTCTGAAAAAACGTTTCCATTCATTCAGTAATATTATCATTGTTATGATCCTTCAGCGAACTGATAGATTACAATATAGTACGATCCAAAAATGTGGAATGATTGAGAGATTTAATTTGGTTGGTGCTAAGAGAGGAAATTATAGCAATTTGAAACTTTATATCATTTGACCAAATGATTGCAAGAGAAGAATATGCTATTTTTGTTCGCTGGAACTAATAATTTTAAGACTGAAGGTTCTCTCTCTGAAAAATTCCTTGTAGGCTGGTACATCTTCGAGCTTTTACTTTGTCACATATATGGTCATTTTATAACCTCTCACTATCTTCGTATATAATGATCATTCTAATTGTAGATATATATCTTTTGATAATTTAACTGAATATACATTATTAATTAAGGGTTAAATCAATCTGACAAATATCAATCTTTTTGGTTAATTTGGAAAAAAAATGAAAGAAAGAGTAAGAGTATTCATGCAAATTCTTCAACATAACTACTGATGGACAATTCAACCAAGTGTAATCTAAGCAAAAAAAAAGCCGAAATTAACTAAGCTATCTGTCCCAAAATTTCCTATATGTGTATATTGTACCAATTTTGTTCTTTCGTAATGTTTTTTAAAATTAACTAATTAAGAGAGACAAAATTAATTAAGGACATAAGATAACGCCTTGTTATTGATTGAAATCCAATATTGGATATCAACACTAGTTATATCTTAAAAATGAAATAAATTCTCTGATGCATTGCGTTATTAATTTTGCAAAACACAGCTTTTGTGAATAAAAATTCGATGGAATGTGTAGCCGGCCGCCTGTTTTGAAGCACAACTACCAAATTACATCGGGACTTGAAGTTTGTGGTGGGATATGGAAGATATCTCGGTCGATGGCTACAAAAGCAAATCATGCTTATTATTTTAAGGATGAAGGACGCCTAACCCCGAAGTCTGAAAAAATAATTATTAAACTTTTTAAGTTTTCATTAAGGGCGATCAAGATCTTTTCTAATCATAACACATTTTAGTTCTATTAAAAAAAAAGACCTCAAAATTCTATAGGAAATAAAAGTATAAAATTAAAATAAATGTAATAATATTTACCTTTTAAAATAATTTTAATATTTATTTTTTAATATTTTACAATTTATAGACCTACTTGTTATATTAAAGTAATTTTTAATAATAAATAGAAATATAATATTAAAATACATAAATTAAAATTATTTTAAATATTATGTAAAAAATAATTTTAAAATTATTAATAGGGAGATACTTTGTTATTACTGTAATTTTAATATTATTAATAGAGAGATATTTTGTTAGTTGTAAAATCTATTTAATCCAAAGATTTATTTAAAATCTTTATGATAAATACAAATATATTTTTAAAATAAATTTAATAATTTAAAATTTTAATATTAAAAAATAATTTAATACTATTAGTTTACAGATATATTATATTATTTGTATTAAATTTATATTAATTAAAAAACTTTAAAGTCAGTTTTTTAATTACTATATTCTAGGAGTATTACAATTAAAAAAGGATTTTGGTGTCCTTTTTTTAAAAATTTAAATGTTTTTGTAACCATTTTTCTAACTTTCAAGGACGTAAATATCTTTTTTCTTTATTTTAAACTAAATTGAATTATTGTTTGCTTTTGTTCGAATAATTTTTTGGTAAGACATATTCAAAAGTATACATGATGTCTATTTCAGCAATGCGGCAACAACCTTGCAATTAAACTGCTAGTGGCCCCAAATCAATGACCAAGTTTAATTTCGATGGTCACTACTCACTAGCTGCATTGGTTTGAGTTCAACAGCGAGTACTCTTCTTTCAGAATTCAACTTACATAAATATTAAAAGCTTCCTGGTGCATGGTTTTAATTTCCAGTGAATATTGCTGAACCTTCTGAACATCTCTTCAATGATGTAACCTAAACACATGGATGGACCATTTTGAACTATCAAACACGCCGCAGCCGACTGCAGATTTTGCATTATGCGGATTGAACATCATGCAGCCTGGTTAGCTATATAAAGACTAATGTATATTATGAGTTGTGAGGACCATAATTGTTGTTATCAATCTCCATCAATATTTAATTTCAATAAGAAGAAACTCCTCTTTAGCCAAATCTACAGAGTTCTTGAATATGTTAGATGATTAAAGCAATGTATGAATTCTCTATCACAAAAACAAGAAATTGTTGTGCACAAATAAAATTGCCTCTTATGAAATAGGCACCTAGATATTTGATTTAGTGAGTGGCTGTATTGACCTCACTGTCTAATTAATCTATAGCTTCAATAGTATTCGTAAAAAGTTATAAAACTCTATCACGTGTCTAAGTGCTCGCCATATTATGAGCATTGGTGGTCAATAGAGCATTCTCATAGTTGTATGTGTATATATATGTAACGATATTAAATTTATTGGAAATCTTAATAGACATATATATTATACAGCCTTAAATTTTATGACTAGTTCAGAAATTTACTTCCAACAATAATATTTGAGGAAAATCCTACAACTGTGCACACTTGGCAACAAACATTTGGCAACAATGATAATAGGTGACAGAATATGAAGGGGTTTAAGTGAATCAACATTTGTATCACTATTTATTAAAATATTCAAGGCCGCCACAAAGCTTATCATTTGGAGAAAGACTTAAAAGAGAAAAAACTAATAATAACACGGAATCAGTTTTCAATCCCAATCACATGCTAGTCTCATGGCCAAGACTCTTCCCCTATTAAATCCCCCATCCCTCTTTCCCTCTCCACACAAATCACCGCTTCTCATATTACAATACATAATTATCCTCCCTTTTATTCTCTTCTCCAATCTTCACTTGTCCCTTCTATTTTCATACACAGTCACACTCATCATCACTTTCCTTTGTCATCTCCCCTCCAATATTCTTCTAAATTTCTTCAAACACCTGTCTCTTTCAGTCTTTTTTTAATGTATAACAACAACAACAACAACAATTGCTTTAACTTATCAAACATGCCACAAAGTTTCATCACCAATGATGAGTTTCTAAGCAGCCGCTGCATTTGGGTGAATGGACCTGTCATAGTAGGCGCCGGCCCTTCAGGTTTAGCCGTTGCTGCTGGCCTTAAAAACCAAGGGGTACCCTTCATAATCCTTGAAAGAGCGAACTGCATTGCCTCTCTCTGGCAAAACAGAACCTATGATCGTCTCAAGCTTCATCTTCCTAAACAATTCTGCCAACTTCCAAACTTCCCATTTCCTGAGGATTTTCCCGAGTACCCCACCAAGTATCAGTTCATCAACTATCTTGAATCCTACGCTAAACAGTTTGACATCAACCCGCGTTTCAACGAAACTGTTCAATCCGCTAAGTATGACGAAACTTTTGGTTTCTGGCGAGTCAAGACCATTTCTTCTAGTGATTCAAGCCTCTGTGAAGTTGAGTACATTTGCCGGTGGCTTGTTGTGGCCACAGGGGAAAATGCTGAAAAAATTGAGCCAGAATTCAAAGGCTTGCGGGATTTCGAAGGCAATGTTATGCATGCTGGTGACTATAAATCAGGGGCAAGTTATCGAGGCAAGCGTGTGCTTGTGGTTGGCTGCGGCAATTCAGGCATGGAGGTTTCTCTTGATCTTTGTAACCACAATGCAAAGCCTTCAATGGTAGTTCGAAGCTCGGTAAGTCAAAATACACACACCCACACACACACACAATGCTGTATACAGAGGAGGATTGACAAATGTGCATGTTTTGTTTTGATGACCAACAGGTTCATGTGTTGCCAAGGGAAGTGCTTGGAAAATCAACATTTCAATTAGCAGTTTTGATGATGAAATATTTCCCACTTTGGCTTGTGGACAAGATTCTGCTAATTCTTGCAAGATTAATACTTGGCAATGTTGAGAAATATGGCTTAAAAAGGCCACCTACTGGCCCTATAGAGCTCAAGAACACCGAAGGCAAAACCCCTGTGTTGGACATTGGTGCTTTGCAAAAGATTAGATCCGGTGACATTAAAGTTGTCCCCGGAATCAAGAAATTTTCACCAGGAAAAGTTGAGCTTGTCAATGGACAAGTTCTTGAGATTGATTCTGTAGTTCTTGCAACTGGGTACCGCAGCAATGTCCCTTCTTGGCTTAAGGTGAGGGAGACTGTTTTTCAATTTTTTTTTAATTTTAAAATATGTTTTTCAAATAGATTTCATCTTCTTCATATAAATCCAGTTTTCTTCTACTGGGATTTGTTTCTTGATAAGAAAATTTTGACTTCAATTCTCTTTCTCTCTCAACTCACACACACAAATATTCTTTTGTATTCTATGCAATAATTAATGATTTGGGTATCTCATAAAGATTCAAACCCATATGATTTTTTTTTTTTAAATTTTGGTACCTGTCAGGTAGTTAGTTTCTGTTATTCTTGATGATCTAGTCTTTAAATGTCTATTTATTTATTATTATTATTTTTCTTCAGGAGAATGAATTCTTTTCTGAAAATGGGATTCCAAAAAATCCATTTCCAAATGGATGGAAAGGCAAGGCAGGGCTGTATGCAGTTGGGTTCACAAAGAGAGGACTCTCTGGTGCTTCACTAGATGCAATGAGTGTAGCACTTGACATTGCCAAAAGCTGGAAGGAGGAAACGAAGCAGAAGAAAAAGTCAATTGCTTCAAGGCACAGAAGATGTATATCACATTTCTAAAAGAAGTGCCAAACCCAACAACATATTTTGGAAGTGTTTTTGTCAATCTGCTTTGTTTCTTCTGTATTTTGGCAACTAATTGTTGGTGTAGAAAATTAATAATGTAGAGCACTAGAGAAAAAAAATCACAAATAACACCAATCGTAGCCCTCTCCTATAGAGAAAGCCCTAAGATTTGAAAATTAATTGTGGATTTTTTTTTTTTTTTGTGTACAAGGGAAGATGAGGCTAATTTGTTTTCTAGTTCCTCAGGAGTTAATTTTGTATTTCAATTTCAATTTAATAATTGAAGTCAATTGAAAAGTAGTTTCTTTTCTTCTATATATATATATATTTTTAAATATGGTCCATGCAGACATTAGTGCAACTGATGGGCTCTCTCTCCACAATCTGGCCCACAATGTATATATTTAATTTAAAAAAAAATACCCCAACATCACACATATCTCAATTGTGATTTGACTTTGACTATTTTTACAGATAAAAAATAGGTTTAGAAGTCTTTGTATTCATGTTGCCTTTGCACATGGATAGAGCCCACGATGAGGGTAGGCAAGGAAAATCCAATCTTGGACGATGCAAGTGAAAAAAATCACCAAATTTACCTTCCATTAAATTTTTTTTTTCAAAATAGCGTTATTAACTTGAGAAGAACTTCTATATATATGTATAAAATTGATCAGAACTTTTATTTATAAAAATGATAAATGATTAGTCTCTTGTGCGGACATTCACACATGGATTTAGACATGACTTTTTGCAATGCAACGTTATTATTATTATTATTATTATTATTTTTATCAACCATATGTAAGTTCTCGTTATAAATTAAAGATATTCAGACTAAAAAATTTTCAAGAAAAGAAAAATAAGATGAATTGCTAGCTCAATAATATTAGATTTCTATGGCTTTTCTTTAAAAATAATTATATGATTTTATTGATGCAAATATATTGAAACAATCAACACTTAAATGGTGTATACAATGTATCAATGACTAAATATACTCAAAAGATATCTCCATAATTCTCTCTAAATTTAAATAACAAGTTTGTCACTTATTTATAAAAGTAGCCATTATTATTGATATGTATTGCATTGTTAAATGAATTACATGTACATATTTTAAATGATGCGGTAAGAGCTTTTACTACTTATTTGAGCAGATATATCAGCATTTAAGACTTTAAAAGACACTTCAATTAAGATTTTTTAAATAAGAAATGATTTTCTCTTTTCAGTTTTGTAAATTTGCTTTCTCACTCTTCAATTTATATTTATTACTTTTTATTAGAGAGAGAAGTGTTTTAATTATCATTTATTTTTCTTTTGAAAAAAATATTTATTTGATTAAAATAATATTAACTTATTTCTATTTGAAGAATCTTTTGGAGAATGCATATTTTTCATTTTCTTTTTTGCTACGTAAGTAGTAAAAAAATATTTTAAGAGTAAAATTAATAAAGCCTTTTGGAGATGTTTTAAGAGCATATTCAAAAGACTCTTCAAATATTAATTTACTTACTGACGTGGCAAATAAGAGGATGGAAAAAATGCAATCTCCTCCAAAAGACTCATCAAATAAGACCAAGTTAACATTGTTTTAATTAAATCTTTTCCACTATCAAATTTAACTACCCTCCATTTTTTAAAGGAAACATGAATACTAATTATAGTAGCCTTATCTTTTCATTAAATAATAATAAAATATTAATAGAAAAGGTAACTCGGCAATATTGAGAGTGAGAAACAAATCTTATTTAAAGAATCTAAATTAACGTATCTTTTAAAATGTTTAATATTGATATGATTTTTCAAATAAGAATTAGAATTTTATTTAAAAAATCTTTTAAAGATACTCTAAGTGACATGTTATTCAATCCGATGATGAATTTTCACATATTATCAAAATGAATCTATTACCCCATCAACCAATCACTTCAAAATGCCATATTATTTGGTCTTTCAAATACTGAGATATAATCACGGGTATCAATCTTTACTCACTTTTTTTTTTCTTTAAAAATTATTGGCACACTTAAAAGGCTAAGCTAATAGCCTAGCTCTAGAGTTCTACTTCCAAAGCTTCTCTAAGAATTTCTGCAATCTCTAAAGACTATTACATCACATGAAAGTTGCTAATATTGTATCCATTACTTTCATCCATTAAAATTCCACATGCAGCCAAGATTGTGCTTCTTTATGATTTTACTTCTTTTTTTTTCCACTATTGTTCAACTAGAAAAAGATTTGCATCCCATTCAATTTGACATTGAAAAGTAAGCAAAACATATATTTTACCAGAAAGAAAATTTTGAAGTGAGAAAGACAACCCAAATGAGCACCCATGCTGATGAATCAAACTCAATGGCCCATCTGAAATTTCTTCATCACCAAAAATAAACAAATTTATGATGGTGAGATGATCTCATTCAATATTTGCCTTCATGAACATACTATATACGCAAGTGTCTTCTTTAATTACTTCAATTTTGTTAATTTGATGCAATAAGCAATAAGAAGCAAAGATTTGACACTCCGAAAAATGCCCTACTTCCAGCCTACAACATTAAAATCTACACCTGTATATTTGTCCAATACCACTGCAATTTCTAAGTTTCTCATAACCCTGCAACCTCTTACTTGGACATCCACGGTTGCCAAGAAATGAAAACACATGGGTCTTGGTTCCAACCCGATAGCCCATTACTTCTTGTTCTCATATGAATCTCTTGAACATTTTCTGAACTTCGACATTAATTTCAAGTTTATTTTACAGACAATATAACATGGAGATACATGTGTGGGTGCATGTCTATATTTGTATCAAACATGCATTAGCTTCAGGTTTTCAGAAGATGCAAGACAAGACCTTGTTTCCGACCCCATTATCATAATGTCGTCTTGTCCAAATTATCATTTCTCAGTTACTATTTTGTTTGTTAATAATAGATACTATTATTGGATCCTTACCTATTGGCTTAATTTTTTTCGGGTTAAGTTGGTTTCTAACCTAGTATCATGAGTCATGATTTAGAATTTAGTTTTTTATTTTTTTACTTACTTTTGACTTTTATACGAGTTTTTGTTTCAAATTTTTAGTTCATATTTCGTACAAGTAAGTTTTTTTAACACTTGTCTCTAATATTATTTGTTGAACTCTTACCTATCAACTTAAAATTTTACGTTAAGCGATTTTAGTAAAAATTACTTACGCGTACGTAATAATCGAGTGCCTACAAAAACAAACGTACACTTCATCCTTGCCTAATTTGAGTAAAGGACATTCATTCTTTGTATGTACACTGATTTTAACAAATGCTATAACTAGCTAGGGAAACCTAAAAGGCTAAAACTTACTTGTTGAGACAAGCAAATACTAGCAGAGCTACGATAGACTAATTGACCAAACGTATATTTAGTCAACAACAAGCAAAACGAAACAATCGTAGACCCATAACTTTTTCAACACAAAGGAACTAATTCCACCTGCTAATATACACTTTCAACTTTGGACTCAAGCTAGTTTGTCAAACAGGAAGAGCTAGAGCTAGCTGTTTCTTAGCAGCTGAAAGTTTCCACGACTTCTTGTAATGCTTTCATAATTTTGTTCGATATTTCTTCATTCTCAATTTTACTAGTCAGGCTGATGATCTTCAATTTCTGCTCTGAGTGATCCCTGCCCACTACTTCAGAACTGGTTGGCATAATTGGTTGAATGTCCTTAAATTGATTTACGCCTTGTAAATTTGATTTAGAATAACAATAGTACTATGCTTATTAAATAATATATGGAGTTTCTTTGTTAAAATGATGCAACATTCATTAATGATACATTTTTAAAATTATAACATTAATCGTTACAATATCTCAATCATCCAATTGATAAACTAGTAATTTCATTCATTTATAAAGTGAATATAGATACTACTCCTGCTGGAGATGTTCTCCTCCTCTGGATTTGCCTTATCTATTGCAAGAACCAATTCAAACCCCATCACTTTATAGATCTAACCTTTGGGAGCAACAAGTATAAGAGAAAAACACTTATTATGAAAACGTAACAACATAAAAACTTCAATTAGTGTTCTAAGCATGGTAAATTAGAACTATGTAATGATTTTTGAAAACATTCAAGATATATGGGGCCTTTTGTAAATTGAAATATTCGATTGGGCCCATTTGAGATCCAAAGAAACTGGGCTGACTTCTCAACAAGAGCCTTTGGAGTGCTTCTTTAGAAGCCCATTAACAATTTGTGAAGACTCCACTTTAAATTACAAAAGTACCCCGTAAACAAATGAAATTCCTTCTCTCATTTCCCGCCTGTTTCCAATGGGAATACACAACTGCAGGCTTCATATCTATTTTTTTTTTTTGATTACAGCTTCATATCTTTTTTTGAGTTCTCTCTCTCTCTCTCTCTTTTTTTACACTATTTCGCTAATATTTTTACTTTTACTTTGTCGATGAGTTTTGTCTTTATAGTTTTACAAACACTAGTGAAGCTTTATCCGACCAACAAAATATAAGAAAAAAAAAACAACAAATAATTTAATATAATTTTCTTAATTTTTTTGTATTGAAACTTCAACGTGCTGATAAGCAGTAAAATTAAAAAAAAAAAATGAAGATAAAATTTTTTTTGTAAATGTTGAGAGAGAAGAAAAGCTAAAAGTGAAGATAAAACAGAATGATTATTATTATTATGATTGCTGCTAAATTTTGAGCTGCTGTGGCCATACCCTGAATTTTTTAATAATTAAAAAAATTGCAGAATTTATCCTTCGGAAGTCATCCAGAAACAGCATTAGAAACCACTGCTAATTATTCTTATTTGTCCATTTAGAAACTTTGAGATTGTAGTTCTCATTTGCTTAATCACTCTCGTGGACTTGCCTTCTTGTAATGGCACGAATCCTTTACAACATTGTAAAGGACTTCTCCCTTTTTTTTTATTATTATTATGTTTTAAATGATGAACTCTATCTGTTTAATGTTTATTATTAATTTGTTGATTATTTTTGGTCTTTCGCGGTTGATTGCCCATGTCAAAAATAATGCCCAAAGGCTGTATCATCTCCGTACGTACGCAGCAAAACATGATAACCGGTGGCAATGTAGCAGCTGAAAATTTGGAAAGTACTTTAATTTAAAGTTAGT
This sequence comes from Atalantia buxifolia, assembly GCA_030444775.1. NCBI lineage: Eukaryota > Viridiplantae > Streptophyta > Magnoliopsida > Sapindales > Rutaceae > Atalantia > Atalantia buxifolia. The sequence continues at coordinate 9,123,169 of CM059839.1, forward strand.
TCGATTTGCAATCCAATGTGCAATAAATAAAACATTAACATGGGATTTATTTCTTTTGCAGGAGCTCCCACAAGATACTAAAATTTATAGGCTTGCTGATTGTGTCACATTGGAATTAACCTGCCCATCCAACTGCAAGTTTCAAATGGTGCTGATCACTGAGAGTGAGGGTTACTGGAAATTGTAAAGATTTTAACTTAAAAGAGTTATCAAACTATTTTTCTGTAGAATATTCCAAACTTTTCGTATTTGATGAAATTCTATGAGTTTGATTTGCTTGATTTTTGGGTTTAAATTAGCCGACATGGTGGTTTATGGTCATAATTTTAACCTATTAGTAGCTGTTGTACAAATAGCATTGGCCAAGAAAATACTCAAATTTCAGTCAAAGGCTCATCATCTGAATCCCACACGTCCACCAGCGTATGAGTAACAAATTTCACATATTTGAATATATGATCTATATGTTATTAATTGATAAGTCATTAAGAAATTCAATTTTCGGCCAAATAATAACCCTTGCTGTCATTTTGAGTCCTTTTTTTGAGACTCTAATATTTCTTCCTCAATTATAATTGTAAAACGATAGACAAATATAATATATATTTCTCAAATATTTGTGACGGTAAAAATTTAGATCGTGCCATAATCGAATTGATTTAAAATAGTCTCAATATATTTCTAGTTGCAATTATCAGTAAACTTGTCATTTTAATGTACAATTGAGTGTTAAAAAAATAATAACAATAATAAGAATTCATTATCAATTATGAAAAATATAGATTTTTTTTTATATACATATTTGAGTGGGGTCCATTTGGATCGGAAGAAACTGGGCCGACTTCCTTTCTCGCCCATGAAACAACCTTCTCAATGAGGGAGGCTCATTTTTTACTAATTCAAAAATCTGGTAAGTGTTTTGATTTTCTTTAATTTATAGTTAAGGGTATTGATTTGCTTATATAAAAAATTGATGCCTTGATTAACGAAACACACTTGCCTTTCTAACATATTTCTAATGATTAAATAAAAATATTAACAAGTTTTGTTTAGATTAACTTATTTAACAAATAATTCTATAGTTGTTTGCTTTTCTTAGTTATCAAAATATTATAGAGGACACCTCCGTCGGAAACTCTTCGGGTGCAAGTGCAATCACTCACCGGAGAAGAATCACTATCTTTCAGCCTCAGGTAATGATATTTTTATTGTTGTATGTGCGTGTTTTTTTTTTTTTTTTTTGCACTTCTAATTTTTTCCTCAATTATTGATTTGAGAAAAGAAGGGAAAATAATAATAATAATAAGAACTCACTAAGTTATTACCAATACTACCATGTTGTGGCTTTACAATCACATACTGCTGTGCATATAAGTTGGAAATTTCACGTACACTCAACTGTTGCTATTACCTTCGATTTTCTTCGGTTAGTATGGTTACTTGCCGGAAAGCATCTGATCTATTTGACCATTCTGATTGTACATCTCCACAATTTTCTTTGCGTATGAAGGCATGTGCTTGTCAGCTCTGCATGTTGTGCGATTTCAAATGTTAATAGCAGAGCAGCAGACAGGGATATTCCTATAAGCAAGAACTGGTATTCATTAGAATGCACCTTTTTTTTCCCCAAGCGCGGTTTACATGCAAATAGTTCCGGATGGTATGGTAATCAAGTGAATAACGGGCAAATTCCAAACCCTTGGGGCCAACCTGAATAAAAAAGAAACAGGTCGAGTTAGCTTTAAAGGATTTGTTTGCTTCAACTGCAAAACAGATAAAGAGAAGACGAATCTTTACCAAGTTTATGAAAAAAGCTATCAAATTCCCAACAAACTTTGGAGCAGGTTGAGAAGGACCTCTCCCTACAGGAAAAAAGAAAGAGAGATATTTCAGAGTGAAGAAGATTTGCTTCATCATTTAAGCACAGAAACTGAAAGAGATCAGAATATGAAGTTTGTACTAATAATTGGCAACCAATGTTTGTTAGGCTTGGGATGTAGAGATAAGTTACTAGCTGAAACAAAATTTTCAAGCCATCCTTTTTCTCTTTCGCTACAATGATTTCTAGCGTAGTATGTTAAAGATGCTTCAGGTTATTGTTTTACGCCAATAAAATCAGCTGTTTGTTCAGTTGAAAGAGATTAAAAATGCAGGTCCAAAGTTCAAGACTGAGAAGCAAAAGATTTTAAACAAAAAACTATAGAGACACCATACATACCCATCTTAGCATTATCGTCTGCCTTAACAGTCTCCACAACGAATGGACGTCTGTCACCCTGAAAGAAAATGAATGTCATGCGAAGAAATATTTCCTATTCCTATCATCTAGGAAACAACCCCAGGGAGATGAGAGATTAGAGCTTACACTGCTGATTGTTGGAGTGATCTCCAAAAGGTTTTTGACCAAACTGAGCATTTCCTTTCCACGTTCATTCCTGGAATTTGATGGAAGTGGTGAAAAAGAAGAAAAACAGCAGCATGGTATTAATTCTAACTGAAAGACTAATGCTATTAGAACAAACATTGAATAAAAGAAAGCATTTGCTCAGAAAGACGATTGAACAAAAACAGGAGAGGTATAGAAAGAATAGCTGGACTCCGAAATACTGACAGCTTAATTGTAATCTCAGCAATGACAATACCTTACAGTAATATACTGGGGATGCTGTGTCATGCTGATTCCAGTATACTTTGGCACACCCATGTATCCGACCACCAGATCCTAAGGTTGACCAGAATGTGAGAAGCATGACCTCAAACATGCATAGACAATGCCAAGCATTAACATGCCAGGGAATATTCGGAAAGATATGCTACGGGTGGTGTGCGCGTGTTACTCAGAAATTTTTAAGTATTGCACCAATAACAATGTAATTCAACCTTATCATTCAATAAGTAGATGAGCTTGTGAATTCTCAGTATTTCCTTTGACATCAGCTGAGATCTATAGAAATTGCTTTTTGTAATCGCATGGACACATTTGATATTGAAAGGTCTAAATTTCTATTATCTTCTATCCTCTTTGAATCTACTTCTGGCTTTGAACTACCATACGTGCATAAGGGACTTTAACGTATACTCAACTCAATATTCCGTAGAATTTTTGGCAATTTTTAAAAGAGATAACTAAGACTCATTTACCATTCTTCCTCCCTGAACCTTAACAAAGAATTACGTGCCGTAAGAAATTACTCAAGAATTTCTGTTAAGAGTTTATAATTAAAAGAACAAAAATATGAATAAGACAAAGTAAGCTGGCTCTGCGGTCGATTGTACGATAATGAAGTATTTACAAAGCCTTACCATTGGAAGGAACTTAACAAGTAAATAGAAGTTGAAGACTTTAAATTCTGTGGTTGGGCCATTTATTATGTTGAGGCAGAAATCTGGTCAACTAGAAATTAAAGTATGTGGGACGATACAAACTCAAACGACATGAGAATTTATGCAGTTAATGTAGGTAAAATATAGAGCAATTTTGCTGTTACAGGAATTATTACAACAAAACTACTCTTTGTTATCATAGCAGAGACACCCTATTTATAGTACTTTGCACATAACATGAAATTTGACTCAAAACTCACTTTTAGATTTCTCATCCCACCTCCCAAGATGGCTCCTTGCTAAGAAGGTTCCTTGTAAACACTAGTCTGATAACTTGTAATTAGACGGCAACTACCCTCTTAATTCTATTATTAGTGAAGCACGTTCTGTTTGACCAAGGGCCTCTCTTTTGTGGACTTGGACTTTGATATTCGGTCCATGGTCTCCTGGTCTTGTGATTTATGGTTTCCTTATCTCATGGTCCATAGTCTTTGGTCTCTTAATCCAATGATCTCATGTTCCATAGTCTCCTAGTTTCGTGGTACATCCATGATTATACTTTAATTAATTTGATAAGACTTCTTTGGCCCCTAAACAAATAAATTAAAATAAGAGATGGAGACTTATTAAACACTATCCCGAACTATCTATGAGAAAAGTGTTTTGAGAACTGAATATTTTATTTGAGAAGTGAATACAATTGTCACAGTTGGATACGTATGCTCTGCCATGCAGTCCATTCTTTCTATGTAGTAAGATCATACAATTGTCATAAATTTGTATATAAAAGATAGACTGCTTGACATAACAAGCGTATCTAATTATAATAGTTGCATTCACTCTTCAAATAGTTATTGAGTTTTTAAAACTCTTCTCTTATAGACAAGCGTTCACTAAATAAGTCACTCATACTTGCTCCTATTTTAATTTATCTGTTTTACAGGCAAAGAAGTCTTTCCAAGTTAACAAAAGATAATCTATATTTAAAGTATTAACAAAAGGTGGTCATTGGTAGTCATTCAAGTGAAAGGGTGAGAAAAAGGATGTTTCAAATGAAAAATTAATTTTGATAATATAACAAGAGCCTAGTATATTTTCTACAAATTTCTAAAGGAGCACAATTCTCTTGGCCCAATGCACGAGAGCAAGAGACCATGGACCATGAGATCAATGACCATGAGATCAATGACCATGGGCCATAAAACGAAAGACCATGAACATGAGACTACAGACCATGGGCCAAGCAACCAGAGTCCATGGATTATAAGACTAGGAGATCATGAACCATAATACTAGATAGGCAGAGGCCACGAGTCATAAGACCAGAGACCATAGACGATGAGACCATGACACTAGGGGACACTTGGCCATAGACAATAACCAAGAAACCATGGACTGCATATAAAAGTCCAAGTCTACAAAATAGGAGTCTTGAGTCAAACAAAATGTGGTCTGCTAACATAGAGTTAAGAAAGCAGATGTAACTTGATTACAAGTTACTCGGTTGGTGTCTACAAAGAACCATCCTCGCAAGCAGGCTAGAGGAACCATAAGTGTGTAATCCAAGTTTAACTAAAAATGATAATTTTAATTCAAATTCCATGTTATTTGTGGAGCACCACAAATAGAGTATCTCTACTAGTAGAACAACACAAGGACTCATACAAAGAGAAGTTTCATTGTAATAGTTCCAATATTAGGGAAATCTTGAGATATGGCAAGTATTGAACCACATAAATCCTCATATCATTTACATTTATCAGCTTAAGCTTTTGAGACCAACTGTTTTCCAACATGGTATAAGAGATTATGTTAATCTGGAGTTCTAATCCTCAAATTTCAGAGAGTTCCTACTGTAGCAACTAGATTATGATAAACAAGTTCAGCAAGAATTAAATGACATGCTAATTCAAGAGGTATATATAACTCACCGCTAAAGCATTTGTGTAGTCAAAGCAACTGTTGAATAGCAACAAAACTTTGATTAATTAAAACAATTTTCAACAGTAGTATAACAAGCATAATAAGCAAATAAATAAATAAATATCTGAAAAAAAAAAACTTAATTGAATCTACCATTTTCCATTGTAAACAAATTTTACTCTAGCCCAGAAAACCGATTTTACAATTTGAAACTTAATCAAACACAGCAGAAATAGGAAATCACCTATAGCAAGAGGGAGCGATAACATCAACTAAGTCGTTTGCTGGTAGACAGAAATAAGGAACCTGTTTTAGTTCAGATTTAAAAAGGATGAAGTAGGATAATTATGAGCTCAAAACCAATTGAAAGTGCAGAATAATGTTAACCTCTTCAATATGGCCATCCAGGTGCTTCAAGTGGACCTATCAGAGTATAATAAACTATCAACTATTAGATAAAATATAAGACAATTTAACAAAATATGATACTCAAGAGAAGCAATGTCAGTATATAACAATGAGTTCGTCATTATATACATGAGTCAAAAGCACAAGTTATAATAATAGAGCCATCTTGATGAATAAGCCACAAGGCATAATGTCTAGAATATGTATGCAGTTATTGTACTGAAATGCAAAATATTATCTAATAAAGTTTGTACTACATTCTTTAAGTGGAATGTTGGCTTGCAACACTACTGTTGTCAGATTGGTATTCACAAAAATCTATCTAAAGAAGATTACAAGCCTAAAGCTGCATTCCTCGGTTATCAAACCATCAACAGCCAATTATTCATGGCAAGAATAGATTTTTTGAAAGCCTTTAAAAGTAAAGCTTTCAGGATTACTTCAGAGAGTCTGAGAAATGAAAGAAGGGAAAACTTTGAAGTACAAATAATTTGGAGCTCACACATCTTGATGCTTCCTAATCTGTGAAATAACTCTGATGTAAGCTAACAAATGAATTTTCGGACTACATATATTAATCCACCATCAAATTATCTATATGTGATAAATATGTTTAATACAGGCAGGGAATGAAAGAGGGAGGAGCATTCAGCACAAACCTTGTAATCTTGCATAAACTCGTAATGAAGAACAGTTTCTGGTTCACTACTTGCAGCCTTTAGAAACTTATCAAGTCCTTCACGATTCCCATTGTCCACTGTTGCAGGAATTTTTTATTAACAATTACAATCATGAATCAGTGTGTGCATTAAAGCTGAAGTCAACTGTTTTCTTCAAAAAGTTTAAGAGAAATTTCTTCTGTCTTCAACATACAAGAGCCACTAAGATAGAGTTTCAGAACCTTATGGTAAGCTTCTCCAAATTCAAATCCAGCTTCAGTACCCAAATTTTACAGGCAATTTCTAGGGCTAAATGGAAAAGATCAACTCTTCTATTATAAATAAAAGAGAATATTGAGGCACACTTCACGTAGTAAATTTAATCAAATTAATTTTACCCGTATAATAACTTAGGAATAATGGAGAGGGTTCAATTTACTACCTAAAGTAATGTAACAAAACATATTGAAGGCTTTATGAACTGGATAGAGTCATTTATTTACCACAATTGGTGCCTAATACATAAAGCTTCTCCAAATTCAAATGGTGCTCCACTGATCTCAACGCTGCAGTTTAAGAAATCACTCTGCATTACAGTAGTGCAAGTCACAACAAAGAAAAAACTTCAAGATAAAAATTTCCAGAGAGAGAAAATAATCGTACCTTGCACTTGGCAACCCACACCACAGAAAAGAAGACGCTTTACACCTGCTGCCTGTTTCATGGAACAAATTACTTCCGTCTTCGAAAACTTAAATAAGTAAAATGCAAATAAAGACAATCACCCAGTCGAAGCTTGTCGGCTCATTCCGTAAAGATGCACCAATCCGAGTATCATAAAGCATGGAAGGATATAGTGATGAGTTTTTTTAAACAGACCTCAACTAAGGCGAGGGTATTCAGATTAGGTGATAATGTTGGCTTAACTCCTTTAGCAGCCAGAACTTCCTCTGGTGTCCTATTGGAAACGGAAGAAAAAGAAAGGAGAATAAAATTTTAATAAATAATTATCAGCAGAAACAAAAGTAGAAACATTTAAAGTCCCCAATCAAAATATTGAAAGGAGAATATAGATCAAACTAAAGGATTCAGTTGCCAACCTTGCTAAAACCGGCCTTGGGCTAAGCCTATCATCTGGATCGCTGTTATAGTAATATGAAAGGATCACGAGACTTCTCAAAATTAGACACTTCCAATTTATCTTTAAAATTCAATAATCAGTATTTACGATACATCCATGATTACAATTTGAGCCTCTACCTCTGTACACAAACGACTGCCTCAACCATGCCTGTTTTCAGCATCTCAATAGCAATAGTTGTCACTATCCCTGTCCATTGAGCTCCTTCAATTGAAGAAAGTTAAGAACATAAGTCAAACTCCACATGATAAGACTTCATTTTGAATTAATTGATAAGAACAAGAAAGACACACCCTCTATTGGTTTAGTTTTCCGAGCATATAACAGCTCCTCATGGACCCCCAAGTAAGTATCATCCAAGGAATCTTGTCTCCTCGCTCTACCATGAACCTCAGTTTCCAAGCCCTAAATGAGAAAATGGATTAGCAAACCATTAAATCGGGCACATGTAAAATGTTGTGACCAATTCACAAAGTAGTGCATTCTTTCAGATTCATTGCTCCAGCATCCATGATTATGATATTGAGATATGTAACATTTGACTGTCTAGCAACATTAATTGGATATTCTGACGCAGTAAAAAAGCAATTAATTGAAGCAAACTCACTTCAATTCTGGACATCCCATCACCAAGGAAAGCACAGGCATCCTTTACATGGGCGATGTAGTAAGTATCACAGAGACCGCATCGACTGCAATGGTCTTTGGCGGGATAGGTGCCCCCGGGTGGAATGGGTTTCGACCGTTTTCTCCAGTCTTCTCTCAGCTTCACTGACTTGCTTCCATCTGCTTGCTCCATCACGAGCAATTAATTTAATCAAAATTAAATTTTTAAAGAAACGTTTTCTTATTCCCTGCATTGATTACTTAGACAAGAGAGCTGATGAAGTGTACCTTTAGAAGGAGAGGAAGAAGAGGAAGAAGAAGAAGAACAAATGGTGGAGATTGATAGAGGAAGCGAAGAGAATTTGGCATTTGCAATGAAACATGTCATCTTCTTGATTTTTGATTACGCAGAGCGAACGAAAGCTGCTTGCTGCTAAGCTCCGAGTTGAGAGAGCCTTTGTTTCGGACCACATATTTTTATTACCCATTTTAAGATAAATTGCTTCCCATTTTTACACGCACGAAAATCAGTTAACTAACTAACCAGTTCCACGTGGCAGCAATTCCAGTAAACAGCTTACTGGGCCTTCCCTGGCCTAATGTGCTCGAATACCATCACCTGTTGGAGTCCATATTCAGACACTTAAAACTATGAAGTTGTTTCTATGCATGTAATTTATTTACTAAAAATGGAGGGGCAAATTTTAAGCCTCCTATTTTTCCCGAAATTCGTACTCAGAAACCAACTTAAAAAACTACCCAAAAACCACTTTGTGAAGCCCCCAGATCGTCTAAATAAGTACTGAGTGGCAGAGCATTCAGTGTATTTTTAGTCTTAAAAAATGTTGGACCAAAAGGAAGAAATAATTGTGTTCCTTTAGTAGCCCAATTGACAAAATTGATGATTGCTACCATGATGAAGTAATAGACTTTGAAATTTGAACAAAAGCTACAAGCAGAAGATGGCCAAAACTCATTCCTTTAATCTCTTGGGCTGATGCCCTAATGTATTTGTCCACAAAATACAACAAAATAAAGGCAGTAAGCTGTGAAGATAACGTAAGCCAACTACAAACCCAGGTACTACACCAGCATCTAATTTTACTTTCTCACATGTAACAAATGTCCCATCAAAATTTTAATAACCAAATATGCAACATTAACAGCAACAGGGGACTGACCGACCTTTTATTGTCTCCTGTCAAAGAAATGACAATTGGATTTCCCAGTCAATGGGAAGTGGCCCTCTCAAAACAAGCTCATCTTTCTTCTATTTTAGAAAAAGAATGAATTCTATAATCAACTCAAAAATTTACAAATTACAGCCTCCACTGTATCACAAAAACATGGGAAGGACAGGGCGGAGTTGAAAAGACATCTCGACACGTATCAAAGAAGCTTGCTGGTTCTTCGTCTTGACGGCCCTCCAGGAAATAACTTCATAATCCATCCCAAGACCCTTTCTACTACCTAATAATGGTCAGACATGTTTAATAGCAACATCCAAGAATGCAGAAGCTGTAATAAGCAAAACATGGTGGACTATCACGTCTTTCAAAATGATTTGTTCATGAAAATAAATAAATAAATAAATATTTATTTTTTTTGTAATAAGCAAAACATGGTGGACTATCACGTCTTTCAAAATGATTTGTTCATGTCAATTTTTTTTTTTGGGCGTGCACACCAGAAGTCTTATGAAAATAAATAAATAAATAAATATTTATTTTCATTTCTTTTTGGGTGTGCACACCAGAAGTTTTATGAAAATAAATAACAGATGCAACAGATAGCATGCCGATGAAGCAGGGTTTGGTCCATATGGATCCAAAGACATTTAAAGACAGCAGGACAAGACGATACTCTATGCTGTAGTAGAACATGATAAATTCTAAAATTACTAGCATTATAACAGCTATAGTCAATAAATGAGAACTCAAGTTTCCAATTGTGTATATCTGTGTGCATGAGAGAGATATGGTACCTCATCACCCTCATCGGCATAAGCAGTATGGTCATGTGTGGTGGCAGAATCTGGCTGCCTGATTGAAATATTCTCATTGGCCATATTTTGAGCAGTCAGCAGCTCTAATCTTTGAGTTTGCTGTTCTAGTTTTCGTGACAACTCATTGTTCAAATCCTTCAATAACAGAAAACAGATCACAAAAGAACTGGAACGAGCAGAATACAGAACACAACCACTATTTCAAAAGAATTGAATCTTCTGGAGAACTAACAGTGAAAAAATAATGATCATCAAGTCTTGGATGATAATTTAGACATTAAATCACACGTACTTGCAAACTTCAAAATAGGGGAAAAATAATATATTCAGGTTCATACCTTTAACTTGGAACTTTGAGCCAATTCGGATGATAATGATTGCACTAACTCTTCTTTCTCCAACGCCAACTGCAACCATAAAAAAAAAAAAAAAAAACGTTTGTGATTTTGAAATGTATTCTACTTCAACTTCTATAGCTTATGACATTTAATCAGAAAGTGACCAAACCAATAGAAGTATGGATCATAAAAGTCAAGCCTAACATGAAATCAATTTTTATACTCATTGGAATATTTATTACCTCAGAAATTAGTGCGTTGATATTATGAATCATTCTCATCTGATCATGAGGAATATTAACAGCTAAACCTTCAAGAGCTAACCGCTCACTTTCAGGCAGCAAAGTGGAACCAGAAGCATCAATTCGAGGAAGGGAAGCGTCATCATGTGTGTCTTGGTTGGAGTTGTCCAACGTAGTATCTGCAGTTGCTGTACAAGTGAGGCTAACAGATTTAATAACCAGCAGATAAGCAAAGGGATAAAAAGGTTATAAATAAGGAATACCAGGTACTCATTTATACATTTGCTTACTTTTACACTTCAATCTTCAAAAATGAAGGTAACAAAGGCGGTGCACCTACTAATTCATAAACACCATCAAGGACAACCACATCTCAACAAACATAAACACCAAACCAGAGTGGAGAAAAAGAAAAACTCAGGGGAAACCTATACTGATCAATTGCTGAATTATAGCTTCAATAATATTTTTTTCACACTAATCCAATTCTTTGAGACCACACTTCAAGCTGCTTAAACTTATAATAGAGGTACTGAACCTAAATTTCATTAATCTACAATAAATCTACAGCATTTTCTTAGGGGAAAATACATATTAGAAGACGATCAACTATCATATTTAAATTTGAATTCAAATGAATGCACATTACAGCATGCCATGCATGCGTTCTATAGAAACAGTAATCTAATAAGGCTATTTATACATATTACCAAAGGAAAAAAGAAAGCACAATAATTACCTAGATCGACTGTAGAGGTTGATGCATCTACAGTACTGGCAGGAGTCTTGCCAAAGTCATTAGACTTCCCACTCCAAGAAGCTTTTCGAAGCTTAGACTGCACAATCTTCTTTTCTGCATGATACAAATGAGAATGAAAGAGGGCAAAATATTGCAATTGAATGATTCAGTGTAGAAACTAATGTAAAATTTCCATTGTTTCACAATTTTAGCATGCTTACCTTCTTGAAGAGCCTCAATAGTTGACTGAAAATCCTGGCGCTCCTTCTCTAGGCTAGATATTTTCTTTCTGCAAGAATGAGAACAAAAGTCCTATAGTTATAAGATAGTTTGGTCCAAAATATCAGGAAATAAGAGTCTAAATCATCTAGAAACTACCAGGATAACTTTGCATTTATTCATAATTAAAGATAAAAGTAAAATACGAAATAGCATCACAAGGAAAGCTATATGAAAGACTCCAATACTATACTTTTTCTGTGACATACATACAATGATTTCTCAAGAAAAACCTAGTTATTCTTGACAGCAGTGCTTTTATCCCGATAACCACCAGCACTTAATGTAAAAAAAATGATGACTATAAATCAACATTACTTAGATAAGGTTTCTCTGTTTCCTATCAAAAAAGCCCAGACAAACCGAGGGATAGGCCGTCCTTGGATGATTCACCAAGACAATAGACTGCCACCTACATAACAGGGATACTCCCACCAGGAAGATGAATCTTCATACTCATATCAAACAAAGATACCCCTTAACATGACAAAGATCATTTACAATTGTAGTTTTTTTTTTTAACGCATCCAATACTCTCCTTACTACAACTTAAGTATTTAGTTATTTATAAATTATTCCCCCAACCCCAACAAAAAACAAAAAAAAGGTCATATAAGAGCAAAGTGGTAGGAGATACAAAAGTGGACTAGATGTCCACAAATAAAACAAAAAACAAAATCTTTGATCCATCACAATCAAGAGTACCCTGAAAAGCTTATTTGTGCTCTGATTTAGCATAAAAAGCCAGCATACAGGCATAAGGCACAGCTTATGGAAAAATACCATGTAATAAGTCATTTATGTTCAAGGCATATGTCATAAATTCCTTAAATACAGTCAAATAAAAAACTAAAGCATACTTATAAAAAGAAATTTCAGATTGTGAGTTCTCCAATTCCCTCTCCAGCTTCAGCTCGTTAGACCGCAGTCTAAGTGCCTGCAAACAGTATGGTTAAAACAAAAAAAATTAGGATGTACCTAATGCACAGAGGCCAAGCAATGCCGATATCATATATGTATGGGGAAACAATCTGAAGGTTGACTTTATTATAAAGTTTGATGTCGCTGGTCATTATTATTTAAATTTCAAGCATCACAGTGACAGTGCTACAAGAATACAGGACTGATTTGCTGCACAGATCACATCCATAAATTGTATATAAAACCATGCAAGAAAAACAACTATAAGCCATTACTCAACAAATTTGCAAAAGGGAACTTTTCATGTTGGCAGATTCATTTGCCTCCACTATTACTGGTTAGTTTTGCAAGAGCATATCTGATAGCATACCCGCCAAGCTTTTGTGATTCTACCACGGCTGTCTTGAAAACATTTCCAGAAGTATGATTGGCCTAGGTCATAATTGGCATTATAACCTGTGTTCTTTTTTTTTTTTTCCCTCCCTCCCCAACCCAATGCCTAAAATGCGAACAGGTCAAACAACAACAAGTAGAGATGCTTGGTCCATGGGATTTTCACAATCAGATTATTATTTTTAGCTCAATATTTTCAAGTGACTTGAATGAAGGTCGACTGAGCCTCATAACTAATTGGCTCCAAGAGATCAACTGCAAATCCTAATTAAAGGATAAGATGAAGAAATGTGAGCCAAAAATGGCAAGAAAATACTGTTAAGGGTTGAATATAAGAGAACCAGCATTCTATTCAGCGATCGGTGATCTGAAAATAATTACACCCACTTTATATTCTCTTCTCAAATCCACGTGTAACATTCTGGTCGCTAAAAGGAGAAATTTAAATGAATCAAGCAGATGTGCATGAAGCTGAAATACATCAAACAGGAGTCAATCACCAATCAAGCTAAATCAAAGCTCCAAACTTTATATTTTTATATGCAAAACACAGAATATGCCTCAGCGAGTAGAAAAACAGTTGTGATCTAGCATATTATCTGCAAAACAGTGATTTGCCAATAAATCTATGACATTTTCTGCAGAAGCAATCCTTCCTTTAATAGCAAAAGGTGATAATTCCACATTCCCCCCCCCCGGGGCAGAATGACAGTACAGGAGAAGGGGGAAAATCAAGGAATAAATTCAACATATCAAAGACTTCTTACCTTCTCTTCCAAACCAATAACTTCAGAAGCCAATATTTTGGCGCGTTCGTCAGCAGCGTTACATTCTAGCCGAACATTAGCATATTCATTTCTGAAAGACTCAAGTTCCACCTGCAAGCATCAAATACTCAAAATTGTAATAAAATTGCAGGGGAGAAGAAGGTTCAGGGAGGGGGAGCAATGTACGTTAAAAGCTTAAGAATAACACATAGGGAGAAAAGAAAATCACACAGCCAATACTGTCAATAGCTTTTCCGTTCTTATCAAAGTAAAAAGAATAAACTGTCAATTGTGATCCCACTTTGAAAAATATCCAAATCATATCAATATTTCAAAAATAGTGTACACAAGTAATATCAAATATGATTTCCTCAAAACTTTAATTGTTTCAAAGCCACACAATTGCACAGACGAAATCATGAAAGTTTAACCATGCTCAAGCGCTTTCACCACCGTATCAAACTTGTTCTACCAATTTTAGTTTTCTTACTCCTTAGAATGCCGCAGTTTCAGTCTATAAATACACTTGAGTCTTAACACCCACCGAAAATCAAAATAAATCATTGTTAACATCCACAGGATGGCTAAATCAAATAGCAAATGAACATGTACAGTCTATGATATGCATTTGATTTAGTTATTAGCCGGACAATTAGGCAGAATAATCAATATCACCATAATCCTATCCGTTATAATCTGAAACCTATTGTGTGGAAGCAACAATGATGATGACCATAAAACATAAAATTAACAATCCAGATCGAAGATGCAATTTTTAAAGTTACAGCTGCTAAAATTTTCTTACATTTCACTTCAATTAGTACTCCTAGGGGTAAGAGATTGGAAAGTTTTCAGAAAAACATGTAAAGTACTTGATAGCCATTTCTGAAACTTTAATCAAGTCAAATGACACCCTTTTAAACAAACAAAATTATTTTCAGATAAACAATAAAATTAACAATTCAGATTCTTAAAGTTAAGGTACATTTTTCACTTACATCAATACTACCAGGGGTAAGAAATTGGAAAATTTTCAGATAAACATGCAAAGCACTTCATATCAATTTCTGAAACATTTATGAAGTCAAATGATGGCCTTTCCAACAAAGGAAACTCATCTTTATTTCTTATGTAACCAGAAATACTGCCTATCAAAATGTTCCTTGCATACCAAATGGCCTTGTTGATTTGAAATATACTTATCTCATTAAATATCCAATGTTGGCAATTTAAGGATGTAACAGTTGTATCCACCAGTTTCCAAAAGATACAGAAATGTAATTCTGTGTGCCTAAAACATGGTCAACAAATTGAGGTGGTGCAGAGATTTTCTTATGAAATTTCCATGATTTGCAAGCCCAGAACATTTTTCTTTTGATGATTCTTCTACTTCTGTAAGTAAATAAGCATGAACACAGTTGAGCAGATGTTTTGCATGCACATGTGCAAAAATACACATAAAAGCTGACTCCTTGTTTCTAAATTATTGAGATTGCATGCCTAAAATCCTGTTATATGCTGAAACAAGCCACTCATATCCATGTCTATGGATTGAGGCCTTCTCTAACTTTCGACTCTCCCACTTGGGAAAGCACCAGCCAGCAGCCTGAGCAAATGTTTGCAATATGTAACACAGCTTTAGTTAGGAAAAATTCATCAAACCAAATAGATAAGCGCTGTATTAATAGAGGAGTACTATAATAGTCACATATTATAAGATCAGGTCAGAAGAAGATGCAAAGTCAGATGGCATAAATATGTTGCTTTAGCTAAACCATCAAAAAATGGGTTTGAACCCCTCGAGTTCCCTACAGAAACCACTAAGATGTCACTCAATTTGCAGATTGGCACACACCCAAAATGACGATTACAATTATGCAAAACAGAGCCTGCAGACAAAATACATGAGCATAGAGCATAACTCTACACAGGGAATTAAACAAAAAACTAGGACTGTAGGCGGTAAGAGTAAAGAACTAACCAGTTGAACCTTGATTTCCTCCTGTAACTTTTCCATCTCTGATTTTAGTTGGTTGACAACACTTCTCTGGATAACATACATGGAAGCAGATAAATAAGTGAATAACAATATTTCATTCATAATAGTGATGTGGAACCATCAATTAGATCAATGGCCCAACAGAAGTTTCATCAAATAAGCTGCAATGACCAAGCATAAAAAACTGAACTGCTAAGAAGCAGGGAGGAGATCATTTTAAACTTAAGCAAATGGATGCTTTTAGACATTAAGAGAGACTTCCTAACTGACTACACAGCCAGCAAAATTTAAGAAGTTTTAACAGTCTTGAGAAGGTCTTTTCTTTTCCAAGCTGTGTCCAACTAATATGACACCCAAATGTGCAAAAAGAAACTACATTATTTATCTGTGAGATATGCTAGAACCAGAAAAGTCAATCATGATCCATGACATTTAGGCAAATAGCAGTACGCACAATGTCCTATATGGCAAAGAAATTTAACACTTAATAGGAAGGATAAATCACTTTTTCAACCAAAGAGGAAGAAAGTGAAATAATTGCCTTATCACAAGCCCTACTTTTCAGCCTGCATTGGTACAGCATCATTTTCAGGGAATCTTGACATGATAATGGCAAAGATAAGTGACAAACAAAGAAGCTATACAAAAATGCAAATGGAAGTCAACCGGTGGTATTTGGCACCACCTTCAATACAAATCCGTGAGTTTAATGTCAATACCATAGCTGTAAGTATCATAGTTCACATGCCAACCTGTTGATTATAACTATCAGTAAGTGATGAATTTTCAGCTGCTAAAGATTCTGACAAAGTTCGTGAAGCCTCGAGTGACCGTTGCAACGCAAATTTTTCTTGTGTCAAATCTTCAATATGCTGCAAGCAAACAATATTGATGTTTCCAAGGCAACTAACTCAGAAAAATAAATAAACGTAAAAGATTCACTGCAACAGTCATATTCAAGGCTATGAAGCTGCTGATAGGTACAGTAATGATACTTTTCACATAAAAAATGTAAATATAGAGAAAATAGTTACAGACACAGTAAGGATTCTTTTCACATAAAATATGGTAAATACAGAGAAAATAGTTATCGTAGTAGCCTTAACCAAAATTTTTAACAGCTATAAGTGTTTCCCATCTTCAAAATCCAGCCTGGGATTAGTCTGCCTAATCCAACACCGTTTTAGCAAACCCTCAAACTTCTCCCATATCAAGGGCCATTGACACTCAATTTCCATCTCCCTCCATCTCTCCCACACAAAGACAGGTTGCATAATAACTAGTTAGAAGTATATATAATGAAGCCCACTTGCACATTATATCATAACTGAATTTTCAGCCATTATATTTTTTCTTTGTCAATAAATCCATTTGAAGAATGAAGGTAACCCAATATTATCTAAAGAAAGAACATTAAAAATCTTATCTGGATCACCATTTTCCATTCTAAAGGCCCATATATTCTTTCTTTAGGACCTTAGATACTGGAAAATGTTGTTCGATTTATACTTCTTATTTACAAAACATTTTACTAAATTTCATAATAATTGCAGCTCCCTAAAAAACCATGAGAGATACACAAACCATGGATTTAAATATACATCAACAAAAATTATGTAGCCACCATTAACTTTTTAAACCAAAACCGCCACTAAGTTTGCAGTCCACGTGTTTTAAAATCTTCAGGAGCAGTATTTTACTGTTGTCCTTTCCTGCCAAATAACCACCTCAGGGCCAAGGGCACCAGATATCAATTATAAATATGCCTAATATGGAAAAAGGATGAAATAAATATTCCATGGCCAAAAACAAACTTAATGCCACCTTCTACATGCAAGAAAGATTATTAATGAAACTTAGGAATGCATCATTTTCGCAGCAAAAAAACAGTATATTCAAATGCCAAATCAAATAATATGAGAACAAAGAACAACAAATCAGGTAAGTGCTACATACATGAGGAGTTATAGGTTACCTGCTCCAAAGCAGCAAAATCTTCATTATGTTTGGTTGAATAAAATCCATGCTGGTTCTCTATGCTACTTTCATTACTACCCAGCCTTCGAATATCACCTCTATCACTGGTGGAAACTGTAGGATTCCCCAAATAATCAAATGCACTAGGTATATTAGAAGTAGTTGTCTTTGAGAAAGGTCCTGTGGTTTCCTTCTCCATTGATGGTTTCTGAGCAGGAGATGACCCCAGGACATCCATGCTGTTTAATGAACTACTGGACATAAATGAGTCCCTTTCTGGTTCAGTTCGCTCAAAAAGAGTCCCCAAAGAAGCTCTTGGCACGTTAAGAGAATCCAGGAATGATGCACGAGATTTACCAAGTGTGAATTTATTTGTAGCGGAAGACACTGGTACATGATTGAAGGAATTTCCAGCATCAAAATTAGAACCTGAATACTCAGATCTTTTAAAAGGTGTGCTTTGCAAACTGGCCAAACCACCGGCAGAGTTACTTGGCTTTCCTTCCCCTGTATTAAAACTCACAGGATCGCTGAAATTTGTGATGCTCGGTGTGTTTAGCCCAACTTCAGATGCAGACCCTCCCGTGCTTGTGGTTAGGTGTGCAGTGCCTACCATTAAGCCAAGGATATACAACAGATGTCAGTCACTCCCCCAGAGAAAATAATAGGGAAAATTTAGATGATTAAAAATATACAAATTTAAAACACAACAAAATCACGTTCACAATGACAAATTACCTTCAGAAGAAGAATGGAAGGAATGGCCATTACCAAGTGCGATATTACTGGGCTTACTTTGAAATAGAGTGCTGACAGAATTCTGGGGTGAGATTTTAGTGACAAAATCATGTGAAGGACCAGAATTGACAAGGGTAGGGACCTTTGGGAAACTGTCATTTCCCTTTGACTGCAATTCCTCTATCCCTAGAAAACCAGATTTGCTGGAATTGCTGCTATCATAATCTTGACTTGCTTCAGGGAGTAAACTTAAAAATTGGTTTGACATAATCCCATCCTGAAGTCTGCCTTGCCCACTTGAATCTATTACAAAGTCATTATTCACATCTTTTGTCTCTTGGCTATTACTAACATTTACTGGTCCAGCAGACCCTGAAGTTTCCTGATTGTTTGAATATGTCTGAGCTAGATAAACAGAGGATGAATTTAAATCATTTTCAAAAGAATTAGAATTGATACGTTTATCACTTAAAGATACTTTTTGACTATGCTGAGCTAATTTAAGTGCTTTGTTGTCATCATTATGCATCACAAGTGGCAGGTCAACAGCAGCTTTATCAGGCCCATCAGAAGTACCAGCTCCATCTGAATCAGTGACTCGTACGCGATCAGCTTCTAAATGATGTTGATCATGTAGACTAACATCAGAAGCCTGAGGTTGACTAACAGATGATGCCTTCTTAGCTCGCTCTGCTGCTTTTTTCTTCCGGAACTCCTCTAGCTGCAACAGGAAAGGAAAGACCATATCAACTTTTAAAAGAGGTTAACTACTGAAAATTCTAATCCATCTGATGACAACACCATTGATATCATGCAAAAACATATAGACATCAGTATTAACCAAAAAAAAAAATTCACGCATACTGCTTCAGAATGACAATGAAACTTTCAGCACCTTCATCTTTGACCAGAAGACTGGAAAAAGCTCACATAGAAAACACAAAGCACAACATTGAAGGGAGGACTGGTACCTACTGTAATATACAGAACAATAACAATTGTTATAATTTCTAGGACTTCCATGAAAGTTAAGAGTAATCCTAGAGGTGTAACATTGACGGTATTTGAGTCTCGACTAATTCATATTTAAAACAACTGCCCTTGCACTTGCACTTGCACCTGCACCTTGAATTCTATTAACATCCATGCTCTATGCAAAACAAAACGTGGGTAAATTAACTCACCCATAAGACTAAAGCCAGTAGTGAAACAATTCTAGAGTCATCTTGCAACCAAAAAAAAAAAGTTGTGATGATTTGGTCATTAGGGGCAACAATAAAATGTGATACATTTTGTGCAAAATCGACAACAAAACAGCCCCAATCAAATTAATAAATACGCAGCGTTTAATATTCATCGCCATTGCAAAATACAAAATGAAAAGAAAAGGTACCTTGCGCTTGCCAGCTTCTAAATGCTCTTGCTTACGTGAGGTCGGCAACACCTGAGCCGACGCCATTCGATCCAAGAGAATTTAATGTTCAAAATCTCATACGATCAATCGCCAATTCTCTCGATTAAGACCCAAATTCAGAAAAACAAAACACAAAATTGACAGGCAGAACCCTAGAATTGCAATTGCAATTGGGATCGTGTTTGAAATGGAAAAAAAAAATGAAAAAATGGAAAAAAAATAAAGAGATAAAAGAGGGAGACGGCTGTGTGGGGAAAATAGTTAAAGACAAGAAAGTGAAGGCCCCGATCAGATCGGAGAAGAGAAAGAAGAGAGAGTTGTTTTTCTGAAAATTTAAAAATTTAATTTTTTTTTCTAAAAAGACATTTAATTAAATTTTTGATGTTGTGTTGTATCAGATCTCCTTCCTTCTCTCTCTCACTTTCTCTCCCTCTTTTCGTTTTCAATTTTTACGGTAACTCAGTTCGTTTGCGTCTCTTTTTTTTTTTTTTTTTAAAAATAATTTGAATGGAGATAATTTGTTACTCCTTAATATTACATGTTGGTGTAATAATATCACCACGTGGAATTTGTTAGCACTTGGCTGTGTAGGTTTGGCGATCCAAAAATTAACGTTATTTTGTATCTTTTTTTTTTGTTGAGAAGGACGCTATTTTGTATTCAAACTAGGCTATTTCAACTCTAATATATATTTTTATTGATAAATTTATCGATGATGAATTTCAAATTCAACCTGTTGAGTAGTCGGTATAATTTTTTAAGTAAAATTTATTTAAGTAAAATTTTTATTAATAAATTTTTTATAAGTAATATTTCTATTAAAAGAATTTAATTATTTGATTATTAATAAAAGTTTTCATTAAAAATTATAAATTTATTTTAATCGACAGATTTTTTTAAAGTTAAATTGTGAAATAAATGAAATAATATCGTTAAATAAGTAAATAATATTTTAGGTAAAAAAATTTTTCAACCCCTACCTTAAAAATCTTAAAATTTGAGTTTTTTTTAATCGAGATAAAATAATTTATTAAATCTTTAGAAATTCTATTAAAAAATAACTAAAATTACAATAAAATTTTTTTAAAAAATTTATAAAATTAAATAAGTATTTATAACCGTTGTATAAATTATACAAAAAAACACTAAAATAAATAGTAGGAATCTTGTCTCTTCCTTATTAATTTGGTGTGAGCTTATGATTTATCCACTATTAAGACCTATATTCCATTTTAATTTAAAAATTCCATAGTCGACATGTTTGTTTCATTTGGAAAAGCCAATAACCAACCAACTTCAATTCAAAGTCTTCACTACTCATGCAGCCTTGACGAGCTACTCGGAGGGAATCATTTTTTCAGGAATATTTCCAAAAACGTTTCTCATTTTGAAGCTGCGATTAAAAACATTCTCCAGATTAACAACAAAAAAAAAAATGCGAATTTTAAAAACTCAATGTTAGGCTCATTCCAAAGGCCAATATAATCATTTTTTTTTTTTTTGGTTTTAAGTTTCAACAATTCAATCAAACAAACTAACTTGTAACCACATAATTTTTCAGCTTCACACACAAAAGTACAAATATTAGGGTGAGGTGAGATAATGAATGGTGTGATGTCGGTGATGTTCGTAGCTTTCAAGCTTGGGTGAGACTCAGTGCGGGGAGGGTTGGTGGTGGCCCAAGGTTCAAAAAGTTTAGAAGAAAATCCGGTCTAGGAAAAAAGGCCTATAAATATTAAATAGAGGCCGAAAGCCCATAATTTAGATGATTGCCCCATGCGAGTTTATTAACAGAAAAAAGAGTTTTTTGATTGATTCTCTCGCTTCTCTGTTCACTTTTCTTAGCAAGCAAATGACGTGGAGTTGAGTTTGCCAATTCGCTGAAGATGAGTATGAGGTTAGCTTCAAGGTTGGAAACCACTTTTTATGTTACCGTTTGGTGCTAACATTGGATAGTTGAACTTAAAAATTATAATAATAAAGTATTTGGTAAATATTAATTGTTATAGTTTAAAAATTATGTTAATTTGATTAATCATTTTTATGATGAAAAACTTATAATATTTTTATTAAAAGTCATGTTTACTATATATTATTATCTTTTATTTTATAATTATATCTTTTTTTCCACAATAGCTGAAACTTAAAAGTTATAGTATCTTAATATCAAATAAGACATTAGTAGTATATTATTTTCTCATTCGCCCATATAGATAGAGGTTTGAATTCTCTCGTATATGATAAAAATATGCCCTTTCTTTTAAGAGAAAATATTATTATGGGAATTGAAATTCAAAATTTGACTAAATATAATTTTAAACGCTAATAATGAATGTTCAGCCCTTGTGATTATCTGCTTGGATTTGATTATGGATAAAATATGATATTTGATTAGCCACATCTCATCTGAACAACTATTTACAATTAAGATGATAAAAAAAGACTGAACTAGCTCACCCTAGGCCTGCGAGCTTTTGGGCCAACCCACATCGTGAAGGCATGGACATGGGCCAAAAATTTTAAAGCCCGTTGGGCCTAATTAAGGGCCCGAGCATTATAATTTAAAAAAATAAGTTATGATTTATAGCATATAAGCATTATATGTGGTTTTTGTGTTGCTAGGATTTTGCGTATTATACTATTAATCTATCATGTATTAGATAATTATCTTTAGTTTAAATATATATATTTTAAACTTTTAACTTTATTAAAAATTTATTTAAAAAATTAGTGAAAACCCAAGCTTGGCCTAAGGCCGATTAGGCTCAGCTTAAGCAACTCGAACTGACTTTTAAAAGGTCTAAGCCTCTTACCAATAGCATAAGCTTGAGCTTAAGTTTGAAAAAGTTTTGCCCAAGCCCACAATTTACTGTCCCTATTCACATTCACTCATTACGTGGCAGATATTTATAATTTCACAATAGAAATATATATGAAGTGGAGTCTCTGTTTTATTGTTCATATCGACATGAAAAGTGCCCACTACCAAGCCCTAAGAACATGAACACATAGACAACAATAAACAGAAAACGAAAGCCAAAATAACACTTTAACAGCATTACAAAAACAAATACAAAGTTCAAAGAGAGACCGAACGAGCGAATTTTATGCCACTGCATGCATGCATTCAGGCAGAAGTTAGCCACTTCTCACGGCGACGTTTGAAAAAGAGCGAAATTCCATCCTGATCAGGAAGATTTTCGTCAATTACAGGCGCTTTTTTGAAATTTTCAAACCACGCATTCAAGCCTGGGAATTTGTGAGGATCAAAAAGTTTAACTCCCGCGATATCTTCAAGGATTTGCAACCAATAAAGCATCGAACCAAATGCTATGTCAAGTAAGCCAATCTTGTCTCCATGGAAAATTTTCTTCTCTCTTAGGCCATGTTCTTCAATAGTTTGCAGCATATCCAAGATTGCCTTCATTCTACTCTTTTGATCTCGATTGCTGTGAAACATTTTCCAAACAGCAACTCCCTGTCCCATATATATATATATATATAATCACTAGATGAATAACATGTATAAACTAAAAAATTTGGACAATACTTAAATGTGTCATTTATTAAAGTATCCTTTCCTGAGCAGTGCTAATATTTAGATAAAATGCTAGCAAAAAGAAAGGTAAGATAAGTTGATACTAAAGTTTAACTATTAAGTTGCAATAACAAAGAGAAAATGAACAAAATTTCAACCCCACTATGTTATTTTAATAAAGGAGATTGTCAGTCTCTCTCCAAATAAAATTAATATATCTCACTTATTCCATACTATTTTTATAATAGTCAATATCTCTACTGTCATAAATAATTTTAGAGGGAAAAGGGGTAAAATGAGTCATTTACTTGATATAAAATTTATCTTGGAAATATAAAATTTATATTTATTATAAGAAAAAAATTTGAAAGTTACAAATAGTACTAAAAAAATATCTTATTATTTTTTTATTGACACCTTATTTTAGTATTTACATTTTTTATTTTAATTTTTGTTTGTATTATTTATTTAATTAATAATAAATATAAATATAAGTGCATTTGAAAATTAAGACAGTACGTAATTTTAGGAGATTATTGACTATTATAAAAGCATTAAGGGAAAAGTGATATATATTGATTTCAGTAAGGAGAAACTAATGGTCTCCCTTTTAATAAATTAAGCATTTTCTCCCTCATATTTTAAAAGCCATCTAACTTTCCCTCCTTGATAAAAAAATTATTTCAGTTTTCAAATCTTTTGTCCTTTAGTAAAATACACGATTGATTAAAAAAAATTTAATGATAAATGAGTAAACAACACAAAAGACTAAAGCTAATCGAACTTAATTTTAATTGGTTTTAATACATAATAATAGAACTGATTAATTTCAACAAACTATAGGGGCTTTTGATCATTTTTGCTCTCTATTGACAAAATAAATACGTAAGGAATGTGGTGATGATATTTCCAACCTATTAATTTTATAAACCCATCCCATTTTCAGAAAATTATTATATTAAATGCATATTATTTTTTAAAAATTCAAATTAAGAAGAAGTTTAAAAACTTAATCAATTAAATCCATATTCATTTTTTTATGAGACTATTTTTATTATATTTGATCAATAAGATTCCTTTAACATAAGTTAATATAATTAATGTACCCTCATGAGGTAAAAGTTACAAAATATCTAAAAATTTACTTTACTTTTAATAATATTTTATACAATTTTTTTTAAATTTTAATGATATATAAGTAGTACTTTATTAGTACTATTATTAATATTCCATTAAGCTAACAAGATATAATTAGGACATTTGGAGTATTGTAAATTATTAAATTTTATATAAAAGATATTAGATTATAAAGCATAAAACTAAACACCTAAACAATTAGTTAAAATGACATATATTTCGTAGGTAATTTGGATACTTTACAATATAAGGATAAAATGATCAAATCAAATAGTTAAAGATTGTTAAAAGAGTAAGTTATAGCGAGTGTGTTGTTGTTTGAATAGCTCACTTATTACATGTGAAGAGCTTAATTTGTAGTGACTAATGGAGTGTGCTTATTGCTTGAACGAAAAGCTTATTGTTTATTTCCACTAATAAACAATTAAAGTTGATTGTACCCGGGGCCGGAATTGGAAAGTTTGGTCGCAGGGTCGCGTGAAAAATGTAAAAAAGGAAACAAATATAAATTTATTCTAAAAGGATAAAATAAAATGTTAACTGTTCTTTGAGTGTAAATCCGTTCACTGTAAAGGTGTACTGTTATCACTATCACTCGAATTTAGAGATGAGTTGAAAAATGTTACTGTTTAGTGGATAAGGTATCAATCCTCATCTAAACCTTAAAAGAAAGACATTAGTTGAAAAATTATAAAAAGATACTAGATAATAAGAAATATTGTTGAAGAGTGGAATAACAATAAACTTAGAGATGAGTTGAAAAAAATAGATTTTTTAATTGAGTTTTAAATTAGAGAAGAGAATTATGATTCGTTGTTTTCTTTAAGGAAAGAAAATTGTAATAATACTACAATAAATGTGAAGCTAGCACATAAAGGACTATATTTATATATCATGGCAATTTAGTGAATCATATGACGTGAGATTTTGCTATTGTTTAGATTAGTTGATTTTGTATCGAAAATAGTATAAAATTTAATACAAAATGAAGTCAAGCACAAGAGGAAGAAGAGGAATATAATTAGACTTATAATGTCATATCTAGTTATAAGTCTAATAAATATTTTAATATATAAATTATATTATATTATTAATAATGTGAACAATGACATTTAAAATTAAATTATACTATTAAAAAATTATTCATGTATTAGACAAAATTAAATTTAGACTGAGGTTTTATGAGATTAATGAAATTAAAAAAATACCTTTTTTTTTATTTTTGTCCAAAAATTTAATTGCACTATTGTTTTTAATATTTAATTAAAAGTATAACCGCTATTTTTAATATTTAATTAAAAGCGTAATCGTTCCCATTAAACATTTGAATAATTTGTTGAATTAAATTCAAAGCTCATATTAAATTCTAAATTTAATTTCATAATAAACTGCCAACTTAGTTTATCTTTACAGTTTAAATTTATAATTACAAATAATAAATTCTGAAATTAATTCCATAATAAATTCTGTATTTAATTCGTTACAATCTTTATAACATTGTCACAAACTTTAAACTTATTTTTGTCAAAATTCAACATTAGAATATGTTGATCACACAGTTCAACAATAATAGAAATAAAATTGTATTAATATTAGATTTAAAATCTCACAATATGAGCTTAAATTGATATTTAGCTCTGTCAAACTTGAGCTTTCATAGTGTCAGAGTTCATTGCAAATCAAGAAATGGCCTACGACAAATTTCTTAGTGACATACAGTCTAAAGACATTTCTTTTGTTATTTCTTTTCGTTATTTCTTTTGTATTATACACCTCATACAAAGTGTTGATTTTCGAGAAACAATCAACATAAAAACTTGAAAATCCGAATTTAAATACATACCCAAATTATATGCAGAAAACCAATAAACTAAGGTTGTGCTACTGATTTTTGATCGAAGAACGATCACAAAGTTAGAAAATCCTCTCTATTCACGTTGCAAGAACCCTCTAAGCTTCTCTTGACTTGAATTTTCTCTAAATTACACTTTGTATAATTTTTTCTCAACTTAGCTTAATTTAGCTTAGCTTATTTTCTATGGATTTGCCCTCTATTTATACCATTCGAAGAAGTAGTGATCATCTTCTTAATGATCTCTTAATAAACTTAAACAATTTGTTGGAGTGATCATCTTCTTAATGATCACTTAATATCTTTTAATATAATATTGTAAGATATTATAGAATTCTAACTTAAAATGATTGTCTTTCTACAAAAGTGATAGAACCTTTTATAAATATATTCACATATATATTCATATATATTTCCAACATCTCCCACTCACACATGATGGGATGTTTATAGTGCAACGAGAACTCTCTATTCAAGCCTCAAAAACTCAGTTATCATACTAGCAAATGCAATGTGTGACCTATGAATAATAAGCAGGAGCTATATTGCTTTAAATCTCAATTACATTCTACACAAAAGAGTTGTTCGTTATGTATCCTAGATTCCATATTATTACATCAAATTCAAGCATGCTAAGTCCCATATTGAAAGCTATGCTTGACAATATACACTCTATGTAATCACAATTGTATTAATCCTAGATTATACAATCGGTACCAGTGAAAACATAAGGTAGATGTAAGTAATGAATCTTCCCATCACTCTCATATTTCGTAGTTTTAGATTAACTGCTTTCCTAAACTCGTTTCATAAGCCGAATAACATCATAGTTATAGAAAACAAGTTTAAAGTAGCAAACACTAATCTATCACCTCAAAATGTAGCTGATAGTATGTGAGGATACTTATTGAGGTTCATAATATCTCAAAGAAACTTTACACAATAAAAAATAAGAGAAATTTTCTCATTTTTCTTTATTTGGTCATTAAGCACACGTTGTATGAAATACGTGCTACAGTGAATTCTCTTTTCTGAGAGCGTATGTCTAAATTATTTCACTGTACAGATCTTTAGTTCAGTCGCTACTCAAGCGCCTAACCTGAGTTTTTAATAAGCTCGCTTATCTAAAGTGCCAAATTAAAGACTCACATCTGGCTTTAATCAGGTTTCCATGATTATTGGGTATATCATGGTCGGTTTTATATTTATTATATATAAACCTCATCTTGACCCAGTCAAGGCGACCCATTTTATAAATGCTCCATGAGAATGTACATAGTATCCTATTCTCTCTCTATTGTCTCTTCTCAGCTTGCTTTTCTAGCAACTAAAGCGATCGCTTGTGTAAGAAAGCCGATCAAAACATGATGACATAACTTTACTTTAAATATGTGTAATCAAAAAAAATTTATATATAGACAAACGATAAGAAGAATTTAATCATATGAAAAATTTATCATATGTTCATTACTCAAAAACAATATCTCATCAAGTACAATTTTACAATCTACGTAAGCCCAATGATCGAGTATGTTTCAAATAAACATCTCGTGTTATGGCTTTGGTAAATGGGTCTGCTACCATAAAATGTGTAGATGTGTATTGTATTAGCATTTCTCTTTGTGCTACAATTTCTCTTACAAAATTATACTTGGTCTTTAAGTGTTTTGACTTACTATGGTATTTGGCATCTTTTGTAAAAGATATGGCTGCTTGGCTATCACAATGTATAATTACTGGTCTAGAAGAATCAGTAACTATTTTGAAATTTTCAATAAATCTCTTAAGCCATACAGCTTCTTGTACTGCTGCTGAACATGCCACATATTCAGCTTCCATCGTAGATAGAGCAATGCATGTTTGTTTCTTGCTACCCCAAGAAATCGCGCCACGACTAAGTAAAAATGCATATCCGAAGGTTGATTTTCACTCATCTAGATCGCCACCCCAATTGGCATCTGTATAACCAATTAGGCATAATTCACCTCCCTAATAGCATAAAAAGCAGTCGGCAGTGCCTTTTAGATACGCAATAATCCTCTTGACTGCATTCCAATGTTTTTGTCCCGGATTTGATTGGTATCTACTCACTAATTCCACAGCATAATAAATGTCTGGTCTAGTACACATCATAGCATACATAAGACTGCCAACATCACTCGAGTACGGAACTCGTGCCATTGCATGGCATCCAGTTAATATACACCTTAATATGTTTATTAATCCAGTTGTATGGCATAAAAAACAAGTAAATTTTAACATGCCATTAATATGTGTTCTTGATGAAAAAATCGAATTTCTTAAAGAACATACTGGGTTTCATGCTTTACATGCTTAAATTAGAACACAACATATTTAGCTCTGATACCAATGTTGATTTTCGAGAAAAAATCAACATAAAAACTTAAAAATCTGAATTTAAATACATACCCGGATTATATGCAGAAAACCGATAAATCAAGGTTGTACTACTGATTTCTAGTCAGAGAATGATTACAAAGTCGGAAAATCCTCTCTATTCACGTTGCAAGAGCCCTCTAAGCTTCTCTTGACTTGAATTTTCTCTAAATTGCACTTTGTATAATTTTTTCTCAACTTCGCTTAATTTAGCTTAGCTTATTTTCTATGGATTTGCCCTCTATTTATAGCATTCCAAGAAGTAGTGATCATCTTCTTAATGATCTCTTAATAAGCTTAAACAATTGTTGCAGTGATTATCTTCTTAATGATCACTTAATATCTTTCAATATAATATTGCAAGATATTATAAAGTTCTAACTCAAAATGATCACTTACTCTTAGTCATGCATCCCTCATGGGTGACCTCAAAGTGATAAAACCCTTCATAAATATATTCACATATATTTCCAACACAACGAATTAGTCAAAATTGTGCTCTCATAATTTTCGGTATACAAATGTTTACTTCCTACAATAAAATCTGGACAACAAGATCTAAAGATCAATCATCTTTGTCAAACATTTCGGTTGTAGCCTTGGCTCAATTTTGCTATCAACAGGAACAGTGGCACTATTGCCATTAGCTCAAGCATTGCATTGACACACGTAGCCATTGTTTGACATTGATGTTCCTTTAACTAGAGCTGGCAAAACGGGTTACAGGATCATGTTCGTTCATTTTACCTTTGTGTTATGTCAAATTTAGATTGATTCATTTCATAATCATGTCAAAATATTGAAACTATAACCCGACACGAAAAATAAATGGTTTGCCCAATAATTTGCTTTATATTTAACAACATTTACATCAAGTGCGCGCACACACACACATAATTTATTGATATTATAAAATGTATATATTTACAAAATATTACACATTTACCATATTAAAGTTTTAATTATATATATATATATATAAATAATATTATATATCGATATTATAAATTATATATACCTCGAACGATATTTTACACATTTATAATATTGAAGTTCTAAATCTAAGTAAAATTTTCTAAATAAAACACTATATATATTTTCATCCTTACAAAAATAAAAAATAAAAAGAGAGAATCGTGTGCAATATTTGAGTTTTAATGACAAGAACGTATAAATTAATTTAGAATAGGAAATATAATCATGCTATTGATCGGGTAAATATGTTAAGAACTTTAACCATAAACTAACCTAGGAAAAAATAGTGTCGACTCGGACCTGACCCATTTAATAATTGTGTCAAATTTAACGATCTATTCACATTTATTCGTATCGTGTTCGTGTCACGTACTCAGGTGGGGCCAAACTTTGCTGGTTCTACCTTTCATCATCGTTGCCACCATGATTTCGTGGGCAATAATTTGAACAGATTTGATAGACAACCTATATGGCATGAAAAAATTATCCTATCCTAGTTAGGTTCCTAGTAAAGAATGGGAGTGTTACAAATAGTCCTACATAAAATTCAGACTCTCTAAACAATGTAAAGCCTTTATGACAGAATATTTCTAGAGTATTTAAGTTGACTTATTTTGGAATATTCGCATCTACAGACTCCAAGCATCAATTTTCTTTTTATAAGAATCTTGCAAGATTTAGGGCTTGTTTGAGATTACTTTTAGGAGGCTTATAAACGATTTTGAAAATTTAAAAGTTAGTTTTAGTGTTTGGTTAAAAAAAAATCAAAATCACTTTTGTCAAAATCAGCCCCTCCTACAACTGATTTTGAAAAGCAGGGAAGGAGTAGCTTTTATCATTTAATACAATTCCATAAATATCCTTAAAATTATTACATAAACCCAAAATTATCACCTAAACCCAAAATTATCCGTATTCAAATTGGAAACAAAATAAATATTTTAATAAATTTTTATTATAATTGATCAATATAAATTTATTAATATCAATTTGTTGGTTGAATTATTATTAAATTTGTTTCACTATATTATTAATTCAATATCAATTTTTTAAGATAAAAAATAAAAAAGTAAAATCGATATATTATAAATTTTATTTTGAGTAAAAATTATTATAATACACAATTAAAAATATTATATGTATATGTTTTTATATGTATAAGTAAATTTTATTTTATATTATGTATATTTTAGTAATTTATTTTCTCTCAGTAGTTTAACAATAAAATTTACCAAACGTCCATAACTGCTTTCAAAACTCACAGTACTTCTTAAAATAAAATTTACCAAACACTTAACTGATTTTCTTCATAACTAATTATTTCTACAGCACACCTAACAATAATTAATTTAAAGATTACAACATTCCCAAACTGACCCTTAGTATTGTTTGATGAACAATATTTATGTGCCCACCACTTGAAATTCTTCCCATCAAATTTCTCAGATTTTCTCATAATCCACAAATTATCATGTTTCAATGATGGAATTTGTTAACACTAATATTTCTTTAATATTGTTTTGATGATAACAAACTTGATGAAGATTAATTAATCTTTAAAAGTCTAAAATTTTTATACTCTTTCAAATCATAATTCTCACACCATGAAGATTTTTACATTCTATGAAAAATGCTTAATAAGCAATAGCTTCATATTAAAAAACCTTGAGTATTTTGAAAATGGTAGATAACGGCTCGCCGACATGTTCTGATAACGGTTCGCCGATATCGATCAGAACTGAGAAATCAGTTTCTGGAAGATAACGGCTCGCCGACATGTTTTGATAACGGCTCGCCGACTTTAAACAGAACTGAATCTTAGTCTCAGGAAAACCGACATGTTGATAACTTCACGACTGGAGCAGAGCGTAATTGAGAATTAGCTACGGAAGATAACGGCTCGCCGACATCCTTTATAACGCCGACATCAAATGTAATGGAAATCCGACATGAAGATAACGTTCACGACCTGGAATGGAATTGTGAAATTAGCTTCGGAAAATAACGGCTCGCCGACATCTTTGATAACGCTCGCCACTTCAAACAGAAAAGCAATTTAAGTTTTCGAAACTAACGGCGATCCGACATCTCTATAACGGGCGATCCGACATTTTGAAAATCCAGCCCAACGGTCATATTGACCAGACAAACGGCGATCCGACATCCCACTGGCGATCCGACAGTGAGCAAAAAGTGAATAACGGCTAGTTTTCAGCTCCAACTATAAATAAGCTCATTCATATTCAAACAACTCTTGATCACAACACTACCATTGAGCTTATATTCGTGAACAACCTTCATAGAGCTTTAAAAACACATTCTTACTTTATCTATCTCATACATTGGGCTTTGACTTGTAATCTTAAATATTGTGTGAGAGAAAACAATTTGTAATCTTTTGTTTTTGAGTGATTGTAAGTGTTGGGATACACTTGGGTTAAGAGATTGGGATTATCTCTTATTGTAAAGGTTTTTATTGACACCTAGGAAGTCAATTGTAAGCATTTGAAGCCTTGGTGGCTTGCTTAGTGGAATCCTCAGCCGGAAAGCTTGGAGGCGTGGACGTAGGCGAGGTTGGCCGAACCACGTAAAAATCTCGTGTTTGAATCTCTCTTTCCTTATCCTTTTATTATTGCTTTTTATTGAATTTATTGCTTTCACTTCCATTAAGGCATTAGATTGAATTGTGTTGTGATTTGCTTAGCTTAAGTTTCAAAATCCAATTCACCCCCCCTCTTGGGTTGCACACTTACATTTCAATTGGTATCAGAGCTTGGTTCTCTTGTTAGGACTTAACAGTCTAGAGTAAAAGATCCATGGCAACCCAAAATGATTCAACCTTTAGGGAAGGACAATCCACAACAAGACCACGTTCTTTGACTTGGGAATGACTACCCATATTGGAAAACTAGGATGAGAATTTATTTACAAGCACTAGACTATGAAATTTGGGAAGTTGTATGTGATGGTCCATTCATGCCCTTGACTAAAAACGAAGTAAGGGAAGATATTCCAAAACCGTCACGGGAATGGAATGATTTGGAGAAGAGAAAGCTCTCTAAATTCCAAAGCTATGAATGCCTTATTTTGTGCTCTTGATAAGAAGGAGTTTCATAGAGTGTCCAATTTGTGAAAGTGCTAATGAAATTTGGCACAAACTTGAGGTCGTGTATGAAGGCACGAATCAAGTAAAAGAGTCAAAAATTAGTAGGTACACTGACAATATGAATTATTCCAAATGGAACAAAATGAGAGTGTATATTCTATGTATACTAGATTCACGGACATAGTGAACACTTTAGGAGCCCTAGGAAAAACCTTTTCTAATAGCGAGAAAGTTAAGAAAATCATTAGGTCACTACCTAAGGAATGGAGACCAAAAAGGATGCCATTGAGGAAGCCAAAGATTTAAATGTTTTACCTATGATGATTTAATTGGCTCTCATTTCATATGAAGAGGATTTGGCGAAGAAAAAGGGCATGAGGAAAAGAAGAAAAACATTGCTCTCAAAGCCTCAAAACGTGAGAGTGATGAGGAAAGCGAGATGGATGATGAGGAGTTGGCAATGTTGGCTAGAAGATTCAGAAAATTTTACAAGAAGAATAATGAGCAGAGAAAGTTCAGAGGTTACAAGAATAAAAAGGAGAAGAAAGAACCAATCACTTGCTATGAATGCAAGAAGCCCGGACACATACTGACCGGAATGTCCTCTCTCAACAAACTCAAGAAGAAAGCTATGGTGGCCACATGGGATGATAGCGATGAGGAATCAAGTGATGAGGAAGAGCAACAAGAAATGACAAACTTAGCTCATGGCTTTTGGAGAAGAATCATGTGATGAACTTGATGAGGTAAGTGATCTTCCTACATATGATGAATTGCATGATGCCTTTAAAGAATTGCATGATGAATTGATGAAGATGGGTAAAAGAATGTTTGCCTTAAAAGGAAAATGGTAGAGAGCTTAAAAATGAAAATGAATCATTTAGTGCAAAGATTGCTTGCCTAGAATTGGAGAATAAAACTTTGCATGATAAAGTTTCATTATTTGAGATCTCTAGCACATCACATGAGCATTTAGAATCACATGTGGATGACTTGAAAAATGAAAATGAAATGCTTAGAAAGAAGAGCAATGATCTAAATGAGATTGTGCTAAAATTTACAAATGGGCAAAAGATGTTGGATAACTTGCTTAATTCACAAAAGTGTGTGTTTGACAAAGGAGGAATTGGTTACAAACCAAACTTGAAACAAAAATATTACAAGAACTACTTTGTAAAGAATACATCTATTAACAATCAAATTGCATGTCATTATTGTAATCAAGATGGTCATATGAAAGATAGATGTCCAGAAAGAGAAATGCATTTTATGGTGTGAATGTGTTTGGGTTCCAAAAGGAACCATTGCTAACTCACAAGGACCCAAAAAGGTTTGGGTACCTAAAACTTGAGACTTTTTCAGGGCTTGAAGAAGAAGAAGAATAAGTGGTACTTGGACAAGTGGTTGTTCAAGACACATGACAGGAATTATTCTTGGTTTTCAAGTTTTACCAAAATCGAAAATGGTGGAGAGGTATCATTTGGAGATAATTCAAAAGGAAAAATCATTGGCATTGGCAATGTCGGTAATGTATCCTCTACTCTTATTGAAAATGTATGTTTGGTTGAAAACTTGAAACACAATCTTCTTAGCATTAGTCAATTATGTGATAAAGGATATAGAGTTATCTTTGATGAATCAAAATGTCTTATTGAGAATGCATGTGATGGCAAGGTTTTGTTTGTAGGAAATAGATGTGTTAATGTTTATACTATCAATATAGATTGTGCATTCTCAAATGATAAATGTTTCTCCGCATTGCATGATGATGGTTGGTTGTGGCATAGAAGATTAGGTCATGCTAGTATGGATTTGATTTCAAAAATTGTGAAAAATGATTTGGTTAAAGGTCTTCCGAAAATCAATTTTCAAAAAGATAGAATTTGTGAAGCTTGCCAATTTGGAAAACAAATCAAAACTTCTTTCAAAAGCAAGAAAAATATCTCTACTTAAAACCTCTTCAATTACTTCACATAGATTTATTTGGTCCTTTCTAGATATGCTAGTTTAAGTGGCAAATATTATGCTTGTGTAATTGTGGATGATTTCTCTAGATTCACATGGGTATTGTTCTTAACTAATAAGGATGATGCTTTTGATGCATTTAGAATTTTCTGTAAAAAGGTTCAAAATGAAAAAGGATATTCAATTACTTGTATTAGAAGTGACCATGGTGGAGAATTTGAAAATCATGCATTTGAGAAGTTTTGTAATGAGTTTGGCATTGAGCATCAATTTTCATCACCTAGGACTCCTCAACAAAATGGAGTTGTAGAGAGAAAGAATAGGTCTATTCAAGAAATGGCTAGGACCATGCTAAATGAAAACTCTTTACCAAAATATTTTTGGCAAGAAGCCAACACCGCATGTTATGTTTTGAATCGTGTGTTGATTAGACCTAATCTTAATAAAACTCCATATGAGCTTTGGAAAGATAGAAAACCCAACATTGGCTATTTCAAAGTTTTCGGATGCAAATGTTTTATTTTGAACACAAAAGATAATCTAGGTAAATTTGATTCAAAATCTGATGTTGGTATCTTTCTTGGCTATTCAAACTCAAGCAAAGCTTATAGAGTTTATAATAAAAGAACTTTGGTTGTAGAAGAATCTATGCATGTCTCTTTTGATGAGTCTAATCCTCCTCTGCGGAGAAAGGAGTTGTTGATAATAATGCAGAAGAAGAACATCAAGAAGAATCATCAAATGACAACCAAAAGGATGCACCTCATGGAATTCAAGAAGAGCATCATGAAGAAACAAATGCAGAGCAAAATGGAGGTAATTCTCAAACACTCTCCAAGGAGTGGAGGTATGTCTCTTCTCACCCTACAGATGTAATTTTAGGAGATCCCTCACGAGGTGTTACAACTAGATCATCACTTAGGAACACTTGCGAACATGCTGCATTTATTTCTCAAATGGAACCAAAATCCCTTGTGGATGCGGAAAATGATGAGTCTTGGATTATGGCAATGCAAGAGGAGTTGAATCAATTTGAGAGAAACAATGTGTGGGAATTAGTCCCCAATCCGGAACATCAATCTGTTATAGGTACCAAATGGGTATTTAGAAACAAAATGGATGAATCCGGTGTGGTTGTAAGAAATAAAGCTAGATTAGTGGCTCAAGGTTACAACCAAGAAGAAGGTATTGATTTTGATGAAACATTTGCACCTGTAGCTAGATTAGAATCTATTAGGATGTTGTTAGCATTTGCATGTTATAAAGATTTCGTTTTATTTCAAATGGATGTCAAAAGTGCTTTCTTAAATGGTTATATTATGGAGGAAGTGTATGTCAAACAACCCCTGGTTTTGAAAATGAAAAATTTCAAATCATGTTTACAAATTATCAAAAGCATTGTATGGTTTAAAACAAGCACCTAGAGCATGGTATGATAGGCTTAAAAATTTCTTGTTGGATAATGGTTTTTCGATGGGAAAAGCGAGATACAACTCTTTTTATTAAGAATAAGAATCAAGATATACTTGTTGTTCAAATTTATGTTGATGATATTATTTTTGGTTCTACTAATGAATCTTTGTGCAAAGAGTTTTCATCTTGTATGAGTCAGGAATTTGAGATGAGTATGATGGGAGAACTCGAAATATTTCCTTGGACTCCAAATCAAGCAAAACAATGAGGGAATTTTCATAAACCAAGCGAAATATGTCAGAGATTTGCTAAAAAGATTTGGCATTGATGACTCAAACACCAAGAGCACTCCAATGAGCACAACGATTAAGCTTGACAAAGATGAAAAAGGTAAAGAAGTTGACATTAAAAAATATCGAGGTATGATCTCTTTACTTTACTTAACCGCAAGTAGACCCGATATCATGTTTAGTGTATGTTTGTGTGCAAGATTTCAATCATGTCCCAAGGAATCTCATTTGCTTGCTGTTAAAAGAATTTTTCGCTATTTGAATGGAACTATAGATCTTGGTCTTTGGTATCCTAGAGGAACACATATAGATTTAACTTGTTATTCGGATGCTGACTTTCTTTGGTTACAAAGTTGATAGAAAAAGTACTAGTGGAACTTGCTATTTTCTTGGTCATTCACTTGTTTCATGGTTCAGAAGAAACAAAATTCGTTTGCACTCTCAACCACCGAGGCGGAATATATTGCCGCAGGGAAGTTGTTGTGCACAAGCCCTTTGGATAAAACAAACTCTTAAAGACTATAGCATTATTCTTGAACAAATTCCTATCAAGTGTGATAATACTAGCACCATAAATCTTTCAAAGAATCCCATTCAACACTCTAGAACCAAGCATATAGAAATAAGACATCATTTCTTGAGAGATCATGTTCAAAAGGAGACATTGCATTAAAGTTTATTTTACAGAAAAACAACTTGCCGATATATTTACCAAACCTCTTGGCTAAGAGCAATTTTCAAAAATTCGGCATGAACTTGGGATGATGAAATTTTCACATTAACCTTTCTATTCATGTCATTGAGTCTACAAAATTGTTTGATTGATTGATATTTTGATGATTTAATAGCCATGAAATGCTTAAGCATAATTTTGCCTTATTGATTCTTGAATGTTTCTATGAATTGAATGCATGTAAAACATTTTTGAATGTATGTAAGCTTGTGAATCATGCATTAAAATGGCTTATAAAATATTTTTGGATCAATTAAATGATCTTGAAATATATTATTTGTTGGCCAAATACTAAACTAGATGTGCGAAATCATAAGTTGTATAAAACGGATCGCCGTTATTTCAATAAACGGCTAACCGTTTTCGAGCAGAAACGTTGCCAAGCATTCTGGACGCTGTCGTTCGCCGATATCTCATATAACGGCTCACCGTTTTCTAAAGACAGCTTCATACACATTCTGGAAGATGTCGGTTCGCCGATATCTTAGATAACGGCTCACCGTTTTCTAAAGACAGCTTGATACCATTCTGGACGCTGTCGGTTCGCCGATATCTCAGATAACGGCTCACCGTTCTCTAAAAATACATTCTGGACGCTGTCGGTTCGCCGATATCTTTGATAACGGCTCACCGTTTTTTAGAAAGACATTTGATACACATTCTGGACGCTGTCGGCTCGCCGATATTTATATAACGGCTCGCCGATATCACCAGATAAGTGAACATGACTCGTCTTCTTCCTCATTTCAACCCGCGACTGTTTTTCTCTCTCTCTCAACCCGCGACTGCTCACCATTTTCTTTCTCAAATCAGTCATTCCTTCAGTCTTTTTGCGTCAATTTGAAGCTCTAGAAACCTTTTTCATCATCCTTAACATCCTTTTAACCGATCAAAATTCGTTTTTAAAGCTTGAAATTGAAAAATCCCAAAATCAAAACCCTAGAACCCGCTGACAAAGATTCTTGTCCAAATTGGCTCAAATTTCTTTCAAATTCCGTTCATAATCTCTCTTTAAACACTCCATCTCTCTTTCTATTCGTTTATTTTCTTCCCAAAACAACAATGGCTTCACGACCAAGGCGTGCCCGAACCAAAAATGCTGCACCGCGTGAACCCAGTCCTCCGGCCTTCTTCTCGGACTTTGAAAGTCTCCATTTTCGCAATCGACTCCGCTCAGCGTTTTTCACGATAAGTTCATGGGAAAACCTAGTAACTCCCTCCTTTTATCTTGATATTGAAGAATTTTCAGATATTACTATTTGTGGGAGTAGTATTACGCACATGCTTAGGCATTGGAATGAGGCCTTTAGTATAGAAGAACATGTTTATGAAAATCTTGTGCGTGTCTTTTATTCCAATATGGAACTTTCCCCTCAGGCAAAATCGTGTTATTACATATGTAGGAGGAGTTCGTATTGAGTTTAGTGAGGAAGATTTGTGTCGTATTCTTGGGATTCGTTACGGAGGCATCGATATTTATACCACTAGGAAGGAGCTTGAATTTAGTGGATTCCGTCATAAGGATGGAGTACGGAACATTTGTAGGCGTCAGACGAGAGATCTATCCAATGACATATGTTCTCTGGCCCCTTTAGGTCTCGGCTTCTTCCATTTCGGGTTCGAGTTATCCACATCATCCTCCAACATATGGTCACACCTAGACAGGTCATACCGAGGTGAGGTAACTAGGTTAGATGTGGACAGATACTAGACTCCCTCATCCGTACCGAAATGTGAGCTTATCCTACATTATCTCGTCATATGCTGTCCACTCCTAAAGTGACCAACCGGTCCCTTCCATATGGCAAAGACATTATTACTAGGATTATGAGACATTTCGATGTTCCTATCATCGAGCCCGTGTATGTCGAGACCCAAAACTAGGTCGTGATATTATGTCTTCGATAGGATTCTTTAAGAAACGTGGGCAGTGGGTAAAAACAACCTCCAAGAATGAAGACACCTTACTTGAAGAGGATAATCGCATGCTCAACGATATCTATTCCGCGGATGAGCCGCCCGACTTTTCGCCTCGAGCTAGACCACGTGTCTCGCCGAGCAAAGAAGAAGAAGAAAGCAAAGAAGACTAACAAGAAGAAGCAGAGGCCAGTAGCAGCAAAAGATCTTACCGAGGATGATGTGCCAAATGAGCCGCGATGTGCCTCGCCGCATCCTCTCGCTCATGAGGACCGTCTTCACAGCTCTTCGACAGAGTTGATACACTCTCCCAAAGAAAGCAGCCTTCACTCGACTTCACAACCTTTCTACAGCGGAGTGCTTGATCCAGGATGGAGTTGATGGCAGCGCAAGATTTCTCGGTCATCTCGGCTATGATCCCAATAGTTCCTCTTCAAAGCTGACCCCCACTCTAGTTTTCGCTCATATGCATTTCGCACAAACATTGCACATTTCATGCACTTTATATGATGTTATTTGTTTCTTTTTTGATGGAGATTTGAACCTTGTTTATGATTGTGATTGATTTTGTTGGATATTTGAAATTTGTGTATGATTGTGTTTTGATGATATGACTATCTTTTGAGTATGTTGATGAAGATTGTGTTGGATTGGAAGGTTGTTGCTAAATTGGAGTTTATCTGGAAGTGTTTTAACTGTTTTGTTTTTGCGGATATGTTCCGTTTTTGAGGGGAAGTTCTGCCAAAATTTTCGCAAGACATGGTAACTTCTATTTTTCAGCTAATCGCACTCATTTCTTTTTGATGCTGAAGGGGGAGAATAATTTAAAATCTGTTAATAAAATATTTGATTTGAGTTTAAGCATGGTTTAAAAAGTGTGTATGAAAATAGGGGGAGCTAAACTCTACAATTCTCTTTCAAAGGGGGAGCACATATTTAGGGGGAGCAAAAATTGAACAAATATTTTTTTCTCAAAGTTTGTCATCATCAAAAAGGGGGAGATTGTTAACACTAATATTTCTTTAATATTGTTTTGATGATAACAAACTTGATGAAGATTAATTAATCTTTAAAAGTCTAAAATTTTTATACTCTTTCAAATCATAATTCTCACACCATGAAGATTTTTACATTCTATGAAAAATGCTTAATAAGCAATAGCTTCATATTAAAAACCTTGAGTATTTTGAAAATGGTAGATAATTATTTCGCCCGACATGTTCGATAACGGTTCACCGATATCGATCGAATCGAGAAATCGGGCCGGAAGATAACGGCTCGCCGACATGTTTTGATAACGGCTCGCCGACTTTAAACAGAACTGAATCTTAGTCTCGTGAAAACCGACATGTTGATAACGCCGAATTTTATTGAGAATTAGCTTTCGGAAGATAACGCTCGCCGACATCTCTTTATAACGGCTCACGACATCAAAAGTAATGGAAATCCGACATGAAGATAACGTTCACGACGGAATGGAATTGTGAAATTAGCTTACGGAAAATAACGGCTCGCCGACATCTTTGATAACGGCTCGCCGACTTCAAACAGAAAAGCAATTTAAGCTTCTGGAAACTAACGGCGATCCGACATCTCTATAACGGCGATCCGACATTTTGAAAATCCAGCCCAACGGTCATATTGACCAGACAAACGGCGATCCGACATCCCACTAACGGCGATCCGACAGTGAGCAAAAAGTGAATAACGGCTAGTTTTCAGCTCCAACTATAAATAAGCTCATTCATATTCAAACAACTCTTGATCACAACACTACCATTGAGCTTATATTCGTGAACAACCTTCATAGAGCTTTAAAAACACATTCTTACTTTATCTATCTCATACATTGGGCTTTGACTTGTAATCTTAAATATTGTGTGAGAGAAAACAATTTGTAATCTTTTGTTTTTGAGTGATTGTAAGTGTTGGGATACACTTGGGTTAAGAGATTGGGGATTATCTCTTATTGTAAAGGTTTATTGACACCTAGGAAGTCAATTGTAAGCATTTGAAGCCTTGGTGGCTTGCTTAGTGGAATCCTCTAGCCCGGAAAGCTTGGAGGCGTGGACGTAGGCGAGGTTGGCCGAACCACGTAAAAATCTCGTGTTTGAATCTCTCTTTCCTTATCCTTTTATTATTGCTTTTTATTGAATTTATTGCTTTCACTTCCATTAAGGCATTAGATTGAATTGTGTTGTGATTTGCTTAACTTAAGTTTCAAAAATCCAATTCACCCCCCCTCTTGGGTTGCACACTTACATTTCAGAATTTACACAATCTTCGATAAATCTTTTAGATTCAAGATTCGTGCATGGGCATTTATTTCCCACAAATTTAATTGCTTAAATTTTATAACTGTTTGTTGCTTTAATATTTTTTAAACATTAATTAATTATATATATGGCATCAGTTTCCTAATTTAATAAGTCACGCATGATCAATGTTTTTTAATTTTCATCATGTATGACGATCATGGACCAATTAATCAACTAAACATTTTTGCTTTTTGTGCATCCATCCTTAGAAAGTAGATGTTTAAATGCCAAATATGTAGAGACGGCTTATGCCCTAGGCAACTTAGACGGTTGCCTAGGGCCCCCGCCATGATAAAGGTCCCAAATTTGAGATATTAATTTTTTAATTTTTTTAAATTTAATTGATAATAATTAATTTATTTTAAATAAGGTAAACCATATTAAATATTAATTAAAAGATTCCGGCTAAAAATAATGGATAAGACTTAAAAAATTTCAAATTGGAAGCTTTTGATTGCATTTAGATTTAGACTAATAAATGATATTACATTTTCAAAGAATAAATGTTCATATTAGGTAGTTGAGTCCACTTAGAATATGGTTAATAGATATTATTATATTTTCAAGAAATAATGTTCAAATTTGATAGTTATATATTGCATTTGGAAGTCACTTAATTTTTCATACTAAAGTGAATTACTTCCCATTAAAAAAAAAGTGAATTACTCCAAAAGCAAAAGAAACGTGTCTACAAGAAAAAAAAATTAAAATATTTAAGTGATGATGTTTTAAAAACTTGTTGTGTTAATATTGAAAATGTTTTAAAACATGGTATGTTTTCTTATGTAGATGGTTTAGATTTATTTTCTGAGCTAAAAGTTAAAAAAAAAATTCAAGGTGAAAATAATTCTCCAATTGAGGTGCTTAATTATTTAAAAAGAGTTGATTCTTTTCCAAATGCATTTATTGCCTATAGAATATTATTAACAATATCGGTAATTGTTGCTTCTGCAGAAAGAAGTTTTTCAAAATTAAAACTGATAAAAAATTATTTTAGACCAACCATGTCATAAGAAAGATTAAATGAATTAGCTATATTATCTATTGAGAAAGATATATTAGCAAAATTAGAATACAAAAATTTGATTAATAAATTTGCGTCTCAGAAAGCTAAAAAATTGATTTTAAATAGTTTTGTTTTCGTATAATTCATTCATGTATATTTTTTGTAGGAGACCTAATTTTAACAACTCGCCTAAGGCCCCGATTTTAATTGACCTGGTCCTGCAAATATGGAGATAGATTACAACATTTTTTTTTTTAAAGAGTTACAATCTACATATGGATTAAATT
This sequence comes from Atalantia buxifolia, assembly GCA_030444775.1. Lineage (NCBI taxonomy): Eukaryota > Viridiplantae > Streptophyta > Magnoliopsida > Sapindales > Rutaceae > Atalantia > Atalantia buxifolia. The sequence continues at coordinate 9,165,976 of CM059839.1, forward strand.
TGAAGACAAAATTTTCCTTTTTTGAAAGGGTTACAATCTATAAATATTTATAATTTTAAATTGAATGAGTATATTTGAACCTATCAAAATACCCAAGAGGTCTGCTTCTTAAAAATTTATTATTATTAAAATACTTATCACGTAGATTACTATTACAGGCATATTAAAAAAAGGCCAAAGCTATGTTGCAACAGTTGTACCATACAACTGCTGCAACCAACTATTGGATCCAGCTACAGTTGTTATTACCATGTTCTGATCCGTGATTAAAAAATATTGATTAGACAGACAATGTTGCAACATATCTGCACCCTTAAAGAAAATGATAAAGTGTTTTATTCTTACACTCCTTAAACGTAAACCCATCTCCAAACGCATCCATTTTATAATCACTTTCTACTTGAAATTCTGCTGCTAGTGAAACTCTCATTTTCAAATTCCTCAATGGACAAGCTTTATATCAGAAAAAGAAATAATTTGTTGCTAGCAAATGTTTCTTTTCTAAAAATATCCTCTCCCTTTTAAATTTACTAGCGTCTAAATTTATCTATTTTATAGTATAATTGAGAGGTCCATTGAATATAACTCAAAAACTTACATCAGCTAAGAGACAACTAAGAGATGAGATCTCTGCCCAAAAATTGTACGCCAAGAGATGAAATCCCTACCCAAAAATTGAGGAAATATATCTATTTCAAATTTATATTAGCTAAGAAGTAAAATATTTATTCAATATTGAAGTGCATCTATTTTGAGTAAGAGAGGAGTCCAAGGGAATCTTAATTGAGTTTTCAAGGGGAAATATATCTATTTCAAATCTATATCAACTAGGAAGTAAAATCTTTTATCTAATATTGAAATATATCTATTTTCAGAGGAATCTAAATTGAGTTTTGAAGGGAAGTCTCAAACCAATGCACTCACGAGCATCGCTTCACCATATAGCCGAGTGCCGAAACGTTGGTCCATGATAACCTCAATAATTGACATTATAAAAGGGCATTATGAGAAATTGGAAGCTAAACTGGGCTTAGAGAAAAGGCCTATGAATACTAAATTGAGGCTAGAAGCCCTGTGGTGGATTGATTTGATCCGTTTGAGAGCATAACCAAACAGGTATTGTTAAGTAACAAAAGCGAATTTTTCTAAGGGATTATGGGTGTATTTGAAATTGAGGTTAAATAGTTGTAATTTAAAAGTTATAATATTAAAATATTTAGTAAAAACTAACTGCTGTAATTTAAAATTTATATTAATATAATTTTTCACTTGTATTATAAAAAATTCATTATATCTGTAATAATCTTATCAAAATTATTATTTAAAATTTATATTTACTACAAATTATTAACTTTTGTTTTATAACTATAGTTTTTTTGTACAGTTCCCGTATCTTAAAAGTTGCGGTACCTCAATCTCAAATAGGACCTATGTCACTTCTCCGTTCATTTTCTTAACAACCTAATGACATTACCTAAAATAGTAAGGAGAATATTGAAGGATTATCAATCCTTCAATAGGTAATAACATTACTTGGGATTTAAAAGAGTGGGATACTATTGGCGAAATATAGTACTGTATACACTCATAAGGATTAATTTTGGGGTGGGTATACTTCCACCTCATGATTTGCGCAAACTTGCCCCACTTCCAAAAAATATTTACAATAAATACACTTTTTTTTTCTAATAAATACAAATCAACAAAAAAATTATGTAATTAATCAATTAAATCATTCTTATAATTTTTTACTTATTTTTTTAATTAAAATAGCTTTAATATAAGTTCTATTTAATTATTTTACTTTATGGCATAAAATGACCCACTTGCCCGAAAAAATATGTGTTATTGTAACTAATATTTTAGGTACTTAATTTTGTTACTTACAATCTAACTTCTTAAATGAAGTCTAATAATTTTCAATATTTTACATGTAAATGACAAAAATTGATAGCCTAATAATTTAATTAGTATTTTCTCATAAAGGAATTATGTTAGTTTAATTGAAAATTAATATCATACTAATAAAGTAGAATTAACTATTTAGAACCAATGAATTTTGTATAAAATTAAAAAATTGTTTAAGCTAAATTAAATTTTTGGTACTTTTACCTTTTAAGGATAAAATAGTCAATTTAAATTTAGGTTAAATCAATCAATCTTAGTCAAATATGATAAAAAAAATCTAAGTGACAACAAAATAAATTAAGATAGATTTAATTAATTAAATCTTCTAAATTCTTCTTTATTTGAAATCTTTAAAAATAACGAGAACTTTTTGTAATTATTTTTAAAAGTGGGGTGGATTTATAGAATTTATGGGATAGAAATATCACCCTCTTAATTTTGGATTACTCTTCTCCTGAATAGATTATCTTTAAATTACCCTTTATTTTTTAAAATCTTAATTTATGCTCTATTTTTTTTTTAAGAAAACAAAAAAGTTTCTTCATTCAACCTCTATTTTTTTTTTTAAAATCAATTCATGAGGGGGTAATCAAAATTTGCTCTCCATATAAGTCATAATTTTAACTTCCACGTTAATCCAAAGAAATTAAAAATAAAAATCTAAGGTGAAGTGGAGTCTCTGTGTTCTTTAAATGTCAAATGAACACAATAGCCATTGTTGATGCTGAAATTCAGTCAAGTTAATGATGGCGACCAGGTTACTTCGTCAACACTTGAATTTGTTTGATGGGAAACCACCACTTGCCGCTCCGATAGAATTGGAATCATGACGACGCTTCTTTTTATCTGTAATAACAAACAATGTCAGGAGGCGCCGAATTTATTTTGACGAAAGCCCTCCAACACTCAAGTCAACAATCAAGTTTCCTTGTAAGGAATAATAATTTTCACACCACTCGCAATTTTAATTATTCTTTTTTATATATTAGACCTCTTATTAGTAAAAAGAGTCCATTTTTCTGGATCTCTCCGGGTTCTTATAGACAACTGTGAATTTCACTTGTTCTTTAATGTACAGCCATTACCAAATTGAATGCGCCACTTAAATTAAGAGTTAATGTATCCGTTTTTTTTATAGTTATTGAGCTGCAATTATAACACCCGATCATACTTAAACGTTATGGCAGGACGTGCTTAGACGTTATGGATAAACTCCTAGGTGGAGTTCAACAATCTGAGTGTTAAACCAAGGCCTCAGAATTGACCGAGCTGATTCTTGTATGCTCGTAGGGTATTGGTCGCGCTTGCATAGGTGACCAGCTAAATCTCTCCTCGATGTTTCATATTACCTTCGCAACATCGATATCTAGTGATTATATTTTTATACCCTAAACACCAATCCCCCAATTTCTAGTGTTTGGAGCAAAACAAAATAGAAACTACAAATTTAGTCAAGAAGCAATGGCTTTAGCTTTACGAATTCTCGATGACTTGATTTTCCATCTTGTAGCATTAAATACACATGACGTGGCTAATTGATTCTCAAAGTAGCTACTTTTGGGTTCCATTTAAACTTCGAAGTAGCTACTTTTGGGTTTCATAGCACGTCTCTTCAAATCAGCGCGTCCTTTTAAATCATCGCAATGTCATCCTAAATGCCTCTTTTCCCCTTTTATAAATTCAGAATTTCCCTCTGTTTTTTCTTCCCTTTTCTTTTATTTCCCATTCTTCGACTAAGATCTATTTTAATCTCTAAATAAGAGCCTCCCTCTCCACTGCCATAATTACAATACTCGCCTTTCCAATTCCAAATCAGGTATTTTTTTCCCAAACTCACTGCCCTAAACTTGCTTAGTTGTTTTTTTTTTTTACGCCATTGTTTTTCCTTTTTTTTTTTGGATTTTTGGTTCTTGTTGTCGTAATGCCTGAGGGAAAATGCACAACAATAAATCTTGATAGTAGGGACGAATTGGGTGTCTTACCTGATCATTTTAAAAGGTTAAACCTTAACCCACAAAATCCTATAGAAGAAGTGGGGCCATCTAGGATAAAAAAAAACCCTAGGAGAATGTCCCCCGGAACCTCTTTTTCATGGATTATAAGAAGGAACAAAGTCCCTGTTGTATCTGTTTCTACATTCAGCTAAAGTGTGATTTGGCTTAAAGGCTATTGCCACAACATCCTTCCCATGAAATTTGAACTTATGATTACCTACAAGTATGCATATGTTTCAAGCACACGATTATTCAAAATGAAAAAAACTTTTATTAAACTTAAACTAAAATAGATTTTAATGCAAACTATCATAAAAATGCACTAAAACACATCAATGACTCTATAAGTAATCTTGATTTAAGCCTAAAAGTATCATGATAACTCTCATTTCATAGAGTTATCAGCAATCGTGGGGTCTATTCTAGGCATGTCGTTGTGCAACTAGACAAACACATTTGTATACGCCTGTAAACAGTTCACTAGCTTTTCCTTTAAGCGCTCTTCAATCTTCAACCCAATTTTGACAGTTTTTTCTAGCTCCTTTTGCTTTATGCTCACTGTTTCGACTTCTTCAATTAGTTCCTACCTCCCCTTTTTAGCATCTTCTCAAGCATCCAATGAAGTGATTTGCATTGCTTTTTTGGATGCTGTTGCGTAGCACCCCCGTGCAATTCTTTGATCACCCTTCACAACTTCCAATACACCGTTCACCCAATATTTCAAAGCCAGATAATGATTAGACACTATTGCCTTATTGATTCTCAAAAAAGGCTTGTCTAGAATTATTTGGTATGGGCTATCTTCATCAACAACCACAAAATCTAACATCATAGTTTTCTGAAATGGGATGATGCCCATTGTGACAAGCAATTCGACCACACCAAAAAGAGTTAGCCTTCCTCCCCAAAACCCTTTCAAGGATGTGTTAGTGTCCAACTTCAGACCCGTAATTTCTATTTCGTCCAAGGTCGACTTAAACAAGACATCTACAGAGCTTTCGGTATCTACGAGTATGCAGTTGAACTTCTTGCTTGCCACAACAGCACTAATTACCAAAGCATCTTTATGCAGGTACAACACCCCTTCTCGTCATCATCAATTTACATAATGAGTACCTGCCTGGTCTTTGCTCGCTTCGTGGCTGGTACATTAAACAGGGCATCCTTGCCGGTGATTGTATACCTTGAGTAATTCTTCTTTGATCTGTTTGAATTTCTAGCCAAAGTCGATCCACCAACAATGACTTTGACTGCTAGTTGCTCACGTTTAAGGTCTCCAGCATTTTCCTCTGATCCGAGCTGCAAGTCTACTATTGGATGGGTTCCCTCCATAAAATTATCCAACTATCGATTTCCCAAGTGCTGCCCCAATTCTCCTTCTCGAGCATTTACTCCTCCTTCTGGATTTAACTAGCCCTGGTTTGCTTTTAGTTGACCTTCCACTTGAACACTTTGATCACTGTAAAACTGAATTCCCCCGTCACGACTCCGCTGACATTGGGTAACCCCATTGTTTGGGTTAAAGATGCCCGAGTTCTTCCACTAGAGACCTCTCTCCAACTCTTCTTTGCCCTTCTCTTAACTCTTGAAGCACAACAGTAAATGTTTCCATATGCTTTTCCATTCGCTCGTACATTATTTTCTCGCTTTCTTCATTTGTCATTCCTCGTGAAACAACAGGTTCAATTATTCCAAAATCAACCCCGCAAGTTTCATTTCCTCCTAAACTTATTTTTCCTTTCTTGTTATCAGTTTATTTGGTGCATAATAGCTTTCGGCCTCTTTTCTCACAGACAGTGCCAAATATTGATGCCAAAATCTGGTCGAGCTGCTGATGGTGACTAGGTTACTTTGTCAATGCTTGAATTTGTTTTGAAGGAAACCACCACTTGCTGCTCCGTTAGAATTGGAATTGCGACGACGCTTCTTTTTATCTGCAACAACAGAAAACTGTCAGGGGGTGCCGATTTTTTTCGGCAAAAACCCTCTGATGCTCAAGTTAATAATCGAGTTTCATTGTAAAGAATAATAATTTTCACACCACACATGATTTTAATTATTCTTTTTTATATATTAGACCTCTTACTAGTAAAAAAAAAAAGTCCCTTTTTCTGGATCTCTCTGAGTTCTTATAAACAACTGTGAATTTCACTTGTTCTTCAATGTACAGCCGTTACCAAATTGAATGCGCAATTTGAATTAAGAGTTAATGTATCCGTTTCTATATAGTTATTGAGTTGTAGTTATAGTGCTCGATCGTGCTTGAACATTATGGCAAGACATGCTCAGACTTTACGAATGAACTCCCAGGTGGAGTTCAACAATCCGAGTATTAAACCAAAGCCTCAAGATCGACCAACCCGATTCTGGTATGCTCTCAGTTTACTTGAAGAACCTTTATGCTTTCTATAAACATTGATGCGCAAAAGTGGTCAAACAACAAGACAGAAGAAAACAATTAATCTAAATTATTTATTACCACTCCTAGTCCATAGGGTGAGATGAGGCAGTGGGTAGCGTGATGTCAGTGACTTTGCTAACTTTCAAGCAAGGTTGAGACTTGGCGGAGGGTGGGTTGGTGGTACCCCAAGGTTCGAAGAGTTTAGAAGATATCTGGGCTACGAAAAAAGGCCAATAAATAGTAAATAAATTAAGGCCCAAAGCCCATAATTGAGATGATTGATCCATTCTAGTTTGTTAACGGAAACGAGTTTTTGATGGATTCTCTCCCTTTTCCATTCCTTTTCCTTAGCAAGCAAATGAAGTGCGATTGAGTTAACCATTTCTCTGAATATGAGGTTAGCTTGAAAGTTGCAAAACCACTTTAGGCCCCTCTGGGGTTGTTTTTTGAAGGTTAATTTAAAAAGTTGAAAGTTAATTTTAATATTTGTTAAATTTTTTTAAAAATTAATTTTGGCAAAATCATCTTATCCTTCGACAAATTCTAAAAAGCAAAGAATGCATAGCTTTTCAAAATTTGATTTTGTAAATCACTTTTATACTTAATACAATTCCATATATATCCTCATATATATTATAAAAATTCAAAATCATCCTTATTAATTGGAAAATAAAATCATAAACTTTAAGAGATTATTATTATTGTTGTTATTATTATTATTATTATTATTACTACTACTACTACTGTTGTTGCTGCTGCTGCTACTACAATAACAAATTATAATCAGATAAAAAATAAAATATAAAATTAACAATATAAAAGTTTTTTTAATTATAATTATATGTACACAATAAAAAAAATCTTTTATATACATATTTATAAATGCTTAAATAACTTTATTCAACATTATGTCTAAGTAAGTCATTTATATTCTTACAGTAATTTAATAATAAAATTTACTAAACACATATGACTATTTTTAAAACTTACAGCACTTTTAAAAATAATTTTTACCAAACGTTTAATTGATTTTCTATTTCTACAGCACAACTGGCAGCAATTATTTTAAAAGTTACAACATTAGTAAATTGGCCTTTTATAGCTTACTAGTATTTATTTTCTTTTTTGCCCATAAAGATAGAGGTCTGAATTCTCTCCTTTGTGATAAAAATATGCCTTTATTTTTAGGAATGGTAATGGCGGAGGGGAGGGGAGATGACCTCCCTCCCCATACCTATCCCTAATATTCTGCATATGTCCTTGTCACCTCCCCATCCCCGACAAAATTATTTTAGAAAATCCCCGTCCCCTCCCCGAATAATAATAGGGGATTCTCGAGGGTCCCCGATCTTCGAATAGTTGATACGTTTTTAGTTTTCGATTTTCATTTAACCATATTAAAATAAAAAATTTAAATAAAAATAAAGTTTGACGGTATATCTTACATTAACATCATTCTATTACAAAATACAAATCACCATAATAATTATCTTCATAATTCTACAATAAAAAAAATTACTTTTATATCAATAATAAAATAAATGAAATGGACATAGATACTTAATCAATATTTCTAATAAAAGTATTTACCTCTTGTGCCTCTTGCTCCTCTTGTTCTTTCTTGAGGAGTGTGGCAAATTGAGAGATAACCTTAGATTTCAAATCTAAAATGATAAAAATAATATAAGTAATGTAACTTATAAGTAGAAATATTGATAATTATATAATATAATTACAATGTAAAATAAATTTATACTACCATTGTAAGCTCGTAGCCAACTTAGACTACAAATTAAAGCCTCCAATGTGCTTGAATGAAGTCTGTTACGGTACTCTACCACTGGTGCTAAAAGCAAATTCGGAAGCAACAATTGTAATTGGAATTACCAAAATATCTCTAACAATTCGTGCTAATATAAGAGACCTATGGACATTTGTTTTCCACCAACTCAAAATATTAAAATCTTCCATCCATGACATAATTTTCTTGTCTAAATATGAATCTAGTCAATTAGACCCAAAAGTTTAATAATATAATTATTTTGATATTTGTTATTTATACTTATATTTTATATTTTATAATTTACATATTATTTATTTACTAATAGTTTTAAAAAATAAAAATTAAAATAAAATCAAAATGGGAAAATAGGGAAGGGATGAAGATTTTGCCTCATCCCGTCCTTTCCCCGAATAAGAAACTGGGTAAAAATTTGTCCCTGTACCTTTCTCGAATGGGAAAAATCCCCAAGGGTTCCAGTTTCCGTGGGAATTTTTGTCATCTCTATTTATTTTTAAGAGAAAATATTATTCCTGTGAATTGAATTTCAAATTTTGAATGAACATAATTTTAAAAGACGATAATGAATGTTCAATTCATGTGTGATTATCTAGTTGGATCCGATTACGGATAAAATATCATATTTGATTAGCCGCATCTCATCTGATGAAACATATCACATTCACTCGTACGGTGGACATTTATAATTTTACAACAGAAATATATATAAAGTGGAGTCTCTCTTTTATTGTTCATAACTATGTGAAAAGTATCCACTACCAAGCCTTAAGAACTTAAACACAAAGACAATAATAAACTGAAAACGAAAGCCAAAACAACACCTTTTTACAACATTACCCCAAAAAAAAAAAAAAAAAGAGAGAGAGAGAAAAAGTACGAAGTTCAAAGAGAGACTGAACCAGCGAATTTTATGCTACTGCCTACGCGCGTTCTCAGGCAGAAGCCAGCAAATTCTCACGGCGACGTTTGAAAAAGAGCGAAATTCCATCCCGATCAGGAAGATTTTCTTCGATTACAGGGGCTTTTTTAAAATTTTCGAACCACGCATGTATGCCTGGGAATTTGTGAGAATCAAAAAGTTTAACTCCCACTATGTCTTCAAGGATTTGCAACCAATAAAGCATTGAACCAAATGCTATATCAAGTGAACCAATTTTGTCTCCGTGGAAAATTTTCTTCTCTCCTATGCCATGTTCTTCAATAGTTTGTAGCATTTCCAAGATTTCCTTCATTCTACTCTCTTCATCTTGATTGCTGTGAAACATTTTCCAAACAGCAACTGCCTGCCATTATGTGTGTGTGTGTATTATCACTATATCAACAATATGTATAACCTAAAAAATCTGGACTACACGCAAATGTCTTATTTGTTAAAATGCTAACAAAAGGAAAGTTAAGATAAGTTGATACTAAAGTTTAACTACTAAGTTGCAATAACAAAGAGAAAATGAACAAAACGTCAAAACTCCACTATATTATTTTAATAAAGGAGATTGTTAGTTTTCTTTCTATTGAAGTCGATATATATCACTTACTTCAATATTGCTTTTATAATAACCAATATCTTAAATGACATAAAAAAATTTAGAGGAAAAGTGTAGTAAATGAGTCATTTATTTGATATTGTATCTTGAGAATATGAAATATATATTTATTATCAGAGAAAATATTTAAAAATCACAAAAGTAAAAAAAAAACTTATTATTAATTTTTTATTCACTACGAAATCTATATTTCTTATTTTTAGTAGATACATTTTTTAATTTTAATTTCCGTCTATATGATTTATTTAATTAATAATAAATATAAGCAAAAGTACATTTAAAAATAAGTAAAAATTATAAAATTATGGTGTCAAGAAAGTTCTTGCTGATATGAAAACACGAGGGGATAAGTAGTATATATTAATTTCAATGGGGGAGGAAACTAATTATATCCCTTTTAATAAATTAATCTTTTTCTCCCTCATATTTTAAAAGCCATCAAAATTTTCCTTGTCGCTAAAAAAATTATGGCAATTTTCAACTTCTTTGTCCTTTAGTAAAATACACCATAGATTAATAAAATTTTCTAAGGGTAAATTAGTAAACAACACAAAAAATTAAGATTTAACTGCACTTATTTAACAACAAAGATATTAATTTTGATTGGTTTTAATACATACCTAATAGGATGATTAATTTCGACTAACAGTAGGGACTTTTGATCATTTTGGTATCTGTTGACAAGTAAATACGAAAGGAATAAACATACGTATACATATGTTAGCTAGAGTCGTGAAGCAAACCTTGTCTTCTCCAAATTTAATCCAAAAACGAGCAAGAGCTCTATCATACGGATCATTTGGCATCAAGGGGCTCTGTGACCACATCTCTTCAATGTATTCAAGAATAACCATGGAATCGCAAACTGGTTTTTCGCCATGAACAAGCACTGGGATCTTCTTGTGAACTGGATTATACTTCAAAAGCAAAGCACTCTTTTCGTTTGAGAATACGTCTTCTTCAACAAATTCAAATGGTACGCCTTTCAATTTCAGAGCCCATATCACCCTGTAAACAAATGGACTCGGCAGTGTCCCAAGAAGCTTAACTTCAGCCATGTTTTCGAAGAATATAAAGTATTGAAGTTGAATGAATACCAGTGTGTGGTTGTTTGAATGGCTCACTCATTACATGTACATGCGTACAGCTGAATTTATAGCGGCTGATGGAGTGTGCTTATTGCTTGAGCAAAAAGCTTCAAGTTTAATTTCCACTAATAAGACAATTAAAGTTAAATACGAATAAGTGACATGTCGACTCTCCTCACCTTCTAATTTTGGGGTCCATAACTGGGGCAGGAGTTGGAAACTTTGGTTGCAAGGTCGCGTGAAAAATATAAATATAAATATAAATATAAAAAATAATAATATAAATTTATTTTAAAAAGATAAAATAAAATATTAACTGTCCTTTAGGTGTAGTTCGATTGCCCATGAATGTATATTGCTCCCACTATCATTCGGATTTATGTTATAATATGAGTAAATGTTATTGTTTAACGGGTGAAGTTTTCATCCTCATACAAACCTTAAAAGAAAAATTTAAGCTGAAAAATTATAGAAATAAGTTAGATAATAAGATAATATTTTTAAAGAATAGAATAACAAGAAATTTAGAGATGAGTTGGAAAATAGATTTTTGAATTGAATATTAGATTAGTGAAGAGAATTATGATTTATTATTTCCTATAAAGAAAGATAATTGTACTAACACTGTAATCATGGAAATTTAATGAATATTAATTAATTTATTGAGATTTTTTTAAATTCTATCATAATTTAGTTATAACATTTGTATATGAAATATTCTTTTTCAAATTTTTTAGAGGGGCCACTTGAATAAAGAAAGTTATCAAATTTAATCAGGATAGATATAGAAACTGTTAGAATTGGGTGGCTTGAGAGACTGAGCTTATCCAATATTAGAGATAAACTAAGGGTCTGTTTGTTTCTTTTTTTTACTTAATCACTTAATTGACTTAATTTTAATTAGTTAAGTCATTAAGTCCGTTTATTTTTTTGCAACTTAGTAAAAAATTTTAGTTATTAAGTCAAGTTTTTTAGTTTTTTGTTTAATCTAAAAAGTTTGAATGATGCCATTAAAAATTTTTTTTCAAAATATCCCTATCTAATTAATTTATTTTCATCCTTACCTAACTAAAATTTAATAATTAACATCATTATCCATCTCTATAACTTATGATAACATAGTGGTAGACTATTATTATTTTTATCTTTTTATTTTCTTCAAATTAGTATTATTTATATTCATTATTTTTATGAATATTTTTCATACAAAAACATCATAAACTATAATAAAATTGATTAACATATACTAATTTAGGATATAAATGACGTATTTAATTGAACATGATTTATATTATGATAATATATTATCTTATTTAAGTTCTTTGAGATGTTTATTATTTGTTTAACATTAATAACTTGTAAGGGTATAAATATAAAAATATTAGTTTTCAGATATTTTAAGTTAAAAAATAAATAAATTAATATTTATTTTTAACAATTCAGAAAGAAAAATAAATATATCATTTAGATTTAGATAATTAATTCTATTTAGAATTCAGATTAATTCAAAACTATTCAGATTTCAGACAGGAACCAAATGCCACCTAAATGTTAAACTTATTTTGAATTATAAGTAAGACTTTTTTACGGAAATCAACCAAAAACATTGTTGCTAACTCATCATATTTTCAATTTAAAAAAAAAAAGGTCATATCGTTTGGAAATCATATTTTATTTTGAGTGTGAATTTTTGTCAAAAGGGGAAAAGGCTGCTGGCTCGTGAGATCATTGATTAATTAGAAGAGCTGGTAAGATAATTAACCATTATTTAATTATATATGTGGCATCAGTTTCCTAATTTAATACGTAATGCATGATCAATGTCTTTTAATTTGCATCATGCATGACGATCATGGACCGTTGCATGCAATCATTAGAAAGTATACGTTTAAATGCCAAAAATGGAGACAAATCGTAGTAATTTTTTTTCTACCTTTTTTTTAAGGATTACATTACAATCTACTTGTATTTGTAATTTTAATTATATGGGGAGCATGCAACATTAGAAAGTAGATGTTGAAAAAAAAATGTTACTTGAATAGTGCTAAATATGGAGACAAATTATAGTAACTATATATTTTTTAAAGGACTACAATCTAGGGATATTTAAAATTTTAAATTTATTAGGAGCTTAAATTTATATATTTTATAGAATAATATAGAGGTCTACTGTATATAATTTAGCAATATACAACAATTAAGAGGTGAGATCTCTGCCAAGGCCTACCAAATATGATTTAGAAATCTATACCAACTACTAAGAGGTGAGACCTCTACCTAGTTAAGAGGTCTACCAAACATAATTTAAAAATTTACATGATATCTCTAACTAATACAAAAGAATATATGTATATATATATATATATATAAAAGAGATTTAGACACCAATTAAAAGATGAGATCTGTACCCATTATGGATGAGACTTGGGGATTTTCTCTATTCCGATTTTATACCCAATTTCTTGTTCGGGGAATAAATGGAGACAATTTTTTACCCAATTTCTTATTCGGGGAAGGGATGGGGATGAGGTGGAATCCCCATCCCCTACCCATTTCCCCATTTCCTTATATTAATTTTAAATTTTGATTTATTTTTTTAGAATTATTAATAAATGAATAATGAAATTTAAATTATAAAATATAAAATATTAGTATAAATAATAAATATCAAAATATTTATATAAATAATTATAAAAATTTCGATACTTAACTAATAGTCCGAATTACTATTCAACCATACCTTATTCTAAAGGACTTAACCCAAAACTATTTTAGATTATGAGTTATTTTGCTTATATTATTTTTATTATTTTAGATTTGAAACTTGATACTATCTTTATTTGTCACATTTTAGACACCAATTAAAAGCTTTTATTAAAAATATTGTATTTATACCAATTTCATTTATTTCATTATTGATATAAAAATAATTTTTTTATTATAGGATTACCCGGTGTGATTTTTTTAATGGATTAATGTTGTATAAAATATATTGTCTACTTTTATTTAAAATTTTATTTTAATTTAAATTAAGAAAAATATATATGCCAATTAAGAGATAAAATCCCTATTAAATATAATTTAGAAATTTATACCAATTAAGAGATAAAATCCCTATATATATATATATTTTTTTTTTTTTTCCTACCCATAATTAGAAGAGAGGAACCTAAATTGAGGTTTGAAGAGAAGTCTCGAACCAAGCCAGAGCCCGGAATAGTGACAAATTATAAATTTATAGTAACCTCACCGGAAGCCTAGAAGGCATAACAAAAGGGCATTATAAGAAATTGGAAGAAAAAGTGGGCTCTGAGAAAAGGCCTATGAATATTAAATTCAGGCCAGAAGCCCATAATGCAGAGAATTGATTTGATCCATTCGAGCCAGTTTATGCAAAACCTAACAAGTATTGTCAAGTAAGAAAATGGAATTTTCAGGGGGATTCTCTCACTTCTTCGTTCATTCTCTTAGCAACCAAATGAACTCAAACTAAAATAGTAAGGAGAACATTGAAAGATTATCAATCCTTCGTATGGGTAAGTAACATTACTTGGAATTTAAAAAAAATGTGGGATAATATTGGTAAATTATAGTCAAACTAAAATAGTAAGGGCATTGAAAGATTATCAATCCTTCGTATGGGTAAGTAACATTACTTGGGTGGGGATTGAGTTTTTACTTTTTTTTAAACTTTTTTTAAAAATTGTTGTAAACTTAAAATGAGCTAATGATAACTAAATTGTAATAATCAATAATGAATTAAAATAAAATTTAAAATAAAATAAAAAATAAAAATGAAGTAAATAAAAGTTTAGAGATTTAATTTTTTAGTACTGCTTTCTCTAATTTAAATACCCTTTTAATTAATTAATACTTAAAATATAGTTTAGAATTATAGTTTTAAGTTTTTTTAATTCATTATTGACATATAAATTAAGAATTTAAGTTTATTTTTTTATTGTTCATCAATTTTCAAATTTAAATTTATTATTTTAATTTATAAATTCATTTTTTTTAAAAAAAAAGAGGGCTTAGACTTGGCCCGTGCTTTTTTTCCCAAGCCCTTGTCCAAACCCTCATGTAGAAATCTCGAGCCAAAACCCGCGAGAATGGGCCGGGCTGGCCTAGGCGTTTTTGCCACCGCTATTATATATATTCTCATAAGGGTTAATTTCAAATTACTTTTTTTATGAATTGACTATCTTTAAATCACTCTTTGTTTTTTAGAAAATCCCAATTTATTCTCCATTTTTTATAAAAAAATAAAAAGTTTCATCAACTCACCTCCATATTTTAAAGATAGTCAATTCATATTTACCCTTCACATAAAGTCATAATTTTAAATTTCACATTAGTCTAAAGAAATTAAAAATCTAAGAGAAAGTGGAGTTATTATGTTCTTTAAGGGCTTCTTTAGCACCCCTCATTATACGGGGTTGCATTTGGTGCACTAAGTAGCTACATTAGCTAAACCCAATTGGAAGTTGGGTTTACCTAATGCGATAGTTGCCACATCAGTTTCTTTTTTCTTAACAATAATAATAATTAAATATCAATATATAATTTAGTATAATATTATATAATATTAATTTTTATTTTTACATTATAATTCTTAATATAAATTAATAATTTATTATTCAATACTATTATATTATATTTTAATTTTTATTATATTAAAAATATAACTAAATAATGTAATATTTAATTGTATTGTAATAATTAACATATAAAATTGATTAATATTCAATAAGTTAATATAACTAATAATAGATACTTAAATAATATATAAAAATAAAAATATAACATAATATTAGATTAGTTTGATTATATTATAGCAATTAATATATAAAAATTGATTATTATTCAACAATTAAAAATAACTACTAATAAATTTTTAAATATGAATAAATTTAAATCATATTAATTTAAAATTAATAATAATATAAATAATGATATAAAATATTATTACATATACTACAAAACTTTTACTTGGACTATTTAGCATAATTTATTTTGTTAGTGAATATGTTACAACAATTGTATCACTTTATTATTTTATGATTATCTTGTGGTATATATAAACTTTTGTTCTACTTAAGATGACTTTTGAACTAATCTTGTGAGTTTTAAATATTTGTTTATGTTGTTATATTATTTAGAGATTATTTGATTAAATTACTTGCTTCGATCTTTATTTCAAAGGTTACATATTTAGAAAATATTGAAAAATACATGTTATGTTTTCGAAAATTTAAGGCCGTAAACTTTGATGTTTATGAAGAATTATGATTTTTTTAACATTTGTACTAAAAGATGTTAAATTTCTAAAAGTTAGGACTTCTATAATTAGTATTTTTCTAAGTACTATAAATATTATTTTCTAAATATATAATTTAAATTAATCATAAAAAATTAATACGATACAATGAAGCGCTAAACATATTATAATTAAAAATTAATACAATACACTATAACATCAAATATTGTACAATAATATTATAATATAGTATTAATACAATACAATATAACACAATACATTTACATTAAAATAAAATAAAATAAAATAAAATAAAATAAAATAATATAATATAATAAACTGTACTAAACGCATTTTAAATGTCAAATGAATGAAACAGCCATTATATTCCATTCGTCAAAAAGAGTACAATAACTAAATATATAATTTGGAAAACGGTTGAGGTCGCGGTTGGTGTAGGAATACGACAAAAGTGAAGGCACACAAATTTCAAATGAATTTGTTTCTTCTGAATTAAACGAAGTCAAATCTGGCAGGCAAATTTGAAACTTTATAAATGAATGTTGACTTTCAACAAAGTTGGCCCGTGAAGTTGAGCATGACATTTGCTGGCATGTATGTATGTATATATTACCCATATATTTGGGGTTGGACTCTCATTTATGATTAAAAAATTTTTGTGAATTTGGGATGATTTTGTGAGAGAGGTAAAGTAATTAAGGAAGTATAAAAATAGTATAAAAGGAAAGGGGTTCGGATGATGTTATCCCAAAAAATTGAATTTCAAATTTCGAATGAATATATTTTTATATAGGACTCACAGCCAATCAAATCTCAAGATTAAATAAAGTGTGATCTAAATCATCACATATAATTTTATTGAGATCACATGTGATTTGAACTATCATTCTGTTATAATGGATAGTCATATCACATTTGATCACCTATTACATAGTGTAGATTCATTATCTCAAAATTAAAATATACATAAAGTAGAACCTTCTTTTATTATTTATATCTATAGAAAAGTACCCACTAATCACTATCAAGCGAGGTAAGCAAGCCTTCAAACCTTGAGCATAATACAATATAATAAATTGATAACAAAGCCAAAATAACTCTTTTACCATCATTACAAAAACAAAATAAGCATAATGAGAGACTCAAGTACTCAATGAGCAAATTTTATGCTACTGCATTCTGGCAGAAGCCTGCAACTTTTCATAGCGACCTTTGAAAAAGACCAACATTTCATCCCTACTTGGGAGGTTTTCTTCAATTAGAGGGACTTGCTTGTAATTTTCGAACCACGCGTGCAAGCCTGGGAATTTGTGAGATTCAAAGAGTTTCACTCCCACTATATCTTCAATGATTTGCAACCAATGAACAATGGAACCAAATGCTATGTCAACTAAGCCAATCTTGTCTCCGTGGAAAAATTTCTTTTCTCCTAGGCCATGTTCTTCAACAATTTGCAGCATTTCCAAGATTTCTTTCATTGTATTCTCTTGATCTTCAATGCTACGAAACAATTTCCATACAGCAGCTCCCTGCCATAATATTTTATATCTAATTAATATCACCATATATGATTAATAATAGAACTGGAGCATTTGAATCCAATGCTGATACGAAGTCTAAAGACTGTTTTTTTTAACGATTTTGTGTCACTACGTGTTCATTTCTAACCGTGTATAGTTAAGATTTAATTACATATATTATTAAATAACTGATTGATCTCATTAAAATTCAGTACTGAATGAAAATCCGTAAAGAATTAACTTAGGTAATTAAATGAGGTAGAGTGGTGAAACGAACCTTGTTTTCGGCAAAGTTAATCCAAAAACGAGCTTGAGCTCTATCATAAGGATCACTTGGCATCAATGGATTCTGTGGCCACGTCTCTTCAATGTATTCGAGAATAACCATGGACTCGCAAACTGGCTTGCCGCCATGAACGAGCACTGGGATCTTCTTGTGAACTGGATTATACTTCAAAAGCAATGCACTTTTGTTTGAGAGATCTTCTTTAATCAATTCAAAAGGTATGCCTTTCAATTTCAGAGCGCATACCACCCTGTAATTAAATGGACTCAGCAATCCCCCATGAAGCTTCACTTCAGCCATGTTTCTAAGAATATTATTGAAGATGAATATCAGTTTGTTCGTTGTTTGAATAGCTGATGACTCATTACCTATGTAAATCTGATTTTATAGTGATTCATGGAGGGTGCTAGCTTGAGCTACAAGTTGAAAGCAAAGAATTAAAAAAAAAAAATTGAATTCAAACTTCAAAGAACTGATGTTGACTCACACAATTTAGTCTATACACCGAACTACGCGTTTAGTTTACATACAGAACCTTTATGCTTTCTAGAAGCATTGATGCGCAAAAGTGGTCGGACACTAAGAAGAAAACAATTCATACAAATCCTTTAAAGAGGTCGAACAACTTTTCTGGAAATTGCTGAGCAAGTAAATCATATTTTCAATTTAAAAAAGGGTTGCAAAATACAAATAAAAGCCTCTCTCGCTCTTTTTTTTGTTTTTTTTTGGGGAGAAACACTTAGATGGAATTGTCCCACAACCTCAATGTAGGCTTCATTACAACAAATCTTAATACCGATTTATCAATGGAGCTCACATTGAGCCCACTGAATTATATTTTAAAAAAGAAAAATTATCATTGTAACACTTTCGTTTTACTTTATGTTTATCCAACCATCATAAAATTCTAACATGTTCTTTACACCACCTTTGTTCTGTCTTATATTCATCTAACCACCACAAAATTCTAACATGTTCTATGCATCACATTTTTTTAAAATTTGTATCAATTAGTCAGTTTTGTACTAACACCGTTAAATAATTTAAACAAAATGATAATTTTACCTTTATATAAATTAAAAGATCATTTAATCTTATAAAAGCTTTGAAAAATAAAAAAATTATAATTATAAAAAATACCCCTAAATTTAATTAAAAATCCCAAATAGAGGTGCTCAACTAATTTGTATTAAATTTAGATTTACTAAACTTTAATAATAATAATTATTAAAAATTTATAATTTTGCCAAATTTTAATAAAATGATGAATTTATGCATTAAAAATTATAATTTTGCAAAATGTTATTAAAATAACTAAATTTATTTATTAAAAATAAATCTGAAAATTTTAATAATTTATTTTATTAAATCCCAAAATTTTTATAATTATAATTTTTATTCATGAGTTGAACAATGATATAAATAGTTGAATGATAAAAGGTTAAAAAGAAAGGTGGTGCAGAGAATATGTTAAAATTTTGTGGTGGTTAAATGAATATAATACAAAATAAAGATGGTGCAATTATAATTTTCCTTTAGAAAAAGTTAATGGATCTTATGTTAAGATGCATCTCTCTACAGTATGTTAAAATTTTAGTAGGCTATCTATCTAAGAAGAATTGAGAATTGATTAGTGTGAACATAATTTTTATTGATGACAAAGTTGTATAAAAAAATTATTCTCCCATTGTTTTCTCTAATTTTTTTCCCAATTGTTTTACACTTAATGTAGCATTTTTTTTTCGTAGGAAAATCTAATGCATGCAACAATCAGGAAAAATTTAGTGACAAGGTTTAAACACATATTGAGTGAGGGTTTTTTATCTAATATATTGGTTGAGATTAAAAATAATTACATTATAAAATTTGAAAAAAAGTTGTTTTAGATTACAAAAGATTACATGTCGAGAACATTTTCAAATTAGTATAAGATTATTTTTCTTGGTTATAACTTCGCTAAAGAGGTTAGAAGAAGGAATTGTTAAGATTTCGATCAATGGATTCCAATTCATATCTCCGAATTTAATTGATATACGTGTGAATGATAATACAATCCTCTCAGGTATTTTTTTTAATTGTTAATGTTTGTTAATCTTTAAGTGTATATTAAAAATTATTGATCCTTATGTTTTAACATGTTTATATTAATTTTCTATAATATTACAGATGTTGTTGGAAGTTTATGTGGTGTGGGTAATATTGAGATCATTAGAGTTGGTTAGAAAAAAAGAGATATAAAAGTTCTAATAAATTAGTAAGTTGAATATAATTTGGAACTTATCAACAACTACAAAAGGTATAAGATCTGTACATTTATACTATCACATTAATATATATTTTTAAAGTTAACAAAAAATAATTAACTTTCATAAATAATATTAGTTTTATAAGGTTATGTCATCTTAAAAAAAAATCAATTTATATTTTTTATCAGTTTCATCAAGTGTAAAGTAAAAAAAAATTAATATTAAATTCTTTTTTCAAAATCGCTTCTACTTCTTAATTTTAATTAAATGACGGACTCACCAGATCATTGATTTGTTCATCTGTCAGATAACCAGTAATTAATTATAGATGTGGCATTTGTTCATCAATTTAATATATTTGCGTCATGCATGCGTTATCAATGCTTTTTTAATTTACCTCATCAATGATGATCACGGGTCAATTAATCGACGCACATTTCCCTTTTGAGCGTGTATCGGAAAGTAAATGTTGAACAACGTAACTTGAATAGGGCCAAATTAATGCGGAGACACATCTGTATGTAACTTGGCAGTACGCAAACTGACCAATTTTTCAAGCATAATATCATTATCATTAAGCACACTAGCTAATTTACCTGACCAATAGTTGAGCATTAATCCTCGCATGAGTTTGCTGACTTGCAATATAAACGCAAAGCAAAGTCATGGTCAAAACATGCGCATGCCTCCAATTTGTCAAAGCTAAATTGGTGGCTTTATTGGTTTGTTTTTCAAATAACTATGGTCATTTTTCAGGCTTAGGAAGGCTATAAATTGAAAGATCATTTGATGAGCCAGATGCAATGAGATTGACACTGCCAAAAGATATTGAGTTGATTCGCTGTTTTTTTTTTTTTTTCCAAATTTCAGTTTGTGTTTTTGAGAGTTATATCTGATTGATTGTGTTTCTTGACATTCCTTAATCATCAATTAACTGCTAAAAACTAGGTCTAGGGATGGATGGATCAGGTCCGATTGGCGGATCCAACCATAACAAGAAGTGAAACGATGGTTTTCTCAGTTTTATATACTCATAAATATAAGTTTTAATCTAAAATAAATAATATGATTGAATATATAAATAACAAAAATAAATTTTGTGCGTTCGGGAATACATAGAGATTGCCCACTAAGGCCAAACAGTCTCTCACGATCTGGGAGATTTGATATGATTATGACCACGGAAACTTCCTTGAAATTGTTAGCCCACGCATGCAACCAAGGAAGAGTGATGGGATCCAGCAATTTCACACCCACAACCTCTCCGATTGTATCAAGCCGAAAATAGAGCGTCCATGTGCAATATCTATTAAATTTATAGCGTAATAAGGAATTTTTCTTCTAGTTTTTGTTATTTTTAAATAATTTTTTTTATATTTTATATTCCCAAAATCAAATATTCCTATAAATTTTTTGTGCCAAAAAGCTTATTGAATATTACAAACATAATAAGGGACAAGTGGTATATATTAATTTTAATAAAAGAGAAAATAACAATCTCACAATCATTTTTAACATGTTGAGTAGAGGATTTGAATCCTTTCGACAGCAGACGGTCTCGAAGTTTTAAAATATAAGGAGAGGATGGAAATAATTATTTTTTTGAAACAAGAGATTTTTTTTTTTCAAAAAAAGATTCATAACTGATCTCTGTTGATCCAAAAGTAGGAAGCCGAAACCGAGCTTTGGCTCGCTCATAATTAGCACCAGTTGGCAACAATGAATTTTCAGGCCATGTTTAATTTCTTCGATGTATTCAAGGATAACAAGGATTCCAGTGGCGTATCAGAAAAAATCGTTTATATCCCTTATGTTTTTATTAATTTAGTAAAATAATAGAATTTTTATTCTATTTTATATATGTCCCCATTTCAATTACCCTTATGATTTCATCAATTTAGTATAATAATAGAGTTTTTATTTTATATTCAAATATGTCCCTAACTCATTTACCCCTATGTTTTCATCAATTTCATATAATAATAGAATTTTTATTTTATTTTCAAATATGTCTCTAATTCAATTATAGTATTTTCAATTGAAATTAGTGACTTATTTTATAAAATGATTAAATTATATATTTATTGAATAGATTGTAAATATTAGGGAGCTAAAATTTTATTACTGCTGTAATTTATTTTAAAGAACTTCTAATTAAAAAAAAAGTATGTCAATGTAATATAACATTATCAATGTTATTAAAAATACTTATAAAAACAACATTTAATAACAATTAACAACCTTTTCATAAAATTTTATATGAATTTTCAGATTTTATTTTTTAGTTCCATTAACTAGGAGGAGAAGTTAAAAAAATAAAATTTGAATATTTTAAGGAGCTTTTAATAGAAGGATTATCAATATCTAGTTTCTTTAAAAAAAGGTAGAGCACCTGACAAAGAAACAACCGCATCCAAGTACCTTTTTGCTGAATTGATAGTTTATTATTAAAACTTTTAACTAATGATATTTTTATAATTTGAATGGATAAATAAATTTTAATTGTTTAATTTATTAAGCATGATAATTTAGTACTTAATTTCAAACATAACAATTTTACTTGTAATTTTTAATTGATTGTAATTACATATATTAATCTATTTTAGTTTGAAATTCTTAATTGATTTCTTAATTCTTATATAATTACATGTTATTATAGGTTGTAATGTCAGATTTTATAATTGAAAAACAGTGCTTTGATATTTAAATTATCCTTTATTTTCTATTTTTTTATAATTATTTTTATTTATAATACATATTTAGGGATAAAGTTCTGAGTGTTCTCCTTATTTAATGTATTTTTTTCTACTTATAAATTTTTAGATTTATTTCAAAATATAAAATTTAAAATTTAAACCGGCTAATAATAAGTCTTGGTCCGCCCTGCGATCCACAAATGCGTTTTCCAAGCAGAGGAATTTTTTTTTATGAACAGGATTGTACACATTTTAAGAGCAGTTCACTCGTTAGGATGATTTTCCTCTATGCATCCGTATAAAACACCCTTGGGCTTCAGTGCTCATATCACTGTGACTAAAGGGGCTAGCCCAAAATCCATGTATTTTAACTTTTTCCATTACACAGCCACACACACACAGACACACACATATATGGGGCCAACAATGTCAATTCCTGCTAATAGTTTTATGAGGTTGTATCCCTTTTTTTCTCACTTTTTTTTTTTTGCTTGTGCAATAAATTTTATTTTTCAAAGGCTACGTTTAGCTTGCTATATGTGGAAGTTCTAATCGATGACAACAATGTCAATACATGATCACTAACTTAAGAGGGTTGTAGACCATTTTTTGCTTGTGCAAGAGGTTTCAAAGACAATGGCAAATAATTTTTTAAAATCAATTGTCTTAACATTAGATTTTTTTGGAACTAATCTTAAAATTAGAATTTAAAAAATGAAAATACCGAAAAATGTATTTGATAGTAACTAGAAAAAAAAAATACAAATATGGGCAGCAGAGTGGATACGTTTTTTTAATTCTTATCATGAGATTTTACTTTACTTCAATTGTGCAAATGAGATTTTAATTCTTATTTTGTTTTACTTTATTTTAATCAACGTGATTAATAATATATAGGGTTTTGTTACATTATGTAATAAACACAAGTAAATAACAACCGTTTGACAAAAATATATCTAACAGTTGTGAAATATAAGATAACAAGTGTATTATGTTCTTTATTATGTGAGGTAATATGGGCCTAACATATATAAGTTAAAAAAAATTTATACTATAAGTATACGTGTCATAATATCCATTAAAGGTTTGATAAGGTGATATTATAATTTGACCACTTTAAGTCACAAAGACAAAGGGAAAAATGATCAAAAATATCTTGTTATCTCAGTAAAGTAATCGTTTTCCTTTATATTTGGAAAAAAAAATCAAATTTCCAAGCATTTAGAAAATTTCCCTAACTCTCAACCTTTAACTTTCAAATTTTTCTATCTCATTTGCCATTTCATTGTTGATGTCGTAAAACCCCATTGATTAATTAAAACTTTCAAGAGTAAATACTTTTTTAGCAGTAAAAGGAGTTTTTACGGGAATTAAAACCCGAGAATAAACATGTTAGCTCAAGCTGCGGTGCGAATCCTACCTTCGGCAAATTTTATCCAAAAACGAGCCGGAGCTCTGTCATAAGTATCATTTAGCATGAAGGGATTCTGTGGCCACATCTCTTCAATGTATTCAATAGTAATGGACTCACAAACTGGTTTTTCACCATGAACAAGCATTGGTGAGGACCTTTTTGTGAGCTGGATTATATTCAAAAGAAAAGTACTTCTATTTGAGAGTGCATCAGCTTTATCAATATATTCATATGGCATCCCTTTTGTTAAGGAAGCTTATATGTGTAGAATGGTCAGTAAAGCAGAGGATTATAGCAACTGCAGCTCACTGTTACAAGTTGATGACATGGCTTGTCAGCTGGCACCTGGTGGTTATATAGCTTCTTGTACACGTGATGATTAGTTCAGGTTGTTATAATATTTCTTATGCATGTGAAAAACTAACTTTAGGATGTTATAATTAGCTAATAAGTAATTGTAGTTAGTTAGACAAATTAGTTAACTAGCGACTCGTGTATATAAAGAGAACCATGTACAGATTCATTTTGATATTTTTTGAGTAATAAGAAAAACGAAGTTTCTAGAATTCTCTTATTTTCTCTCAAAACTTTCTCATCTTCTAAACATTTTTTGATCTTTAACTTGGTATCAAAGCCAAGGATTAACAGCATTTGTTAATCTTGCTTCTTTCTCAAATCAAATTCAAAATCTTGTTGCAAATTCAACAACTGTTTCATTTACCTTTAACACACCAGTCAAACTTGATCAATCTAACTATCTCATATGGCAATCTCAAGTCTTGGCTTCAATCCGTGGTAATAGACTTGAAAAGTTTATTGATGATTCAATCACTCCACCTCCATCTCATATTGCTCAGAGAGTTGACGGTGAACTCAGGTTTGTTGAGAATCCAAAATTCATAACATGGAGATCTCAAGATCAAGTACTGCTTGGATGGCTGCTCTCTTCGATGAGTAAAGGAATCATTAGCTGAGTGTTCAATCTGGATACATCACTTGAAATGTGGAAAGCTGTTGAGGTACAATTTGGTTCTCAATCCAAATCTAAACTTTTATATTTGGTACATGATGAATTCAACAAGAAAGGATGATATGAAAATCACATATTACTTTATTAAGATGAAAAACATAGCTGATAATATGGCTGCAGCAGGAAGTGCTTTGAGTAGTGATGATTTGATTTTGCATATATTATCTAGCCTAAGACCAAATTATAATTCAGTGGCTACTTATATTACTGGTCAAGTAGGAGTTGGAAAAGTGAATGTCAATGAAGCATATGCTATGCTCTTAACTCAAGAAGCTAGGATTGAACAACAGTCGTATATGCTTGCTGGTATGGATGTGAAACACAATTTTGAGGCTAACTTTCCTCAAAACAAAGGAGTTAAGAAAAGAAATATGTTAGGTGGAAAAGGTTTTGGTGGTTATGGCTACAATTTTGGTTCTGGAAATGGCTATAATTCTAGTTTTGGAAATGGTAGTTATTACCAAGGAAGTTCTGGTAATGATTCTGCTGGTGCTGGTACTGGTTTTAATACTCACTTCAAGGGTTATCAATCAGGCAATCAAATAGGAAGGGGAGGAAATTGGAATAATAACACCGGAATGAACAACTTTAATAATGGAAAATCACCTATAAATCCTAAGCCACAGTGGATTACTTCAAAGACTACTTGTCAAATTTATCTCAAGCCTGTACACACTACAACCATTTGCTAAAAGCTTGAAGAATTCATTAATTCAGGTGCTTATAGACCACCTTCGAATAGAGGACCAAAGGCTGCTTATCCGGCTAACATGGATGCCCAAGCTGACACCAATTGGTATCTTGATAGTGGTGCCACATAGAGATGTGGGCTTGGGCTTGGCTTTTCGAAGCCCAGGCCCAAGCACACATCATTTAAACAAAGTCCAGGCCCTTTAAAAGCCTGTCCAAATTCAGATGGGTCGGGCTCGGGCCGGGGCTTTTTAATTGATTATAAAATATTTTTTAATTAAGAAAAAATATTTAAATTAAAGATAACCATATAATATATAATAGAATAATAGTCAAATACATAAAATATTAGTAACATAACCTAATAAAATAACAAATACTAATATAAAAAAATTAAACTAATTTAATATTTTGAGTTTATTCTTTTTTTATTTAAATTAAATTTATTTTTATTCATAAATAAAAAAATCTCGGGCCAAGTCCGGGCTTTTTTGCTAAGCCCTTGTCCAGGCCCAACATATGTGGGCTATGCAATTTTTGGGCTCATATCCAGGCCTACCCCTTGCGGGCCAGGTTTGGCCCGGCCCGGGTTGGCCCGAGCTTTTTTGTCACTCCTAGTGCCACACATCACCTTACCAATGGTATGAATAATATGCATGTTACTGAGCCTTTTTTAGGTACTTCTAAACTTGTTATTGGAAATGGTGTCGGTTAATGCATAACACATACAAGTTCTACTGTTTTAAGAATGTAAAATTCTCACAATCATTTTGAACTTAAGCTAAGCAACATTCTCCTTGTACCTAAAATAACCAAAAACTTGATAAGCATATCCAAATTAACCAGAGATAATAATGTTGTGGTGGAATTACTAATGACTTTTGTTTTGTGAAGGACAAGGTGAATAATTTGATCATGCTGCAGGGCAAAATTAAAAAAGGTTTATATAAATTGCTATCAGTTTCCTCAAATAAGTCCTCTCATTTTCAATCAAACCAAGGTCTTCTTGCTCATGTTCAGTCAGTTGTCTCAGCTCAACCTATTTTAATGTTTTTTGCTGTTGATTCTAAATGTCTGAATAAAACTGCTTTTTCTTTACATACTGAAGCACAATGTTGTCAAAACTCAGATTATATATTGAGTACTATGGTTTTACATTAAAGATTAGGTCATCCTAATGCTAAGGTGTTGAGTCATGTAATCAACTCTTGTCCATCTTTTAAAACTATTAATGGTAATAAAGTTTTTGATTCTTGTAATGCTTGTAAGTTAGGAAAAATACACAAACTTTATTTTCCAGTGACTGACACCAAGACCAAAAATGCATTGGAACTCCTACATACTGATTTATGGAGACCTGCTCATACACTTTCTATACAAAGATATAGATATTATGTCAGTTTTGTTGATGATTTTACAAGGTTCACCTGGATTTTCTTGTTGAAAACTAAAGCTCAAACTTTTCAAGTGTTCAAAGTCTTTAAAGCACAAGTAGAGAAGTAATTAGACAAGTGTATAAAGTGTCTTCAGTCAAATTGAGGTGGTGAGTACAGATCATTTGTTCATTTTCTTCATGAAGAGGGAATTCAGTTTAGACATTCTTCTCCCTATACACACAATCAAGATGGTCTTGTAGAAAGAAAGCATAAACATCACTGAATTGAGTTTAACTTTGCTTGCATAAGCTAAATTACCTATCAAATTTTGGTGGGATTCATTTCATACATCCACTCATATTATAAATAAACTACCAACCCCTGTTCTTTCCATGAAAACCCCTTATGAATATCTCTTTCACTTAAAACCAGATTATCCTTTTTCTCAAAACATTTAGTTGTGTTTGTTTTCCTTTCTAAGAGATTACAATCATCACAAGTTTCATTTTCACACTTCCAAGAGTGTGTTCTTAGGATACAGTCTATTACATAAAAGGCTACAAATGTCTTCATTCATCAAGAAAAATATATATAGCAAGTTATGTCCTCTTTGATTAAACTTCTTTCCCTTATTCCACTGATCCAAATTTTTTAAAATCCATGCCTTCTAAGTCCTCTGAATTTCTTTATAATTCTTTCCAATTTTATAACATCTCAGTTCCAGATAGCAATTTAAATCCTTTTGAAGATGTTGCAGCATATACTGATTCTTACAGCTCAAGTTCTAGTTACAATATCACCTTCTTTCCTTCTAATATATCACTTGTACATTCTACCTCTCTTATCTCACTTATTAATACTATATCTTCACCCATTATCCACACAACATCTCCAACTGCATTCTTAAACACTATACCTTCACCTATAATACATCAAAACCCTCCAGGTATATCATTATCATTTTTCGGATCACATACTCTATCCATCCATCCTATGATTACAAGAGCTGAAACTGGTATATTCAAACCTAAAGCATTCTTGACAGCATATAACAGCTTAGAACCTTCTAATATTGATGAAGCTCTGTCTGATCTTAAATGGAAGGCTGCAATGCTAGAGGATTATGATTCACTCATTAGAAACAACACCTGGTGTCTAGTACCAATGAATCCAGCATACAAGTTAGTAGGCTGTAAATGGGTGCTTAGAACAAAATATAACACATATGCTTCTGTCTCTAAATATAAAGCTCGTTTAGTAGCTCAAGGGTTCCACCAGACAGCTGGAGTTGATTACTCATTGATTACTCAGAAACCTTTAGTCCTGTAGTGAAGTCTTCTATTGTATGAGTTATCTTTAGCCTGGAAGTTATACAAGGGTGGAATGTAAGACAAATTGATGTCAATAATGCATTTTTTAATGGGGATCTCACTAAGGATATGTATATGCAACAGCCATAAGACTTTGTTTCAGAGGGAGGCTACATCTGTAAACTAAACACAACCCTTTATGGCTTAAAATAAGCTCCAAGAGCCTGGTATGATAAACTCAAGGGCTGTCTTACATATTGGAATTTCACTAATTCTAAGGCTGATACTTTATTGTTTATCAAGTATGATGTTAAAGGCATAATCCTTGTCTTAAAATGACGGGAATAAATTGAAGAGAAAACTGTTAAAATGACGTACTTAGGTATCTGGATCTGTATCAACATGCACAATGGGTTAAATATTCTTTATTAATGTCAATTAAATCATGAGGGGGATTTCCACACCTCATGAACCACACTCTAATTAATATGATGCTAAGGACTTATCATGCCAAATAGTAATAACCTTGCACTAGGGAGCCGTTTTAATCAGTGCGGTATTTAGTCAAGATTATTACTATTTGTCAACGAAAAGTCAAAACATCAACAAAAATAAGAGGGGAAGAGAAAGTAAGTTTACCAAATAAAGCCCATGGAACAAGTTCAGACTTGACCTTCAACACAAGCTTGAAAGAAAATTAGCTACTGATAATTGAACTAGGGATAAAATAGAAATTTATTAAAAGACGTAGAAAATACAAGATGGAGAAGGATTACAGAAAATGGAACTCAAAAAATGAATTCAGGGGTGTCAAATTAGGGGGAAAGCCCCTTTTTTTATAAATACACTAAGTAAATTATGACCATCGGATTAAAAAAAATTTAGATGCTCAAGATTACTCCACGTCATCGGTCAACAGTAAGCGGTTTGACCACGCGGTTTGAATAGTGAGGAGGCTTGAATAGTGACGCGGTTTGGTTAAAAATAATTTCGTGTATATACAAGTACCGTATGCACGATTTTTGATCCACTAACATGTTGCCACATCACCGATCAACAGTGTATAAAAGCTTTAGTCCAATAGGATCGTGACACATCATCGGTCAATACCAACTCATCAGTCAATGCTATGTCATCGGATCGTATATGTGAACAGTGTCGTGAACAGTACCATGAACAATAACAATACCGTTTTCTCTTTTATGCTTCTCCTAAGGTTTTTAACCGTCCTAAGTTCAAAAGTGATGTCTGCTTTGCTGTCTGATCTCTCGTTCATTGTGAAATGAAGTTGGAAAATTTTAAACTCAATTGCTAGTGATGCCAATGTGCAAGTGTACACAACTAGTAATAAAGTGATGAGTATTTAAGACTGTCTCCACAAGGATTGATATTAATAGAAATGCTACAGCAATTGCAATAGCGCCTTCTATCTTGATTTCAAGATGAATAAATTTAAAGTTGTTTACTATTAAAACGAACAATTGTAAAGAAATAAAACAAATAACTGCAATAGTAAAATAAGTAAAATAAACTAAGTGAATCACGTAAAAGAATCAATTGAGAATGAGGTAGTTGAATAATCAAACTTTCTTCATAGGTTAACTGCTTTTCATCAGATTAACACCAATTGCTACAGCAATTCCTACAGCACTAGGCATAATTATTTTACATCCTCAGCTATCGCATATTAGACTACCCATACCTTTAAGTATCCTAACAATGACCAGTTGCTAATCTACATGAGGCATATCATTCTGAACATCTATTCTATTAACCTTACAACGTGAATAATTATGTCTGGTTCTTCACAAATCTTAATTTTAAGTATGACCCTTATGGGATTTAAGCTAAACTTAATCCAGGAAACTCAAATTAAGATCAAGTATTACTCTAATAATATCTACTAAGACAGGCCCTTTTGCGGCTCTATCTTAACTTGAACCATTAATTGGGTGGTCAGTCGAAATAACAGTTATAATAATAGCTACTGGAGTAAAATGCTATAGCAACCATACAGCAACTCATAAGAACAATCAAAAGCCCATTTCGAGTGTTTGTCACTCAACTACAAGCAAGTTTAGTTCAAACTTTGAAAAAGAAAAACAAACAGCAAACTAATGGTCACGAAATACATTGGTCCAATCAAAGAGTAGAGAAAAGAACAAGGATGATAAAGACTGAATCCAAATAACTCTGCTGGATTCTTCACTGATGCAGACACGGTTCCCTTGAATTCTAATTGTTTTCTTCTTTTTCTCTTGATTTCCCAATGTTAATTCCTTTTTCCGCCGTTTCATGTGGTGTGCTCCTCCTTTTATAACTGAAAATTAGGTTAAGCAAAAACCTAGGGCGCGCGAGAGTTAAATTAGGAAACTGCAAATCGCAATCTTGCAGATTTCCTGTGCTAAGTTTTTTCTATCGTTGTTTCAGCATTGCTGCAGCAATGGCTGCTCCAGTAACGACTCTAGCACTTTACTGCTTCAGATTCAGTTTCACTTCTTTTGTGACCATATTCTCCATCTTTTGTGCTAGCCTATTGCTTCCGCATTTTTTCCCTGAATTATAAGCTTTTGGAAACCTACGATTTTGCACACAATTTGATCACAAATTAATCTAAATCAAGCAAAACTTATTAAGACTAAACTAAAATGAATGTTTATGTAAAAATGTAACAAAAATGCAATGAAAACATATTAGTCAACCTCAAAGTAATCACAATTTAAGTCTAAAAGTGTCATGATAACTCTCATTTAATAGAGTTATCAAATGACCACGATGCCCCTAAAATACATAAAATATTTAATTAAAACAAAACACACATAATTAAATTATAAGAGACTTAAATACATAAAAGTAGGGATGTTAGTGAGACTTGAAGTATAAAATGACGATTTTCTCCTTTATAAATATACACTTTCTAAAACCCAACACTCTCCAACACTGGTTAGCTTCTAAAAAGGTGCTTAGATACCTTCAAACAACTGTCACATATGGTCTCTACATTCAGCAGGAGGGAACTTTGGAAACTATAGGGATAACAAGATACTTAGATGCTAATTGGGCTTGTGATATTAATGACAGAAAATCCATTAGAACCTATTGCATTTTTCTTGGTAATAATTTGGTTTCTTGGTCTTTGAAAAAGCAAGTCATTGCAGTAAAGTCTAGTACTGAGAGTGAATACAAAGCTTTGTCTATAGCTAGTTCAAGACTCTCTTCGCTGCAATCTTTATTTTCTGAACTTAACATCAAAAAATTGCCAACTCATATTCTCTGGTGTGATGACCAGAGTGCTGGGGATCTAGCTAGAAATCTAGTTTTTCATTCTAAATCTAAACATATAAAGCTAGATGTTCATTACATTGGAGACAAGGTTCTTAATAAAGAGTTGGAAGTGAGATATATTCCCACTAAGGAGCAAATGACAGATGTTCTCACCAAGCCCTTGTCATTTCCAAAATTTTGTTATCTTCATTCCAAGCTCAATGTAATTAGCAGACCCTTGAGCTTGAATGGGGATGTTAAGGAAGCTCATGTGTACATAATGGTTAGTAAAGCAGAGGATTATAGCAACTGCAGCTCACTGTTACAAGTTGATGACATGGCTTGTCAGCTGGCACCTGGTGGTTATATAGCTTCTTGTACACGTGATGATTAGTTCAGGTTGTTATAATATTTCTTATGCATGTGAAAAACTAACTTTAGACTGTTATAATTAGCTAATAAGTAATTGTAGTTAGTTAGACAAATTAGTTAATTAGCTACTCGTGTATATAAAGAGAACCATGTATAGATTCATTTTGATGTTCTTTGAGTAATAAGAAAAACTAAGTTTCCCGAATTCTCTTATTTTATCTCAAAACTTTCTCATCTTCCAAAAATTTTTTGATCTTTAACTCTTTTCAATTTTAGAACACATTTTACTCTGTATACAAATAGATCAGCAATGCTTGAGTGTGGTTTTAGTAGCTAGTTGATATAACTTATTACAAATGTTTCTGAATTAATTTATAGTAATTGATTAAGTGTGCTTGCTCAAGCAATCAACAAGCTTGATTCAGATTTCTCCTAATAAAACGTTTGATTCTTTTTACTATATATGGGATTTTGAGCAGTAAGACAAATAAAGAATACAATTATGTTGCGTTTACTTCTTGGATTAGGGAATCAGAATAATTGACAGCATTTATTTCGTACACTGGAGTCGGGAATCGGAATTGGAATTCGAATCGTGAGGCCCACCACAATTTGGGAATGAGGAATGGGAGGCTCATTTCCAAGGGGGAGGTGGGAATGAGTCTCCCATTCCCAAGATTGACTATTTTTGCCTTCCAAATTTAAAATGACCATATTGTCCTCATTTATAATTAATTAATATATTATAACTAATTAATAAATTAATATATTATTAATAATAATTATAGTTTTTAAATAAATAATCACAAGAATTAATGTATTATGATTATAATTAATTCATATACAATTTTAATAATTATTAATATAATTATTACTATTAATTAATATAATAATTATTATTAGCAATAATATATTAATAATTATAGTTTTTGAATAAATACTCACAATAATTAATATATTTTTATAATAATAATTAATATAATTATTATAATTATATTATTTATTATTATTTATTATTATTATTATTGACAATTACTTAGTATATTATTATAATTATAATTAATTAATGAAAAATTAATTATAACCATTAATTAATTAATTTAAAAAATTTACAATTAATTAATATATTATTGATAATAATTAATAATGATAATAATAATTTTTGAATAAATAATCACTATAATTAAAATATAAAATAATAATTATGACAATAATTTATTAAATACTTTTTAGTAATTTGTTACAATCTAACTTATTACGATTCCGATTCAAAAGTAAAATAAACACATCAATAGGATTCTATCCCATTCCGATTCTAATAGGTCAAGTAAACAACTTATTCTGATTCTCATTTCCTATTTTTATTCCAACTCATTCTAATTCCATTGCATTTCGATTTCAACCCATTTTTATTATTGATTAGTAAAGACAGTATTAATCCGAATTCATTCAAAGGATCCTGTGAATAAAGAAAGTCATAAATTAGCAGCAAGTGCTCAATCATACCAGAATCAAGTGGCATAGTCTCAAGTCTCTCAGTCAAGTGCTGAATCAAAAGCTCAAACTGTCTTGGGGATCCAAACCAACGAGACTCTTGGATTGTCATTCATCAAGACGTAAATTGTTGGAAATCAATCTTGCTTAATACTTAATATTGACTAGCCGTCAGATCTTGTTCACTTTATTAAATTTTTAATACGTCAAAATATTTATTTAAATAAAATAAGTAACGAATTGAAAATAAATTAATTTAATAATATTAGTCGAATTATCATTTGAATCATGCAACATATTATCTTAAATATTTCAATTATTAAAAATATTAGGTGTGTCCGGGGATAAAATGGTTAGATCTGAGGGTTTGCTTGTCTGTTCAAATACTAAGGTAGGGATTATTTTTGTGATTTTAATATTTTTTTTTCAAAGTTTCAAAGACTAAAATCGCCTTTTAATGCATTGCAGCATAACTAAGGATGGCAATGGGGAGGGGAGGGGAGAGGACCAATTTTCCCGTATCCATCCCCAATATTTTGCATATGTCCCCGTCTTCTCCCCGTCTCCGTCAGAATTATTTGAGAGAATCTCCATCTCTTCCTCGAATAATAACAGGGATCCCCGAGGGTCCCCGATCCCCAAATAACTAATATTTTTTTTCAATTTTGAGTTAATCATATTAAAATAAAAAAATTAGTAAGTAATACAGCATGTAAGGGATACAAACTTCTTTTACAAGCTATCGTGAACAAATTAATAATCTAATACAAAATTATTGCAAATAAAATCGAATTTAAATTCAAAATTAACTTTTTCAATGGTAGCGTGGGCACTTTATAAATGTGGACTTTCCCTTTATACCACAATAGTTAAGTCGGAGCAAATCAAGAATAAATATTAGATTAGATTAGATATTAAAATTGTGATTTGCTGTGGGCAATTATAACATCTAAAAACAAATAAAAATAAATTTAAGTTTAAAATATTTAATGAATATTAAAATTAAAACAAAATTTTTGGGCTAATAGAATTTACCCGGTTTTTTTAATGTCCTAAATAAAAATTTAGAACTATAATCAGTTAATTAGGCCTAAAAGTTTAATAATATAAATATTTTGTTATTTGTTATTTTAACCAATATTTATAATTTTATAATTCAAATTTTATTATTTATTTACTAGTAATTTTAAAAAATAAAAATAAAATTAAAATGGGGAAATGGGTAGGGGATGAGGATTCCACCTCATCCCCGTCCCCTCCCCGAATAAGAAATTTGGTAAAAAATTTTCCCCATCCCTTTCCCGAATAAGAAATTGAGTATGAAATTATCCTCATACCCTCCCCGAATGGGGAAAATCCCCGAGGGTACCCGTCCCCGTGGGGATTTTTGCCATCCCTAAGCATAATAGGTGTAAAATAAACATTTTGCATAAATTCTTTAACATATTATTATTTGAAGAGACACATCAGTATTTAAAATTCTAAAAATACTCTAATTAAGATTTTTCAAATAAGAAATAATTCTATCTCTTCAATTTTGTAGAATCGCTTTTTCCCTCTTCAATTTTTATTTTATTACCTTTTGTTGGAGAGAGAAAGAGAAAAGTGTTTTAATTACTATTTATTTTTTCTTTAAAAAATATTTATTTAATTAAAATAATATTAACTTATTTCTTTTTGAAGAACTTTTTGGAGAATAATATATTTTTTTACTCTCCTTTTTATCATATAGATAAACAAATAGATATTTGAAGAGTAGAATTAATAAAGGCTTTTGAATATGCTCTTAATGTAGAGTATTAATTGCAAAGCGACTGATTGATGCAAATTTAAAAACATACATGATGCACGCCAATCATTAGAATTCTTCATGTATATTTGACAAAACAAAGGTGGTGCATAAATACTTTCATATTTTGAATTAGAGTGACATTTTCATTTCACCCCACTTCCAAGAAATAATCATTTTCATTTCACCCTAGTTCTAAGAAATAATTAACAATAAGTTGATATTATTTTTAAAAAATTCAAATAAAGAAGAAATTTAGATATTTAATTAAAGAAAATTAAATACCTAAATTATTAGATACAAGAGCTCATGTTTCTTAGGGTAATTTGGTCATTTAATACTATAAGGGTAAAATAGTCAAATAAAATTTATCTTAAAGATACCTAAGTAAAAAAAAAAGATTTAATTAAATACTTGTCAATATTTTTTGTTGATTTATATATTTTAAAAATAAAGTGAACTTCTCATACTTATTTTCTAAAGGTGTGGTGGGTTTATAAATATAATGGGTGGAAATACTCTCACCCATTGATTAGATCTATCAATGCATAATGTTGTACCTTATAAGCTTCATATTTGTCTTCTAAAAAATTGTTAACAAAAGATAGAAATTATTAATATATACAAATCGAGACCCTTATTTTATTATTCATACCTATAAAGAGTACTCTGTAAGTTGTAAGACCAATAAAAGGGTTCAGCTATGTTGGAACCGGTCTAATTAGGTAGAGCACGTATTTATAACCACACGATTAAAATTACAATATATTTTTTACTATTTGTCACTTTGCGCGTGTGGATCTTCAAGGTAGCCATTGCCCTAATAAAAACAAAGAAAAGAAGAACAACTTTACACACCAATACAAAAACAAAACAAGCACACAAAGTGAGGCACAAAGACAGAATTTATGCTGCTGCATTTAGGCAGAGGCCAACAACTGCTCACGGCGACCTTTGATATAAGCCAAATGTTCATCTCGATTAGGAAAGTTTTCCTCAATTACAGGGACTTCTTGAAATTTTCGAACCACGCACGCAAGCTAGGGAATTTGTGTGATTCAAGTAGTTTAACTCCCACTACATCTCCGATGACTTGCATCCAGAAAAGCATTGAACCAAGTGCTATGTCAACTAAGCCAACATGGTCTCCAGTGAAAAATTTCTTCTCTCCCATGCCATGTTCTTCAAGGGCTTCTAGGATTTCCAAGATTTCCTTCGTTGCATTCTGCAGTTCTTGTCCAGTAATGCTACGAAACAATTTAATAAGACGAACGACCTGCCAAAATATTTTTTTGTCTAATTATTATCACCACGTGATTAATAATATATATAAGCTAAAAAACTTAAGACAACGTGTACACACGTCCCAATATCCAATTTCTAAGGATAAAATAGTAAAGACACATAATGTTGAAAATTTTAAAAAAATTTTACAAACAAAAATATGAAAAATGCCACTAAACAGCATAGGCTCGACTGACTGCGCTTTACGTGCTATCACCCGATTTGACTAGTATCGAGTTTAGAGTCAGTGGTTTAGCGGAGTTTCTTATCCTCGCGACCTCACCTAAACCTTAAAATAAATAAATAAATTTGAAAAGAATGAACTTAATTATAAAATTTTTTGCCAGAGTTGTGATACGAACCATGTCTTCGGCAAATTTAATCCAAAAACGAGCTTGAGCTCTATCATAAGAATCACTTGGCATCAAGGAGGGATTCTGTGGCCACATCTCTTCGATGTATTCGAGAATAACCATGGACTCACAAACTGGTTTTCCGCCATGGACGAGCACTGGGATCTTCTTGTGAACTGGATTATTTTTCAAAAGCAAAGCACTTTTGCTTGAGAGATCTTCTGCAACAAATTCATATGGCACGCCTTTCAATTTCAGAGCCCAAATCACCCTGTAAACAAATGGACTCAAAAATGCCCCATCCCCATGAAGCTTCACTTCAGCCATGATAATACTAAGATTGAACTTGATGTTGAGTATAGCTGATAACTCATTACATATGTTTCTGAGTTAATAGTGATTTATGGAATGTGCTTTGTTTAGCACTTAGCAGAAAGCTTCAAATTTCCATTAATAAAACGGTTAATGATGAATTCAAAGAACCAATACGATTTCAACAAAATACTTTTTCTTCCAACATTGCGTGCAAATTAATTACATCTGTATTTCGATGGTTAATATAAACTAGTCAGATAATTAACCACGCATCCATTAATCAAATTTTTGGCATTTAATATCTTTGCGTCATGGATGATGATCATTGATCAATTAGTCAACAAGATATTTTCTTTTTGTGCGTGTATCCATAATGGACGTAAATATAGTAATTTGTTATCACTTATAAAAAGAAATTCAATTATTGTTTTTAATTTTCTATCTAACTTAGTGCATGTTTGGTATAAAATATCTAACGGCTAAAAGTGGGATATCTCCAACAAGTCCTCTCACACATTGGGCCTTGGGTCAGAAGCACAGACACTCGTTTTCATAATAAACTATTGGTCTGGGACTCTCGTTCTCCTTATTAGGTTGTTGGGCTGAGACTGTCAGTAAATTTAAGTTCTAATACCAGTATTTAGTGATCTTAGATTAGGGGTGAGCAAAATAGCCGATCCGACCAGAAAAAAATCGGATTCAGATCGGATTGAGTTGTGAATGAAACCCAATCGGATGAAATATGATAAACCTGATTGGGTTGTGATTAGGTCGGATTTACCTGACTCGATCCGAAAACCTAATCGGGTTGCCAAAAAAAAAAAAACTAAACCTAACCTAAACACACACACCACATGGCCACACACACAAAGTCACAAACACATAACAGATTAACAAAATACAAATCACAACACAAACAAGTCACAACTCACAAGACTCACACACAAAACCCTCTGTAATCCTCGTGACATTGACCCCCAACAGCCACCGCCGCGTCAACGGACGTCTCACACTCTCCGGTCTCGCGATCTGCTGCTGCCTTTCCGGCCAGTCGCCGCGATCTGTTGTTGCGAGTCCAGCCGTCCGCGATCTGCGGTTGCACGTCCGTACATTTGCTGCCGCCAAGTGAAACCAATCTGCTGCCGAAAACCCGTCTGTGATCTATTGTCATGGTCACTGATCTACTGCTTCAAGGCCCAAGCTCCAACGCAACTCGAGTTTCTGGTTTTCTGCCCTTTGTGACTTTGTGACCCGAACCCGATTTTGATGCTTTCGAGTTTCATGGTATATAATTATATATGCTTAATTGGTTATTATGTAGAAAATTAACATTTGGATCCAATCTGAACCGATCTGAATACCTATCGGATCGGATGGGGTCTGGTTGTAAGTTAGGGTTACATTTGGATCAATGTTTGCCCAACCCAAACAATCCAAAACCCGATCGAGTTAACCCGATCTTAGACCTTTCTGAACGCCAAAAACTAGCTCACGGGTGAGATTTCTCCTCACACTTTTAAAGTCAATACTAACCCCTTTCACAAACAATGTTTAAAAGAGATCCTCCATCTCACCCTAATTTGGAAGATAATCTTCAATTATAGAGACTTGCTTGAACTTTTCAAAACACTTGTGCAAGGTAGGGAATTTATGAGATTCAAATAATTTCACTCCCACTATGGTTTCTTTAGATATAACGTTTTAAATAGAGTTTATTTAGTAGATCTCAAATTTTGCCCACCCCTATCTTAAACCTTTCTGAACCCCAAAAACTAGCTAATAGGTGGGATTTCTCATCACACTTATAAAATCAATACTAACCCCTTCCACAAACAATGTTTAAAAGAGATCCTCCATCTCACCCTAATTTGGAAGATATTCTTCAATTATAGAGACTTGCTTGAACTTTTCAAACCACTTGTGCAAGGTAGGGAATTTATGAGATTCAAATAATTTCACTCCTACTATGGTGTCTTTTGATATAACTTTTTAAACAGAGTTTATTGAGTAGATCTCAAATTTTACCCACCCCTATCTTAAACCTTTCTGAACCCCAAAAACTAGCTCATGGGTGAGATTTCTCCTCACACTTATAAAGTCAATACTAACCCCTTCCACAAACAATGTTTAAAAGAGATCCTCCATCTCACTCTAATTTGGAAGATATTCTTTAATGATAGAGACTTGCTTGAACTTTTCAAACTACTTGTGCTAGGTAGGGAATTTATGAGATTCAAATAATTTCACTTTCACTATGGTTTCTTTTAATATAACTTTTTAAATAGAGTTTATTTAGTAGATCTTAAATTAGTAGAGTTTTTATAAATAGGGTTTTTATCCCTTCAAATAAA
This sequence comes from Atalantia buxifolia, assembly GCA_030444775.1. Classification (NCBI taxonomy): domain Eukaryota; kingdom Viridiplantae; phylum Streptophyta; class Magnoliopsida; order Sapindales; family Rutaceae; genus Atalantia; species Atalantia buxifolia. Next base: position 9,205,780 of record CM059839.1, read on the forward strand.
AAATTATTTAGTTCATTGGTTGTCAAAAGAGATTTTATTAAAAATTATAATATTATTTTAATATATAAGTTCTTAAAGTTATGTTGTGAAATGCATATAAATGAAATAAGAATATATAAAAAAAAAAAACCTTTCATATTCTTCAACAATGCTGAATTGACAAGTGGTCCGATTTTCAATTTAAAAAGGGGTCATGTTTTTATTAATTTTCAAATTACATCTATGTTTTAATTAATTGGAAGAGGCTACTTATCGAGATCATTAATTTGGTCAACTTCTCAGATAACCGTGCATCAATTAATTGGACAAGGCTACGTTACAGACTCTGTATGTAACAGCTCAGTGCAAACTGGCCTTGCATCAGCTATATTCCAAGAACTTTTCTTCTCTCCTGCAACGCGTGGATGCTCCCCATTTGCTACGTTAGAGACTCAAGGTCCCAATTATACAATTGGCATTTCTTTCCTAAAATAATATATTTGCGTCATGCGTGATCGATGCGTATCCAATTTATTGCGTCACGCATGAGGATCAATTGTATTAGAGTGCCTGGGTGCCCAGCAAGTCAAGCTGCCCAGCCGGTGTTTTTGACCATACCTTTGAATCACAGATACTCTTTTCAATTTTGTTTGATAGCATGGGTAAATTCAAGACATCAATGTGCCCAGCAAGTTAAGTTACCCAGCTGCTGTCTTTGACTACATTTTTCAAACACAAATATTTTTTTTTCATTTTTGTTTGATAGCATGGTTTAAATTAAGGCATCAATCATGTACCTATTGTGAATCGTTAGAATAAATCTATAATTAGGAATGTCAAAAAATTTCAAATAGAATTTGGGATCTTGAAATATTTGAGAAGGTATTAATCTGTATTTTAGGATCGAATTTTAAAAGTGAGTTGGATTTAGGATTTTAAAAAATTTTAATTTATTGTATGAGACGAAATTAGGAGCTAAATCGGGATCTTACCGAATCCCATTTGTCCCGTTTATTCTATTTAATTTTTGAGAGAAATGCTATATTAATAAAATTAAAAGTAAGTACAATTAAACTAATGGTTAACAAATAGTGAGTCAAATAAAATTATAACAAATACAATCTCATTTGTTGTATTATTTTTAGTTTCATTAAATAAATCTAAAATAAAAATATTAAACTAGAAACCTAAAATTATTTTAACCTAAAGGCAAAACATAACCGCTTGTTGCTCATCCCCAATTTTTGCTCGCCTTCGACCACCTCATCTAACATTTGGGTAAGTTTGCATACTTCTCTTTCTTTATGTTTGAATATAATTATATTGATTTTTTTATTATTTTCTTAAATAAATTGTATTTGATTCATAAATTAAATTGATTGTTTATTGCTTGTTTTACAGAAAGATGATTGTTTATTGCTTGCTTTATGGAAAGAGGATTATCTATTGTTTAGTTTATGGACAAGGCTACGTTACAGACTCTGTATGTAACAGCTCGGTGCAAATTAGCCTTGAACCAGCTAAATTCCAATAACTTTTTCTCTCTCCTGCGACGCGTGGATGCTCCCCATTTGCTGCTACGTTTATCGAAAGATGAATTCTTTTATACTTATAATTTGTTTTGTTCATAAAAGTTATTATTTCATTATTTGTCTCATTTGATTGTTAACATATTTATTATATGTGTCAGGTTTGAACATGTGAAATGATTATATAAAATTTGGATAGACGGGTCAATGGTGTGACGATATGGGACATTCGGGCCATTTGGTCCTGTATGGGATTTTGAGCGATTCGAGATTGGTCCAAATTTTTTCTTTTATTTAATTATTCGGGACGGAATTCGATCTGTATTAAAATCATGTTTTACTATTTAAGACGGGACTAAAATTATCAAATCTCGAATCATCTCTTATTATTGTCATCTCTATTTACAATACATAACAAGTAATATTACTTAAAAATTGAAGCTTCTAGATAATTAAGATACAAATTAGGTTCAATCTTTATTTCTAGGTGAAATATCATAAAGCTTGTAAATTTGAAGTTGCTTGACAGCATAGAAATACAAGCAAAAGTAGATGCTAAAGAACACAACCCAAAATTTTCATTGGGTGTGATTATTGCTCATGCTAGTATAATGATGAGGGGTCCGAGAATTCCCAAGACTTTCTCCATAAATACCATAATGTAAAAGGTCAAGAAACATACATGATTATCTACATATAAACTGTTAGAATAAGAAATTCTTTTGGTAAAAACCATCACCTATAATATAGGAACATTTATTTTATATCACAAAAAATTAATAACGAAATATATGGAAGCGTACCTGAATCCATAACGTTGAATTATTTTCGAGGTTGTGTGGTTGCCCTTCCAAATCAACATGTTTTCCTAGAGAATTCTTTAATTTTCTCTGTGCTCCCTCTCTGATGATGGAATATAAAAAAAAAAAATAGAAAGATACGTGTGACTTGAAGACCATAAACACTTTATATAGATAACTTTTTCATGTTGTTATTAGGTATTCCTAATTCTCCTCATCATAAAATTAGAATTTCATTATGTTTTTACAAATTAAAGGTCCATACCCTATTAGATACATTAAAGCCCATGGTACCAAAAACCTTAATAAATCACTTTTAATTAAGTTTAAACTTATATGACAGTCTGCAACACATAATTATTCACATATAAGCCCAGTATTAAATTAAGTATCTAACAATGCTATATTAAAAAATACAAAATAAACACCCCTAGCTCAAAATGTGAAATGTATTAAAACAGATGCGATAAGATTTTCAAACATTTAAATTAATAGTTAATAACTTACACCCTAATGTCCATTGATCCTATGTTATGGCTCATTTTCTCTCTCAAGAATTTAATTTCTAGATCATATGGCTCCTATACATCAACGACACCGTTAATAAAATTATAAATTATAATAGTTAAACCTAAACCCAAGTCGTTTAGCAATTTACTATATATATATATATAAAACGAACGCCAAGTGTCGGCGGGGCAACGAGCCAACGGGACTCAAGCCATATAATATCTCTCACAAGTTGTTCAAAAATATATTGACGCAACACTCCAGGCCATTGCTAACTAACGCACGGGGCGATTTGAATCGTTAGAAGTTGTAACATTAATTAGGGATTGAGGGTAAAATTCTGGACTTTGATTTAATAAAATTGATTCAAATGAGTCCCAATACAAATCTGATTATAAAGATATCAATACAATTACAATATGTTTAAAAAAAAACTTATATTTATATAAAACAAAAGACACAACCCTTCGATGTGCATTTGAAAAAAAAAATAAGTGAGCTGGAAATATTATCATGTACCCCCAAATTAGATATATAAATGTGTAATGTTTCACCTTACAAATTTTGTATTTATTACTTTTAAATATTGTTAAGAGAAAGATAGAGATTAATATATACAAATGGAGTCCATTATTTTATTATTCAAATCCATTAAAAGTAACAGAAAGCTAGTCTCCCAAGCTTAGCATAAGACAATATTAAAAACAAAGAAAAAAGAACGTCCTCAAACAGCAATACAAATACAAAACAAACACAAAGCGAGACATACAAACTAATTTTATGCTACTCCATTCAAGCAGAAGCCACCAACTGTTCACGACGACGTTTGAAACCAACCAACATTTCATCCTGATTGGGAAGATTTTCTTCGATTATAGGGACTTGCTTGAAAGTTTCAAGCCAGGCATGCAAGCGAGGGAATTTGTGTGATTCAAATATTTTAACTCCCACTACATCTTCAATGACTTGCAACCAATAAACAATTGAACCAAATGCTAGGTCCACTAAGCCAATGTTCTCTCCATTGAAAAATTTCTTCTCTCCCAAGCCATGCTCTTCAACGGCTTGTAGCATTTCCAAGGCTTCCTTCATTGTGTTTTGTAGTTCTTGTCCAGTGCTACGAAACATTTTCCAAACAGCAACACCCTGCCACAAATATTTTACATCAGATTTTATCACCGACATGGTTAACTAATACTATGTATATAAAAGCGAAAAAATCATTAGACGATATGTACACGTGTCACAATATCCTTTAATTAGAGGTTTAATAAGTTAGTTAAGAGAGTTCAATCACTGAATTGTAAAATCTGTTATTTTAGTAAATTCACTTTTTCCCAATGTTTCAAAAGTCATCAACATTCGCCGTGAAGTTAAAAATAGTTACGTTAACTTTAACTTTAACTTATTACATCTTTTCATATTTAAGGATAAAACAGCGAAGACACCAAATTGAAAGTTCGGAGAACTTTTTAGAAATAAATATGAAAAAGACCGATGGGTGACTGGGCTCGACTGACTGTATTTACTCTGCCCCATCACCGGAGTTCGAGTACAAATAGAGAGTAAGAGTTAGTGTTTGGCGGGTGGATTTTCTTATCCTCATCACCTCATCTAAATCTTAAAATAAATAAATAAATAAGGATAAAAATGTAGTGTAATTATGGTCGGTTAGATTTTTATCTATTTAAGTAGATTCAATAACTGGTATAAGTGTAATACGGTACCATAATTTTACTGTAGCGGCTCCAATAAATAAATAAACAAATCTGAAAAGAATGAACTTAATCATAAACGTGTTTGCCAGAGTTGTGAGCGAACCTTGTCTTCAGCGAATTTGATCCAGAATCGAGCGAGAGCTCTATCATAAGGATTATTTGGCATCAAGGGATTCTGTGGCCACGTCTCTTCGATGTATTCGAGAATAACCATGGACTCACAAACTGGTTTTCCGCCATGGACGAGCACTGGGATCTTCTTGTGAACCGGATTGTACTTCAAAAGCAAAGCACTTTTGTTTGAGAGATCTTCTGCAACAAATTCATATGGCACGCCTTTCAATTTCAGAGCCCAAATCACCCTGTAAACAAATGGACTCGGCAGTACTGCCCCATGAAGCTTCACTTCAGCCATGATAATTCTAAGATTGAATTTGAATTATCGGCTTTTCTGATCGATGTTGTGGATGGCTGTCAACTCATTACATATGTTTCTGAATTTATAGTGATTTATGGAATGCACTTTCTTGAGCAGAAAGCTTCAATTTTCCATTAATAAAACGATTAATGATGAATTCAAAAACTAGTACGGTGACTTTAATTAAATATTTTTTTACGTTGTGTTCAAGTTATGTCCGCATTTCGAGGTTAATTTAAAAGATATTATTTTGTCCTGATCTAAATTTTTATATAAAAAATATAATTATTAAATAGAAATAAAATAAAAAATAAATTTTAATTGTACATAAATAAAAATTCATATATATTAAAAAAATTTAAAAGTCAAATAAGTGGACCAAATCCTAATTTAAAAGGCTAGCCAACGCGATCATTAATTTGGTCAACCAGTCAGAGATAACCATTCAATAATTAATCAAAATTTTGCCATTTGTTTTACATTTAACACCTTTGCGTCATGCATGATGACCAATTGATCATGGGTCAATTAGTCAACGAGACATTTGCCTTTTGTGCATGTATCCACATTGGACGCAAATATAATTTGTTATAAAAAAATTAGACTAAATTACTTTTTAATAGTTTTTTAAAGTAATACACCTGAGCATAGAGGACCTGTTATTTAATTCGTGAATCTTATAACAGGACCCATGATTTTTTTTTATTTTAAATCTTATGGGTTCGCTATTATTTAATTTTTGGAATTGACGGAGGTAACTTACAGTTTCATTTTTGTAATTTACAGCTTTCAATAAATTCAGATAATATTAGGCGGTAAAAGTTGGCCAGGCTGGAGGAGTAGATCTATAAAATTTGCTAGCAATTAGCATTATCCGTTTGGTGCCCAGAAACACATATATATATCATCCACTTTTTATTTAACGCTGGGTTTTTTTCAACCCACAATAATTTCTCTTTGTACATCTACTTTTTAATAAAAAATTTTATTGTCAAGATAATTTGTTAGTAATTGCTTCACTAATCCTCCTCTTTTTTTTTTTTTTTTTGCCAATTTCTCTTTCGCATCTAACAAAATTTAATTCACATCATGTGATAGTATGATTATAAATAAATTTGAAGTTATCTCTCACAAGTTGTTCAAAAATACATTGACATGTCTTGTGTATAGAACTAAAGAACAATAGCAACCACTATCCTCTAGGCGATCGCTGCTATTAGGACGACAAAATTAGTCGTAAGTCTGTAAATTTGTCTAAATTAATCTATAAAAATTTGTCCACTGCGAATAATTTTGTAGGTTACGGATAAGTTTGGTATTTTAAATTTAAGTCCGTTGTAGGTTATGGATAGATTCATTATTGAAAAAAAAACCAACGGGTGTCTGCCGACTCACATTTTTTAATTATTATTTTTTTAATTTTAATCACAAAGATTGTCTTAAAAAAAATTTAATCATAAAAATATAGTAGTTAAAGTTATTACTCTAATCTTCCAAATTCCTAAAACTAACTTAACTCATTACAGTTGCACACCCTACACCTTCAAGTATATATATATGTAAAAGTATACACCCGCGCACACAAAAAAAGAAAAAAGCTTTTAATAAGTAGATTTAGTATTTTTCAAGTTTAGTATTAATGATATTTTAATTTAATTTAATTACTTTTGTTTGTTTCGCTTTAATGACCTGAAATTAGTGATTGGTGGCTAAGGTTGGATTTTTATTTGTCTAATTAATGGTCAATAGTTGTTCAAAATATATTTGTTTATATTGTTGACAACACTTTTATATTGACTAAAAGATAGAACAAGGCATTAATCTTAGTAATCATTATTTACCTACAACAAAAATATTTTGTTTTAAAATAATTTATTTTGCGTATATGTTTTAATATTGAAACTTTAATTTCTATTTTCATTAATAAAATTTAAAATTGAATAGTTTATGTAGATTTTTTAAGTTGTTACTATAAACTTATATTTTGAATTATATAATTCAAATTATTAGATATAATTTTTTTAATATTTATGATTTTAAATATAAAAATCTACAAAAAAAAAACCTATTGCATGTTGTGAGTGGATTTGCTAATTATTAAAAATTATAGCGAACGAACTTAAAAAAAAAAAAAAGAAAAGAAGAAGGCAACCGGTTATGGGCGAGTTTAATAATGACAAACTCATAATAAGCGATACCCATTACCATCAGCAGCTTCTATAACGGAGGGCCGGGGGCGGTCTTCAATTGGTAGAAGTTGCAACATTAAGTAGCAAAATTTTCAGCGGCATCCCTGAATTTTAGCATAGAATTAGATATATCCCCTTGTTTTCAAAATTAGTCTCTGATTCCCATGTTGTTTACTTAATTTTCTTTTTTTCATTTTAATTGGATATATAACTTCCTAACGTTGCGCCTTGTAGAATGTATGCTTAAAATGCGAGCTTCTTATTTTTTATATACTGCTAAGAGAAGTTTAGAATAAATGTATAAAATGGAGTCTCATTTATTAATTATTTACATCCACTAAATAGCACCTAACATGTAGCTCACATCAATACTAAAATTAATTAAACAAAATAGAAAGAATATTTTTAACTCCAGTACAAAAACATAACAAGTGTAAAAGAAGACTCACAAACTTATTTAATGATATTATATTCACGCAGATACCACCAATGTTTTCCGACCACATTTGAAAGAGACCACCAACTCACATTGATTTGGAAGATTTTCTTCAAGTATATAAGTTAAAGTTATTCCTCTAGTCTTCAAAATTCTTAAACCTTCTAACTCATTACAGCTGCATGCCTTGCTCCTTCTAGTATATGTATATATTTTAAGATGAATACAATAACTTTTTAATAAGTAGAATTCTGTAATTTTCAAACTTAATATTAATGATATTTTATTTTATTTTAATTACTTTGAATTGTTTTGTTTTAATGACTTGAACATATTGATTGTTTGCTAAAGTTGAATTTTTATTTGTCTAATTAATTGACGATAGCAATTGTATAAAATCTACTTAAAAAGACAAAATCTTAGTAGATTGCAAAAAGATTTAGTAATGATAAATCTATAGCACCCAACACCCATTACCTTCCTCAATTGCTATAATGCAGTAGGGGTGTTTAGAACCAATTCGATCTGCTCAAACCATTTGATCCGTAGAAATCCGATTCGTGGATTGGATTGGATTGAAAATTTGATAATCCGCAATCGGTGAATTGGATATGGATCTACTTCTGTAAATCCGCGAATCCGTAAAAAAATAAAAAGTATTTATTTAATTAAAAAATAAAACTTGTAAATATGGCATTAGTACTTACTAGTAAATAAATAAGTTAAAATATAGTTACATTAGCACTATATTATATCTTATCCAATAATAATATAAAATAAAAAATAATTAAATAAACAAATATAGCTTCTTAAATAATTAATTTCCATGTATGGATCTAAATGAATGATTTTTTTTTTGTTTTTGTGTGTTATATTTTAAAACTTTAAATGTATTTTCTACCTTTATTTAAACAATAAATTTATTTAAATCTAATTTAATTTTAAATTTGATCGGTAATAAAATTATTTTTATATTAAATTTTTTATTTAATTAGTTCGTGAATTGGATAAAATTAAAAATTTTTAGTCGGCAATCCAATCTGCAAAATGGTGGATTGGATATGGATTGGGTCAAATCTGCATCCGATCTGCAGATGTATGGATTGAATTTGGATTGAATTCACTAATCCATGGATTGAATTGGATTGAAAATTTATAATCCGTAAAATCGTGGATCGGATATGGATTGATGTCCAATCCATAAAATCCGATCCGTGAACACCTCTATAATGTAGGGCCACGGGTGGTCTTAATTGTTAGAAGGTGCAAAATTAATTAGCAAAATGTTTAGCGGTATCCTTGAATTTTAGCATAGAATTAGATATATCCCCTAGTTTTCAAAATTAGTTTTTGATTCCCCTATTGTTTACTTTATATATATATATATATATATATATTCAATTGGATACATAACTTTGTAATGTTGCACCTTATAAAATGTATGCTTAAAATGCATGCTTATTACTTTTTATATGCTATTAAGAGAAACTGAGAATAGAAATATGTAAAATGGAGTTTCATTTATTCATTATTTATATCCATTAAATAGCACCCAACATGTAATTGGTCTCAATAGTAAAATTAATTAAACAAAGTAGAAAGATCTGTTTTAGCATCAGTACAAAAATAGAACAAGCACAAAGCGATAATCACAAACTTGTTTTATGATATTACATTCACGCAGATGTCACCAATGTTTCCCGACGACGTTTGAAAGCGATCACCATCTCATGCTGATTTGGAAGATTTTCTTCAATTACAGGGACTTTCCTGAAATTTTCAAACCACTCATGCAAGCTTGGGAATTTGTGAGATTCAAATAGTTTCACTCCCATTACATCTTCAAGGACCTGCAACCAATAAGCAATGGCTCCAAATGCTAGGTCCGCTAAGCCAATATTGGGCGGGCTTTTGATGGGCCTGGATCCACAAATTGCAATCCCTACTCCCAAACAAAACATTGTTAAGTTCATTAGTTGTCAAATGAGATTTTATTAGAAATTATAAAATAATTTATTTAATCTCAAAAGCTTTATTGAAAATGAAATCAAACAATAACAAAAATTTTGTGAAGAATTTTTGAAATTAAATAAATACTTACAACCATTGTATAAATTATACCAAACCATTATTTAAATTATACCCAACAAACACATAATATTTTCAAGGACTTGCAACCCATCCAAATGCTAGGTCCACTAAACCAATATTGTTCTTGGCCAGTGCTAAAAAAAATTCTCCCACCAGCTGCAGCCTGCCACAATATTTTTGTTTTATCACCCCCTCCCCCAAACAAAAAACCCCTTTTATATTCTTCAACAATGTTGAATTAACAGGTAGTCCGATTTTCAATTTAAAAAGGGGGTCATGTTTATATTAATTTTCAAATTACATCTATGTTTTAATTAATTGAAAGAGGCTACCTAATGAGATCATCAATTTGGTCAACTACTCAGATAACCGTGCATCAATTATACAATTGGCGTTTCTTTCCCCAAATAATAAATTTGCATCATGCGTGATATATGCTTATCTAATTTATTGCGTCATGCATGATGATCACAGACCAATTGTATTAGAGTGCCTAGGTACCCAGCAAGTCAAGCTGTCCAGCTGCTGTTTTTGACCATTCCTTTGAATCACAAATACTTCTTTTCAATTTTGTTTGATAGCGTGGGTAAAATCAAGGCATCAATCATGTACGTGCCCAGCGAGTTAAGTTGCCCAGCTGCTGTCTTTGACTATACCTTTCAAACACAAATGCTTTTTCATTTTTGTTTGATTGCATCGTTAAAATGAAGGCATCAATCATGCATTTAGTGTGAATCGCTGAAATAAATCTACAATTAGGGATGCCAAAAATTTTGAGTGTGAATTGTTGGAATAAATCTATAATTAGGGATGCTAAAAAATTTCAAATGAAATTTGAGATTCTAAACTATTTAAGACGGTCTTAATCTGTATTTTAAGACCAAATTTTAAAAGAGGGCAGGATTTAAGATTGGAAAAAATCTCAATTTATTGTGTCGGGATCCCACGAAATCCCCTTTTTCCCATTTAATTTTTAGAAGAAATACTATATTAATAAAATTAAAAGTAAGTAAAATTAAACTAATGGTTAATAAAATAGCATTGTAACAACATACTCTAGGCCTAAGTAACAAACGCAAGCTCATTTATTGTATTATATTTAGTTTAATTAAATAAATCTGAAAAAAAAAAATAATCTGGAAACTTAAAAGTATTTTCACCTAAAACTAAAAGACAGCCGCTTGTTGCTTATCCCCAATTTTTGCTCGTTTTTGGCCACCTCATCTAGCATTTCGGTAAATTTGCATTTAACTTCTCTTTTTTTTTATGTTTGAATATAATTGTATTGCATTTTTTATTATTTTCTCAAATAGATTGTATTTGATTCATAAATTAAGTTGATTGTTTATTTCTTGTTACGGAAAGATGATTACTTATTGCTTGCTTTATGAAAAGATGATTATTTATTGTTTGGTTTATCAAAAGCTGAATTCTTTTATACTTATTATTTTTTTTTATAAAAATTGTTATTTCATTATTTACCTCATTTGATTGTTAACATATTTATTATATGTGTGAGGTTTGGCCATGTGAAATGATTATATAAAATTTGGTCCGGGATGTTCCAATTTTTTCTCCCATCTAACTATTCGGGACGGAATTCGATCTGCATTAAAATCGTTTTATTATTCAGGACAAGATCGGGATTGTCAAATCTCAACCGTCCTGCACCATTGCCATCTCTATCTAAAATGCATAACAAGTAATATTACTTAAAAATTGAAGCTTCTAGATAACTAAGATATAAATTAGGTTCAATTTTTACTTCATCAAGGTGAAATATCATAAAGCTTGTAAATTTAAAATATGAACGTAAAAGCTTAACAAAACAGTTGAAGTTGCTTGATAGCATAGAAATACAAGCAAAAGTAGACAGTAAAGAACACAGCCCAACATTTTCATTGGGTGGGATTATTGATCATGCTAGTATAATGATGAGGGGCCTGAGAATACCCAAAACTTTTTCAATAAATAGCATCATGTAAAAGGCCAAGAAACATGTATGATTATCCACATATAAACTGTTAGAATAAAAAAATTCTTTTGGTGAAAACCATCACATATAATTTAGGAACATTCATATTGTATTACCAAGAATCAATAATAAAATATGCAAAAGCATACCTGAATCCATAACATTAAATTACTCTTTAGGTTGTGTGGTTGGCCTTACAGATCAATATGTTCTCCTAGAGAATGCTTTAATTTTCTCTGTACTCCTTCTTTGATGATGGAATATCAGAAAAAATAAAAAAATACGTGTGACTTAGGGACAATAATCATTTTATATAAACAACTTTTTCATGTTGTCATTAGGTATTCATAATTCTCCCCATTATAGAATTAGAATTCCATTATGTCTTTACACATTAAAGGCTCACACCTTATTAAATACATTTAAACCTATGGTACCAAAAACCTTAATAGATCACTTTTAATTGGACTTAACCTTATATGACAATCTGCAACACATAATTATTTACATAAAAGTCCGATGTTCTAACAATGTTAAATTAAAAAATCCAACATAAACACCCCTAGCTCAAAATGTGAAATATATTAAAACAGATGCGATAAGATTTTCAAACACTTAAATTAAGATTTAATAATTTACACCCTAATATCCATTGATCCTATGTTATGGCTCATTTTCTCTCTCAAGAATTTAATTTCTATATCATATGGGTCCTATGCATCAAACGACATCATTAATAAAATTATAAATTATAATAGTTAAACCTACCTCGCTTAGCAATTTACAAAAGAATATATATATATAGAACGAAAGCCAAGTGTTGGAGCGACAACGAGCCAACGGGACTCAAGCCATATATGTTGTGTTTACTTTCTCGAGTGGGAGTGAGGAGTGAGGATTCCTCCTACTCCAGTGTTTACTTCAATATTTTAAGGGAGGATTGTGAATCCCACTCCCCTCACTCCAACCATTAATAAATTGAATATAATTATCTTAAATAAAACAAAATAATGTTTCATTTTATATTTACCGTCCTTTTTTACCCTCTTTTTATTAAATTTACTATAATTATATTTAATAAAATAAAATAAATAATATTATATTTATTTACATAATATTATTATATTTAACTAAATAATAATTTGGTTTGATTCTAAGTTTAAATTACTTAAAAATAATATTATTATATTAATAGAGATTTAATAATATTACTATATACTATTTTTATTTGAAAATATAATATTATTATATTTATTTAAAAATAATAGTATTATATTTATTTGATATTAATAGTTAATAATAATAAACAGTTTATTCTAAGAAAATATTAATTTCGTACTCTGTTAATAGTAAAAATGTTTCATTTATATTGCCATTATCAATAATTTTTAATTTATATAATTAAAATTAAAAATAATAAAAAATTGTGATGTACATAATTAAGAATATTAATAATTATTATAAATTTACAAATATAATAAAATAAATGTTTATTCATTAAATGTATTTTTTATTAACTTTGTAATTAAAAACTATAATTCTTTAAATAAGGGTAAAATTATAATTTGAAATTATTTACTCCAAATCTAAGACAAAGTAAACATAGAAATTGGATTCTGATCTCCATTCCATGCTTCCATTCCAATGTAAGTAAACAATCTACTCTCATTTTCACTCTACACTCCCAATCCTAAGATTCCCCTCCTCAGAATTTTTTCTTCAATCTAAAATGTAAACGCTATCATAATGTATAGGAATGACAAAATTCTCCATGGGTTTGGGGCCCCATGGGGCTTCACCCTAAATGGGGTGAATTTTGAATAATTGTTGGGGAATGGGGGAAAAATAATCTCCAAATTCTTAATGGGGTGGAGTTTAGTTTTGTACTTCCCACCCCCACCTCAATCCCAATTATATATAAATATTTTTTCTAATTTTTATTTAATAATTTTTGTTTCATAAGTTATAATGTTAGTTAATAATTCTTTTTTATTTTTACTTGACATAAATTGGCTATAACTAAAAGAAAATCGTACAATATAATTTTTATTCAACCTAAAACATTATTATGCTTTCTTTTCTATCTTAAGATACTGTTTTCTTCAAATATTTTTTTAATTTTGATATCATTTCAAGATATTATTTCAAACATCTGGGATTTTTTAAAATAATTTAAATATTTTATAATATGGTAATAATTTTATTTAAGTATTTAATTTTTAATTTATAATAATCATGTATCTATATATACTATAAAATAAATAAATGTGAAATGAGGTAGGGATGAGGAAATTATTCCCCACGTGGGGATTTCCCATCCCCACTCCATTAAATTTATTGGGAAATGGGATGAGAAATGTAGGTAAAATTTTTAATGGGATGGGGAATGGGGTAGGCCACCCCACCCCACCCCACCCCATTGTCATCCCTAATAATATATATCACAAAATGTTCAAAATAATATTGACGTAACCCATAGGCCATTGCTCAGTAACGCACGGGCCGATTTGAATCATTAGAAGTTGTTCATTACAAGTTGTAATATTAATTAGGGATTGAGGGTAAAATTTTGGACTTTGATTTAATAGAATTGATTCAAATGGGTCCCGTAGAAATATGATTATAAAGATATCAGTACAATTACAATATGTTAAAAATTAAAAAATAAAAACTTATTTTCATATGAAACAAAAAACACAACCCTTGGATGTGCGTTTTAAAAAAAAAAAAAGTGGGGTGGAAATATTATCATGCACCCTCAAATTAGATATATAAATGTGTAACGTTTCACCATTACAAATTTTGTATTTATTACTTTTAAATATTGTTAAGAGAAAGATAGAGATTAATATACACAAACGGAGTCCATTATTTTATTATTCAAATCCATTAAAAGTAACAGAAAGCTAGTCTCCCAAGCTTAGCATAAGACAATATTAAAAACAAAGAAAAAAGAACGTCCTCAAACAGGAATACAAATACAAAACAAACACAAAGCGAGACATACAAACTAATTTTATGCTACTCCATTCAAGCAGAAGCCACCAACTGTTCACGACGACGTTTGAAACCAACCAACATTTCATCCTGATTGGGAAGATTTTCTTCGATTATAGGGACTTGCTTGAAAGTTTCAAGCCAGGCATGCAAGCGAGGGAATTTGTGTGATTCAAATATTTTAACTCCCACTACATCTTCAATGACTTGCAACCAATAAACAATTGAACCAAATGCTAGGTCCACTAAGCCAATATTCTCTCCATTGAAAAATTTCTTCTCTCCTAAGCCATGCTCTTCAACGGCTTGTAGCATTTCCAAGGCTTCCTTCATTGTGTTTTGTAGTTCTTGTCCAGTGCTACGAAACATTTTCCAAACAGCAACACCCTGCCACAAATATTTTACATCAGATTTTACCACCGACATGGTTAATTAATACTATGTATATAAAAGCGAAAAAATCATTAGACGATATGTACACGTGTCACAATATCCTTTAATTAGAGGTTTAATAAGTTAGTTAAGAGAGTTCAATCACTGAGTTGTAAAATTTGTCATTTTAGTAAATTCACTTTTTCCCAATGTTTCAAAAGTCATCAACATTCGCCGTGAAGTTAAAAATGGTTACATTAACTTTAACTTTAACTTATTACATCTTTTCATATTTAAGGATAAAACAGCGAAGACACCAGAAATTGAAAGTTCAGAGAACTTTTTAGAAATAAATATGAAAAAGACCCCTGGCCCTGGGTGATTGGGCTCGACTGGCTGTATTCACTTTGTGCCATCACCTTAGTACATATATAGAGAGTAAGAGTTAGTGTTTGGCGGGTGGATTTTCTTATCCTCGTCACCTCATCTAGATCTTAAAATAAATAAACAAATCTGAAAAGAATGAACTTAATCATAAACGTGTTTGCCAGAGTTGTGAGCAAACCTTGTCTTCAGCGAATTTGATCCAGAATCGAGCAAGAGCTCTATCATAAGGATTATTTGGCATCAAGGGGTTCTGTGGCCACGTCTCTTCGATGTATTCGAGAATAACCATGGACTCACAAACTGGTTTTCCGCCATGGACGAGCACTGGGATCCTCTTGTGAACCGGATTGTACTTCAAAAGCAAAGCACTTTTGTTTGAGAGATCTTCTGCAACAAATTCATATGGCACGCCTTTCAATTTCAGAGCCCAAATCACCCTGTAAACAAATGGACTCGGCAGTGCCCCATGAAGCTTCACTTCAGCCATGATAATTCGTAGATTGAATTTGAATTATCGGTTTTTCTGATCGATGCTGTGTGTAGCTGTTAACTCATTACATATGTTTCTGAATTTATAGTGATTTATGGAATGCACTTTCTTGAGCAGAAAGCTTCAATTTTCCATTAATAAAACGATTAACGATGAATTCAAAGAACTAGTACGATAACTTTAATTAAATATTTTTTTACGTTGTGTGCAAGACTGCAAGTTATGTCCGCATTTCGAGGTTAATTTAAAAGATATTATTTTGTCCTGATCTAAATTTTTATATAAAAAATACAGTAGAAATAGAATAAAAATAAATATTAACTGTACATAAATAAAAATTCATATATATTAAAAGATTTTTTAAAAGTTAAATAAGTGGATCCAATTCCTAATTTAAAAGGCCAGCCAACAAGATCATTAATTTGGTCAACCAGTCAGAGATAACCATTCAATAATTAATCAAAATTTTTCCATTTGTTTTACATTTAATACCTTTGCGTCATGCATGATGATCAATTGATCATGGGTCAATTAGTCAACGAGACATTTGCCTTTTGCGCATGTATCCACATTGGACGCAAATATACGTAATTTGTTATAAAAAAATTGGACTAAATTATTTTTTAATATATTTTTTAAAGTAATACACTTGATCATAGAGGACCTGTTATTTAGTTCGTGAATCTTATAACAAGATCCATAATTTTTTTTTATTTTAAATCTTATGAGTCTCCTATTATTTAATTTGTGGAATTGACGGAGGTAACTTACAGTTTCATTTTTGTAATTTACAGCTTTTAATAAATTCAGATAATATTAGGCGGTAAAAGTCGGCCAAGCTGGAGGAGTAGGACTATAAAATTTGCTAGCACTTAGCACTATCTGTTTGGGGCCTAGAAACACACATATATATCATCCACTTTTTATTTAACGCTAGGTTTTTTTCAACCCAAAATAATTTCTCTTTGTACATCTACTTTTTAATAAAATTTTTTATTGTCAAAATAATTTGTTATTAATTACTTCACTAATCCTCCTTTTTTTTTGCTAATTTCCCTTTCGCATCTGACAAAATTTAATTCACATCATGTGATAGTATGATTGCATATAAATTTGACGTTATCTGTCGCAAGTTGTTCAAAAATACATTGACATATCTTGTGTATAGAACTAAAGAACAATAGCAACCACTATCCTCTAGGCGATCGCTGTTATTAGGACGACAAAATTAGTCGTAAATCTGTAAATTTGTCTAAATTCATCTATAAAAATTTATCCACTGCGAATAATTTTGTAGGTTGCGGATAAGTTTGGTATTTTAAATTTAAGTTCCTTGTAGGTTATGGATAGATTCATTATTGAGAAAAAATTCAATAGGTGTCTGCCGACTCACATTTTTTTAATTATTTATTTTTTTAATTTTAATCACAAAGATTGTCTTAAAAGAATTTAATCATAAAAATAGAGTAGCTAAAGTTATTACTCTAATCTTCCAAATTCCTAAACCTAACCTAACTCATTACAGTTGCACACCCTACACCTTCAAGTATGTATGTATGTAACAGTATACACACGTGCATACAAAAAATAAGCTTTTAATAAGTAGATTTAGTATTTTTCAAGTTTTATATTAATGATATTTTAATTTAATTTAATTACTTTTGTTTGTTTCGCTTTACTGACTTGAAATTAGTGATTGCCGACTAAGGTTGGATTTTTATTTGTCTAATTAATGGTCAATAGTTGTTCAAAATATATTTGTTAATATTGTTGACAATACTTTTATATTGACGAAAAGATAGAACAAGGCATTAATCTTAGTAATGATTATTTACCTACAACAAAAATATTTTGTTTTAAAATGATTTATTTTGTGTAAATTTTTAATATTGAAACTTTAATTTCTCTTTTACATTAATAAAATCTAAAATTGAATAGTTTATGTAGATTTTTTAAGTTGTTACTATAAACTTATATTTTGAATTATATAATTCAAATTATTAGATATAATTTTTTTAATATTTGTGATTTTAAATATAAAAATTACCAAAAAAACCTACTGCATGTTGTGAGTGGATTTGCTAATTATTAAAAATTATAGCGAACGAACTTAAAAAAAGAAAAAGAAAAGAAGAAGGCAACCGGTTATGGGCGAGTTTAATAATGACAGACTCATAATAAGCGATACCCATTACCATCAGCAGCTTCTATAACGGAGGGCCGGGGGCGGTCTTCAATTGTTAGAAGTTGCAACATTAATTAGCAAAATTTTCAGCGGCATCCCTGAATTTTAGCATAGAATTAGATATATCCCCTTGTTTTCAAAATTAGTCTCTGATTCCCATTTTGTTTACTCATTTTTTTTTCCATTTCAATTGGATATATAACTTCGTATTGTTGCGCCTTGTAAAATGTACGCTTAAAATGCGTGCTTCTTATTTTTTATATACTGCTAAGAGAAGTTGAGAATGGAAATATATAAAATGGAGACTCATTTATTAATTATTTATATCCACTAAATAACACTTAACATGCAGCTCACTTCAATAGTAAAATTAATTAAACAAAATAGAAAGAACATTTTTAACAACGGTACTACAACATAACAAGTGTAAAAGAAGACTCACGAACTTATTTTATGATATCAAATTCATGCAGGTACCACCAATGTTTCTCGACCAAGTTTGAAAGAGACCACCAACTCACATTGATTTGGAAGATTTTCTTTAAGTTTATAAGTTAAAGTTATTCCTCTAGTCTTCAAAATTCTTAAACCTAATCTAACTCATTCCAGCTGCATGCCTTGCTCCTTCTAGTATATGTATATATTTTAAGATGAATACAATAACCTTTTAATAAGTAGAATTTTATACTTTTCAAACTTAATATTAATGATATTTTATTTTATTTTAATTATTTTGAATTGTTTTGTTTTAATGACTTGAACATATTGATTGTTTTCTAAAGTTGAATTTTTATTTGTCTAATTAATTGACGATAGCAATTGTACAAAATTTACTTAAAAAGAAAAAATCTTAGTAGATTGCAGAAAGATTTAGTAATGATAAATCTATAGCAGCCAATACCCATTACCATCCCTAACTGCATCAGTAGGGGTGTTTAGATCCAATCCGATCGCTCGATTCGTTTGATTCGTAGAAATCCAATCCGTAAAAATCCGATCTATGGATTGGTGGATTGGATTGGATTGAAAAGTTGATAATCCGTAATCGGTGGATTAGATATGGATCTACTTCTGTAAATCCACAAAAATCTACAAATCCGCAAAAAAACAAAAAGTATTTATTTAATTAAAAAATAAAACTTGTAAATATGACATTAGTATTTACTAGTAAATAAATAAGTTAAGATATAGTTACATTAACACTATATTATATCTTATCCGATAATAATGTAAAATAAAAAATAATTAAATAAACAAATATAGCTTCTTAAATAGTTAATTTCCATGTACTGATCTAAACGACTGAATTTTTTTTTGGTTTTTGTGTGTTATATTTTGAAACTTTAAATGTATTTTCTAGCTTTATTTAAACAATTAATTTATTTAAATCTTATTTAATTTTAAATTTGATCAGTAGTAAAATTATTTTTATATTAATTTTTTTATTTAGTTAGTTCGTGGATTGGATAGAATTAAAAATTTTCAGTCGGCAAACCAATCCGCAAAATGGTGGATTGGATATGGATTGGGTTAAATGAGCATCCAATCTGTAGATGTATGGATTGGAATTGGATTTGGATTGAATTTCACCAATCCGTGGATTGGATTGGATTGAAAATTTATAATCCGTAAAATCATTGATCGGATATGGGTTGATGTCCAATCCATAAAATCCGATCTGTGAACACCTCTATAATGTAGGGCCACGGGTGGTCTTAATTGTTAGAAGGTGCAAAATTAATTAGCAAAATGTTCAGCGGTATCCTTGAATTTTAGCATAGAATTAGATATATCCCCTAGTTTTCAAAATTAGTTTTTGATTCCCCTATTGTTTACTTTATATATATATATATATATATTCAATTGGATATATAACTTTGTAATGTTGCACCTTATAAAATGTATGCTTAAAATGCATGCTTATTACTTTTTATATGCTATTAAGAGAAACTGAGAATAGAAATATGTAAAATGGAGTTTCATTTATTCATTATTTATATCCATTAAATAGCACCCAACATGTAATTGGTCTCAATAGTAAAATTAATTAAACAAAGTAGAAAGATCTGTTTTAGCATCAGTACAAAAATAGAACAAGCACAAAGCGATAATCACAAACTTGTTTTATGATATTACATTCACGCAGATGTCACCAATGTTTCCCGACGAGGTTTGAAAGCAATCACCATCTCATGCTGATTTGGAAGATTTTCTTCAATTACAGGGACTTTCCTGAAATTTTCAAACCACTCATGCAAGCTTGGGAATTTGTGAGATTCAAATAGTTTCACTCCCATTACATCTTCAAGGACCTGCAACCAATAAGCAATGGCTCCAAATGCTAGGTCCGCTAAGCCAATATTGTCTCCATTGAAAAATTTCTTCTCTCCTAGGCCATGTTTTTCAACGGTTGGAAGCATTTCCAAGGCTGCCTTCATTGCATTCTCCAGGTCTTGTCCAGTGCTGAAAAACATTTTCCAAACAGCTACTCCCTGCCACAATATTTTGTATCTAATTTTTATCACCACATGATTAATAGTATATATGAGGTAAAAAGAAATTAGATAATATGCACACACGCGTCGAAGTATATTTCAAAGCCTAGACATTTTAAACTGTCAAAGTATCTAGGAGAGTTTACCCACTAATTTTTAGACTAATTTAGTATAACTTTTCAAAGCTTATTCAAGTAAAATTTTTATTAGTAAAATTTTAATTTTTATAAAAAAAAGTTAGTTATTTAGTTGTTAATGAAAGTTTTCATTAAATTTTTTAAGATTATTTTAATAGACAAGTTTTTAAAATTATTTTATGAAATAAATAAAATAAGATTATAAAATAAATGATGAACATTTTAAACAATTTAACTTTTTTTTAAAAAAATCTTCAAACATCTATTTCCAAAAGTTTAAATTTAAACTTTTACTAGTATAGACAAAAGAATTTATTTAATCCTAAAAAGTTCTACTAAAAATAAAACTAAAAAGTTCTACTAAGAAAAGTTGTGATGCGAACCTTGTCTTCGGCAAATTTAATCCAAAAACGAGCTTAAGCTCTATCATAAGGATCACTTGGCATCAAGGAGGGATTGTGTGGCCACATCTCTTCAATGTGTCCGAGAATAACCATGGACTCGCAAGCTGGTTTTTCGCCATGAACGAGCACCGGTATCATCTTGTGAACTGGGTTATACTTCAAAAGCGAAGCACTTTTGTTGTAGAGATCTTCTTCAATGTATTCATACGGGATGCCTTTCAATTTCAGAGCCCATACCACCTTGTTGCTAAATGGACTCGCCCATCCCCCGTGAAGCTTCACTTCAGCCATGTGTCTGAGATCGAATTTGAATATGTGCGTGGTTGTTTTGCTTAGCTGATGAGTTATTGCATACGTACGATACCTCATTCCTCTAGAACTTAGCAAATGATCCTAGACGTTATTCATTTGAGTTGTTATATCTACCATAGGACATGCTACCACGATCAGATCTAATGCTTTTAATTCTCTTGTTGAGTTGGTTCTGAACTTCAGCCATAAAAGTTTTGAACATATCCAACGATTGTAACTTTTCATGAAGGAGATATATGTAGCTATATTTAAAAAAATATCTAAAACGTCACAAAATGGTGTTGACCATTACAAGCAACTGTATGGAATGGCTTATAAACATTTGTGTGTATGAGATCTAAGGCTATTGTAGTTCGATTGGCATCAAATGATCTTTTTTTATTGATTTGTTTTCCCTTTATAAAGTTAGCGCAAACATCAAAATCTGTAAAATCTAAAGGTTTTAGAATTTCATCTGACACAAGTCTCTCTATTCTCCGTATGAAAATATGATCCAATTTCTTGTATCATAATGCAGCTAAATTCTTATTGGTTAACTTTCTTTTAATATCTCACGTATTAATTGTAGGGATTCATTAAATGAAGCAATCATATCAATCAAATAAAGATTATTATTGCCTAAAAAAGAACCAAAACCCACCAATTTTGAATCATAAAGCAAACTAAATTTTTCATTCCCAAATGAACAAGAAAAATCACATTTTGTACGAAGCTGGAATAGACATTCAAGTTCTGCCTAAAAGAAGGTACAATAAATATTACATCGATATCCAAATAAAATCCAATCTTTAATAATAATCTAAACTTTCGTATTGCTTCAACTTCAACCCTCTTGCCATTGCCCACATAGATGTATCTTTTACCATCATTGGGCTTTCAACAACTAACACAACCTTGCATAGACACATTAATGTAATTGGTAGCACCAGAATCTATCCAGCACGTGTGTTTGGGTACTGAAGTTAAATTAAGGTCAAAACAAACTAAATTAAGAAGCATACATTTCTTAGCATGTCATTTGTAATAATTAGTGCAATGCTTCTTTTTATGTCCTTTAGCTCCACATAAAAAACAACCATTACCTTCCAAATCACTAGATTTCTTTTGTTGTTTCTTCTTACCCTTGTCCTTACCTTCTTCAGTCTATCCTCTTCCTGAACACAAAGTGATATGAGCTCATTCAGAGACCAAATATCTTTGACAATTGTAGCTCACCTTAAATTGATTTAACTATGTTGTTAAGGATATTAAAACTAGATGCACTGGCAGGTCTTCAGAGAGTTCAAGCTTAGTATTCTCAACTAAGAAGCAAAATAAGACATCTCCATGACGTATTCCCTAATGTTGCATTTGCCTTATACCTCAATAAAATTAGACTTGTCAAGAGTGTACATATTTCAGCCTTTTCATTCTTGACAAACCTCTGTTCAATTTTTGGAAAGAACTCATTAGCCGTAGTTGTCTTTTCAGACATTGAACCCTGAATGCTTTTGAAATGGTTTTTTTAATGATCACAATACACATGCAATTTGATTTCTCTTACCTTTTTATTTTCCTTTTGTCATTAGGGGTACTCTTATCCATAAGAGGTAAGGGAGAATCAAACCTTGATGGAAGGTCAAAATCCATGACTGTGAGAACTATTAAAAGGTTCTCTTATCATGACTTGAATTTAGAGAAATTTAATATAAGAACATAACTGATGTTGGTAGTAATATTAACAGAAGTCATAACTAAACAAAGAACAACAAACAAAAAAAAAAGCTCATATAAGTCTTAAAATAAAAATAAATTCAAATAAAAGTAAACCCCATTTCAAGATATCAAACACTCTATTAATATTGTTCTTAAAATAAAAATAAATTCAAATAAAAGTAAACCCCATTTCAAGATATCAAACACTCTATTAATATTATTTCTTTGGACAAAATATTAACTTGTTATTTGCATCTTGGTGTGGAAAACAAAAACTAATAATAAGAATATGTCAAACAATAAATCATCCTTTAGGTCAATTTATTGTTTGCATATAAAATCGAATAATCATCATGTGTTTATTAGCATAAGAGCACATGCACTTCTGTTGAACATGGACCTTCCTTTGAGTCAATTGATACTCACAGAAATCATGTACGCACTACTGTTTTTATTCTAAAATAATTCAATTTCTACAAGAGAGGTCACTTTGGTGATATGTTACTTTAATTAATTTATCTTAAAATATATATAGCCATGCCAACTATTGAATTTAAAATTGTACAAAATTACCTTTCAGAAGAAAAAAATAAAAAGATTTGCTTCAAAGTTCGGTTGACAATCAATGGTCAACTGTTGACCACGTAGGGGTTGGATCGGTTTGAGTTGACCCGAGTCGGATCATAAACTAGCTCGAAATATTCAAAACCTAATTTTTTTTATTTTGTTTTTATTTTATGCGGTTCTTAATGTCATCGCTTCTCGTCCAATTTGCCACAACCTTGTGGTCGCCACTTGGTGGAAATCATTCTTTTCATTTTTCTTTGTTTTTCATTCTTCTTGATGGCCGCCGTTTTTGTGCTATTTGGCCACGGCTTGCTTCTTGTAGCTCTTGGCTTATGGCCTGATGGGCACGGTTTGCTGCCCCAATGTTGTCCAGCAGCCGCTTCTTCAGGAGAACCACCGGCTCAAGTGTCAAAACGTGTAGCCAGCAATCACCCAAGCACCGCCATGCTGATGTTGTTTAGAGATGATGATGATACATGATGCTGGCTGTCGCCGGCCTTAATTCTCAAATTCAAATTGGATTGCGCTGTACATTAAAAAAACCAAATTGCCGAATATAATGAAATTGAGTTCTAAAATTTTTTAATCCTTAATTTTAGAGGACAACCACAAATTATTCTCTAACAACAATAATAGGATTATTAAATGTGAGAACACCAAAGCTTTAATCATTAATTGAAAAAAAATTCAATTATAAATGATTCAATATGAAAAGGCTTTGATACCGCTTGTAAGAACAATAATCTATTGGTGAAAACGATCATTCATGTAAAAATTAAGTAGCAAGTCATCTGTCTTGACATCGAAATAACATGAGTTTTGTATTTCAAAGTTTTCAGTAAATTCAGATAATACTAATTAGGTGGTAGGGATTAGATCTATCATATTTTTTAGCAGTCTATATTTTGGCGCCTAGAATAATTTCTCTTTATATTAAAATTTTTAAATACATTAAAAAATTACTTTGCTAACCTTATTTTATTTTTTTGTTTACCACTTTTCAACCGCATGTGACAAAATTTAATTCACAACTTAGATGTGTTCCCAGTTCTCAAAATTAGATTCTAATTCCCTTGATGTTTGCCTAAGTTTATTAATTTCAATTGGATATACAACTGCGTTGTTAGCCTAAAAGGCTACACATAATGTAATTTTGATGATAACAAACATGTGTCTTAAGTGATTTAATAAATATTGTATTTCACAAGTTCACTAGTTTTTGAAGGGTAATATTTATGGAAGTGAATCAAGTGAAATCAAGTTCAAGACACTCCACGGACAACGGCGAAATCAAGAATGAAGTTTAGAGCTCAACGGACGAATTATTGCGATAAATTCTTGTAAAGCCGGTATGATTTAATTAATGCATGATTTAGCATTTGAGAAGCTCAAAAGATTAATTCAATAATTATTTTTCATAAACTAAAAGGTTTTATATTTATAACTAAAAGGTTCTATATTTATAAGATAAAGTATTTTGTGGATTTGAGTAATTTGGACTTAAAAGAAAAAGTTTTGTAATCTTTGATTTCAATAAGTATTATTTTGAATTTCATATTTGGACTTATTTGTAAAGTTTTGAAACGTTTTGAGCCATACTATAATTTATGAAAGTTTGACCCGAATGAAATTCAATCACATGAAATCCAAAATTGGACAGAGAGGAAGCGGCTAACCGCCTGAGGCTAGCGGCTAGCCGCCTGAGGAAAATCTTATATTTTCAAATTTTGGACTAAAGTGAAAGGTTTTGAAAACTTTGAAAATTATGGGTATTATGTTAAATTTTGAAAAGGACCTCTTTGAGTAATAATAATATATTTGGGGCCATATCATAATTGTAGAAAGTTTTGAAATACAATGCTATTTGGAAATTCTGAAATTGGACCTATTTATAAAGTTTTATAAAGTTTAGGGCTATAGTATAATTATAGAAAGTTTTGGGCTAAAGTGTAATTTTGGTGAACAGTATTACTGTAGCAAAATTCAAAATAACGGTAATATCACTGTTACAAGCGGCTAGCCGGATAAATCAAGCGGCTAACCGCTTGGTTGCTGGAATTTGTCTATAACGGCTAGTTTTCAGGCTTTAACTATAAAAACTCAATCACAACTTCATTTTATAGACCAATCCAAGTATAAACAAGATCATATAACATATATTGAGCTTCCATTTCGCAAATCATCATTTATTGAATCATTATTGAGCTATAATTTGGTTATCCACTCTTAAAGAGAGTTTATTGTTGTAATTTTCATTACTCATCAAATTGTGAGTGTACAAGTGTGGGAAACACTTGGGGTGAAGAGATTGGGGAGATAATCTCTTGTTGTAAAGGTCCATTGACACCTTGGAAGTCAATTGTAAACATTTGAAGCCTTGGAAAGGCTTGGATAGTGAAATCCTCAAGCTTGGGTTGCTTGGAGGCGTGGACGTAGGCGGGGATAGCCGAACCACGTAAAAATCCTTGAGTTTGCTTTCTCTTACCCTGCTCATTTATTATTGCGCTTTTATTAAATTTATTGTTTTGGATTCCATTAAGGCATTAGATTTAATTGTTGTGTGGTTTGCTTAAGATAAGTTTTTAAAACTCAATTCACCCCCCCTCTTGGGTTGCACACTTGTATTTCATGCGTAACGTTGTAACCTTATAACATTTATGTTTATTATTTTTTACATAGTGTTAAGAGAAGATATAAAAATATATATTGTTAGGAATTTAGATCTATTAAAAATAGATGTAGGTAAAAAAAAAATTAACAATTTAATTTATTTGTTTTTGGAAGTCTGTTCACGGTTACTGTTTATGACTACTGTTTATCGTTACTGCTTACCATTACTGTTCACCACAACTATTCACCGTTACTGTTTACGAATACTGTTCATTCGTATAAAAAATATTAATTTTCCAAAAACATAATAAAATGCAGAAAATAAATGACATGGAGATTTTTACGTGGTTCGGATTAATCAATCCTACATCCACGAAGCCACGCCCAGATGAAAAGCAATTCACTAAGTTGAGATATTACAACCTATGGATTTACCAAACTTAAGACTTTCACTTACAGTTTATCACCATACAGTTTACTCAACCTTAGACTGAATCTGCTTCTCTTGAATAATCGCTACCCCTCTTGATCCACGATCCTCGAGGCACTTCGCAAAGTGATCAATAGCAATTCTTCAATTCTTCAATGGCTAGTGATCCAAGATCCATATAGACTCTCCGCAGAGATGACCAGAAAATAAGAAATCAAATCAACACAACATGATGTGCCAAATTCGGATTCTTTGGGGAGGAGGCTGAATTTTGCTTCTCTACTTTATGCTCTGTGTTGTGCTACTTCAATTGTGAAATATCTCTCATTATATAGGCACTAGAATTTCACCAAAATAGCAAGTCTTAAAAGACTTAGATTCTTTCCAAATAAGAGTTTCTTTCCTCTTATAATTCCCATGAATCGAATAGGAATAAATCTGATCTTCTTGCCTTGCTTGTCTCCTAAGAAATATCTAGAGCATTTAATGACTTCCTATTTGAACCAAGTTCTTGCTCTAAATAGATCTCATGCGCCAATTATAGAATCCCACTATTAATTGACTTGCTAAATGAGACATCTAATTAAACTAGGAAACAAATATTCCTAATAAATTGGAATCTCACTAAATTAGGGAATTAATAAATTAATCCCTATTACAAGATATGCAATAAATAAAATTCCAATTTAACTAGACTTGCCATCTAGTGATCCAAGATGCCAACTCTATAAATAATGGCCTTAACATATATGAAATCGACCCTATTTTATTACTCATTTCCGTTAAAAAGAACCCAAGAACTCTTTTAGCATCAGTAGAAAGACAAAACAAGCTCAAAGCAAGGCACAAAAAAAAAATTGTAATAACATTCATGATCATGCCACCACTATTTCCAAAAAATTATTCAAAGAGACCATCCATCTCACCTTGACTTGGAAGATTTTCTTCAATTACAGAAGTTTGCTTGAAATTTTCAAACCACTTGCGCAAACTAGGGAATTCACAAGATTCAAATAGTTTCACTCCCATGAAAGCTCCATTTGATATAATTTTTAAATATAATTTATTTAAATAGACTTTAAAATAGTAGCGTTTTTACCCAAAAAAAAAAAATAGTTGTCTGATTCATTGCTTGTCAAAAGAGCTTTACAAATTATAAAATTAATTTAGTAGATAATTTTTTAAAGTTATGTTATGAAATAAATATGAATAAAATAAGAATGTAAAATAGATAATGAGCATATCAGACAATCTAACATTTTAGAAAAACATTCTAATCTATTCGCTCAAAAGCTTAAAATTTAAGCTCTTATTAGTATAGTCAAAATAACTTATTTAATTCTCAAAAGCTCAACTGAAAATAAAACCAAATGATAATTAATTTTTTTAAAAAAATTAAGATTAAACAAGTACTTATAACCTTTAAATAAGTCATATCAATAGACATTATATATTATATCTTAAGGACTTGGAACCGATCCAAATACTAGGTCCACTAAACCAATATTGTCTCCATTGAAAAATTTCTTCTCTCCTAAGCCATATTTTTCAAGGCTTCCAAGGCTTTAAAAGCATTTCCAAGGCTTCCTTCATTGTATTCTCTAGATCTTGTCCGGTGGTGAAAAAAACATTCACTATTTTTCTTTTTCATTTTTTTAATCGCTACATATTTAATAAATTAGGATCATCCCTTTCTCTCATATTCTTTAACCATGCTGAATTAACAAGTGATCCTATTTTCAATTTAAAAGAGGGGTCATGTTTTTATTAATTTTCAAATTACATTTATATTTTGATTAAGGGTTGGGTTATTTGCACTTAAAAAATTACTTTGGACACTCTAATTTTAATAAAAATATATATTACAAAAATACCCATACTATGAATTACTATTAAAGACAATTTTTTATAAGCTAATATTATATAATTGTTTTGAACATACATATAACACACTCATTATTCATTTTTAATTATCATACTTTAAACCCTAAAACTTTTATTTTCAATATCTGAATTTAACATTTAGATGAATAATAAGGAAATCAATATTAAAAAAAAAATTAATTACACAGTACGTGTGATACATTTTTTTTAAAATAAAATAAAAAGTACTATGAACGAACTTTCTTTTTGACTTTCACCGTTCTTCTCATATTCTTCATCTCTACGTCTTCCTCTTCTCTTTTTTCTGCTTCGTCCCTTCTTCTCATCTCCTTCATCTTTATGACTTCGTTCTTTTTTTTTTTTGGGTATTATCTATGGAATATAATTCTTTTTATTATATTCTCATTGTAAGTTATTTTAGGTGTGAAATTCAATATTGAACATAAATAACTAAAAAATTAATAACTAAAATTATATTAAAATTTTTTTTACAACTTGACTTAATTATATTATTGTAAGTACATGTTAAATCTCTTAAAATTGGTGTGCTAAATAGTTTTATTAGTGTTTTAAGTAAATAAAGCTAAATAATTTAAATAGATTAAGTAAGGATATTTTTGAAATTTTAAAGAGTGTACAAAGTAAAACTTAATCCTTTATAATTAGTGCATGAGTGTATAAACTAATAGAGTGTTTAAAAAAATATTTAGAGTGTAAATATCCCCACCCTTTGATTAATTAAAAAGGCTAGCTAATGAGATCATTATTTTGGTCAACTACTCAGATAACCGTGTATCAATTATACAATTTTCATTTCTTTCCCAATTTAATATATTTGCGTCATGCATGATCGATGCTTTATTTAACTTATTGTGTCACGCATGATGATCATGTGTCAGTTGTATTTGAGTGCCTAGGTGCTAGCAAATCAAGGTTCCCAGCTGCTCTCTTTGACTATACCTTTGAAACACAAGTACCTGCTTTCATTTTTGTTTGAGAGTAGAAAAATCGTCAAAACCACGGCATCAATCATGCATTTATTGTGAATCGTTAGAACAGGTATACAATGCATAATAAGAAGAATTACTTAAAAAATGTAAGTTCTAGATAATTAGATACAAATTAAGTTCAATTTTTACTTCATTAAGATAAAACATCATAAAGCTTGTAAATTTAACTTATAAACATCGAAGCTTAACAGAACATTTGAAGTTGCAGAACAGTAAACACAAGCAAAAAGAGATGCTAAATAATAGAACTCGAAATTTTTATTGGGTAGGATATGATCACGCTAGCATAATAATGTGCTATTTCGAGAACTCACAATACTTTCTCGATAAATAGTATCTGCAACAATGCAGGCCCGATTTGAGCTGTTAAAAGTTATATTAATTAGGGAAACTTACAGCCTAGTGATGAGAATTCATGACTTCACAATTGTGAGATCATGAGTTCGAACCCCACAATACATTGTGGGGGTTTAATTTCCTTCCTCAATTTAAGTGAAGGCAGTCTTCTCTCTTTCGAAATGTGAGTAGAGTAGATGTCCCTCGATTATTAGAGAGGATAAAAATCTAGGCATGTTTCATAAGAATCGATATAAACTAATCCTAGTAATAATTTGATTTGTAAATATCGGTCGTAATCTCATGTAATATAAATTGTACTCTTGAGGAGTAGTCTCATATAATAAAAAAGAAGAACAGAGAAACTTACAGCGCATCTCACCAAATTAGTGAGGATAAATTTAAAATGAGTCCCGATAGAAACCTGATTATAAAGAAATCAATACAAGTGTAACATATTAAAAAAAAAACATATTTCCAGACAAAATAAAAATACAACCCTTGGATATGAATGTGTTTACTAAAGTAGTGGGTGGAAATATCACCACCCTTATATATATATATGTGTGTGTGTGTGTATTGTGTGTGTACTGCTGTACCCTTAGAAATTTTTTTTATTATTTTTAAATATCATTAAGAGAAAGATAGAAATTTAATATATACAAATTGAGTCCCTTATTTTATTATTCATATCTATTAAAAGTACCCCGGTCAGCTAGCCTCCCGAGCTTGGAACTAGACAATAACAAAAACATAGAAAAAAAGAGCAACTTTAAACACCAGTACAAGAACAAAACAAGCACACGTGAGACATACAAACAAACTTTGTGCTATTGCATTCAAGCAGAGGCCAACAACTCTTCACAGCGACGTTTGACATAAACAAAATATTCATCTCGATTAGGAAAGTTTTCCTCAATTACAGGGATTTGTTTAAAATTTTCAAACCAGGCATGCAAGCTAGGAAATTTGTGTGATTCAAATGGTTTAACTCCCACTACGTCTCCAATGACTTGCATCCAAAAAGCATTGAACCAAATGCTATGTCAACTAAGCCAATATTGTCTCCATTGAAAAAAATTTTCTCTCCCAACCCATGTTCTTCAAGGGTTTGTAGGATTTCCAAGAGTTCCTTCGTTGCATTCTCCAGTTCTTGTCCAGTAATGCTACGAACCAATTACAAAATAGCAACAATCTGCCACAGTATTTTTTAATCTAATTATTATCACCACATGATTAATATATATGTTATTTGCTTAAAAAATTAGACAATACGTACACAAGTCACAATATCCTTTAATTAAAGGTTTGAAAAGTCAGTTAAGAGAGTTAGTAAATTCGTTACTTTTAGTCTATATGTTTTTTAAAATAATCAAAATCCCCTTATGTTTAAAAACAATTACATTAAATTTAACGTTTTGTATCTTTTAATATTTATCCCTGATGAAGTTAAATCCACTACTGGTTAATAAAAATTTCTAGAAACAAAATAGTGAAGAAACAAGGAGTTGAAAGTTTAAAGAGTTTTTTACAAATAAATATGAAAAAGGCTATTGAGCGACGCGGCTTGATTGACTGTGAATCCGCTATAAGTACTATGACCCGAGTTCGAGTAACAAAGGATAAGAGTTGGTGGTTTAGTGGGTGAAGTTCTTTATTCTTATGGTCTAATCGAAACCTCAAATGAATAAATAAATTTGAGAAGAATATATTTATAAACGGGATTGCTAGAGTTATGGTGCGAACCTTGTCTTCGATGAATTTAATCCAAAATCGAGCAAGAGCTCTATCATAAGGATCGTTTGGCATCAAGGAGGGACTCTGTGGCCACATCTCTTCAATGTAAGCGAGAATAACCATGGACTCACAAACTGGTTTTTCGCCATGGACAAGCACAGGGATCTTCTTATAAACTGGATTATACTTCAAAAGCAAATCACTTTTGTTTGAGAGATCTTCTGCAACAAATTCATATGGCACGCCTTTCAATTTCAGAGCCAAAATCACTCTGTAAACATATGGACTCAGCAATACCCCATGAAGCTTCACTTCAGTCATGTTAATTCTAAGATTGAATTTGATGTTGAGTATAGCTGATAACTTATTACATATGTTTCTGAGTTTATAGTGATTCATGGAATGTGCTTTCTTTAGCACTTAGCCGAAAGCTTCAAATTTCCATTAATAAGACGATTAATGATGAATTCAAAGAACCAATAAGATTTCAACAAAATACATTTTTTCAACTTTGTGTGCAAATTAATTACGTCTGTATTTGGATGGTTAATATAAACTAGTCAGATAATTAACCACGCAATAATTAATCAAATTTTTATCATTTAATATCTTTGCGTCAGATGATCATTGATCAAAATTATTTTTAATATTTTAATTTTTTATCTAACTTAGTGCAAAATTATTTTTAATATTTTTAATTTTCTATCTAACTTAGTGCTTGTTTAGTATAAAATATCTAACGTCCAACAGTGGAATAACTCGAACAATTCCGCCTTGGGTTAGAAGATAGACACTCGTTCTCTTTATTAGATTGTTGGGCTGAGATTGTTGGTGAATGTAGACTCTAATGCTAGTGTTAGGTAGTCTTAAACTTCTCTCAACCCCAAAAGCTAGCTTAAGGGGTGAGATTTTCCTGACATTTATAAAATCACCAATAGCCCTTTTCACAACTCATGTGGGACAACTTCGATAGTTTGATTATATTTTGAGTATAATTTTTGAAGATTAAATAACTTATTTTACTTTTATTAGTAAAACCTTAAAAATTAGAATTTTGAGAGTGAAAGTCATAGTACTTAAAGAATAAATTGTGTAGAATACCCTTTTATTTATTTAATGATCTTATTCCATTCCTTTTAATTTTTTTATTTCTTTTATTTTTTAACCTAACAAAAACCTAGTCCCTTCCCCACCCATTTGAGTAGGGTGCGAATCTCAGATCTCTTGCTTTCAACCAGATGATGCCTATAAATTAGATCAAATCCTTTTCATAATATCACTTGCCGCAATAGTAAAATTAAACAAAGCAAAATTACTCTTTTTAACACCAATACAAAAACAAAACAAGCATAAACCAAGACACAAAATATTAAAAAAAAAATCATAATATTGCATCTATTCAGATGCCACCAACATTTTCCATCAACTGTTCGAAAGAGACCCTCCATCTCATCCTGCTTTGGAAGCTATTCTTCAATTAAGGAGACTTGCTTCAAACCACTCGTGTGTAAGCTAGGGAATTTATAAGATTCAAATAGCTTCACTCCCTCTATGGCTCCATTTTGTATAGCTTTTTAAATAGAGTTTAATTAAGTAGGCATTCAATTAGTAGAGTTTTTACAAATAGATCTTTTACTAAAAAAAAATTGTTTAGTTCATCGGTTGTCAAAAGAGATTTTATTAAGAATTATAATGTACAAGTTTTCTAAGTTATGTTGTGAAATGGATATGAACAAAATAAGAATATAAAATAAATAATGGGTAAATTAGATAATTTAATAATTTAAAAAAACTTTCTAATCTCTACTCTAAAAAATTTAAAATTCTAGTTTTTGTTAATAGAATCAAAATAATTTATTTAATGTCCAAAGCTATATTCAAAATAAAACAAAAAAAAATTGAATTTTTTTTAAAAATGAAATAAATATATATGACCATTAGATAAGCAAATACTAATCCAGCACTATACCTTTGAAGGACTTGCAAACCATCCAAACGCTGGGTCCACTAAGCCAATATTTAGGGATGGCAAAATGCGGGTCTGGGTTTTGCCTTCCCAGTTCCAGACCCGGACCATAATTTTCAATATCGGACCCAGATGTAAACCCGAATATTTTTCATCCGGGTCCCAATTTCCTGATTCCGGGTTTATAACCCGGATGATTGCTAAGAGATGCAATTTCATCTCTTTCTTCAGTGAAGAATTCCTTTCTAATCTTCCATCTTTTAACACCAATAATGAAAAAAATTCAAAAATCAAATAATTAGAAATAAATCCAAGATAACAAAGTACACAAATGCAATTATCAAAGATAATCATGATGTCTCAACCATGATGATGACAAATTTGGCAATGAATCATGATGAAAAATTGGGCTTTGTGGGTTAGGTCAAGAAAAGGGGGAGGATAAATGGCGGCTTAAGTTCCCCCCCCCCCCCTTCCAAATAGCAAATGAACAAACAATTGAGGAAGGTGTAAGTGAAGAAACAGAGACAAACGCATTCGTAAGTGGCCATCGATTTATCAACGAAGAAGTTGCCGAGGACAAAGCCAAACAACTGGGGGTAAAGTGTAGGCGGCCAAAACTGAGATCCCGTTTTGCGAAGGTGGACAAACCGCGGCCAAAACTCGTGACATAGCTGGACAAACGGCAGCTGATGGTGAAGATGAACATGAACGCAGTGGAGGTGGCAAAACGATGATGAGTGAAGATGATGATTTGTTGAAAAGAAGGGCTGAAGAGAGAGAGGAAATGTTTGGGTTTGGCTGCCGCGGCTGTGCACTTGTGACGGTAGCAACCTAGATAAAATTAGGTTTTTTTTTTTAATGTTTGTATTTGTAGTAATCAATAAAATTAATTAAAAAAATATTAAAATAAGATATTGGGTCCGGATTCCAGATATCCGGATTAACCTAAACCCGAAACCGGATCCCGGATATATCCGGGTCATAAAATTTCATTCCCAGACTCGGATTATTTTACACTCCGGTACGGGTTCAACCCGGCCCGAATTTTCCAAGTTCGTTCGGGTTCAGGCCGAGTCCGGATAAATCTGCCATCCCCACCAATATTGTTCTTAGTCCAGTGCTAAAAAACATTTTTCCAAACAGCTCCACTTTGCCCCAATATATATAAATAATATGGACAAGATCCTCTCTTTCTTTCTTTCTTTCTTTTTTTTTCTCCCCTCTCATACTCTTCAACAATGTTGAATTAACAAGTGATCCTATTTTTAATGTAAAAAAGGGGTCATGTTTTTATTAATTTTCAAATTACATCTATGTTTTGATTAATTAAAAAGGCCAGCTAATGAGATCAGTAATTTGGTCAACTACTCAGATAACCGTACATCAATTATACAATAGGCATTTCTTTCCCAAAATAATATATTTGCGTCATGCATGACGATCGTGGATCACTTGTATGAGAGAGCTTAGGTGCCCAGCAAGTCAAGTTGCAAGCTGCTGTCTTTGGCTATACTTTTGAAGCGGACCTTGCTACGTTACAGACTCTGTATGTATCGTAGCAAATGGGGAGTATCCACGCGTCACAGGAGAGAGAAAAAGTTGTTGGAATTTAGCTGGTTCAAGGCCAATTTGCACCGAGCTGTTACGTACAGAATCTGTAACGTAGCCTTGTTCCCTTTTGAACCACAAATACTTCTTTTTATTCTTGTTTGATAGTACGGTTAAAATCAA
Organism: Atalantia buxifolia; assembly: GCA_030444775.1. Lineage (NCBI taxonomy): Eukaryota > Viridiplantae > Streptophyta > Magnoliopsida > Sapindales > Rutaceae > Atalantia > Atalantia buxifolia. The sequence goes on from CM059839.1 coordinate 9,241,173, forward strand.
GGCATCAATCAGGAAGGTGCGCAGCAAGTCAGGTTGCCCAGCCGCTGTCTTTGACTGTACCTTTGAAGCACAAGTACTTCTTTTCATTCTTGTTTGATAGCACGCTTAAAATCAAGGCATCAATCAGGTGGGTGCCCAGCAAGTCAGGTTGCCGAGCTGCTGTCTTTGACTATACCTTTGAAACACAAATACTTCTTTTCATTTTTGTTTGATAGCATGGTTAAAATCAACGCATTAATCATGTACTTGTTGTGAATCGATTTTTTTTTTTTTGATCTACAATGCATAATAAGTAATATTATTTAAAAATTAAAGCTTCGAGATAATTTCGATATAAATTAAGTTTAATTTTCACTTCATCAAGGTGAAACATCATAAAGCTTGTAAATCTAACACATGAACGTAAAAGCTTAAAAAAAAAATTGAAATTGCTTGATAACATAGAAATACAAGCAAAAAGAGATGCCAAAGAATACAGCCCGAAATTTTCATTGTGTGGGATTATTGATCATGCTAGCATAATGATGAGTTGCCCGATAATACCCAAGATTTTCTCGATATTATCATGTAGAAGGTCAGGACCGCTCACCTACAGTTGTTCTTCAGCACTCAGAGAGATTTTTCACCCAGTTCTTATGGGGTGACTCTGAGACTAGGCGATAGATTCACTATTGTGGATGGATGGCAGTTTGTTATCCAATTGAGGAGGGCTGCCTGGGTATCCAGTCTTTTAATGATATGGTTAAGGCTTTTGAGCTTAAACTTTGGTGGTGTTTTCAGGAGCAGCTTTCATTATGGGTTTCTTTTATGAAGTCTAAGTATTATAGAGTTGCCACTTGGTCTTGTAGTTCAGTGGTGAACCACTGTCCTTAAAGTCAAGCATGACTATAAGGGCAATAGTTTGAATCCGTACGGACTCAACCTCCCTTAATTAAACATAATTGTGTGGAGATTACTTAAAACGTCCTTCTCCCCTGCAAAATGCGAGTGGAGTAGAGACATATCTCCTCCATGAGGGGTATTCGGCTGGACATGTACTTTATAGAATAAAAATTGTAATAATGTAAGTTTCAGGTATATATCTGATTGTAAATATCAGTGCATTGATCTGTTGTTTAAATAATTATAAATATCTATATAATACAGTAACCTGATGCTTAATCAGTTCAAAAAAAAAATATTGTAAAGTTGCACATCTGAGTATGGTTTAGTTTTGATATCCCCCTACCCTCTTTGGAGGCACCTTTGCTTGATTTAATGTGTTGCTGAGCTTCATGTGTGTTGGCTGTTTGGCCGAGGGTTGTTTTTGGTATGATTGTTGGCTGGGCTCTCGTCCTTTGGCCTTTTATAATCCTGTGGTGGCTTCTCTGGTGCCAATTTCTTTTTATTGGCAAGATACAGTATGAGATAGAGGTAAGCTTCAGGATGTGCTGCCCTTTTTAATTGTTGTGTAGATTCTTTTGATTCCTATCTCTAGTGAAGAACCAGATGTGATTCTGTGGGACCTTTCTCCTTATGGTAGTTTTTCTTTGAGGACTGCTTCAAATATTATGCATTGGACAAGGCTAAGTGATGAGGCTTTTTTTGTTATTTGGCAGCAACATATTGTTTCCTGGATATCCTTTTTTCTCTAGAGGTTGTGACACAAATTCTTGACCACAGATGATGCCTCGTGTTCAGGGGATTTCTGCATAGTTTCTTAGTATCTTTGTGGTCGAGCTTCTGAGACTTCGAGGTATTTTATTTCTTGATTGCCCTCGAGTTTGGCCAGTTTGGGTCCATTTTCAATGTACTCTTGGTTTGCGCTATGTTGCTTTTCTGTTGCCCCGTACTTTATTTCTTAATTGGTAGTGATGTGCCCTTTCTTGGAGCCACATTCAAGTTCTTCTTCCTTATTTCATTTTGTGGCAAGTTTAGAAGGCCTATAATGCATTGAAGTTTGACTCAATGGCCTTTTTTGTTGATGCCGTTATTTATCGAGCAATGTTGGATCTTAGGCTTGCTGGTTCTGCCTTTGGTCTTAAATCATCTCAACTGTGAGGTGTTCTAGGTTCTCAGTTTGCAAAGTGCTTGAGAGTTGTTGTTTCATCCAGGAGGCTGATTCTTTTAGTTTTTTTGCTGTGGTCACCACCTGGGGTGGTGAAGCTGACCATTGATGGTTGCTTTAGAAGTAATCCTAGGATAGCTGCTTCAGATAGTATTTTACGTGATCATCGGGGTGTGGCTTTGGATGCTTTTGGTTCCTTCCTTGGGCGCTAATTGATCCTTTATGCACAATTCATGGCTGGGATTAGAGTTGGTTGCTCAGCTCCATTATTCTATGCTTGACGTAGAGTCGAACTCAACCATGGTGACTTCTTGGATTCTTTTCTAAGGCCTTGTTCATTCGGACTATACCTAATCTTTGCATCGAGTGTGTAGTTTGACATTTTCTTCTACTTCGTGGTTAGTCATGTGCTTCGGAAGGCTACTTCTATTGCTGCTTTCTTTGGCCTGCACTCTAGTTCATCGGCGTTTCTTGGGTTCTCAAGATAACTCTGCTAGCTTATCTAATAATCTTCCTTTCGATTGTGGGTAATTTCTCATATCAGGCAATAGGATTGCTTATTTTTGTGTTCAATTTTTTATCTTGTATTTTTCTCTTTTCCATTCTTATGTCCTTGCAATTGCGTTTTTGATTTATATCCACCTCCTGATGTATTTGATTCATTATATGATTTATATGAAAAGTAGCGGTCCCACCTAACTCCACCTTTTTAGTGGTTAAAAAAAAAAGTCAGGAATCAAACCTAGGTCATCAATGTAAATCATCAAATAGGTTGTAAATTTAACATATGAACGTAAAAGCTTAACAAAACATTTGAAGTTGTTGTCAAGCATAGAAATACATGCAAAAAGATGAGCTAATTAAACAACACAAAATTTTGATTGGGTGGGAGTATTTTTCATGCTAGCATAATAATGAGGTACCTGAGAATATCTAAGACTTTCATGATAAATAATATCATCTAAAAGGTTAGCAATCACATATGATTGTCCACGTATGAACAAAACTAGCTCAAAATGTGAAATGTATTAAGATTTTCAAATATTTAAATTAATAGTTAATAATTTCGAACAAAAGATACTTAGAGACCCTAAAGTTCACTAATTTTATGTTATGGCTCATTGCCTCTCTCAACAATTTAATTTCTAGACTATTTGGCTCCTATCTATTAAAAGACAATACCGTTACTAAAATTATAAATTATAACAGTTAAACCTAAACCTACGTCGTTTAGCAATTTACAAAAGAAAAAAATATTACAAAAGCCGCCAACGAGAAAACCTCAAGCCAAGTAATATCCTGCGTCAACAACTAAAGAAGAACAAACCTCCACCCTCTAGGCCATCGCCGCACTAACGCTGGGGCCCATTTTAATAGTTAGAAGTTGTAACATTAATTAGGGATTGAGGGTAAAATTTTGGACTTTGATTTAATAAAATTGATTTAAATGAGTCCCAATCAAAATATGATTATAAATATATCAATACAATTATAACATGTTTAAAAGAAAAAATTTATTTTCACACAAAACAAAAAACACAACCCTTGGATGTGGGATGTGTCTAAAAAATAATAGGGTGGAAATATTATCACCCTCAAATTAGATATATAAATGTTTAATGTTTTACTCATATAATTTTGTAATTATTTTTTGAATATTGTTAAGAGAAAGATAGAAATTAATATATGGACAAATCGAGTCCCTTATTTTATTATTCATATCCAAAAAAAGTAACCACTATGTTAGTCCCCCGAACTTAGCATAAGACGGTAATTTAAAAAAAGAAAAAAAAAAGAACGTTTTTAGATACCAAAACAAAAGCAAAACAAGCACAAAGCGAGACATACAAACAAATTTTATGCTACTGCATTCAAGCAGAAGCCGCCAACTGTTCACGACGGCGTTTGAAAACAACCAACATTTGATCCTGATTGAGAAGGTTTTCTTTAATTATAGGGACTTGCTTGAAAGTTTCAAGCCAGGCATGCAAGCGAGGGAGTTTGTGTGATTCAAATACTTTAACTCCCTCTGCATCTTCAATGAGTTGCAACCAACAAACAATTGAACCAAATGCTAGATCCACTAAGCCAATATTGTCTCCATTGAAAAATTTCTTCTCTCCCAAGCCATGCTCTTCAACGGTTTGTAGCATTTCCAAGGCTTCCTTCGCTGTGTTTTGTAGTTCTTGTCCAGTGCTACGAAACATTTTCCAAACAGCAACACCCTGCCACAAATATTTTACATCAGATTTTATCACCAACATGGTTAATTAATACTACGTACATAAAATCGAAAAATCGTTAGACGATATGTACAAGTGTGACAATATCCTTTAATTAGAAGTTTAATAAGTTAATTAAGAGAGTTCAACCACTAAATTGTAAAATCTGTCATTTTAGTAAATTCACTTTTTCCCAATGTTTCAAAAGTCATCAAAATTCACCGTGAAGTTAAAAACGGTTATGTTAACTTTAACTTATTACATCTTTTCATATTTTAAGGATAAAACAGTGAAGACATCAGAAGTTGGAAGTTTAGAGAACTTTTTACAAATAAATATGAAAAAGACCCCTGGGTAGCTGGGCTCGACTGGCTATGAATTCACTTTGCGCCATCACCCGAGTTCGAGTACATATAGAGAGTAAGAGTTAGCGTTTGGCGGGTGGATTTTCTTATCCTCGTCACCTCATCTAGATCTTAAAATAAATGAATAAATAAACAAATTTGAAAAGAATGAACTTAATCATAAACGTGTTTGCCAGAGTTGTGAGCGAACCTTGTCTTCAGCGAATTTGATCCAGAATCGAGCGAGAGCTCTATCATAAGGATTATTTGGCATCAAGGGATTCTGTGGCCACGTCTCTTCGATGTATTCGAGAATAACCATGGACTCACAAACAGGTTTTCCTCCATGGACAAGCACTGGGATCTTCTGGTGAACCGGATTGTACTTCAAAAGCAAAGCACTTTTGTTTGAGAGATCTTCTGCAACAAATTCATATGGCACGCCTTTCAATTTCAGAGCCCAAATCACCCTGTAAACAAATGGACTGGGCAGTACTGCCCCATGAAGCTTCACTTCAGCCATGATAATTCTAAGATCGAATTTGAATTATCGGTTTTTCTGATCTATGTTGTGTATGGCTGTTAACTCATTACATATGTTTCTGAATTTATATTGATTTATGGAATGCACTTTCTTGAGCAGAAAGCTTCAATTTTCCATTAATAAAACGATTAATGATGAATTCAAAGAACTAGTACGATGACTTTAATTAAATATTTTTTTACGTTGTGTGCAAGTTGCATTTCGAGGTTAATCTAAAAGATATTATTTTCTCTTGATCTAAATTTTTACATAAAATATAATTATTAAATAAAAATAAAATAAAAAATAAATTTTAACGGTACATAAATAAAAATTCATATATGTTAAAAAGATTTTTTAAAATTGAAATAAGTGGACCAAATCCTAATTTAAAAGGCTAGCCAACGAGACCATTAATTTGGTCAACCAGTCAGAGATAACCATTCAATAATTAATCAAAATTTTGCCATTTGTTTTACATTTAATACCTTTGCGTCATGCATGATGATTCATGGGTCAATTAGTCAACGAGACATTTGCCTTTTGTGCATGTATCCACATTGGACGCAAATATAATTTGTTATAAAAAAAATTGGGCTAAATTATTTTTTAATATATTTTTTTAAAGTGATACACCTGATCATAGAGGACCTGTTATTTAGTTTGTGAATCTTATAACAGGACCCATGATTTTTTTTATTTATTTGAAATCTTATGGGTCCCCTATTATTTAATTTGTGGAATTGACGGAGGTAACTTACAGTTTCATTTTTGTAATTTACAGCTTTCAATAAATTCAGATAATATTAGGCGGTAAAAGTCGGCCAGGCTGGAGAAGTAGGTCTATAAAATTTGCTAGACTTAGCACTATCTGTTTGGTGCCCAGAAACACACATGTTTATCATCCACTTTTTATTTAACGCTGGGTTTTTTTCAACCCAAAATAATTTCTCTTTGTACATCCACTTTTTAATAAAAAATTTTATTGTCAAGATAATTTGTTATTAATTACTTCACTAATCCTTCTTTTTTTTTTTTGCCAATTTCTCTTTCGCATCTGACAAAATTTAATTCACATCATGTGATAGTATGATTGCATATAAATTTGAAGTTATCTGTCGCAAGTTGTTCAAAAATATATTGACATATCTTGTGTATAGAACTAAAGAACAATAGCAAACCACTATCCTCTAGGCGATCGCTGCTATTAGGACGGCAAAATTAGTTGTAAATCTGTAAATTTGTCTAAACCCATCTACAAAAATTTGTCCATTGCGAATAATTTTGTAGGTTGTAAGTAAGTTTGATATTTTAAATTTAAGTTCGATTTGGAGTTCTGAGATAAATTCAGTATTGAGAAAAAATCTAGCGGGTGTCAATCGGCCATTTTTTTAATTATTTATGTTTTTACTTTTAATCACAAAGATTGTCTTAAAAAAATTTAATCATAAAAATATAGTAGTTAAAGTTATTACTCTAATCTTCCAAATTCCTAAACCTAACTTAACTCATTACAGTTGCACAACCTACTCCTTCAAGTATGTATGTATGTAAACGTATACACACGCGCACACACACAAAATAAGCTTTTAATAAGTAGATTTAGTATTTTTCAAGTTTAATATTAATGATATTTTAATTTAATTTAATTACTTTTGTTTGTCTGGCTTTAATGAGTTGAACTTAGTGATTGCTGGCTAAGGTTGGATTTTTATTTGTCTAATTAATGGTCAATAGTTGTCCAACATATATTTGTTAATATTGTTGACAATACTTGTATATTGACTAAAAAATAGAGCAAGGCATTAATCTTAGTAATGATTATTTGCCCACTATAAAAATATTTTGTGTTAGAATGATATATTTTGTGTATTTATTTTAATATTGAAATTTTAATTTCTCTTTTACATTGATAAAATCTAAAATTGATTAGTTTATGTAGATTTTTTAAGCTGTTACTATAAAGTTATAGTTTGAATTATATAATTCAAATTACTATATATAATTTTTTTAATATTAGTGATTTTAAATATAAAAATCTATAAAAAAAAAAAAACCTACTGCATGTTGTGGGTGGATTTGCTAATTATTAAAAATTATGGCGGACAAACTAAAAAAAAAGAAAAAGAAAAAAAGGCAATCGGTTACGGACGAGTTTAATAATGACAAACCCATTATAAGCGATATCCATTACCATCAGCAGCTTCTATAACGCAGGGCCAGGGGCGGTCTTGAATTGTTAGAAGTTGCAACATTAATTAGCAAAATTTTCAGCGGCATCCCTGAATTTTAGCATAGAACTAGATATATCCCCTTGTTTTCAAAATCAGTCTCTGATTCCCATGTTGTTTACTTCATTTTTTTTCCATTTCAAATGGATATATAACTTCGTAATGTTGTGCCTTGTAAAATGGATGCTTAAAATGCGTGCTTCTTATTTTTTATATACTGCTAAGAGAAGTTGAGAATAGAAATATATAAAATGGAGTCTCATTTATTAATTATTTATATCCATTAAATAGAACTTAACATGCAGCTCACTTCAATAGTAAAATTAATTAAACAAAATAGACAGAATATTTTTAACACCGGTACAAAAACATAACGTGTAAAAGAAGACTCACTAACTTATTTTATGATATTAAATTCATGCAGATACCACCAATGTTTCTCGACCACGTTTGAAAGAGACCACAAACTCACGCTGATTTGGAAGATTTTTCTTTAAGTATATAAGTTAAAGTTATTACTCTAGTCTTCAAAATTCTTAAACCTAATCTAACTCATTAAAGCTGCATGCCTTACTCCTTCTACTATATCTATGTATTTTAAGATGAATACAATAACTTTTTAATAAGTAGAATTTTGTAATTTTCAAGCTTAATATTAATGATATTTTATTTTATTTAATTGCTTTGAATTGTTTTTGTTAAGAATTATGGTTGATTAAACCAAATTCGATTCCCAAGAAATCTCCACACACTAATCTTATTCTTAGCAAGAATGAATTTCAGAAATAATAAACAGAATCAAAATAAAAGAGTTTGTGAGAAACAGAAAGTAAAAGTAAGAAAACTTGATACAAAAAGAATTATAGAGATTCGGTCATATAGCCTACATCCTCTTGAGAAACAGAAGCCATAGCTTTTCTTTGATGCTCAACAATTTACAAGACTCAGAGAGATTGTTACAAGGAATGTTATTCCTCTAAGCTTGACCTTAGAGACCTTATATACTGCTCTAAAAGGATCCAGATGGTAGTGCTGCTCACCAGTTCATATTCTGGGTTTGTTTCAACAAACCCAGAAAATATTCCCGCCAAGGCTACAACTGTCACTAACAGTCCTTTAAGTGAAACGAAACTTGCAGCTGCCATTTAGTATAACCATGAATTCGTAAATGCTCGTGCAAGCCACGTGCATTACTTATACTTCTGTATGACAGGGAGCTGAGGTCATATGAGCAGCATAGTCTGTTTGATGACTTGTCGTTTGTTAACCAAATTCAGAACTGACAAGTCATATCCTCCAGAAATTCTTAATTCAGGTTCACATTCAACAATCTCCACCTTGAACCTGAATCTTTGCATCCCTATGGCTTTTTCTTCTTATGTTTCTGTATCTTTATTTTCTACAGATACCAGTTAAGTCTAAGCAGTGCTGAAACTTAGCTATGGGAACTGGTTTTGTCAGCATATCAGTAACATTGTCACTGGTATGTATCTTCCCAAGTTTCACAGTGCCTTTAGAGACTTCCAACCTAATGAAATGGAGCTTAACGTCTATGTGCTTGGTCTTTTCATGATGAACTTGGTTTGTGCTCAGGCTTATAGCACTCTGACTATCACATAGAACTGTTATAGATGATCGTTCATATCCCAATTCATTTATCATGCCCTTTAACCATAATGCTTCTATAAATGCCTCTGCATGTTTGTATACTCTACCACTGTTGTTGATAAGGCCACTACACTTTGGAGTGAGGCTTTCCAACTGACTGTGCAATTATTAAAGGTGAAGAGAAAACCAGTAAATGATCTTCTATTATCCAGATCCCCTGCATAATCAGAGTCAACAAACCCCTTAATCAAATTATAGCTGACACTCTTCCCTCCATACAACAAACCATAGCTTGCAGTTCCCCTTAGATACCTAAGTATCCATTTCACAGCCCTCCAATATTCCTTCCCTGGATTTGACATAAACTTGCTTACCAAGCTTACCGCATATGACAAATCAGGTCTTGTTAAAACCATTGCATACATTAGGTAGCCTACTGAGCTGGCATATGGTATTTTTGACATCTTAGATTGTTTTAAGTCAGTGCTTGGACACTGCTGACTTGATAACCTGAAATGAGCTGCCGTTGGTATGGCCACTAGTTTACAATTTATCATTCCAAACTTCTCCAAGACCTTAGTGACATATTTTTCTTGAGAAAGAAATAAGGTTTTTGTTGTTCTGTTCCTTATTAGTTCAACTCCTAAAATCTGTTTAGTTGGACCAAGATCTTTCATATCAAACTTATCATTCAATTGTTGCTTCAATAGATCAATCAGCTTCATATTTTTACAGGCCAAAAACATATCATCAACATATAAAACAAGATAGATCACCTCCTCTCCAACAGTTTTTCTAAAATAAACACAGCAATCATAACTTAATTGTTGGAAATTCAACTCCTGCATGTAGCTGTCAAATTTCAGATACCACTGCCTTAGAGATTGCTTGAGCCTATAAAAAGATTTTCTCAGCAAACAAACCCAATCAGGGTGATTAGTATACACAAAACGCTCAGGCTGTGACATTATAATCTCCTCTTACATATCACCATGAAGAAAAGCTGTTTTGACATCTAACTGTTCAAAATGCATATCATAAACAGCTACCAGTGATAGAATAATCCTTATAGATGTGTGTCTAACTACTGGTGAGAAGACTTCAGTATAATCAATCTCTTCCCTTTAAGTGAAACCCTTTGCAACCAGTTTTACTTTGAATTTCTTTGGTTCAACATCAAGGATCCCATCTTTTATCTTGTAGACCCATTTACAGCCCATAACTTTCCTTCCTTCTGGTTTCTGAATCAATTCTCAGGTGCCATTCTTGTGTAGAGAGTCCATCTCATCTTCTATGGCCTTGATCCATTGTGTTGAATATTTACTTGTTACAACTTCTTTATAAGCTTTTGGCTCCTCTTGGTCAATTTCTTGTGCTGCTGTCAAGGCATATGCTATTAAGTTAGCATATCCCAATCTATCTGGTGCCCTTATTGTTAACATTTTCAACACTTACTTGTCTCTTCTGTCTATCCTTTGTAAGCTGATAATCTTTTATAGAGGTGTGCCCTGATGATTGAGCACTAACCCCATCTAAGCCTTCATTCTCTCCAGTGTGATTTGTGTTCTGCCCATCCTCAATCTTCGCTAGCTTCACCTCAAAATGAGGTGTCTCTGCCCTGTAATTTTCTGTATTAAGCCTTGTGCAGAACCTTGACTCTTCAGCATCTCAGATTCATTAAAAGTTACATCCATGCTTATTATGCACTTAGGAGGCTTAAGATATATAGACAGCTACATGGGCTCTTTGCACATTACCAGCTCCTAGTTCATTTGAAACTCTAGTACTATAGAAGGAAATAATGGTTAATCTGCTAATTAGTTGATATAAAACAATTATTATTTAAATGATTGTTAGGAACAAACCTCACTGCAGCACCAAGTCCATATGGGATTGCAGAGAGGGTTTGAATAGTACTGAGACTGCCCAAAAAAGTTGACAAACAATGAGCAGTCGGGGAAAAAAAAAGAAAAAAGAAAAAAAATCTACTTCCTTTGGTAGGTGCTTCTCTGTATAGAACTTTCACATATAAACAACATACCATACAGATAGGACTGAAGTTTCAAGCTGTGGGTTAGGCAACAGCCCTGACATTACAATGAGCAATTCAAATGACCACCATTCTAGGCTGCAAAATTATAAACAAAAGAAGAAGCATAAAAATTTATGACGTGTCTACGATATCTATGAGAAGTGAAAATGAAACTCCAGAGATAATTAACATACCAAACCATTACTGCAGAAGGGATAGCAAAGTGGAAGAACTCTCCAATTCCTCGGAACAGCTCCATTGAAATTGGAGCCCAGGATTCTGCACAAGCAGTGGAGAACTTCTTGTAAATTGCCAAGAAAGTTACATTCAACCAATACGAAATACCAATTGCCAAAACCAAACCCCAACAGATGGGAATATGCAAACAAAGAGCGGCATAGGAGGTTAAGAACATGGGAATGATCAAACTTTGAGACTGAAAATATCGAATAAGCGCCTGCATTGCTGCATAAGCAAACAGAGCTGGAAGAAGCCAGATTATAAACTTGCCTACTTCATGCGAAATCTGGGGGTCTTGGCCCACCAAAACTAGCAGCCTTCTCATGTAAATCCATAGTAAGGAAAGCGGAAAACATACTGAGAATAAACAAAATATTGCAGTGTAAATTTGAGTTCCAATTCTTTGATATTGCTGAGCTCCATATGCTCGCCCACATAATGTTTCCAGAGCACTTGCCATTCCTAACTGTTTCAAAGAAAATATTACACAATTCAAGTTAGCTGTAGATTTTTTTTTTTAAAGAGCAAATCAAATCCTTTAAAAATTAATGGCATTTTTACAAACAGGGTATTAGTTAATTGCATGTTTTTTAACATCAGAAATTTGGCATATCTATTTGTTTAAATCTCACATGCAATGATGCAAATACCTATCAAAAGAAAGAATAAACAAGCTTGTGTCACGATCTTGATATTGTATAGGACTTACAAGGACGCTGAAGCCGGTGACACTAGCTAGAGAGATGGCCATGACGGTGCTAGAAAGAGCAAGTTGACCAAGATGACCAACCATCATCATGGAAACAACTTGAAGCAAATACTGTGATAAAGTGACGGCCACCATTGGTGCTGCAATATAACCCTGCTTTTTCACTTCTCCACTCAACAAATCCCATGTTGTGGATGATGATGATGAACTCTCTTTTGGTATTAATAAACTCTCTTCCATATTCTTTTCTGTATCGTTGTCTCTCATGGCCGCTCCTCTCCCTCTCTTTCTATTGTGTGTAAAATTTGCATAGACTTAAGACGGAGAGTGTTCCGGTCTGGTCAATTTTCAGGTGTTCGGATTTATATAGAAGAGGAGGAGCGGGGGGATAAAACGTCATATATATGAAGTTATTGGGCCTAAAATGCTAAAATTGTAAAGTAAAAGAGTCTCACAAAATTTTCAGGAGAATATCATAATATGTCTTCAGTTGGGATAATGATATCTCCACGGCTCCACCCCATAGTAAAGTCAAAAACACAGCAGCAGGGCTAGCTGGCACCTAAAACAAACGCCAAATAAGTAATTAATCCATATCTGACCATTTGACCAAATTAAATAAGATTACTTGTTAATTCAGCACGGTTTCAAGAGATTCCCGTCAAATACGATACCTCTTCTCGTTGAATATATAACAGAATTGTTAAAAAGGCGCAGCATTAGTTCATTGAATTCAACTTAATTTAATCGTTTTATTAAATAAATTGGAAATATGAAGCTCCCTGCTCAAGCAAGCGCACTCGACATTCCAATATTAATCATTATAAATTCAGATGTACGTATGCAATAACTCATCAGATAAGCAAAACAACCACACACATATTCAAATTCGATCTCAGACACATGGCTGAAGTGAAGCTCCACGGGGGATGGGCGAGTCCATTTAGCAAGAAGGTGGTATGGGCTCTGAAATTGAAAGGCATCCCGTATGAATACATTGAAGAAGACCTCTACAACAAAAGTGCTTCGCTTTTGAAGTATAACCCAGTTCACAAGATGATACCAGTGCTCGTTCATGACGAAAAACCAGTTTGCGAGTCCATGGTTATTCTCGAATACATTGAAGAGATGTGGCCACACAATCCCTCCTTGATGCCAAGTGATCCCTATGATAAAGCTCAAGCTCGTTTTTGGATTAAATTTGCCGAAGACAAGGTTCGCATCACAACTTTCCTTGCTAACACGTGTATAAATTTAATTAATCTTGTCGGATTGCTTTATATACTTTAATTTTTCATTGTATATGAGACATATGACTCTCTAAACATTAATTTTTATCTTCTATTAATGCTCGAACTAATGTCCTCGCATGTGCAAAATGCATTCACGGCCGATTAAGCTCAATGAACCTTTTATTTTACATTAGAGAAAATTATCAAAAAAATTCAGTTAATTACTTTAATTTTTACCTTTAGAAAATTTTCTTAATTAATCGTCGATTTTACTGCATCAATGGTAAAATATTTAAATATAATTGTTTTAGCGATAGGGGGAATTTTAAGGACTTTTGAAACATGAAAGCAAAATTATAATTTACTAAAACAATAAGGGGATTTTTTTTTCAATCCTTTTCCTTTTATATCATTAAGTATTTGTTTGATATGACTTATTTATTACTCATAAGTGTTTATTTAACTGAAAAAGTTATTTTCAAAATTTTTATTATTGTTTAGTTTTATTTGTAGTGGAACTTTTTGAGATTAAGTAAATTCTTTTGCCTATTCTAGTAAAAGTTTAAATTTAAATTTTTGGAAATAGCGGTTTGAGGATTTTTTAAAAAAGTTAAATTGTTTAAAATGTTCATCTTTTATTTTATAATCTTATTTTATTTATTTCATAACATAACTTTAAAAACTTATCTACTATAGTAATTTAAAAAAATTTAATGAAAATTTTTATTAATAACTAAATAACTAACTTTTTTTATAAAAATTAAATTTTCATTAATAAAAATTCTACTTAAATAAGCTCTGAAAAGTTATACTAACTAGTCTAAAAATTAGTGGGTAAAATCTCATAGATACTTTGACAGTTTGAAACGTCTAGGCTTTAAAAGATATTTTGCCACGTGTGTACATATTATCTAATTTCTTTTTACCTCATATATATTATTAATCATGAATTAGATATAAAATCTTGTGGCAGGGAGTAGCTGTTTGGAAAATGTTTTTCAGCACTGGACAAGACCTGGAGAATGCAATGAAGGCAGCCTTGGAAATGCTTCAAACCGTTGAAAAACATGGCCTAGGAGAGAAGAAATTTTTCAATGGAGACAATATTGGCTTAGCGGACCTAGCATTTGGAGCCATTGCTTATTGGTTGCAGGTCCTTGAAGATGTAATGGGAGTGAAACTATTTGAATCTCACAAATTCCCAAGCTTGCATGAGTGGTTTGAAAATTTCAGGAAAGTCCCTGTAATTGAAGAAAATCTTCCAAATCAGCGTGAGATGGTGATCGCTTTCAAACGTCGTCGGGAAACATTAGTGACATCTGCGTGAATGTAATATCATAAAACAAGTTTGTGATTCTCGCTTTGTGCTTGTTTTATTTTTGTACTGATGCTAAAACAGATCTTTCTACTTTGTTTAATTAATTTTACTATTGAGACGAATTGCATGTTGGGTGCTATTTAATGGATATAAATAATTAATAAACGAAACTCCATTTTACATATTTCTATTCTCAGTTTCTCTTAATAGCATATAAAAAGTAATAAGCATGCATTTTAAGCATATATTTTATAAGGTGCAACATTACAAAGTTAAATATCCAATTGAAAAAAAAAAATATATATATATAAAGTAAACAACAGGGGAATCAAAACTAATTTTGAAAACTAGGGATATATCTAATTCTATGCTAAAATTCAAGGATACCGCTGAACATTTTGCTAATTAATTTTGCACCTTCTAACAATTAAGACCCCCCGTGGCCCTGCATTATAGGGGTGTTCACGGATCGAATTTTACTGGATTGGACATCAATCCATATACGATCCACGATTTTACTGATTATAAATTTTCAATCCAATCCAGTCAAATCCACGGATTGGTGAAATTCAATCCAAATCTATTCCATACATCTGCAGATCGGATGCGGATTTGACCCAATCTATATCCAATTCACCATTTTTGCGGATTGGTTTGCCGACTGAAAATTTTTAATTCTATTCAATTCACGAACTAACTAAATAAAATAATTTAATATAAAAATAATTTTACTACCGATCAAATTTAAAATTAAATAAGATTTAAATAAATTAATTGTTTAAATAAAGCTATAAAATACATTTAAAGTTTCAAAATATAACACACAAAAACAAAAAAAATTCATTCGTTTAGATCAGTACATGAAAATTAACTATTTAAGAAGTTATATTTGTTTATTTAATTATTTTTTATTTTATATTATTATCAAATAAGATATACTATAGTGTTAATGTAACTATATTTAAACTTATTTATTTACTAGTAAGTACTAATGTCATATTTACAAGTTTTATTTTTTAATTAAATAAATACTTTTTATTTTTTTTGCAGATTCGCGGATTTTTACAGATTTTCTGTAAGTAGATCCATATCCAATCCACCGATTGCGGATTATCAAATTTTTAATTAAATCCAATCCACCAATTCACGGATTGAATTTTTACTGATCAAATTTCTACGGATCAAACGGATTGAGCGGATCGGATTGGATCTGAACACCCCTCTTGTATTATAGCGGTTGGGGATGGTAATGGCTATTGGCTGCTATAGATTTATCATTACTAAATCTTTCTGCAATCTACTAAGATTTTGTCTTTTTAAGTAAATTTTATGCAATTGCTATTGTCAATTAATTAGGAAAATAAAAATTTAACTTTAGCAAACAATCAATATGTTCAAGTCATTAAAACAAAACAATTCAAAGTAATTAAAATAAAATAAAATATCATTAATATTAAGTTTGAAAAGTACAAAATTCTACTTATTAAAAAGTTATTGTATTCATCTTAAAATATATACATATACTAGAACGAGCAAGGCATGCAGCTGTAATGAGTTAGATTAGGTTTAAGAATTTTGAAGACTAGAGGAATAACATTAACTTATATACATAAAGAAAATCTTCCAAATCAGCGTGAGTTGGTGGTCTCTTTCAAACATGGTCGAGAAACATTGGTGGTATTTGCGTGAATTTAATATCATAAAGTTAGTGAGTCTTCTTTTACACTTGTTATGTTTTTGTACCGGTGTTAAAAATGTTCTTTCTATGTCGTTTAATTAATTTTACTATTGAAGTGAGCTGCATGTTAAGTGCTATTTAGTGGATATAAATAATTAATAAATGAGACTCCATTTTATATATTTCCATTCTCAACTTCTCTTAGCAGTATATAAAAAATAAGAAGAACGCATTTTAAGCATACATTTTACAAGGCGCAACATTACGAAGTTATATATCCAATTGAAATGAAAAAAAAAAACAAAATTGAGTAAACAACATGGGAATCAGAGACTAATTTTGAAAACAAGGGGACATATCTAATTCTATGCTAAAATTCAGGGATGCCGCTGAAAATTTTGCTAATTAATGTTGCAACTTCTAACAATTCAAGACCGCCCCCGGCCCTGCGTTATAGAAGCTGCTGATGGTAATGGGTATCGCTTATTATGGATTTGTCATTATTAAACTCGCCCGTAACCGGTTGCCTTTTTTTTTTTTTTTTTTAAGTTCGTTCGCTATAATTTTGAATAATTAGCAAATCCACTCACAACATGCAATAGGTTTTTTTTGTAGATTTTTATATTTAAAATCACAAATATTAAAAAAATTATATCTAATAATTTGAATTATATAATTCAAAATATAAGTTTATAGTAACAACTTAAAAAATCTTCATAAACTATTCAATTTTAGATTTTATTAATGTAAAAGAGAAATTAAAGTTTCAATATTTTAAAACATATACACAAAATAAATCATTTTAAAATAAAATATTTTTGTTGTAGGTAAATAATCATTACTAAGATTAATGCCTTGTTCTATCTTTTAGTCAATATAAAAGTATTGTCAACAATATTAACAAATATATTTTGAACAACTATTGACCATTAATTAGACAAATAAAAATCCAACCTTAGCCAGCAATCACTAATTTCAAGCCATTAAAGCGAAACAAACAAAAGTAATTAAATTAAATTAAAATATCATTAATATTAAACTTAAAAATACTAAATCTACTTATTAAAAGCTTATTTTTTTGTGTGCGCGTGTGTATACATTTACATACATACATACTTGAAGGAGTAGGGTGTGCAACTGTAATGAGTTAGGTTCGGTTTAGGAATTTAGAAGATTAGAGTAATAACTTTAACTACTATATTTTATGATTAAATTTTTTTAAGACAATCTTTGTGATTAAAATTAAAAAATACGAGTCGGCAGACACCCGCTGAATTTTTTCTCAATAATGAATCTACCCGCAATGTACAACGAACTTAAATTAAAAATACCAAACCTATCCGCAACCTACAAAATTATTCGCAGTGGACAAATTTTTATAGATGAATTTAGACAAATTTACAGATTTACGACTAATTTTGTCGTCCTAATAGCAGCGATCGCCTAGAGGATAGTGGTTGTTATTGTTCTTTAGTTCTATACACAAGATATGTCAATGTATTTTTGAACAACTTGCGACAGATAACTTCAAATTTATATGCAATCATACTATCACATGATGTAAATTAAATTTTGTCAGATGCGAAAGGGAAATTGGCAAAAAAAAAAAAAAGGAGGATTAGTGAAGTAATTAATAACAAATTATTTTGACAATAAAAAATTTTATTAAAAAGTAGGTGTACAAAGAGAAATTATTTTGGGTTGAAAAAAACCCAGCGTTAAATAAAAAGTGGATGATATACATGTGTGTTTCTGGGCCCCAAACAGATAGTGCTAAGTGCTAGCAAATTTTATAGACCTACTCCTCCAGCCTGGCCAACTTTTACCGCCTAATATTATCTGAATTTATTGAAAGCTGTAAATTACAAAAATGAAACTGTAAGTTACCTCTGTCAATTCCACAAATTAAATAATGGGGGACCCATAAGATTTAAAATAAAAAAAAAATTATGGATCCTGTTATAAGATTCACGAACTAAATAACAGGTCAAGTGTATTACTTTAAAAAAATATTAAAAAATAATTTAGTCTAATTTTTTTATAACAAATTACGTATATTTGCGTCCAATGTGGATACATGCACAAAAGGCAAATGTCTCGTTGACTAGTTGGCCCATGATCAATTGATCATCATGCATGACGCAAAGGTATTAAATGTAAAACAAATGGCAAAATTTTGATTAATTATTGAATGGTTATCTCTGCCTGGTTGACCAAATTAATGATCTCGTTGGCTAGCCTTTTAAATTAAGGATAGGAACCTCTCCTGATTTGAGTATTATTAAATTTTTAATAATTTTTTGTCATGTATTTTTTAATAATAATATATGGATAAGATTTAATTTTTTATATTTTTTTATTTATTAATAATCAATCAATATTTATCTTATTTAGTCAGAACATAATCAGATCATGAGAGATCCTGATCTTTTAAATTAGGATTTGGTCCATTTATTTGAATTTTAAAAAATCATTTTAACATATATGAATTTTTATTTATGTACAGTTAAAATTTATTTTTTATTTTATTTCTATTTAATAATTATATTTTTTATATAAAAATTTAGATCAGGAGAAAATAATATCTTTCAAATTAACCTCGAAATGCGGGCATAACTTGGACACAACGTAAAAAAATATTTAATTAAAGTCATGATGCTAGTTTTTGAATTCATCATTAATCGTTTTATTAATGGAAAATTGAAGCTTTCTGCTCAAGAAAGTGCATTCCATAAATCACTATAAATTCAGAAACATATGTAATGAGTTAACAGCCACACACAACATCGATCAGAAAAACCGATAATTCAAATTCAATCTTAGAATTATCATGGCTGAAGTGAAGCTTCATGGGGTACTGCGGAGTCCATTTGTTTACAGGGTGATTTGGGCTCTGAAATTGAAAGGCGTGCCATATGAATTTGTTGCAGAAGATCTCTCAAACAAAAGTGCTTTGCTTTTGAAGTACAATCCAGTTCACAAGAAGATCCCAGTGCTCGTCCATGGCGGAAAACCAGTTTGTGAGTCCATGGTTATTCTCGAATACATCGAAGAGACGTGGCCACAGAATCCCTTGATGCCAAATAATCCTTATGATAGAGCTCTCGCTCGATTCTGGATCAAATTCGCTGAAGACAAGGTTCGCTCACAACTCTGGCAAACACGTTTATGATTAAGTTCATTCTTTTCAAATTTGTTTATTTATTTATTGGATCCGACTACAGTGCAACTGTGTTACCGTGTCATAGTTCACCAGTCATTGGATCTACTTAAATGAGTGGAGTCTACTTAAATGGATAAAAATATAATGGTTGGGTGTAACTGTGGCACGGTACCACAGTTACACCACAGTTTTATCCTTATTTATTTATTTATTTTAAGATCTAGCTGAGGTGATGAGGATAAGAAAATCCACCCGCCAAACACTAACTCTTACTCTCTATATGTACTCGAACTCCGGTGATGGGGCAGGGTGAATACAAAGTCGAGGGGTCACCAGGGGTCTTTTCATATTTATTTCTAAAAAATTCTCTGAACTTTCAATTTCTGGTGTCTTCGTTGTTTTATCCTTAAATATGAAAAGATGTAATAAGTTAAAGTTAACATAACCGTTTTTAACTTCGCGGTGAATTTTGATGATTTTTGAAACATTGGGAAAAAGTGAATTTACTAAAATGACAGATTTTACAATTTAGTGGTTGAACTCTCTTAATTAACTTATTAAACTTCTAATTAAAGGATATTGTCACACTTGTACATATCGTCTAACGATTTTTCGATTTTATGTACGTAGTATTAATTAACCATGTTGGTGATAAAATCTGATGTAAAATATTTGTGGCAGGGTGTTGCTGTTTGGAAAATGTTTCGTAGCAATGGACAAGAACTACAAAACACAATGAAGGAAGCCTTGGAAATGCTACAAGCCGTTGAAGAGCATGGCTTGGGAGAGAAGAAATTTTTCAATGGAGAGAATATTGGCTTAGTGGACCTAGCATTTGGTTCAATTGTTTATTGGTTGCAAGTCATTGAAGATGCAGTGGGAGTTAAAATATTTGAATCACACAAATTCCCTCGCTTGCATGCCTGGCTTGAAACTTTCAAGCAAGTCCCTATAATTGAAGAAAACCTTCCCAATCAGGATGAAATGTTGGTTTTTTTCAAACGTCGTCATGAACAGTTGGTGGCTTATGCTTGAATGCAGTAGCATAAAATTTGTTTGTATGTCTCGCTTTGTGTTTGTTTTGTATTTGTATTGCTGTTTGAGGATGTTCTTTTTCCTTTGTTTTTAATACTGTCTTTTGCTAAGCTTAGGTGACTAGCTTACTGGTACTTTTTATGGATTTGAATAATAAAATAATGGACTCCATTTGTATATATTAATCTCTATCTTTCTCTTAACAATATTTAAAAGTAATAAATACAAATTTTGTAAGGGTGAAACATTACACATTTATGGGTGTGTTTGGGAGTAAGGTGTTGTAGCTTTTCAATTTCTGCAATGAAGTAAAAGTTATATAACTATGGAGAGAAGCTGAAAAAAAAATCTCTACTAAGCTGCCAAAGCCCAACTACAAGTGTTACCAAACACCTTAGTAGTTGGGCTTTGCAGCCCAAAGCCTACCTCACCACACTTCTAAACGGGCTCTATATATCTAATTTGGGGTACATGATAATATTTCCGACTCACTTTTTTTTTTTTTTCAAATGCGCATCGAAGGGTTGTGCTTTTTGCTTTATATGAAAATAAGTTTTTTTTTAACATATTGTAATTGTATTGATATCTTTATAATCATATTTGTATTGGGACTCGTTTGAATCAATTTTATTAAATCAAACTCCAAAATTTTACCCTTAATCCCTAATTAATGTTACAACTTTCTAACGATTCAAATCGGCCCGTGCGTTAGTTAGCAATGGCCTGGAGTGTTGCGTCCATATATTTTCGAACAACTTGTACGAGATATTATACGGCTTGTGTCCTGTTGGCTCGTTGCCCCTCCAACACTTGGCGTTTGTTATATATATATAGTAAATTACCAAACGACGTAGGTTTAGGTTTAAACGTAGGTTTAGGTTTAACTATTATAATTTATAATTTTATTAACGGTGTCGTTTAATGTGTAGGAGCCATATGATCTAGAAATTAAATTCTTGAGAGAGAAAATGAGCCATAACATAGGATCAATGGACATTAGGGTGTAAGTTATTAACTATTAATTTAAATGTTTGAAAATCTTATCGCATCTGTTTTAATACATTTCACATTTTGAGCTAGGGGTGTTTATTTTGGATTTTTTAATATAGCATTGTTAAATCCTTAATTCAATATTAGGTTTATATGTGAATAATTATGTGTTGCAGACTGCCATATAAGGTTAAACTTAATTAAAAGTGATCTACTAAGGTTTTTGGTACCATGGGCTTTAATGTATTTAATAGGGTATGGACCTTTAATGTGTAAAGACATAATGAAATTTTAATTCTATGATGGGGAGAATTAGGAATGCCTAATAACAACAGGAAAAAATTATCTATATAAAGTGTTTATGGTTCCCAAGTCACACGTATTTTTCTATTTTTTTTTATATTCCATCATCAGAGAGGGAGCACAGAGAAAATTAAAGAATTCTCTAGGAAAACATGTTGATCTGGAAGGCCAACCACATAACCTAGAGAATAATTCAACGTTATGGATTCAGGTACGCTTCCGTATATTTTATTATTAACTCTTGGTGATATAACATGAATGTTCCTATATTATAGGTGGTGGTTTTTACCAAAAGAATTTTTTGTTCTAACAGTTTATATGTGGATAATCATGTATGTTTCTTGACCTTTTACATGATGCTATTTATCGAAAAAGTCTTGGGAATTCTCGGACCCCTCATCATTATACTAGCATGAGCAATAATCACACCCAATGAAAATTTTGGGTTGTGTTCTTTAGCATCTACTTTTGCTTGTATTTCTATACTGTCAAGCAACTTCAAATTTACAAGCTTTTTGATATTTCACCTAGAAGAAGTAAAGATAGAACCTAATTTGTATCTTAATTGTCTAGAAGCTTCAATTTTTAAGTAATATTACTTGTTATGTATTGTAGATAGAGATGGCAATAGTCCGAGATGGTTCGAGATTTGATAATCCTAATCCCATCTTAAATAGTAAAATATGATTTTAATGCAGATCGAATCCCGTCCCAAATAGTTAAATGAAAGAAAAAAATTGGACCAATCTCGAATCGCTCAAAATCCCGTCCAGGACCAAATGGCCTGAATGTCCCATATCGTCCCACCACTGACACGTCTATCCAAATTTTATATAGTCATTTCACATGATCAAACCTCACACATATAATAAATATGTTAACAATCAAATGAGACAAATAATGAAATAATAACTTTTATGAACAAAACAAATAATAAGTACAAAAGAATTCATCTTTCGATAAACCAAACAATAGATAATCATCTTTCCATAAAGCAAGCAATAAACAATCATTTTTCTGTAAAGCAAGTAATAAACAATCAACTTAATTTATGAATCAAATACAATTTATTGGAGAAAATAATAAAAAAATCAATACAATTATATTCAAACATAAAGAAAGATAAGTATGCAAACTTACCCAAATGTTAGATGAGGTGGTCGAAGGCGAGCAAAAATTGGGGATGAGCAAAAAGCGGTTGTGTTTTAGCTTTAGGTTAAAATACTTTTAGGTTTTTAGTTTAATATTTTTGTTTTGGATTTATTTAATGAAACTAAAAATAATATAATAAATTGTTAAAAAAATGTGCTTTTTAAAAGTATATATGTTTATTTAATTGTAATAAATAATTTTTCTGATTAATAAAATAAATGAGGTATTTTATTCAAATATCTTAATTGCATTAATATTTTGAACAAAGTCTATTTGAGCATGTTATATGTATTTATGTGATCACCATATGGATTCACAGAAGACATAAATACAAGTTATCTTATGATTAAATAAATTATGTTTGCAGTTAATAAATAAAGTTGGGCATTTTATTTAGGTATAGACTGTAATAAATTCATTGAATGATTTGTCTTAATCATGTATGAATTTATTGATGTAATATGACTACATTGAACAGGATCACAGATGAGAATTAATTAACCTTGAAATGACTGTCAGACTTATTAAATCTCATAGGCATTGATTTTACTGTAATTTTAATCTTGAGTTAGTTATGATTTCATGATTGTAATTGTTATTCCATTTGAGTTACCAATGGGCACGACACACACTTGTGATCAAAATTGAAATACAAGTGTGCAACCCAAGAGGGGGGGTGAATTGGTATTTTAAAAATTATCTTAGCAAAACACACAACAATCAAATCTAATGCCTTAATAAATTCGAAAACAATAAATTCGAAAACAATAAATTCAATAAAGGCACAATAATAAATGAGTAAGGGAGGAGAAAGCAAACTCAAGGATTTTTACGTGGTTCGGCTATCCCCCCGCCACGTCCACGCCTCCAAGCAACCCAAGCTTGAGGATTTCACTATCCAAGCCTTTCCAAGGCTTCAAATGTTTACAATTGACTTCCAAGGTGTCAATGGACCTTTACAACAAGAGATTATCTCCCAATCTCTTCACCACAAGTGTTTCCCACACTTGTACACTCACAATTTGATGAGAAATGAAAATTACAATCAAATACTCTCTTAAAGAGTAGATTTACAAAATGAAGAACAAAGATGATTCAATAAATGATGATTTACTAATTGAAGCTCAATGTATGTTGTATCCCTTTTGTTTGTGCGTGCTAAGATTACCAAAAATGATTTGGATTTGAGTTTATATAGTTGGAACTCAAAAACTAGCCGTTATGCACTTTTTGTTCACTGTCGGATCGCCGTTAATAGGATGTCGGATCGCCGTTTGACTGGTCAACATGACCGTTGGGCTGGATTTTCAAATTGTCGGATCGCCGTTATCAAGATGTCGGATCGCCGTTAGTGTCCAG
Source organism: Atalantia buxifolia (assembly GCA_030444775.1). Lineage (NCBI taxonomy): Eukaryota > Viridiplantae > Streptophyta > Magnoliopsida > Sapindales > Rutaceae > Atalantia > Atalantia buxifolia. Next base: position 9,265,359 of record CM059839.1, read on the forward strand.
AAGCTAATCTTCAACTCTGGGAGATGTCGGATCGCCGTTATCTAGATGTCGGATCGCCGTTAGCGTCCAGAGGCTAATTTTTAATTCTGGAGATGTCGGATCGCCGTTATCTAGAGATGTCGGATCGCCGTTAGCGTCCAGAGGCTAATTTTCACTGCGGAGATGTCGGATCGCCGTTATCTAGAGATGTCGGATCGCCGTTATCTACAGAATCGCTACAGAATGCTACAGTGAACTATTTTGTAAAATGACAGTTTGACCCCAAAACTTTATATAACTGTACTATGGCCCAAAACGTTATGAAACTTTACAAACAAGTCCAATTTCAGAATTTCTAAATAATACACTGTGAATCCCAAAACTTTCTGAAATTATGATATGACCCAAAATACTATAAAATGTTTCAAATAAATCCTTCTCCAAAATTTCAAGCAATACTTGTTGATTTCAAAGTTTTCAAAATTCTTTCAATTAAACCATAAACTTGAAAAACAACCAATTTCATAAAATCATTTTTCCATTAAATATAAAACCTTTATAATGTGAAAATAATGATTTATTTAAAATGTAAGAAAAATAATTTAAGCTTTCAAAAACTTAATCATTCTTAATTTTGTTTGTTATCATCAAAATCAACATTATGTTAACATAAATGTTAACAATCTCCCCCTTTTTGATGATGACAAACTTTTCATGTATTTAAAGAATGATTCTATAAATTACTCCCCTTAAATGTAAGCTTCCCTTACAATTTGCCAATTAACAAATTTAAATACATGTATTCTTCTTCTCCCCCTCATCATCAAAAAGAAAAACTTAATTGGAAAAGAAAAAGAATAGAAAATTTTTATAAATTTAAAAACATGTATTATTCTCCCCCTTCATCATTAAAAAGAAAACTTAAAGGAAAAGAATAAGATTAGCAAATTTGTTACCCATGTTGTCCGAGTAGAAATTTTGATAGAATCTCCCCCTAACAACAAGCATCGCCTCAAATACAAGTTAAGCATTATTACTCCCAAATTATCATAAATCATCACATAATCCATCAACCATAAAAATGATCATGAATCATCATTCCATCAATTACCAAATGAAATTCTAGTTATGCAACTTATAACATAAAATCATCATATAAAACAACCATGTAATCAAATCATTATCATATCTCAAATTCATCAAAATCAACAACATAATCGCATATCAATCATCAAAACAATACTCAAAATGCATACTATTCTCCTCCTTTTGACAACATCAAAATGATATATTATTTTGTCTCCCCCTTTGGACAACAATAAAGTTCAAAATACATATTATCCAAAATTATATTGTATGCTCCCCTAAATATATGGCCAATTTAAAATTTTAACCAAAATGATTTTATCCAAAAGCATATCATATTTATCTCCCCCTTCATCATATAAAAATAGATAGATGCAATTTAAAACACGATCATAAAAAATAATTCAATGAAGATATTACCCATTTTGAGCGAGCAAAAATTTCGACAAAATCTCTCCTTAAAAATGAACAAATCCTCAAATACACAACATGGTTAAAACACTTCCATATAAGCTTAAACAATTATAACAAATCAACAACTCCATCAATTCATCAAGTAATGCACATATAATCATTAATCATCAATCATCAAAATCACCAAGAAATCAAATCATCCCAAGCCAAATTTTTGAAAATTGCTCTTCGTAAAGAGGTTTTGATTTGTTTACCAAATTGGCATGCAAAAGTTATAAGAACATATTATCAACTATCCAAGCTCCATAATTACTAATAACATTTTAGAAATCAAGACAATTAAACTTATCAAAGATCTAATGTGACATTTTAATATAACTTAAAAAATATCATAAGCTTAAAAATCTTGAAGTATATGTATTTCTCCCCCTTTCGATATCATTTAAGGCAAGTAATGCATATTCAACAATACATCAATAAAGTACAAAAAAAATGCATCCATTTGCCAATCATAGATTGCATATGATCAAACTTCATCAAAAATAATGTAATTATCAAGGTATATTCTTTATCATCAAAACTTAAGTAAAGCATAAGTACATAATGGCAATCTATAGATCATCAAAATCAACATAACTATTAAGATAAGCCATCATTATGAGCTTAAAGAATAAGTGATCAAATTTATAAGTGCAATAAGTCATGTGTGCAAATTTTATAAATGATTGATGATATAACACAATTAATGGCATATGAATTCACACATATATAAGAGATGGACAATGATGATAGACAATTGAGAAGATGAAATCAAAGACCATACAATCATCAAATCAAACAAAGGCATCATGATAAATCACAATGTTATACACAATGATAATTCTATCATGTAAACATACAAGCATACTTTCACAAATTCAAGTTATTATCCATTTATCATGATTCATTCAACAAAATTAATATGGCAAGAATTGTTACCAAAACAATTAAATCATCTTGCCTCATCATTTTCTCCTAGTTCATGATCAAGTGATTACACTCACTAGCTTTCATCAAGGAACTCTCCACCATTCCTTGATTGTGGTACCTACAAAGAAAACATTCACGTTGTGCCCTTTGGTACCCAAATACTCTTGGGTCCTTGAGTGTTAGCAATGGTTCCTTTTGGAACCCAAATACATTTTGCTCCATAATATGCATTTCTTTTAACTAGACATCTATTCTTCATGTGACCATTTTGATTGCAATAATGGCATACAATTTGATCATTAATGGAGGTAGTTTTAACAAAATAACTCTTATAATATTTTTGCTTCAAATTTGGCTTATAACCAATACCTCCTTTGTCAAACACCATTTTTGTGAATTAAGCAAGTTATCCAACATCTTTTGCCCATTTGTAAATTTTAGCACAATCTCCTTTAGATCATTGCTCTTATTTCTAAGCATTTCATTTTCATTTTTCAACTCATTCACATATGATTCTAAATGCTCATGTGAAGTGCTAGAATTCTCATTTGATAATGCAACTCTATTATGCAAAGTTTTATTCTCTAATTCTAGTACTTTAATCTTTTCATTTAATGAATCATTGCATTTTTGTAAACCATCTTTTTCATTTTTCAAGTCATCTACATGTGATTCTAGATGCTTGTGCGAAGTGTTACATTTCTCATTTGATAATGCAACTTTACCATGCAATGTTTTATTCTCTACTTCTAGGCATACAATTTTTGCATTTAGAGATTCATTTTCATTTTTGAGCTTCACCATTTCCTTTTTAAGACATACATTCCTTTTACCAATCTTCATCAACTCATTATGCAATTCTTTAAATGCATCATGTAATTCATCATAAGTAGGAAGATCATTTACCTCATCAAGCTCGTCATTCGATTCATCTCCAATTGCCATAAGTGCCAAATTCGACACTTCATGAAATTTCTCCTCATTTGTAGTCTCCTCATATACAACTTCAAGTTTTCTCCATATTTCATAAGCATTAGAACAATTTGAAACTCTATGAAATTCCTTTTTATCTAAGGCACAAAATAAAGCATTCATAGCCTTGGAATTTAAAGACATATTCTTCCTATCCAACTCACTTAAAGTATTCTTCCTAGAAATGAATGAGCCATCACAAACTATTTCCCATATTTCATAGTCTAAGGCTTGTAAAAATACTTTCATCCTAATTTTCCAATAAGGATAATCATTTCCATCAAAAAATGGTGGTCTAGTAGTAGATTGGCCTTCCATGATGGTTGAGTTAATTTGGGTTGCTATAGATCTTTAACTCTAGACGGTTAAGTCTACACAAGAGCACCTTGCTCTGATACCAATTGAAATACAAGTGTGCAACCCAAGGGGGTGAATTGGTATTTTAAAAATTATCTTAGCAAAACACACAACAATCAAATCTAATGCCTTAATAAATTAAAAAAACAATAAATTCGAAAACAATAAATTCAATAAAGGCACAATAATAAATGAGTAAGGAGGAGAAAGCAAACTCAAGGATTTTTACGTGGTTCGGCTATCCCCGCCACGTCCACGCCTCCAAGCAACCCAAGCTTGAGGATTTCACTATCCAAGCCTTTCCAAGGCTTCAAATGTTTACAATTGACTTCCAAGGTGTCAATGGACCTTTACAACAAGAGATTATCTCCCAATCTCTTCACCACAAGTGTTTCCCACACTTGTACACTCACAATTTGATGAGAAATGAAAATTACAATCAAATACTCTCTTAAAGAGTAGATTTACAAAATGAAGAACAAAGATGATTCAATAAATGATGATTTACTGAAATGAAGCTCAATGTATGTTGTATCCCTTTTGTTTGTGCGTGCTAAGATTACCAAAAATGATTTGGATTTGAGTTTATATAGTTGGAACTCAAAACTAGCCGTTATGCACTTTTTGTTCACTTGTCGGATCGCCGTTAATAGGATGTCGGACGCGTTTGACGGGTCAACATGACCGTTGGTGGATTTTCAAATTGTCGGATCGCGTTATCAAGATGTCGGATCGCCGTTAGTGTCCGTAAGCTAATCTTCAACTCGGGAGATGTCGGATCGACGTTATCTAAATGTCGGATCGCCGTTAGCGCCCGAGGCTAATTTTTAATTACGGAGATGTCGGATCGTGCGTTATTCAGAGATGTCGGACGCAGTTAGCGTCGAGGCTAATTTTCAGTCGGAGATGTCGGATCGCCGTTATCTAGAGATGTCGGATCGCCGTTATCTCAGAATCGCTCTGAAGATTGCTACAGTGAACTATTTTGTAAAATGACAGTTTGACCCCAAAACTTTATATAACTGTACTATGGCCCAAAACGTTATGAAACTTTACAAACAAGTCCAATTTCAGAATTTCTAAATAATACACTGTGAATCCCAAAACTTTCTGAAATTATGATATGACCCAAAATACTATAAAATGTTTCAAATAAATCCTTCTCCAAAATTTCAAGCAATACTTGTTGATTTCAAAGTTTTCAAAATTCTTTCAATTAAACCATAAACTTGAAAAACAACCAATTTCATAAAATCATTTTTCCATTAAATATAAAACCTTTATAATGTGAAAATAATGATTTATTTAAAATGTAAGAAAAATAATTTAAGCTTTCAAAAACTTAATCATTCTTAATTTTGTTTGTTATCATCAAAATCAACATTATGTTAACATAAATGTTAACAAAAATTACCCGGTATCTTGGTGGAGGCAATTATGAGTATTGGAGTTATAGATTAACAATATAGAATTTGTACGACACATCTCTTGATGGGTTTTCGGCACTTAATCATAGAATTCTCTGGCCAGAGTGTGTCAACATATTTATTATGTTGAAAATGATCATTAGAGAAAATCAGTAAGTATCAAGGAACAAGATATAATTAAATCGATTGGACAGTTGAGTTATCGATTTAATTAATGATGTGGTACAAAGGATTATGAAGTCAAAAAATCAATGTGGCATGGGTCGAATTATTATTCGAGAACACTATCCTAGATAGCATACAATTATGGAGGTCAATTTTAATCTTTTAGTTGAGTAGATTTGGAATTAAATAATTGGGCTAGTTTAATTACATGCCTAATTATTGTAGCCTTGTTGTATGTACCAAATTGATCCCGGGTTAGCTCATTTAATTGATCGCACCACTCTTGGGTTAATAAGTAAGATAACTAGCAAATTGGGTCAAAAGCCTAAATATATCATTTAGTGGGAGGCTCCATTTTATATACTTGTGTGTAAGGGGTCTTATGTTATTTTACAAGGTAGGCCCCCTATAGAAAAAATAAGTAACGTGTTTTATTTTTGGAGCCTAGGGTTTCACTAAAAGGAGATATAAAAATGCTTATTTTCTCTACAGAAAATGTGTAGCAACTTTATACAGATCAGAGAAAAAGATTTTTTCTCTCTAATCTTGAGAGAAAAATTTTCTCCTACTAGTTGCTACTGGTAGTGATAAAGGCGCCCACACGTCAAGTGCAGATCAAACATGAGTCATAACCTAGAAGATCATTGGTGACGGATCGTGATTTAACAAGCGTGGTGGTGACAGATCGTGATCTAACAGGCGTGGTGGTGACAGATCGTGATCTAACAGGTGTGGTGGCGACAGATCGTGATCTGGGAGCCTAATTGACTTCAGCGGAAACAACGAGGATTGTTTATTTTCTCAGATATTCAAGGTACGATTTCTAGATTACGAATTCTTATATATTGTATGAGATCAATTCTAAAAAGTTTTTATTAAAATTTTAAAAACTGTTTTTTCCCCAACACAAATGAGATTGTGTTTGTTATAATTTTATTTGAATCACTATTTATTAATCATTAGTTTAATTTTACTTACTTTAATTTTATTAATATAGCATTTCTCTCAAAAATTAAATGAGACAAACGGGATAAATGGGATTCAGCAGGATTCTGATTTAGCTCCCAATTCCGTTCCATACAGTAAATTATGATTTTTTTTAAATCTCAAATCCAACTCACTTTTAAAATTCGGTCCTAAAATACAGACCAATACCTTCTCAAATATTTCGAGATCCCAAATTTCGTTTGGAATTTTTTTGGCATCTCTAATTGTAGATTTATTCCAACGATTCACAATAAATACATGATTGATGCCTTGATTTTAACCATGCTATCAAACAAAAATGAAAAAAAGCATTTGTGTTTGAAAGGTATAGTCAAAGACAGCAGCTGGGCAACTTAACTTGCTGGGCACCTACATGATTGATGCCTTGATTTTACCCATGCTATCAAACAAAATTTAAAAGAAGTGCTTGTGATTCAAGAGTCATCATATAGTACAGTGCTGTATGTAATACAGCTGCTTCTACAGTGAAAAAAAATTTGAACAACCGGTATTTTACCGGTTGTTCATTTAAAATTTTTAAAAAAATTATTTTTAATGTGAAAAAAATAAAATAAAATGAAAAAAATAAGGAAATTTATAAACAATTAACATTAAAAATATTTGAGTGAAAAAAAAATTTTAATTTAAAAGAAAGTTAAAAAAAAAGAGTAAAATAATCATGTTCCAATTCTTTTGGTTAAATATCAATATATTAGGTAATTGTTTCAAATTAATTTCACATGTCCCTAATTTTCGTTAAACTTTCTCAATAATTGGTTATTTGTTTCCACTTCTCAATCCACCAGTTTTATGTATAATATTCATACTAAATTCGTTAAATACAAATATTTTAGGTTAGATTCCAAGTAAATTAATTTTCGTTGAATAAGTTCCTAATTTTTGTTACACTTTCTCCATTTTTGGTTCATATGTTTTAACTATTATTTCATAAATTTTGCATTCAATATTCCAATTCGCTTGGTAAGATTTCATTTATCTGGGTTAAATACCGAAATAATTTTTTTGGTTAAATTAGTTCCTAATTTTGGTTACGCTTTTTGTACTTAGGTTCACATGTTTCAAATTATTAGTTCACTAGTTTTGTGTTAGATATTCCTATTAAGTTTGTTCAATACCAATATTTTGGGTTAGATTCCAAGTAATTTTCATTTCCCGTTGGATGAGTTCCTAATTTTCGTTAGATTTTCTCGCTTATTGGTTCAAATGTTTCATCTAATTATTCTTCTAGTTTTGTGTTGAATATTCCCATTAATTTGGAGAGATTCCAATTATTTGGGTTAAGTACCAAATTTATTTTTCGTAATTTTATTTTTGGTTAACTAAGTCCCTAATTTTGGTTATACTTTCTCCCTTGTGGGTTTATATGTTTCAATTATTATTCCACTAGTTTTTCGTTCAATATTTCAATTAACTTGGTAAGATTTCATTTATTTGGGTTAAATACCGAAATAAGTTTTTTTGGTTAAATTAGTTCCTAATTTTGGTTAAGCTTTTTAACATTTAGGTTCATATGTTTCAAATTATTATTCCACTAGTTTTGTGTTAGGTATTCCTACTAAATTTGTTTGATATCAATATTTTGGGTTAGCTTCCAAGTAATTTTCATTTCTTGTTAGATGAGTTCCTAATTTTCGTTAGATTTTCTCGCTTATTGGTTCAAATGTTGCATCTAATTATTCCTCTAATTTTGTATTGAATATTCCCATTAACTCGGATAGATTCCAATTATTTGGGTTAAGTACCAAATTTAATTTTCGTAATTTTTTTTGGTTAAATAAGTCCCTAATTTTGGTTATACTTTCTCCCTTGTGGGTTTATATGTTTCAATTATTATTCCACTAGTTTTGCATTCAATATTTCAATTAAATTCGTAAGATCTCATTTATTTGGGTTAAATACCGAAATAATTTTTTTGGGTTAAATTAGTTCCTAATTTTGGTTAAATTTTTTCATTTCTAGGTTCACATATTTTAAATTATTAGTCCACTAGTTTTGTGTTAGGTATTCCTACTAAGTTCGTTCAATACCAATATTTTGGGTTAGATTCCAAATAATTTTCATTTTCCGTTGGATGAGTTCCTACTTTTCATTACACTTTCTCACTTATTGATTCATGTGTTTCATCTAATTATTCCTCTAATTTTGTGTTGAATATTCCCATTCACTTGTTAAGATTCTAATTATTTAGGTTAAGTACCAAATTTATTTTTATAATTTTATTTTTGGTTAAGTAGGTTCCTAATTTGGGTTATATTTTCTCGGATATAGTTTTACATGTTTCAACTATTATTTCACTAGTTTTGCATTCAATATTCCAATTAATTTGGTGAAATTTCAGTTATTTAGGTTAAATACTAAAATTACTTGAATTACCGGAAACAATAATTTTAATAAGTTGAATTATGTTTGAACCCTTACTATTTTATAAAATATCAATTTACCATATAATACTGAAAAAGTTTTATTGTAACCCTTAATCTTTTCTAATATTTTGGGTTCATAATTTAATTCCCTTTTATATATATCATGAGATCTCTTGAACTTGATTGCATATATACTTGTGCTTTTAGTCTTTGTACATATTTATTCGCATTTTATCATTTTAGTTGATTATTTTTAGTTATTGTTAAAATAAATTAATGCATTTATTGTCATCTCTCTCTTTACTTTTTAAAAATAATTTCTTTAATTTTTCAAAACTTTGACAGTAAATAAAAAATAACATGTAAGAGCGCATGCAATTGCTATGCTTCTCCAAAAATTATTTTTAAAATTTATGACGGCATAAGTTATAAAAATATTTAAGCTAAAAAAATTGAAACTTTCTTAATCTATTTGTGTTGAATTTTCCTTTTCTTTTTTTTGGGATCAATTGACTTCAGGAGATTTCTTGAACTTGAATTTATTTATACTTAACTTTTGATCTTTATAAATGTTATGCCCATTTTATAATTCAATTAATTATATTTATTTATCTTTAAACTAAAATAAATTAAGAATTAATATTTTTTAATTCAAATTAAATTTTTACCACTATGTTTTCTTTTCAAATTAGTTTTCTTAATTTCTTATTACTTCAACCAAAAATTTATGCTATTAATTATAAATATTATTATATTATACTTGTATTATTATCACTATTATTATTATTATTATTATTATTATTATTATTATTATTTTACTCTTACTAAAATTATTATTATTACTATCTTGTCCCATGAGATTATATATATGTATATATATTTTATAATGAGTATCCTTCTTTTTCGTTTTTAAGTATGGATATAATTTTTAATTTATAAAATAAGTTCTTAAATTTTCAAGACTTAACTAAAATAATTTTTAAGAGTTTATTATGGCTAATATGGTTATTACTATAGTAGCAACACTTTATACCGTACCATTTCATACTTATTACTATAATTAATTCATATATTATTATTATTAATTAATTAATTAATATAATTATTACTATTAATCAATATATTAACATATTATTAACAATAATTATTAATAATAATAATTTTTGAATAAATAATCACAATAATTAATTTATTGTTATTGTTATTATAATTAATTAATTAATATACTGTTATAATAATTATTATTATAAATATTATAATTAATTCATATATTATTATTAATTAAATAATATATATTTATTACTACTAATTAATATATTATTAAAAATTATAATTTTTGAATAAATAATCACAATAATTAATATATTATTATCGTAATTAATTAAATAATATAATTATTACTACTAATTAATATATTAATACATTTTTAACAATAATTATAATTTTTGAATGAATAATCACAATAATTAATATATTATTATAATTAATTAATATTAATATTATTAGTTAATATATTTTTATAATAATTGTTAATATAATTATAATAATTAAATAATTTTTTTACAATTAATTAATATATTAGTTAATAATAATAATTATGACAATAATTCATTAAGTATTTTTTAGTAATTTGTTACAATCTAACTCATTCCGATTCCGATTCAAGACAAAGTAAACACATTAATGGCAATCCAGCTCATTCCGATTTCGATTCCTACAGTTCAAGTAAACAACTTATTTTGATTCCCATTCTTTATTCCCATTCCAGCTCATTCCCATTCATGTCCATTTCGATTCCAGCCCATTTTGATTCCAGTTTAGTAAACATAGCATTAGTTTAATCATAATAATAATGAATATAATGACAGTTATTAACAATATTAAAAAAAAAGATTATTCTCTATTGTTCAGGAAAACGAAAAACCCTCTCATGTTTTAAAATAAATTCAAACTCTCCTGCAACTCTAACAAAATTAGCTTTATATATCATTGTATTATTGGACACATAGTTTTGATGTTAACTATAAAATGTAAATATTTTTAGAGTATAAATAAAGTGAAATGACTTATATACCTTTAATAATAAAATAAATTTAATAATAAATTATCGAGAAAAATTACTTCACACACACATTGTGGACATATTTAACCAATTTTATTCCAATTTAAATAGATAATTTACAATTATTAGGGATATTTATGACATTGTCCCCACTTGTAATTTTTCTCTATAATTTACAATTTATTATAAAATAAAATTTGATCATTAAGGGTATATAAGTTATTTTACTTAATTTGTATTTTTAAAATATTTAAATTTTATATCGAACAGTCAGATTAGGGATAGAATAGTAAAATGATATATAAAGGTAACGTTATTATAACTTTTTTGGAGGAGAGCAGTATGAGGTAATTCTCATTTTCCCTTAACTACCATTAATTACAGTACTAGTAATAACTCAAGATCAAATATGTTACATGAGATAATTTAATAATGTAGCAAAAAAAATTAAACAAAGTATTCAATAATTTAATTAATTTGTGATAAATTTGTATGAAGTAATTTGTGCAAGAGAAACTTTGTGAGTATAATCTAAATATCAAATATATGATACATTATATATGCCTTGTATATAGTACATATTTATACCATTAATATTAGTCACTAGTTCAACTAATATTGAGAATAACAATATTTGATGATTAATTATGATATTTGGTATCATGAATAATTATAATTATTTGAAAACTATACAATAGTTAAATGGAAAATAAGAAAAAAAATATACTTAGTTTACACTAATATAAATATTATTCACATTAATATAGACATTACATGTTTCGAAGTAATTTTTTCAGCCATAAGAAAATGCAAAATTTTCATGCTGAGGAGGGTGTCTTTGATATTTTCCTAATTTAAATTGATAAGTTTGATAGTTAGATAAAATTGGTGTAGCTATGTGATAATTGCTCCTGATATTTGCCAGTTCCCACTTCCAATTCTTTAGTTCGGTAGCAGGTTTCATGCGTAAAAAATAAAAGCCGTTGGATTGCTTATAAAAGCAATCCAACGGGCAATAGGTTTTAAAATAAAAAATAAAAACGGCTGTATGGCATGCAGTGGCTGTATTATAAGCGGACCCGTGATTCAAAGGCATGGTCAAAAACAGTAGTTGGGCAGCTTGACTTGCTAGGCACCTAGGCACTCTAATACAATTGATCCGTGATCATCATGCATGACGCAATAAATTAGATAAGCATCGATCACGCATGACGCAAATATATTATTTTGGGAAAGAAATGCCAATTGTATAATTGATGCACGGTTATCTGAGAAGTTGACCAAGTTAATGATCTCGATAAGTAGCCTCTTCCAATTAATTAAAACATAGATGTAATTTGAAAATTAATAAAAACATGACCCCTTTTTTAAATTGAAAATCGGACCACTTGTTAATTCAGCATTGTTGAAGAATATGAAAGGTTTTTTTTTTATTCTTATTTCATTTATATGCATTTCACAACTTAACTTAAAGAACTTGTATATTAAAGTAATATTATAATTTTTAATAAAATCTCTTTTGACAACTAATGAACTAAACAATTTTTTTGTTTGGAGGGATAAAAACCATATTTATAAAAACTCTACTAATTTAAGATCTACTAAATAAACTCTATTTAAAAAATTATAATCTTTAGCAGATCATATACAGTAGTATATGAGTGAGCAGAGTCAATAAATGAGCTGATATATACATTTTCCAGTTGAAAGAGATATTCATTGCTTGAGAAAATGAGGGGATCATATGTCAATTGATGGCCAAGAAGGTTCCCCAATCTGATCTACGGAGCATGGCATTTCATGAAACTCTGTTTCTAGAGAGAGAACAAAAAATTAACAGCTTCTTAGGATTGCAGCACCAGGTGACTTCAGCATTTCCAGTATGAATGAACTATAAGATAGATGATGCTGCAAAAATGAATAGAGATAAAATTAAGTAAGAGAAAATGTTTGAATGTTATTATTTAAACCTTTTCCAGTGATTGTAGAGATAATTTTCTTTGTATTGAAAACTTTCACCATCTGAAAGATAAGGAAAATATTAAAAGAAAAAAGAAAATTCTTAAATCTTTTCCATGTCATTCTAGCAAAGTTGGATTGTGATTCTAAACCCTACACCACAATGTAAGGTGGCCTGTGGGTAACACACAATTTGACAACCCCATGTATTAAGTAATCTAGATGGAGGACATTAATTTTTTCAATTTTTGAATTTTTGTTCTTTTTTTTTTTTATTCAAACGACACCTCTTTCATTGTGGCATTGGAATGTATAGAGATTTGCACACTGATTTTGGACTATACTCCACAAATAATGCGACGCACATCTTTCTTTCAGTACTTCTTCAGGAGGATAAGATACAGACGTTGTTGTCTTTTTACCTGAAGCAAGTGCATGTGCATGAATTGTTGTTGTCTGTTAATCTGCTGCCACTTTGCTGCCAAAAAACTTGAAAAATAAACCAGGAAAATTTTCAATAAGCAAAGTCAAACAACTAACCCCTGTTTTAAGTTATTTTCCTAAGAAAACTTTTAAACACTCAAATAAAGCACACAGGTAAAGTATTTCTATCACAATAGGTTTCGAGTGAGGTTTGATTTACATTTATATCAGATATACCAAGTGTTTTTTATTCTTTTAATTAACGTATATTACTGCTTGGAAATTCTAAAAATTAATCATGCTTAATCTTGAGCAACAATATCTGTAATCATTATACGAGGTCAAAAGTGAAGAAAAATAATGGAAAAGAAAAAGAAAAGAGTTAAAACAAAGAGTTAGGTTTCGTTTGTTTTTTTATCTGAAATCTGAATAGGTCTGAATTTAACTAAAGTTTGAATAGGTCTGAATGAAAATATCTGAATGACATGTATATTTTTTCTTTTTCAATATCTGAAGAGAAAAACTTAAAAGCTAGTATTTGACATAAATATCCTTTTAAGTGGTGCATATATTTATTCTTCACTTCACAATTTATAATTTTCACAAGTTGATTAGTTTGGTAGCATTAAAAAAAATATTATCATTGTTGATCTTAATTTAATTTTTTAATAAAAGATGTAATGATAACATCAAATTTTATTATTAAGTCAAAATTGTATCTTATTTTTGATTAATCACAATGGACATAATTTGATTTGCTCAATATTTCAGTTTAGTTAATGTTATCATGTGAATAAAAATTTAAAGTAATTAAAAAAATAACTTCAAGAATAATATAAAAATATTAGATTTATACATAATATTAGAAATACATGAATTGTTAAGGGTATTTTTGAGATTTGAAATTGAAAATTTTCATTTAGACTTCAGATTTAAGATAAAAGTAGACTTTTTCTATTGCTTTTTTCTATTCGAGATAAAATTATCGAAAATAAGTGATAAGTTAAAAAAACAAACAACCTAAAATAAACAAATATCTGAAAAAAAGTTAAATTAAAACTTCAGACTAAAAAACAAACTTAGTTTTATGTATATAAGTGAAAGGATCTGTTATAGACTATTTCTGTTGCATGGTTGTCCACAGGACCACAGCATTGGACTTCGCTTCTGATTCAATGGCATTTAGAATTTGGTTTCATCTGAGATCATATATAGCTTGATCATGATATCTTCCATTTTGGAGGGATTCAGATAAATTGAAGAAGTTTGATGTTCCAGTTCAAAATGGGTGATTATCCACACATATAAACAAACCTAACTCGCAATGTGAAATATATTAAAACAGCAACCGTAAGATTTTCAAACATTTAAATTAATGGTGATGATATTTCCACCCCATGAATTTTATAAACCCACCCATTTTTTTAAAAATTATTATAATCAGTTCACATTATTTTTAAAAAAATTAAATTAAGAAGAAATTAAAAAATTAATCAATTAAATCCATATTCATTTCTTTTTTTAACTACGTTTCTTTATTATATTTAATCAATAAAATTGCTTTAACATAAATTAGTATGACTATTTTACCCTCATAAAATAAAAGTACTAAAATATCTGAAAATTTACTTTAACTTTAATAAAATTTTATGCAATTTTTTTATATTTTAATGATGTATTAGTAATTGTTAGTACAATTATTATTACTCCACTAAACTAACAAGATAAAATTAGGGCATGTGGTGTATTGAAAATAATTAAATTTTATATAAAACATATTGGATTATGAAATATAAAACAAAATGCCTAAGTAATTAGTTACAATAATATATATATTTCTTAGAGTAATTTGGTAATTTTATATTATAAGGGTAAAATAGTCAAAGTAAATTTATCTTGAAGCGCTTCAAAAGTTAAAGATTGATAAAAGGCTAAGTCGAAAAATAAAAAAATAAATTATAAAATTGATTTAATTAAGTAATTATTCAAATGTTTTTTTAAATTTGTAATTTTATAAAATAGTGTGAATTTATTGTAATTATTTTATGGAGGTGGAGTAGGTTTATAAAAATAGTGGGATGGAAATATTTACATCCTTGAATTGATAGTTAGGATACTTTTTAGATACCTTCCCTAAAGTTTAACTTTGCTATATTTAGAGAGATTGTATCCATATATTGACAATATACCCTTGGCCGTGTATAAGGGCAATAACGTACATGTTGCATTTTTTTAAAAAAAAAAATCTTACGAAAGCTGTTATACTGTCACTAATTAGACGAGCAGCGAAAATGCATACAGTGCTTTGAAGCTAGTGAAAGTAGTGTGAAACCCAAGGGGATGGTAACCCATTTTCATTGTCAACGCCTAGCTTCATCGAATATCTTGATGAGTGCTTAGCTTCATGTCGAAGGTCGTGACACCAACTGATTTTAGCAAAAGCAGAGACACTTTCTGAAATCAACTATGTTTTGAACCAAATTCCGGCGACGACCAGCAGCTGAAAAGCCGGTGATTAAAGGGCACACTAAGTGCGTAATTCTATCAAAGCTTAAAACTGAATTTATGTTTTATTATTTTCTTGGATTTTGTTGAAATTGCTGTTAGTTAGGTGCTTTTTGTTCCAATTAATTGAGAAAAATGTTTGGGGTTTATAGAAATTGAACTAGTGACCGAATATATCTGAATTGATTTTTGAGTTGATAGTCACTCGAAATGTTGTGTAAACCATGAAAATGATTTATTTTTTGATGATTTTGGACTGTGGTTTTTGAATGCTTACTGAAATTTGCTTGATCTGTTCTTCAAATTGAGAAAAAACCAAGCTTCTTCTAAGAATGCAGAGGTGTTGCCGAGAAAATGCTTATGGTGTTGTTTTGTTTCTTTTTTTATTTTACAAGTGGGCAGTTCATGTAAGATTGAGACAGTTGCTCTTGTTGCTTTTTGATGTTTTGTATAGACTGATTCCAATCACTGATTTCTGTTGGTAAATGGATGCTATTTTTTTTTCCTTTTCTTCACGTAAAAATTTGTACTTGCCAACATTAAATTCGGATGCTTGCCTATTGTTTTTTGAGGTTGTAATTAAGGTGTAAGAGATAAATTAATTATAGAGCTTGTAGGCAGTTGGTTTATTGAAGAACCAGTACAGTTGAGAAAGTGTCTTTTGGGTCATCCATTTTAATACACAGATTAACAGATTTAATTACATGAACACAAGACTTCATTTGTTTATCAAAATAGTACTTCTGATGCTTTCGTATAATTAATGCCAAAGAGATGACATTTGCAAAAAGGCCATTTGAATGTACCAACTGCTATCCTTGTAAACCTCTATTGTGATTCTATTATCATTATATGTTGTTTAATGATCTGATGATTTCGAGATATCAAGATGAGTTTATTCATACAATAAATGTTGTCATTAGGTTCATATTTATGGTAGTGCATGTTCATTTAGCTACTTAGGAACAACAGTCTTTATATCATTGTATTTTACTCCATTTCGTTGTGCTTTTTGCATCAGTGACTTCAAATCCTTCATATCCTTTTGCATACTCATCAGCAGTTCATAATTTGCTTGACTTATTCCTAAACCATCAAATATAACACCTCGGTTGATATCATTTGAGTATGGCATCCAAAACTTGAAATAGCCACGACCATTTTTGCTATCCATACAGCAATAATATATCTTCTTTGGGTTGTCGTTTGATTCCGCTACCTTCATAGCAGCTCTTTTGTAGCATTTACTAATCTTGTTTGAAAATTGAATGAATTTAAAATTTTATCATTTATTGTTTTTTGTAGCATTTACTAATCTTCTGATATTCAGTATTGTTTTTATGTAAATTAATTTAAAATATTATCATTTATTTGTCTTATTATGTGATTTTACACCATCAAATTATCCGTTTTAAGGGCATTTTGGTCTTTTCAACACTCAATTGAGTTTTGTCTTATTATAAGAATATGTAATGTCAACAACAATTATCATAAGGGTATAATAGCCAGGTGTTGGAGCGGCATCGAGCCAACGAGATAAGCTCAAGTTCACTGTGTTTTTGTTGAACCCTCTGAAGACCTGAAACTCTAGGTTTGTTTTTATGTTCCCTAATCATTTGACTACATTTTTATTCTGTGCTACGTTCGTTATGAACTGTTCAGGCTAAGTGTTCGACAAAATTTCTAAATGAGTATATATAATAGTTTGCTCTTGTATTTATTCTGTTATAGAAGGTTTTGCTTTGGGTGGTTAAATAGAGGAGATTAGACATCGAACTTTATGCACTTGTATGTTTTCAAGTAATTGGTTGCTGAGGCACATGTACTTTGAATGGCTTCATTCATCTACAGAGATATCATAACATTTTTTGTTTAATGTGAGTTTTATTGTTGTTAATTTTGTCCAAAGTGAAGGCTTTTTTAACTTTTATTTCTTTGATTTATTTATTTATTGGTGTATCAAAGTTCTGTGTCTAAACTTTTATTTGATAAGTTCTTTCAGACTACTAATTAGATGAAAAAAGTGCTAGAGAGTGAGTATGAGATGGAATGATGTTTGGGCAAGGGGTGATTGGTTCACTCGGCTCATGAAGGACCCCAACTATAATGGCATGTATCAATTTTGCAGCCTAATTGGCAGGTAAGCTCATTTCTTGATTTCCTTCAATTTTCACTTCCATTTTACTTTTTTCTGGTAGCAGGTAATTTAAATAAAAGTAAAATCAGTAGTGATTTGCTTCAAGTGCATATGGATAGTATATCACATGTGAGAAGATTGTATTTGTTATATGAAAATCCTTAATAACTTTAATTAAAAAATATATTCTCAAACCTGATCGTGGAATGTGCTATTTCTTAATATCTGAGTTTGGATCAACACATTTTTTGCCATGCAATTTGGCAAGTTGTCATGTCCTCATTCTGCGCTATTATAAGTTTTGCCGATCTGCATAGGTGTTTTTATAGATTGAGTTAATCTAGTTTCGACAACATGCCTTACTAAAGGGCGTCGAGTTTCTAAGTGAAGGCAAGCGCAACTATAATTATCTATTTCATGTCCTCCCTATCAGCCAGGTCTGTTACCTCTAAATTCTTTCAATAACGTGGGGACGTTAATCCTATTAATGACAGCCACATATTAGAAGTCGAGAAAACTGATTTTTTGATTATTGAAAAATCAAATTATTATTATTCTATTGATTATCTCAGTAATCTACCTGTTGCGGTTGTCTTGTATGGATCATTGTTTCTCTTTTAAGCTGTTATATTGACAATTTTTAGCTCTTATTGCAGTTCTTAAAGTCATTGCAAGCACATGCTCTATCGATCTCCATAAATTCAGATACATATGTATAGTTAGCTATTCAAACAACCACACTGGTATTCAACTTCAATATTCAGAAACATGGCTGAAGTGAAGCTTCATGGGGCATGGGCGAGTGCATTTTGTTACAGAGTGATATGGGCTCTGAAATTGAAAGGCATAGCATATGATTACATTGAAGAAGATCTCTCTAACAAAAGTGCTTTGCTTTTGAAGCATAATCCAGTTCACAAGAAGGTGCTGGTGCTTGTTCATGACGAAAAACCAGTTTGCAAGTCCATTGTTATCCTTGAATACATTGAGGAGATGTGGCCACAGAATCCCTTGATGCCAAATGATCCTTATGATAGAGCTCTGGCTCATTTTTGGATTAAATTTGCCGAAGATAGGGTTCGCTTCAGAACTCTAGCTAATGCGTTTATAAGTTCATTATTTTCATGTTTATTTGTTATTAGAGAAAATGATCAGTATCCCCCATTGTATGTCAAAATAAATCATTTCTTCTTTTATGTTTTAAAACCTATCAAAACCTCCATTGTCGTTCAAAAAATTCTGTTAACTTTCAACTTTTTGTCTTTTACTAATTTACCTCTGGAAAAACTTTTATTAATAAGAAGTTCAAAGTTTAAAAGAATTTTTTTAACCACAAGGGAAATTTTGATGGCTTTTGAAATATGAGGGAGAAAAGGATTAATTTACCAAAACAACATTGGGGTTTTGTTGTTCATTTACCTTTGTCATTCAATGTAGTGGTCAACCTCTAATATAAGGGTGCTTGACAAATGACAAGGGTATGTATTGTCCAAGTCTTTTAGCTCATACATATTATTAATCATGTGGTGATATTTTGCCAGGGAGCTACTGTTTGGAAAATGTTTCGAAGCATACAAGATCAAGAGAATACAATGAAAGAAATCTTGGAAATGCTAAAAACCGTTGAAGAACATGGCTTAGGAGAGAAGAAATTTTTTCATGGAGACAAGATTGGCTTAGTGGACATAGCATTTGCTTCCATTGTTTATTGGTTGCAAATCATGAAGATGTAGCAGGAGTGAAACTATTTGAATCTCACAAATTCACTAGCTTGCACGCATGGTTTAAAAATTTTAAACGAGTCCCAGAAATTGAAGAGAACCTTCCTAATCGGGGTGAACTGTTGGTTTTTTTCAAACGTCGCCGTGAAAAGTTGTTGGCCTCTTCCTCATTGCATTAGCCCAAAATTTGTTCGTGCAATTGTATCGTTGTCAAGAGGCCGCTTTGCTTTGTTTTTTATTATCTTGTGTGCTCAATTGGGAGGCCGCCGCTTTGCTGGGTACTTTCATATGGATTTCAGTAATAAAAGGGACTTAACTTCATATTTATGAATTATTGCATGTATTTCGTAATTATTAATGGACTACTAACGGTTATGTATTGTTTGGGAGGAAGTGTGAATGCCGAGGTGTACTAATGACTTGAAGTAAAGTCAACTCATTTTGAACGAATGATAATATAGCTTTCAAAAGTAAGAAGATAAGCTCTCTGTTGAAAAAGATAGTTTTAGTAAATATGCTCAAAATTAAGGGGTATTATTGAAACTTAAATTTTAATGGTTAGAGTTAGCATGTGAACACTGCACCACAATGAAAAGAATAATTTTTTTTTTTTTTTATTGAGAATAGCGAGCCAATAGGACTTTAGAGATTTTTTTCTAGATCTAATTTATTGAGAGACTTCTTCGTCTTCTTCTTCCTCTAATTTTAGGGCTTCTTTCTCCATTTAAAAACCACCATGGAAAATCTTAACCATCTCATCTCCCAAAGAAACCTTTTCCCTTATTCTTCTCTTAGGAAACTCTCTAATCTCTATAAGACTCATATCTCCCTCAGGTCATTATTCCTCATAAAACAATCTTTAATAAGGTTTTGTCGATATTATAATGCAAATTATGTAATACTTCATTTATATAATGGATTGAAGAGGATGTAGATTAAAAGGGTCGAACAACATAAAATATTGTATGTTCTTTATTGTTTATTCTTATTTTTTATTTATTATGATGATGATAATGCTCAAATCGTATTTCATATATGGCTCACTAGAGGCATACCATGAGCTCTACTGATCTCCCAAGATAAGCTCTCTAGTTAAAGCTATCCTCGAATTCGCTAGTGCTACTTGCTAAACTCTCTTGAGCTCCCTATATCAACTCTTTAAACTAAATCCCATGAGCTCCACAGAGCCTACCTCCCAAAACACTTCAGTTTACCCCTCAAATTACCTCAGTTTATCCCTCAAATTACCTCAGTTCACCTCTCAAATTACCTCAGTTCACCTTCCAGATCACCTCAGCTATTTCTTTTGTCCCACACCTAGATTTTCACTAGCCTAAGCTCCCCTCAAATATAAATTTATTTATTTAAATTGTATTCGACCTAGATTTGGCGAAGACAACCACTAAATGATTCAAATCAGATCCTAGAGAAAATATGGTCAAAACATGTATCGATGTATAATATTTAACATCACCCTAACGATTAATAAGAATGCACTTAGATTTGTTCTTAATAGTACACAAAGTGGAAAAAGCATAACAAGCAACACATGCACGCTCGAGGCTCAATATAAGTACGAACGTCACAATTCCAAGCAACAAACAATGATCATCAGTACTAATTTTTTCTGCAAGCCACCAAATTGAAAAATACCGCCAAGTAATTAATTAACTACTGCGACTTGCCAGCTTAAGCTTATCCAATGCTGAGAGTTCATTATTCTTCGAGGATTGGTTATTGTAAATGTCTTTTAGAGTAATTTCAGGAGAGAGCCGAGGATTTTCGTCTTATAGCAACTCTTTAATTGGACCATATCGTCTCGAGCAACTATTATTCATGAAAAAACTTCCGATTGAAATTCTGGAGCCTTCCTTATTTGATAACACTCTATGATAGGCACTCTTGAACTTCTCGGTGGTAATCAGCTGCATAAACAAAAACACGCTGGTAATCAGCTTCATAAACACACACTTCATATAAACCATAATTAAGTTATCTGATAGAGATTCATGCTCAGGAGTAGACGTTCACATGAAATTTTGTGAGGACGATTCTTTCACAGTATTGTGAAAGAGTGTGTCCGCACAAGATTTAGTGCGAACGTCCCACTTGAGAATTTTCAATTTGATGGATAGTATTTCTTAATAAGTTATCTAACACACACTTGCCTGCATCATGTAGCCTAAGTTTACAGCTAAAGCTCCCGGAACAGGGGCAATGTCAAACCATTGATCTTCATGAAAGACTTGGAGGCCACCAATTTGATCTTGTATGAGCACAGTGACAAATCCAGGGTCAGAATGTGTTGCTATGCCAATGGTCAATTCTGGTTGAGGGCGTTCTGGGTAGTAACTATTCCCAATAGTCATTTCCTCTACACAGCCTATGTCTTTCAGGTAATTGGGGTCAAGCCCTAAAGCTTCAGATAAAAGTTCAAACAGAGTGTCCCCTGTTTTCCACATTAGGTTGTTGTATGTGATCATTGTCTCTCTGCAAATTAATAAAGACAAAAAATAATAACTACTAAAAGAAAGGGAGAATGACATTTCGACTTTTAGAAATTATTTTTTTATTGGGTTGACATCTAGATGAAATGAGAGTAATAAAAACTTATTACAAACCCAAGTGATGCAAACAGTTCTAAGAAAGACGCAAGTGTTATCCACTGTAAAAGAAATAAAATCTATTGGTCATCATCGTCCACATACCTGCAAGCTTCAGGATTTGAAAAATCGCGACCCATAACAAGTATCTTTCCAAAAGAGAGCTGGTGCACTATACAAATTTAAATTTGAACAATATTTAATTTTTTTGGAGTAATCACAAGAATAATATTTCTGCTTAACCTCAACATCTTGTTCAAAAAACCTACGGATCCCATCAATGGCTTGATCCAAAATGCTTGTTGGGATTCCATGATTGATCACTTGAAAGAAACCCCACTCCTCACAAGCACTTCTAATTTGGTCAATTACCTGAGAACGCAAACTTGAATCCTTGTGTATTCTTTGAAGGTCTATGATTGGGATGCGATTTCGGGGTCCCTGCAGATTGGCTTATCATCAGACTTCTGTTTAGTATGATGATCTTGAATGAAGATCTGTGGAATGGTTGTGATCCCAGCATCTACGAGTCCCTTAGCACCAGTTTTCGTGTCATCAAAAGCTTTCAACTCGCTAACTCTGTCACAAGTAATGCTTCCCATTGCTTGGTGAATTATCTTTTACTTGGTGAATTATGAAGTACATATGCGGACAGCTAACTTGCTGATGATTATTTTGTTGGGTTCATCTCATTTGGGGCCAAAAGTATAAAGATTAAATAAATTTATTTGTTTTGTAATTATTATTAAATTTTAGACTTGGATGAAATTTACCATATAATTTAGCCATAAAAGCAACCGGCAGCCCTAGTTACAGAAGTGGAAAAAGACGAGCGAGGGAGAAAGAACAGTGGCGGCTCTTGTTTTGGGGCAAGTTTTTTAATCTTTAATTAGATAATAGGAAGGTAAAATTAATTTTGTTTTTTTCTAAATTTTGAAAGTAAGTTCCTGGCATTACCTTTTATAATCCTATTGTTTTTAATTTTTATTTTGTCCCCTCGTTAGTTATTATTTGAGATACCTACTTATTAGAGACACAATTATTAAGTTGTTACTACAAGAATAGTGAGATTCTTGATGTTGGTAGCCTCTAATATTATTTAGAGAAAAATTTATATTGTAATCTCATTAATATAATAAAAGATTATATCGGATTACGGTCTTATGATTTTTTCTTCTTTAGATTTTTCACGTAAAAATCTATGTCTCTTGTGGTTGATTTTTATTTTAAATTTATTGGTTTATTTTTCAGTCTATTTATTTATACTACACATCCTATTTTAATCATATAAAGAGGAAAAAAAATTTTTTTCTACTTAATTTGCAGCTGCTTATGGTAGTCTCTTTCTCAACATATTTTAATATATACCATTTATATGATTGCTAGCTTGTCACGTCCAACATGTTGAAATATAACGTTAGCACGAAGATATGGAAATTTGTAAAATTTGATTCTGCATTCTTTATCATGATTAAATTAATTATAAATTATCAATAACAGTCAATTCCGGGGACCAGCAACTAGTGGGCGGCACAGCACAGTAATAGACCGGGCTGTGGCATTGTTTTATGTGGACAAGATTTCAATTAGCTATAGTATTGCAGTTTGATAGTTGACGTTTCACCTTCTCCATTTGTAAATATTACTACGGACTTGTAGTGTGGCTTAAAAGCTAGATCTGAAATGAAAAGAAAGCTTTAATGGTGAAATAAAAATTTTAAAAAATGATAAATAGATTAAAGGTTAGCCTAATGTTAACAAAAATAATTGTAAAATATACATGTTTTATCATGTTAATTGATGTTTTCCAGTATGCACATAAAAAAAGATCTATTTTGCAATTGTTTCTGTTGGCGTCCGGGCAGATTTTTTTTAGTCTAATTAAGTATATCATAAGTTAATAATAGTGCGTATATATTTAACTTTAATAAATTTGGCCACTTAGATTTTAATTTTGGCTCCTTCCCTAATCAATCAAGAAAAAGAATGCTTTTCTCGATAAAAATTAAAATAGAAAATTCAGCAAGGACATAACTGCGGAGATGTTTGATTCTGGATTTATATATCAAAGCAACATCAAAATTATAATACTTCCTTGTTACCGAGAAGAGATATAAAGCCTTAACAATACTAAACTACCTACATGGAATCTAATGCGTACATGCAATGCTTTCTAAAAGGAAACTGTCGCTTGAAAATAGATTTCATGTTTAGCAGCCTCTCTCTATCCGCGCTCCAATTTTATAACAAGGCAGCTAAATAAGATGATTTAGATGGCATCGGCATCTGTAGTATCGTTTGTCTGTAGTCCCTCATTATCTACGCTCTGATCGCTCCCTGTAGTATTGTTTGTCTGTAGTCCCTCATAGATTGTCTGTAGTCCCTCATTATCTACCCTCTGATCGCTCCCTATAGTATTGTTTGTCTGTAGTCCCCCATTATCTACGCTCTGATCGCTCCCTATATAGTATTGTTTGTCTGTAGTCCCCCATTATCTATGCTCTGATCGCTCCCTATGTAGAGAATCGACAAGAGCAAACTGTAGCACACGTTCACAGCACTAATAACTGTTAAACTCTTATAGTACTTGTCAAGCCGACTGACAGCCAAGGTTTTAGCCAAGTCGCCTTTGTTTACCAAAATGAAAAAGATGTTAAAAATGCTTCCAATTCCGACGAAAAAATAACTTATTGCTAATACATGGTACTCCATCCGTTCAGGAAAATGAGAGCTCGAGTATTCATCACATCCATACCAAGCAAGCCCTTCCATAAGACCTAATAGACAGAATTGTGGAACAAGCCAAAACATGCTCATATTTTCCGATTGTTTGAGCTTTTCCAACCTGCGAACCTCAACCTGCCATGCCACTACGCAGCAAACTGTAGTCATCACCATTCCAATGAATGTTCTCAACACTTGAGCTGGTCTCTTTTTAGTTTTTGGAACAAAATTGGAAATTAAGTTTTTTGACAGATAAGAGATCGTTGCACGAATTATCCCTTTAAAAGCTCGTAGAAAGATTAAGTAACTTTCAGAAATCATGTTGGCTCCCTGCTCAGGAAAAAATGTATTTCCCGCTGACAGAACCAATCCAAACACAATGAAGCTAGACCACAATGGCAACAATTTGAGAAGAGATTTTGACTCCCTGACCTGGGCCACAGTGCAGAGTGTGCCTGCCTCTTCTTGTTCTTTAGAAGTACTTGATGTCTCTATAATTGCCGCTTTGTCTATCCATCTACAATTCAAACAATTAATTTATTCGTAATTTTTTAAGGAAAATAGAAAGCAACACTCATGGTTCGGTAAAATGATCACACAGACTCTTTTATAAATACACCCTTTTGGACAAATCTTAGAGGTCAGTGTGACCATTTCTAAACACAAAAGGATATCAGTGTGTCCATAAAGAGGTCTATGTAATTATTACTAAAAATAAGAGGGTCTCTCCGACAATTTTTGCCAGTCCACGGCCGGCTGTGGGTGTATACATATTAGGTGTATACCTGAGTAATTTGATTCTGGGTGACAAGTGTAGTACGTTTCCCTCATCATTACAGAAGAACAGCTCCGGAGAAAGAGGATAATTGAGATGCCTTTTCTTCAGGGAAGTTTTAACAACTTGGATTATAGCAAAACGGTCAACAGGAGGTATTTGTCTACTATGATAAAAGGGGATACCCAACAACAGCAGGATCAAACTGCCCCCCATAAACAACAATGTGAACCTGAAAGTCTTCCCCCATGTTTTAATATTATTTGCATAGAATGCCGCAGCCACACCACAGCACCAGGCAAACCGCCACCACACTCTTTTCTGAGCCATTACTTGATTCTCATTTCTATTTTCTGTGCTCCCTCCTTCACCATGTTCTCTTAATTGATCGGCAAGAAATGGTCCCAGACAAGGTGCCACTCCAACTTCACCCACTGCTAACAGGATAAGTCCTATCATATTGAGTAGCTCAAAGTTGGTTTCTGAAATATCTCTGGACGCTGTATAGAACAATAGCCCCAATGCCTGCAGTAAACATTGTTGGAACTAATTGTACAGCATAACATTCTGATCCTAAAATTGCTTTTCTTAATCATTATTATAATCAGGAGTGCAGCCAAAATGAATACATGCCACTTCAATTATAGCTTAACTATTGGGATCTTTAGCGTTATTTTCATAGGCGTAAGGCTCCTAATATCCTCTTATTATGTATATTTTTCTCCACTTTCTGTGAAATTTAACATATGCTGCAAAATAATAATTTCTAAATTTAGCCTAAAGTACTACAAAATCCAGGGTCCACCCCTGGATATATATTTCTTGTAGATGATAGACATATGTTTTAATTTTGTCTCTGTTTGGAAGCTTAGCAAATTTAAAACATATTTACTTACAAGGATGTAGGAGACAGTTGAAAATATGAGGATTCTGAGAGGACGGATGGCATAACACGAAATCCAGGGGGCAACAACCGCAAGAGTTGCTGATATTCCATCCTGAATACTCGTAAATATTGCAGCTTTCTGAAGTGTGAATACGTCTGAATAGTCGGAGTCGGAGAAGTAAGTTATCAAGACGCCCACTACAGCCAAGTCTACCAGTTTGTGGCTTATCAACAAACCTGGACTCAAAATATAATCATTAGAAGAAATGTTCGTGCTCACTGAAAAAAGCATTCACATGAAAACTACAAGAACAACATAAGAACTGTTGCCATGTTTTTATCATTTAGCCCAACTTAATCAAAGATATTAAGTACACCCTCTTAACTAAATAAATACATTTTTAAAAGATATGATTACCTAAGGCACCTCAAGCAAAATTACCTGACATAAATGCAGCAGCCTTACAAAAACAGACGTAATATCGTACCCAAGTTATGAACCTCTTTTTAAGCTCCAACAACTGAGGAAATGGAAACATTGTAGTTTCAAACTGCTTATTTTATCTGCAAATACTTGTGAGCTGTGAATCCTGAGACGATGAAGATTTTATAAGTGTACCAAAGTCTTCACTAGTCTTCTAAAAAGTAAGTAAAAGTTACGGTGCTACAGTTGTATAGTATCATAGTTAAATTCAGTCATTAAATTCAGTCTATAATTATCATTAAAATTAAATTAAATAATTAAATTTAATTCTGGTATCATACAAATATAATACCATGGCTGAACCCCACATAATAATGACTTATTGTACAGCTCAATAATTTTAGATGGTATGAAACACGTTTGATGAGACGATAATAATTAAACTGGAAATTTGACGCATACCAGTCTTTGATAAGTCTTCTAAAGAGTTAAATGAGTAGTACTAGAGAGAGAGAAGCACGAGAGAAGGACGAGAGAATTTTGCTCTCTCTCTCTCTACCCACTCACTCTCTCTCTACCCCTTTCTTCATTGTTTCTCTCGTCTTTCTCTCGTGCTTCTCTACACCAAGCATTTTCCGAGTTAAATTAAGACACTGTATACTCGTAATGAGTGGTGCAACTCGCAATGCTGTACATATGAGGTAAGAGGAAGCCGTACATATGACGTAAGAAAAAAAAAATGAAAGGACTTCCACATCCACATTTATTAATTAACTTTTTTAAACATTAAAAAATTGATACTAGAACTACATATTAAGAACAAATAAATTTACCTAAAAACCCCACCAACAAACAATAATGCAAAATGTCTTCACACACACGAAGAAAACGCGCACACACGGATACAACTTGATAGAATTACAAAACACCAGCCTAATAACAAACTACCAAGAACACCCACTACCAGATCTAGATCTAGAGTCAAGATCTATTAACATTCAATTCCAGAACCTAAAACAATTAATCCTCAAAATCCATAAAGAGTTCTGCCCTGCGTCTTGAGAGCGTAAACGACATCCATTGCAGTCACGGTCTTTCCTCTGATCGCGCGTTGCTGCCACTGATCGCGCTGCCAGAAGCTGCTGGTACTGCTTGCGATCGAAACTGCCGCTGGTGCATCCTCAAATCGAAACCACCGCTGCAGATGCTGCTGCTTGTTGCCACTGTAAGCTGCTGCTTTTCAATTCGGTAATCCTCTGTGATGATCAGAAATCGTCCTTGTTTCCAGGGTTTTATACGATGATGATGGTGATCATATTTGTTTTTGCTTTCGTTTTTTGTTTTGAGTTTTTAAGATTATTAAAAAGAAATGATAGCAAAGAGATGTATTGATGATGAAAGTAGATTATTAATTTGTTTTTAGTTTTATCCGGTCGAATGTTGTAATGCCTCGGAAGGTGATAGTTTGATTCTGAGATTGAATAAAAGTAACCGTGCAGACAAACCGTCCAGCTTAGTGTCACTGAGAACTTCAAATTAATGGATTACAAAATATCTAGAATATTTGCATGTTGATAGCAAAGAAACTGTCCAATTTTATTATATTTATTTGTAAAATGAAATAAAGTTTTTTAAATCTTTAGGTACCAACAATGTATAAGATAATGGACTATGGATTATTATGGAGTAATGGATTAATTTTTTTTGGTTTTAGGAGAAAATTTGATTAAAATTTAAGCATAGGAATTGGGCAATACGGATATTTTTGTAATTTTATTAACATCTATGGGCAAATTGAAAAAATCAATAATTATTTTATATGTCATGTTCAGGGTATAGTGGTAATTATATATTAAAATTATAACTTACGTTAATAAATGGGGGTGTAAATATCTTTTTTAAAATGTTGAGGGATTTTATGTCTATTTCATTAAACGTTGGGGGTGTATCAATTAGCTATGGTAATGGGGTGAGGTGGGGGTGGGGAGTCCTACCCCATTCCCACCCATTAAAAATTTTGTCTCCATTCCTCACCTCATCCCCTAATAAATGTAGTGAGGTGGGGACATGAAATCTCCATGTGGTGGAATGCTTTCCCCATCTCTATTGTCACCCCATTCTCCATTTATTTATTTTATATTATGTATGGATAAATAATTTTAGTAAATTAAAAACAAGAGACTTCAATAAAATAATTATCATATTATAAAGTATTTTAATTATTTTAAAAAATCTTTAAAGGACTGAAACAATATCTTAAAATGATATCAAAATTAAAAAAAAGTTTGAAAAGAAAGACACTTTAAGAGAGAGAAAAAAACATAATAATATTTTAGAATTGAATTAGAATTATATTGTAAATATGAAGTAGAAATAAAAAGAAAACTTGTTAACCAACATTCTAATTTGTCATAAGTTAGTGCAGCAACCTACTGTTATTGTTGTTATTTTAAGTCTCTTACCGCTATTAGTTTATTTTACTTGAATAAGTCAACAAGTTTGTTAGTCTTTATTTTATTTAGCAGTTAGTTATGGTCTTTGCGTGTTCAGTAATTTTAGGAGTAGAATTTGTTCTTTTTTAGTCATGTTAGTTGAGAGAGTTTCCTATATAAATTAAAGTGTGGATTGTAAGTTGATATATAGTAGCAGCACTTCCATTTCTATCTTCTGTACTCTTCATTGATTAATAAAATCAGTTTATTCATTTTGTGTTTGCTAGTTAAATTTCTTGTATTCTTTTGTTACATGGTATCAGAGCTTGGTTGTCCACCAAGTGTCTGATCTTATTACTCAATGAAGATAAATGGTGGAAGTGCTTTATCTCATGCTGGTGTAGAGAAGCTTGTTGGTAACAATTACAATTATTGGAAGCTTTGCATGGAAGCTTACCTACTAAGGGCAAGATTTGTGGAGTCTTATCACTGGTGATGAAACTGAAATTCCGGCGGATAACCCCAGAATGCCAAGTTGCGTCGAAAATGGAATATCAAATGCAGGCAAAGCTTTATTTGCTTTTCGAACATCCATTAGTAGAGAGCATATTGAGCATGTTCATGATGTAAAGTCGCCAAAGAAAGTGTAGGAGACACTTGAAAGGCTGTTCACGAAGAAGAACAATATGCGGCTGCAGTATTTGGAGAATGAACTTGCCAGGACAAGTGAAGGTAGTCTTTCAATTAAAGATTGTTTTCTGAAAATAAATAATTTGTGTTCTGAAATTTCAGAGCTAGATATGGAGGAGCCTGTGAGTAATGCCCCGTTTGCGTCGATATCTTATTTGAGGTTTTTGAAAAGAGTTTATGCCTTTTATATCCTCAGTACAAGGGTGCCCTAACCAGCCTACGGTCAATAAACTAGAGAATTTGCTGTCAAATCAAGAAGCAATACATAAACAAGTTGCCAATAACAACTCTACTTTACAGGTGGAGGATGTACTCTACACCAAAGACCAAGGGAAGAAAAATTACTCCTCCAAGCAGCCATCTGGTGATCAGTTTAGAACTGAAGGGAGTCCAAAGGCAAATCAAAAGGTTGTTACAAATATGGGAAGCAGGGTCACATCAAGCGAGATTGTCGGGTAAAAGTGGTATGTAATCGATGTGGAAAACCAGGCCACATAAAAGTGAATTGTCGTGTTAAATTGGATGAAGTAAGAGCAAATACTGCACATGAGAGTAATGAATCTGAAAAATCGAATTGGGAGCAATGTTTATCCATTGAAGTCATTGATCAATCAGCTGGTATGTCCTCTGTAGTGCACCAGACCAACACACCTATAGATGTTAATACTGCCATAGACTACAACAAAGAATGAATAGTTGATTCTAGCTATTCTCATAATGCAACAGGAAATGCTGCTCTACTTTTTAATGTTCGTCCGCATTATGGGAAAAGGGTCATTGTGACAGCTGACAATTTGTTACATCCTGTGTGGAAAGAAGGCCATTTCAAAGAAGGTAACTCAAATGACAGAGGGATTTTTCTGAAAAAAGTTTATAATGCTCCAGGCTTGAAGAAAAATCTTTCTTTAGTGTCTCAAATTACTGACTCTAGGAGGTATGTTCTTTTTAGTCCTAATGATGTCCAAATTCTTCTAATGTGAAGCATATTGCAGCTAATGTTTTATTTACTAGAAAACGAAATAAGTCACTATATGTTTTTATCTACAAGTGATGCATATGTTGGAAAGACAACCCATAATGAAAGTGCAACACTCTGGCATGCACGTTTAGGCCATGTTGGTTATCAATTATTACAGATGATATCTACAAAGAAGCTTCTTGATGGCTTTCCTGTATTTAAGGAAATTCATCATGATATTGTTTGTCTTGGCTGTCAATACAAAAAATCTCATCATCTTCCCTTCCCAAATTCAGAGGATAGAGCTTCTACTGTGCTACAATTGATTCATTCAGATCTGATCGGGCCAACAAGAACTCCTAGTTGCATTGGTCTTCATTATATGATGGTTATGGTGGATGATTTTTCTCGGTTCTCTTGGGTTTATTTCTTGGAACACAAGAGTGAGGCTTTCTCCAAATTTATTCAGTTTAAGCAGGATGTGAAGAAAAAAATTGGGGTATCGGTAAAATGTCTTCGCATTGACAACAAAGGAGAATTTTTATCCAATCAGTTCCAAAATTATTACAGAGAACATGGGATTTAGTGTCAAATGACATGTTTAAATACCCCACAACAGAATGGAGTTACAGAGCGCAAACTGGCATATCTTACATCAGTGTGTTTGTCATGGCTGCATGAAAAAAATCTTTTAAGAGAGCTGTAGGCGGTAGGTATGTAGCCAGCTTGTCATGTTATCAATCGATTACCTCCATGGCCAGGGAAAACATAATCTCCATTTGAAGTATTGTACCGTCGCAAACCAAATGTTAGTTATTTTCGAGTTTTAGGTCTGTTTGTTATGTTCATGTATCCAAAAATAATCGAGCTAAACTTGATCCAAAAGCTAGGCGTTGTATTTTTGTTGGTTATGATTCTTGTAGGAAAAGATGTAGATGTATGGATCCAGAAACAAAGAAGGTTGCGGTTTCTCGTGATGTGGTGTTTGATGAACTATCACCTTAGCAAGTTGAAGGCAAGGTTGATCTTGAACCATTTTCTAAAGATGCTGCATCTAGTGAGAGGGGGAGCAATATTTCTTCATTCGGTGAAAACATTCATCAAGCTGAGACTTCTGATGTTGTGCTTCAAAGATCATTAAGACAAAGAAAGCAACCTGATTATTTGGCTGATTATAAAGTTCAAATAAATCACTCATCTATTTTATCTTGTTTCTTTATTCGAGACACGTGTGATGGTGAGCCTAAATCTTACAATGAAGGTAAGGGGATTTCTGAGTGAAAAAAAAACAATGAAGGAAGAAATATTAGCCTTCAACAAGAACTGCACGTGGGAGCTTGTTCCAATGCCAAAAAGTGCTAATTTAGTCACTTGCAAATGGGTTTATAAGTTGAAGAAAAAGGCAGATGGTACAGTTGAAAGGCATAAAGCTCGTCTTGTTGCTCGCGGTTTTTCTCAATTATATGGTCAAGATTATGAGGAGACTTTCAACTTTGTTGCTAAAATGGTAACAGTTAGAACAATCATTTCTATAACAAAAGGCTAGAAATTATGGCAACTAGACGTGAAGAATGCATTTCTCTATAGGGAGCTAGATCATGATATCTACATAGAACAACCACATGGTTTTATTTTTAAGAAGTTTCCTGACTATGTGTAGGCTTAAGAAGGCGTTGTATAGTCTCAAACAAGCTCCATGCACTTGGTATCGTAAGATTGCTCAATAAAGAAAATATAGTTGTAAAAAAGTGAAAAGTATTTTTCTTACTATTGAGAATGCTTTACATGATGTTGTTTGTCTACTCCTAAATTATGATCAGCGTGAATTATGTTGTTTGTCTACTCCTAAATTCAAGCCTAAACATTTTTGTGATAGAGTTGTAGTCATTGGGACCTTGATTGGATCTTGTCTTGTAATTGATTGCCATTATGTCCGTTGGGACCTTGATTGGATCTTGTCTTGTAATTGATTGCCATTATGTCTGTTGGGACCTTGATTGGTGCTTGCCATTATTTGCCATTATGTCACTTTTGTTATAAACTCCCCCTCAAATTGGGACATGGCATGCTATGAACGCCCAATTTGTATCTCAATGTGGTGAAGGGTACTTTTGCCAATGGCTTGGTGAAAATGTCAGCAATTTGAAGATGGGATGGAACATACTTTGTATAAAGCAAATTGTTGGCAACCCATTCTCAGATGAAATGGACATCAATCTCAATATGTTTGGTGCGAGCATGAAAAACCGGATTGCAGGTCATATGTAATGCACTCATATTATCACAGAGAAGCAATGGTGGTCTTTGGAGTGAAATGCCAATGTCTTTGAGTAGGAATGTAATCCATGTTAATTCTGCAGTTGTTGATGCCATTGATCTATATTCTGCTTCGGCACTAGATCGTGCGACAGTATTTTATTTCTTCGAGCTCCAAGAGATGCAATTGCTGCCAAGATAGATGCAGTATCCACTTGTACTTCGTCTTGTGAGGGAACAACTTGCCCAATCAGAATCAGAAAACCATATAAAGTTAGTGAACTTTGAGATAAGAACCGAATGCTGAAGTCTATAGTTCTTTTTAAGTAATGAAGTATGAATTTAACAGCATGAAGATCGGCTTTCGTTGGTTCTTGGAAGTGTTGACAAACACAATTAACAATGTGTGTAATATTTGGCCTTGTAAAGGGGACATATTGGAGCTCCCTACAAGGCCTCTATATGTAGTTGCATCTACTAGTTCATGATCATCAACAAATAGTGTGAGCTTCGTAGCCATTGGTGTCCGAATTGAAGAGCATGTTATCATGCCTGCTTTATCCAAGAGATCTCAAGTATATTTGGCTTGTGATAAAAACAGTCCATTTTAGAATCTATTTGTTTCTATGCCAAGAAAATACTTTAAAGAACTAAGATCATTAAGATCCTTTAATGAAAATTCGGTGCTCAATGTACTGATTATTGCTTGGACTGCTTCACTATTATTTACTGTAACAATGACATTATCGACATAAATTAATATGAGAATTGTAATATTATTTTTATGAAAATAAAATAATGAATTGTCTAATTTGCTCCCTTGAAAACCAAGTGTAAGAAGTGTCATTGAGAGACATTCGAACCATGCTCTTGGGGCTTGTTTGAGTCCGTAGAGTGATTTATGTAATTTGCAAACAAAAGTGGGATGCAAAAGATCCTCAAAGCCAGGTGGTTGTTGCATGTATATAGTCTCCTTGAATTGCCCATGTAAGAATGCATTTTGAACATCTAACTGTCGCATTGGCCAATTACAACTCACTACAATAGCCAATACAAGTCGGATGGTTGTTGGTTTGATGACAGGGCTAAAGGTTTAACCAAAGGCAATGCTAGGGACTTGTGTGAAACCTTTTGCAATTAACCTTGCTTTATACCGATCAATGGACCCATCTTCGCTATATTTGATACGGTAAACCCATTTTGATCCAATGAGATTTTTATTTTAAGGCCGAGGTACAAGAGTCCAAATGTTGTTTTAGTGAAGTGCCTGGAGCTCCTCCTGCATAGCTTGAACCCACCATGGATTTTTTGAAGCTGATTTTAAGGTCTTTGGTTCAATTTGTTTAGCGTGGGTGGCTTGTAAGGCCAAATTTGGATTATTTTTTGTTTTGCTTCTTGTGAGCATTGAATGAGTATTAAAGGATAAGAGTAAAGATTTGGGAATATGAGGTGGCGCTTTAGGTGAGATTGGGAGGACAACAACTAAACGATCTGAGATATCAGGTGGGCTATGATTTGTTTAAGGTAGAATTTGTATGGCGATGAGATTGTTTTTGTTTGGTGGTTTAGGGCTTGTAGAGTTGAAATTGGTCTTGTTACTAGGAGGTTCAAGAAGTGTAGAATTCTCAGATTCACTTTCTTCCTGTAAAATACTTGGATCAACAACATGGATGTCTGAGATATTGTTGTTGTGCTAGTGTTCTCTTTATCATGGTTTGACTCCTGTAGAGAGTTATCATTCAGTTGCGACATTGATAAGGCATCATTTTGTTGGTCTTTAGTTTGGTTGTCGCAACATATGGCTGAAACTCTTGGCAGTATGTCATCTTGTTTATCTTGGCTGGACTGCAAGAAAGATTCATCATTAAAAGGAAAAGTAGTAAGCTCATTATTTTCCTACACAGATGAAAGAGCAGGTTTTAGTTTTTCAAAAGGAAATATTGTTTCATCAAAAACAACATGTCGAGAAGTGTAAACTTGATTAGTTTCAGGTTGTAAGCATCTATACCCTTTATGTAAGGGACTATAACCAATAAAAACATAAGGATAGCTTTTCTTTTCGAATTTATTTTTGTTATGGTCCCTTAAATAAGGAAAACATAAATAGCCCAAAATTTTCAAACCATTATATTCTGGAGTTCTTCTAAATAATAGTTCATATGGACTTTTGTTTTTGATGCTTGATAAAGGCATTTGATTAATGACATATACTGCATCCAAGAATGCATCAGGCCATAGCTTCAATGGAAGTGATGCATGAAAGATAATCGTGAGTGCCGTTTCTTTGATATGCCTGTTCATTCTCTCAGCCACTCCATTTTGCTCAGAAGTGTACGGACATGAAACCTGTTTTTGAATTCCACATAAATTGAGATGATTAATAAAGCCTTTGGAATTAAATTCTCTTCTTTTGTTGAGTGTTAGAAAATGTATATTTATAAAGGAGAAAATCTTCATTTTACACTTCAAATCTCACTAACATCTCTAATTTTGTTTATTTAAGTCCCTTGTTATTTAATTATTAATGTTTTGTTTTAATTAAGTATTTTGTATATTTTAGGGGCATCATGGTCATTTCACAATGAACGAGATTTCGGATAGCAAAACGGACGTCACTTTTGAACTCAGGACAGTCGAAAACCTTCAGAGGAGCATAAAAGGAAAAATGGCACTGTTCACGTATGCAAACCGTGTTACTGTTCAAACCGCGTGGTCAAACCCGTGGTCAAACCCGTTATTGTTCACTGATGACGTGGCGCAATCCTGTGCGTCCAAACTATTTTTAATCCGATGGCCATGATTCACTCAATGTATCTATAAATAGGGGGCCTCCCCCCCTAATTTGATACCCCTGAATCGATTTTTGAGCTTAGTTTTTTGTAATTCTTTCTCTATCTTGTATTTCCTACGTATTTTAATAAATTTCTATTTTACCCTTAGTTCAATTATGAGTAGCTAAATTTTCTTTCAAGCTTGGGTTGAAGGTGAAGTCTCAACATGTGTCATGGGCTTTAATTGGTAAATTTATTTTCTCTTCCCCTCTAATTTTACGTGGAGGTTTTGACTTTTTCGACAAATAATAATAATCTTGTCAGGCCATCGCCTTGGTTTTACCGGCACCCTAGTATAAGGTTATTATTATTTGGCACGATAAGCCCTTAGCACCATATTGATTAGAGCGTGGTTCATGAGGTGTGGATTCCCCCTCATGATTTAATTGGTATTAATAAGGATTATTTAGCCCATAGTGCATGTTGATACGGATCCAGATACCCAAGTACTTTATCTCAATAGTTTCCAGTTTAATTATTTCTGCAAAACCAATTTAAATTCCAGCATAATCTAAATCACTTTCACACAAATCCAACCACTCATTTACATGATTAATTCTACATTTAATTAAAATCCACCTCCTCGTGGGATCGACACTCGACACCATTAATCTATTCTACAATAAATTCGTGCGCTTGCGAGTTCAACAAAATTTGCATAACAAGTTTTTGGTGCCGTTGCCGGGGAGGTAAGTATTTTAATTTGTAAAATTAATTTTTGTAAATAAAATTATTATTACTATTTTAGTTGTTTCCTTATAATTTTTTTCTTAATTAATAAAAAAAAAGGGGTGAATTTACATTTTTAGATAAGAATTTTTTTTTCTTCTTTAAATTTCTGCATTTTAATTTTCAAGTTATTTTTCTTTATAATTTTTCATTTATCTTGTTAATTTATTTTAATTTTAGTTAATTTCACGTATTTGTTTTAGTGTGTTTTTTTTAATAGAAAGGTTGTAACAGCGCAATAAGGTTAGTATCGTAATTTCTTCTTCTTCTTTATTTTTATTAATTTTGTTCTCATTTTTATTTTCTTTGCATGCATGGTCGTAGGTCATCATTGCCTAATCTTGAACCTATAGACCTTGAATTAGAAAAAACACTTCGCACACACAAACACATTGCACTTAAAGATAAAATAGAAATGGATTTGCAACAACCAGAACCACAAGAGAGGCCATTTAAGGACTACTTCAGTCCCTTAGCTAACTTGAGCACATCATGCATAAGATACCCAAATGTAGCTGCTAGGAGTTTTGAGTTAAAACTTAGTGTGCTAAATTGTCTCCCAACATTCTATGGCTTAGAAAATGAGGACCCATATAATCATCTGAATGATTTTCATACAATTTGTCAAACTTTTAAATATGAGAATTTTTCAGAAGATGATGTTAAACTTAGACTATTCCCATTTTCCTTAAAAGATAGAGCTCGTTCATGGTTCAATACATTACCTGCTAATAGCATTACAACATGGGAACAAATGGTAACAAAATTTTTGAATAAATATTTCCAAAAGATAAAACCAATGCTATTCGCAGGAAATTTCGAGTTCACCGCAGAGAAGACGAGCGCTTTTTGAAGCATGGGGAGCGATTCAATGGGCTACTTTTGAAGTGTCCACATCATGGGTACGAGAAATGGCACCAATGCCAATACTTCTTGGAGGGATTATTGCCAAATGTGCAAGAATGGCTAATGGCAACAAGTGGAGGAGAGCTAATGTCAAAAAGTGCATCAGAGATTTGGGATTTCTTCCAGCGACAAGCAGATAATTCCCAACAGCGGAGTCGATCTCTCAGGAATACTAGAAGAATTAAAGGAGTAAATGAGGTTCACATTGGCGAATCCGGTTCGGGAATCAAAGAAGTCAAAGAGATGGTTGAAGGTCTTTCTCAACAAATAGCATCGTTGACGACTGCTAAATCAACAGAGCCACATGACCATGACTCATATTCAGATCAAACCAATGCCATCGGTGTTATGAGGAAGCCATCAAATTACAACCCATACTCCAACACATATAATCCTGGATGGAGAGATCACCCTAATTTTTCATGGTCTCAAGGATTCCAACAGAATGGACCAGCAGCTCCAGCTCCACCAATGCAACCAATTCCTCAAGTTCCTCAAGCTTCTCAACCACCATTTAGACCATACAATCAGAACCAGAATTACTCTCAACCCAGACAATGGGAGGATGCATTCCAGAATGTCAAGAATGTTACTAACTCCATGATCGAGCAACAGAACCGCACCATTGATGGACTACGGAATGAGATGAGAGCAGGCTTCAACTTACAAGCCCAATCAGTTTCAAGCCTCGAGAAGATGGTGGGACAACTTGCTTCTTCAGTTCAAACTTTGGCAATGACTGTGAAAAAGGTAAATTTCCAAGTCAACCAGTGCCTAATCCTAAAGGAGTGCATGAAGCAAGTACCAAGTCACCACAACAGCATGGAGAGGTCAAAGCCGTTATGACCTTACGAAAAGGAAAAGAAGTTGACAACAAAGTAGAGATGCCAGCGACCAAAGAAAATCAAATTGTACCTGTGAATGTTGAAGACTCACCACCGGAGGAGAAAGAAGAAACCAACCCACGGGAATACGTTCCTAAAGCTCCATTCCCTCAGAGGTTAGCTAAAGGAAAGAAGGGAAAATCCACAGGTGAGATTCTTGAAGTCTTCAAACAGGTAAGTGTTAACATCCCTTTACTTGATGCAATAAAACAAGTTTCATCTTATGCCAAGTTTCTTAAAGACCTTTGCACTAAAAAGATAAACATTCATATTCAGAAAAAGGTCTTTTTAACAGAAAATGTTAGTTCTATACTCCAACACAAAATTCCTCTGAAATGTAAAGATCCGTGCCCCCACTATTTTCAGAAGTATAGGGAACCACACAATTGAGAATGCTTTGTTGGATTTAGGAGCTAGTGTTAATCTCTTGCCTTACTCAGTATTTTTGAAACTTGGATTGGGAGAATTACACCCAACTCTAGTGGTGTTACAGCTTGCAGATCGGTCCACGAAAATATCTCGTGGTATTGTGGAGGACGTGCTTATACAGGTAGACAAGTTTTATTTTCCTGTTGATTTCATTGTAATTGACACTCAACCAATACAGGATTCAAGGAAGCATATCCCCATTATCCTAGGCAGACCTTTCTTGGCAACTGCGGATGCTCACATTCAATGCAGAACTGAAAATATGCAGTTGTCCTTTGGCAACATGACTATGGAGCTCAATATCTTCAACATTGTCAAACAACCTCACAATGCAGATGATGGAATTGTTGATGTGGATTTAATTGAAGCATTAGTTGATGATACTTTTCTTTCAAACCTGAGTGATGACCCTTTACAAACATGTTTAACTCACTTTGGTTTGGATTTTGATGTTGACAGATCAGTCGATGAGGTCAATGCCCTACTTGACTCAGCACCATCCATGGACACTAATAAATGGAAGTCAAGAGTTGAACAACTAGCACCATCAGAGAAGAAAATCATCCCATCATCAGAGAAGAAAATCATCCCATCATCAGAATTACCACCGAAACTCGAGCTCAAACCATTACCCAACACTTTGGAATATGCGTTCTTAGGAGAAGAAAGCACTCTACCGGTAATCATCTCATCATCCCTAAATGACGAACAAAAAGGCAAGTTGTTGGATGTTTTAAAAGAGCACAAAGGAGCATTAGGATGGACCATAGTAGACATAAAAGGTATAAACCCAGCAGACTGCATGCATTACATTCACCTTAATGAAAATGCTAAATCTACTAGGGAAATGCAACGTCGGTTAAATCCTAATATGAAAGAAGTTGTTAGAACGGAAGTCCTTAAACTATTAGACGCAGGTATCATTTACCCCATTTCTGATAGTTCATGGGTTAGTCCTGTGCAAGTCGTCCCTAAAAGGTCAGGAGTTACAGTAGTTACCAATGCTGATAATGAATTGATACCCACTAGAGTAACTACAGGATGAGGTGTATGCATTGATTATAGAAAGTTAAATTCTGTCACACGTAAAGACCATTTTCCTTTACCATTTATTGATCAAATGCTTGATAGATTAGCAGATCATGAATTTTATTGCTTTCTAGATGGCTACTCAGGATACAATCAGATTCCCATAGCACCAAAAGATCAAGAGAAAACCACTTTCACTTTCCTTTTTGGCACTTTTGCATATAGGAGGATGCCATTTGGATTATGTAATGCACCTGCTACATTTCAACGTTGTATGTTAAGCATTTTTTCTGATATGGTTGAACGATTTCTTGAGGTCTTTATGGATGATTTTTCTATTTTTAGAGATTCATTTGATCAATGTTTACATCATTTGACAAAAGTTTTACAGAGATGTATCGAGAAAAATTTGGTCTTAAATTGGGAGAAGTGCCATTTTATGGTAAAGTAAGGTATAGTTCTCGGTCACATCATTTCATGCAAAGGTATTGAGGTTGACAAAGCCAAGGTGGATCTCATTTCCAATCTTCCTCCACCTAAAACAGTCAGAGAAGTAAGATCTTTTCTTGGGCATGCTGGTTTTTATAGACGTTTCATTAAGGATTTTAAGCAAAGTTTCTAGACCCTTATGCAATTTACTTGCTAAGAATGCACATTTTATCTTTGATGATTCATGTCTTGTAGCATTTGAAAAGCTAAAGCAATTGTTGACGTCATCACCCATAATTTAGCCACTAAACTAGAGCTTACCATTTGAGCTTATGTGTGATGCATCTGATTATGCAGTAGGAGTAGTATTAGGACAAAGAGTAGATAGAATTCCACATGTTATTTACTATGCTAGTATGACATTGAATGATGCACAGTTGAACTATTCAACTACTGAAAAAGAAATGATAGCAGTAGTGTTTGCATTAGAAAAATTTCGATCTTATCTCATTGGTTGTAAAATTATTGTGTTCACAGATCATGCTGCTCTGAAATATCTTCTCACAAAGAAAGATGCAAAAGCTAGATTAATTCGTTGGGTGTTGCTTTTGCAGGAGTTTGACTTGGAATTCAAAGACAAGAAAGGGACAGAAAATGTTGTGGCTGACCATCTCTCTCGTCTCCATTTTGACATAATCACAGAACCCTTAACAATTAATGAGTGTGGAAGTATTACCTTGGTATGCTGATATCGTTAATTATCTTGTTACAGGTAAACTTCCAGAGCATTGGACCAAGCAAGACAGGGCAAAATTCTTTGCGGAAATAAAGAATTTTTTATGGGATGACCCCTATCTGTTCAAGTATTGTGCAGATCAAATTATTAGACGATGTGTCCCAGAAAATGAATTTCAGAACATCCTTTCGTTCTGCCATGAACAAGCTTGCGGAGGCCATTTCAGCGCTAAGAAAACAGCCACAAAAGTTCTACAATGTGGTTTCTATTGGCCAACTATATTTCGAGATGCTTACAGCTTTTGCTCTTCATGTGATAGGTGTCAACGAATGGGGAGCATTACACGAAGGAACATGATGCCACTAAATCCAATTTTAGTGGTTGAGATTTTTGATGTGTGGGGTATCGACTTCATGGGACCCTTTCCCGCTTCTTTTGGCCATCATTACATATTGGTTGCTGTTGACTATGTATCGAAATGGGTAGAGGCAATTCCATGCAAAACCAATGATCATAAAGTGGTGATAGGGTTTTTGAAAAGCAACATTGTTTCACGCTTTGGATTCCCTCGAGCAATAATCAGTGATGGTGGTACCCACTTTTACAACAAATCATTCAAAGCACTTTTGACAAAGTACTCTATCACTCATAAAGTGGCGACCCCGTATCATCCGCAAACCAGTGGTCAAGTTGAGATCTCCAGTTGAGAAATAAAGCACATATTAGAAAAAATGGTGAGGCCAGACAGAAAAGATTGGTCATTAAGACTTGATGACGTGTTATAGGCATATAGAACGGCTTTTAAGAATCCAATTGGGATGTCACCCTACAGGTTAGTGTATGGAAAAGCTTGCCACCTACCTGTGGAACTCGAGCATCGTGCGTACTAGGCCATCAAGAAATTCAATTTTGACATGCAGCAAGTCGCTCGGAAAAGACGATAAACGGTGGCAGAACTTGAAGAAATTCGTAACGATGCATACGAAAATGTCAAGGTTTACAAGCAACGAATGAAAGTCTTTCATGATAAGTAGATTATGAGAAAATCTTTCACTCCAGGTCAGAAAGTACTTTTATTCAATTCGTGTTTGCACCTATTCCCAGGTAAGTTGCGCTCTCGATGGTCTGGCCCCTTCATTGTTCATACTGTTTTTCCACATGGGGCAATTGAAATTAAGGACCCAAAGAATGGTGTCACGTTTAAAGTTAATGGTCAAAGATTAAAGCCATATCTAGAGTACCAACCACATGGAGAGGAGACCGAAATAAATTTGAGTGACCCACCACATTTGAATTGAGATTTTTCTGTCTTTTCGGTGATTTATTTTATTTATTTATTTTATTATTCTTCTGCTAATTGAAATTGTTTGTGCATAAGTGTGTTTGTTTAACCATTAAGTTTTCTTTTATCACTTTTAATCATGAGACAGATCCTCTTGAACATCCTTAGACGACTTCAACGTGTCCAATCTCATCTCAGAGGCCAGATACGATTTTGTAAAACACATCGTATTTGGAAGCTACAACCACCAGAGTTAATATCTCACGTTGA
The DNA here is from genome assembly GCA_030444775.1 of Atalantia buxifolia. Classification (NCBI taxonomy): domain Eukaryota; kingdom Viridiplantae; phylum Streptophyta; class Magnoliopsida; order Sapindales; family Rutaceae; genus Atalantia; species Atalantia buxifolia. The sequence goes on from CM059839.1 coordinate 9,308,179, forward strand.
AGATTTAGAAAGCCAACTCAGAGACATTGAGATAAGTGTCTACAACATCCAGTTGGAGCTTGAGGTAAATTCCATAAGAGGACGATTGTGATTTTCTTTGTGTGTTTTTGTTTGTTACTCCGTTTGTGTGTTTTAGTTTGTCACCCCGGTCAAGTGGCGGATAACGGTACTCCGTGACAATCAAGTCGGTTACTTCAGTTTCCCATAATTACTGATCTTTTGAGATGAAGGTATGGATAGAAATGAGATCTTGGAAAAGCTTCACGATCGATTCCCTTCACTTCCTTAGAATGCCCTCCTTACAATCTATAAAGCTCGGTCCGAACGCATGCGATTGCTCATGAGGAATAACATACCTGCTGATATCCGCTGGTTAATCGAGGCCAAAGTACGCTTGGCAGGTGAGTTTCCTCCTAAATTTATTGCATACATGCCTGGTTGTGGTAAAGGAAATTACGCAAGAAAGCGAAGAGCTCGGAGAATTTCTGTTGCTTGTCATAAGTGTGCCAGGATGACATGCGATAAAAAACGATGTTCTTTAGGAATGGTGTCTGATAACAGAGAAGATAAGATTCAATTCATTAGGGATGGCTTGAATAAGGAGTCATTGGATGATATCTTTTTGTCTCTTGAAACGCATCCCAGTGGATATGTGCAAGGAGCGATTATCCAGTTATGGCCATCATTCCAGAAAGAGCATGCACGATACAGTCTCGGGAATCTGACTATAAACGACCCTGTTTGCCAGTTTATAAGAAAACTGGATGGGAAGCCTATCCTCGACCCATAGAGGGCGTTGAAGCCGTTTCTGGACGTAAAACCAAAGGAAGATGTGAGCCACAGTCGCAACTACCTGTAAATATCCTTTTACTTCACTGTTATTTTATTTCACTATTATTTTACCATTTGTATTATTGTCTTTAATAATTTTTATTTTATCATTGTTTGCTTTTTCTTTTTACTGTTTCCTTTTTGACTCTCGAGCCATGTGCATTACACGATTAATTGACATAGACATGATACCTCATTCACAGCTGTGACCCACTGCCGCCAAGATCCTTAAATATGATTCTTTTCATTTGCACTCATAAATTATTTTTTGAGAAGTATCCCAATGGCAGCTACTCCCAATAAACAATTCAAAAACATTTGTGTGCTTTCTGGATTTAACTATGGCAAATATAAAGAGTTCGTTGAGGCAGCCATTGATCTTGGTTGAAGCATAACAGAGAGAAAATTACACTTGGTATATGGCGGAGGTGACCGAGGGTTATCAAAAATGGTCTCAGAAACTGCTTATGTCAGAGGGAGCCAAGTGTTAGGCATCATCCCAACAACCCTAAAACCTTTGGGCTGTTTGTCTGACTCACCGACTGGAGAAGAGTTAGTTGTCTCAAGTATGCAAGAAAGAATAACTGAAATGCTTAATCATGCTGATGCTTTTATTTTCTTACCAGGAGATCTTGCAACTCTAGAGGCACTTATCACATTAGCATCTTGGGTCCATCTGCACATTCATCAGAAACCCATCGGTTTGTTAAATGTCAATAACTTTTATGATGGCTTTATCACATTTCTTAACCATGCAATAAAAAACTACTTCATTCCTTCCACAGTGAAAAAGCTTTTTATTTGTGCTCACACTGCTAATGAGCTACTTGATCTGTTACAAGCTTATCGACCAGAGCCAGACAGGACCGTGGTGTTGGAGTGTACAAATAACGATGGTAACAGTAGCCGTAGTAAGAAGTACAAATTAAATTTAACTCTCCGCCTGTAAATATTTTATTCTGTGTTGCACCACCCAGGTGATGTCTTCTAAACTCTACTTCTTTCCTTTAAAACATTGAGGACAATGTTTCGTTCTGGTTGGGGGGAGGGGATAGTTGACAATTGTGGAATGTTGGTTAAGTTTTTACTAATTTTTTGTTGTAGAAACTAACTGTTGCTAACTTTTTGTGTTGAAGATGGCTGAATATGGAGTGTAGTTACTCTAGAAACGCATCTTCTTAGTTAAAAAAAAAAGAAAGAAAAAAAAGAAAAAATAATAATAATGAAAAAAATTGTCTTATTTTTCGTGTGATCTTTCTAACTTTTTCTTTTTGACTTCTCCTTTTTAAATATGCATTTTCAAATTTTTGAGTCGAAGATGGCTGAATATAGAGTGTAGTGCCTCTAGAAACGCATCTTCTTAGTTAAAAAAAAAATATTTTATTTTTCTATTACTTTAAGTGTAACTTTTCCAATTAGTTTTTCTGCATCATTTTCACATTTCTGCATGCATATTTTCCTTTCATGTTTAGAATAGGTTGGGGGGTAGAATATTGTTTAAAAAAAAAAATAGTGTGATTTTGTTTTTATTTTTGGATGGCATGATGACTTTTGAATTTTAGTATTTGTATTATCTTTGGTCTTGAGTGATGTTACACTATGTTTGCTACTCTACATGTTAATGTCGGAGATAAATATGAGTTGCTTGAAAGAATTGACATGTCATAATGAATACCAAGTGAGCTTTTGATCCTATTATTTTTCTTGGAGAGTAACCCTTTTTATCCATCTTTCATACAACTTAGCAGTTTACTATTTTATATACGATATCTATATTCTTTTGAATCAGCCCTCTAAAAAAAAATTTACTTAAAAAAAAAAGAGAAAAAGTGTGTTGCTACATCTAACGTCCATTTAACTAGTAGATATGGAGGATTATCTAAAGCCCTAAAAGATGATTGAAAGGCCATCTTTGACCCGTTTGAGCCTTTCTAGCCATCTCTTATGTGAAATATCCATAGTTAGCCCTTTTGAGCCTTTTATAAAAAAAAAAAAAAAACTTTTCTTTGTCAACTTATCATCTTGACCTACTCCAATTTGGAGTATTACCCGATATCTTACAAGTTCCGTCACCTATTCATGTTTGAGAAAAATATAAATAATTGTTTTATTTAGTAAAGTTGTGCAATACAAAAAAAAAACAAAGTTCTTTAAAAAAAAAGAGAAAAAAAAAAGATAGAGATATAATACAATAATAAATAAGTGAAATGCACTTTTTAGTTTCTAAAAGATATTATTTTTCTCAAACATATATTTTGTTTTCTCTATTTTCCTTTCTTTGTTAACCATGTCCCTAGCCTACGTTACATCCTAATAAAAGTCCTTCTTGATTTTAGGGAAATATAGTCTGAAGTAGAAGCTAGTTATATGGGCTAAAAAGATATAGTGGTGCATAAAAAAATGAATAAATAAAATAAAAAAAGAAAAAAATATAAGTAAATAAATTGGGTTGACTAGTATTTTATTTGACTTAAGATCGTGTTATTTCTAAGTTGTGGGCATATTATTTTCATCTTGGTGAGAGTGTGTGATATTATTTCTTTATTATCTTCACTCAATTTATCATTCATTGAAGTGATAATTTTTATTGGGTTTAATTTCCTTGTGAGAGTGTCACTATTACCGGTGAGATTTTGGGGTTTGACATGTCATTTTTGAAAGTAGCTGTGACAAAATCTACTTAGTTGATTCATGTGGATGGTTGATGTGGGTGTGATGTTTCTTTAGACTGGAGATAATGCTTATACTTTTATTTGATTGCTATCATTAGTCTGATTGAATAAACAAGTTTGTTTAAAAAAAAAAAAATTTTGGGTTTGAATTTTATTTTCGCTTTATTTCCTACGGACTAGCAATAAGCTGGTTGGGGGGTGTGTTGAGTGTTAGAAAACGTATATTTATAAAGGAGAAAATCGTCATTTTACACTTCAAGTCTCACTAACATCTCTAATTTTGTTTATTTAAGTCCCTTGTTATTTAATTATTAATGTTTTGTTTTAATTAAGTATTTTGTATATTTAAGGGGCATCATGATCATTTCACAATGAACGAGATTTTGAATAGTAAAACGGATGTTACTTTTGAACTCAGGACAGTCGAAAACCTTAAGAGGAGCATAAAAGGAAAAATGGCATTGTTCACATGTACGGCACTATTCACATGTATGCAGTCTTGCATTTCATGGGTACGGCATCTTGTTTCACGACACTGTTCAGACCGCGTTACTGTTCAAACCGTGTGCAAACCGTGTTACTGTTCAAACCGCGTGGTCAAACCCGTAGTCAAACCGTGTTACTGTTCACTGATGACGTGGCGCAATCCTGTGCGTCCAAACTATTTTTAATCCGATGGCTATGATTCACTCAATGTATCTATAAAAAGGGGGCCTCCCCCCCTAATTTGATACCCCTGAATCTATTTTTGAGCTTAGTTTTCTGTAATTCTTTCTCTATCTTGTATGTTCTACGTATTTTAATAAATTCCCATTTTACCCTTAGTTCAATTATGAGTAGCTAATTTTCTTTCAAGCTTGGGTTGAAGGTGAAGTCTCAACATGTGTCATGGGCTTTAATTGGTAAATTTATTTTCTCTTCCCCTCTAATTTCTGTGGAGGTTTTGACTTTTCATCTACAAATAATAAGGATTATTTAGCCCATGGTGCATGTTGATACGGATCCAGATACCCAAGTACTTTATCTCAATAGTTTCCAGTTTAATTATTTCTGCAAAACCAATTTAAATTCCAGCATAATCTAAATCACTTTCACACAAATCCAACCACCCATTCACATAATTAATTCTACATTTAATTAAAATCCATCTCCTCGTGGGATCGACACTCGACACCATTAATATATTCTACAATAGATTCGTGCGCTTGCGAGTTCAACAAAATTTGCACAACATCTTCCATCGCACTGAAAAAATTTTATTTTCTTTCCAACTGATTCTCAACCTGTCTTTGAAAACGTAGAAAATACTCAAAGAAGTGAGATTTATTTTTAAGTGGAAATAACCAAGAAAATCGTGTAAAGTCGTCAACAAACAGAGCATAGAAATGATAATTTTGTGTGGAGGCAATAGGTGATGGTCCTCACAAATCATAATGAATACGTTCTAAAGGAAACTTTGATTTATTGGTAGATAATTTAAAAGTTTGTTTACAACTTTTGCCTAATTGGCAAGACACATAAAGATTTGGTTGCTTTGTCCAACTAGGAAACTTGATATTTCCATTTTTCTTCAAGGCATAAAGGATTGCTGAATTAGCATGCTCGAGCCTTTTATGCCACAGACTATGATCTTCAAGGTTCCCTTTTATTGCACTTAAAGCACCATTATGGACCTCTTCTAACATATAAAGTTTCCCTTGCCTACGCCCTTTTGCTAGGATCTGGTTCTGTTTGTTCTTGACAACAAAACCATCAACGTTAAAAATACAAGAACATTCATTATCATCAGTAAATTGGCTAATTGATAAAAGATTCTTTTTCAATTTTAGCATAACTAAAACATTCTTAAGATTTAAATTGCCATGATTAGTTTTTAATGAGGTATCTCCTATATGGGAAATATGTAATCCTTGTCCATTACCAACAAGAATTTTATCAGATCCCTTATAGATTTTAATACGCTGAAGGTTACCTTTTGTCATATGTGATATGGTCCTAGAGTCTGCATAAAATTGTTGGTCAGAGTTGTCTTCAAGGTTGACTGTAGCAAGTGCTTAGGGTACTTCATCATTGAAGTAGTCATAGCGATGTTGACACACAATAGCACTATGGTTAAATTCACGACATATTTGGCAAATCAAGGGTTCTGTTTTAGTACTTTTTTGCTGATCTAAATTGTTGCCTTTGATATAGTTTTGACTATTGTTGGCATAGTTGTTATTACTATAGTTTTTTTAGTTGTGATGGTTTCCATGGTTTTTAGCATAGTTGCCTCTTCCTCCACTATTTTGTTGAGGACCTCTACCACGTCTAGCTTGTCTTCCTCCACGCTGGTTTCGCTCTCGCCCTCCTTGACAAAAAATGCTTGATTCAAATCGGCCTTTCCTTCATCATCTCATTGTGCTACCACTGTCTGCTCATGATTCTGGAGAGCATGAAGAAACTGTTTCAGACTAGGATACTATGGCTTGGTTAACATGGCTGTCTTGAAGTCAGCATATTTTGGTCTTAAAGCACGAACAATTTGAAAAATCTTATCATTATCATTGACAGGCTTTTTAATGGCAGCAAGTTTGTCACATATATTTTTAAATTTTTTGAGAAATTCTTCAAACTTGGCCGAGCCTTTCTTTAAAGAGTAAAGGCTATCTTTGAGCCAAATCTCTAGCTCCTTGGTGGCTGGCAACATGATTTCTTCAGTAGTGAGCCAAACTTCGCGAGCTCTTTGCATTCCGATTATCATGCTCAGCACATCCTCACTCATCATGCTCCTAAGCCATGTCATAAAAAGACTATCATTGTTTTTCCAAACAATAAATTCAGGATTCCTAATCTTCTTCCCATCTTCCTCTAAGTATTGTGATGGAGCTTTAACATCAGCGATATGATGTTCTAGTCCCAGACTATATATTACAGGCTAAATCTGAGAGCTCCAAAGTAAATAATTTTTAGTGGTAAGTTTAATAGAAACTAAACTTGCACACTGATGAAAAGATTGAAGAGATAAGGTAAGCTCAGATTTTGAACTGATGAAAAGATTGAAGAGATAAGGTAGGCTCAGATTTTGAACTTAAAGCCATTATCTGCTTACTATTGAGAATGCTTTACATGATGATTTATATACATTATTGGACTGTTGATATAAGGAAAGTATATAATCATGATCAACATGAATTATGTTGTTTGTCTACTCCTAAATTCAAGCCTTAACATTTTTGTAATAGAGTTGTAGCCGTTGGGACCTTGATTGGATCTTGTCTTGTAATTGATTGCCATTATGTCCGTTGGGACCTTGACTGGATCTTTTCTTATAATTGATTGCCATTATGTCTGTTGGGACCTTGATTGGTGCTTGCCATTATTTGCCATTATGTCACTTTTGTTATCACTCAATATCTTGACTTTTATGGTTTTAAGTCTTCAAATGCATATCCAAGTTAATTTGTTAAGAAAACAGCCCGAATATGCACAATGTTTCTTCTTTACGTGCATGATATGATAATTACTGGAGACAATGATGTTGAAATAACTTGTCTTCAAGATGCTCTGACTGTCCGTTTTGAAATGAAGAGTTTGGGTGAAGCTAGCTATTTCCTTGGCTTATAAATTGAAAAGTCATATGGTTATTTTGTGTCTCACAAAGGTTATGCAACAAGATTATTGACTCATTTTTGTATAGGGGATTCAAAAGCAATGAGCACACCTATGGAACCATACCTGAAGTTAACCAAAAATAAAGGGAAGCCAATGGAAGATGCAACACTTTTTCGATAACTTTTAGTACTTTATTCTATTTAACTATCATAAGACTTGATATTACATTCTCTACTGGAGTCATTTCTCAGCTTATAGATAAACCATGTGAGGGTCATTTTATTGCAACAAAACGGATTCTCCGTAACGTGAAAGGAACTCTAAGCTTTGGGCTAATGTATAGGCAACAAGCACCTTTTGTTTTGAGCGGTTTTGTAGATACGGATTGAGCTGGCGATGTGAATGATAGACTCTTTACAACTAGATATTGTTTTAAGGGAAATTATCCACTGTCCACCCGTTTTTTCTAACTTTTTAAAAAATACACAATTCTTTTTTTTTTTTTGGAATCACCTAAAGTTACATTTTTTTTTTACTTATCCACTTCCGTTTGGAGACCGTTAAGAAAACTAATGCAATATTATTTAAATGACTTTTTTACCCTTAAATGTAAAAGAAAAATTATCCACCAACCATCTTTTTTTTGTATTTTTTCAGAAATACACAATTCTTAATTTTTTTTTTTTTGCTGAACTTCACTTGAAATTATATTGTTTTGCCCCTATCCACCACTATCTCATGTTTTAGTAAAAAGCAGTCAAAAGCAAGTCACTGTTGCTCTTTCAAATTGTGAAGCTGAATATGTAGCAGCTACTACAACCACTTAAGAATGTCTTTAGCTTAAGAGGCTCATTCAAGAACTAAGTTCTGCCTTTAACAATTTAGTTTTAATTCATTGTGATAATGAAAGTGCAATAAAGCTTGCTGGAAATCCTGTGTTTCATGCACGCACAAAACACATTGAAACCCATTACCGAGAAAAGGTGCTTACTCAGAATATTAAGCTATTGAAGATACAAACCGAAGAGCAAGTGGCTAATATCTTCACCAAAGCATTTATCAAAGCCAAATTTGAAGTGTTGCGAGAAGCTCTTGGTGTGGTCAATAGTAAGTTTGCACTAAGGGGGAGTGTCATAAGTTAGTGCAACAACTTACTATTGTTGTTGTTATTTTAAGTCTCTTACTGGTATTAGTTTATTTTACTTGAATAAGTCAACAAGTTTGTTAGTCTTCATTTTATTTAGGAGTTAGTTATGGTCTTTTCTTGTTGAGTAATTTTAGGAGTAGAATTGACTCTTTTTTAGTCATGTTAGTTGAGAGAGTTTCCTATATAAATTAAAGTGTGCACTGTAAGTTGACATACAGTAGCAACACTTCAGTTTCTATCTTCTGTTCTCTTTATTGATTAATAAAATCAGTTTATTCACTTTTGGGTTTGCTAGTTAAATTTCCTGCATTATTTTGTTACGTAATTGATAAAACAAAAATTATTGAATAAAAATTAAAAAATATTTATATATAATAGGGATTGGAGTGGGGTGGGGTGGCGTGGGGTGGGGTGTGTAAAACCAAACTTCATCCCATTAAGATTTTGGGAGTTACTTTTCTCCCATTCCTAAAACATTATTCAAAATTCTCCCCATCTGGGGTGGAATCCCATGGAGCTTCAAACCAATGGAGGATTTTGCCATTCCTTGCATCAATCCTTTTCCCTTAAATAAATCCCAACCACTGTGGTAAGTACCCTCATAACTCACAGTTTTTTTTAAATTTCTTTCAAAAAAAATATGTTATTTAAAATTGGTGGGTTTATCCACCTAGGTTGTCTAAATGACAGGATCTTATTTTGAATGCGCCACCTTGACATTCTTTCCGTACATCTAAGAAGTTTTCATGTTTTTGGGAAAATTTATGTGGGCGCGGCGTACCACCTTACATAATAAGGTAGTGCACTCCAATAATAAGAATATATCATTTTGGTAGGGCTAGTGGGTCTAAGGTGAAATACACTTATTTAAATTAAAAAAATAATATATACTACTTCATTACCAACTTATTTAAATTAGGGATATTATCTACCGTCCACCCGTTTTTTTCAACTTTTTTAAAAGTATACAATTCTTTTTTTTTTTTGTTGGAATCCACCTGAAGTTACATTTCTTTTGTTGGAATCCACCTGAAGTTACATTTCTTTTGTTGGAATCCACTACTGTGTCGTTGTGAAATAAAAACTTTACTCTTATGATATCAGCAAAGTTATAACGGTCTCCAACCAGAAGTGGAAAAGTTACTATAAGAAAATGACCTACCATGACAGTTCTCTGTGTGATAATTTTTGATCTGGAGAGCTATTACGACAGATGGATGATCATTTTTTTTTTCTATCATTCATTTATGACATATTTGTGATAGAAATTTCATCTATCAAGCATTTATGATACACTGATGATAAATTATTTGGTTATCAAGAAGTAATGACGAGTTTGTGATATAATTTTGGTCATCAAGTAACTCTTTTATTTTGACTTTATTTCAAAAGGTTGACTGAAAATTTTAAAATGACTGAAAAAATAAATAAAGAATAAATGTTACCATTTAGATTAAAAGTTTCTCTTTAAACAAGAATTACACCGTTTAGATTGAAACTAAACAAAAACAAAACCCTCTTCAGTTTTCACTTATCGAATTTTTTCCCCTAAGCGTTGGCACTCTCACTCTCGTCTCTCACTCAGTGACTCGTCAATCTCACACTCACAAAGCCCTTTTCGCCCAGAATCCTTGCATGGGCATTAAACCACTGCCGCCATTCTCTTGTATTTCACTATCGATTTGGGCTCTCATCGAGAACTATATGGAATACCCAACAAACACATGTGCTGTTGCTATTGCATTTCAATACCTTAACTGAGAACGCTCACTCACACACTGTCATAACCGTTTGATCAATACAGGTAAATAATATTTTTAGTGTTGTGTTCCATTTCAATTTTAATGTTCTTGTCAAACTCGAACCTTATATATGTAAAACTTAAAAACCCTAGATGTGTTCTTGTCAAATTCGAACCCTACACACCTAAATCTTGAAAAGCCTAGATATTTTCTTGTCAAATTTGAACCTTGTACATGTAAAACTTGAAAATCCTAGGTGTGCTCTTGTTAGATTTGGATCTATTTGATTGGTCTTTTATGTTTCTTTATTTATGGAATTTTAAATATTTATTTTATTTTTTTGGAATATAATTATTATATTTTTATTGTTAAATTTCATTGAGGCTGTAAATATCCTTGCTAATTTAATCATGATGGGTGTTGGGATATTGTCTAGGCTGCTTTATCATTGGGGTTTTCTATTAACTAATTTTTTTCACTTTTTGCGCATCCATGGAACTATATATATAGATAGTTCTCAAATTCGTTCACTGTGATGCAAAGTCTTTTTTTTTTTCAATTTCATTGGTTAAATTACTAATTCGTTGAAATTACCGAACCTTAGAACTACAAAATCAGACATAGGCTTTGTTCTTGAGAGTGGCAAATTACTTGCATGTAGTTGTATGCTCACTATCTTCGAATTGGGGATATAGTGTGAATGAATCTTGGCACTTTAATTGTTGTCGGCCATTTCTTCCTATGAGGAGCGAAGGAATATGAAGCTTATTATATTCATTCGTAAAGCAAAGCTGATACAATTCATGGCAAAGCCTGATGAGGTGTTGTATTTAATCTTGCTCATGCTTAGTCTAGGCGTACAGTTCATCTATCACATATTGTTCAATTTATGTTGACATAATATTGCTTTGCTTTTTGAAGGACTGGGTTGTGTTAACTTATAGGAGATTTAAGGATCGTGAGAATCTAATTCTATATTTTATATTTTATATGAATTTGGCTCATTGAAATTATTTTCCAATTGAATAATGAATGAATAATGAAATTTACTTTTGTGATTTTAAGAAATGGATGGATTAAAATTATGTCAAAGGCATTACACATATTTCTTCCTAGTAACAATTTGAAACTTTGTACTTTGAAGAAGAATTGTAAACTTTATTATAATTTCAAGAACTCAACATTCCTCATTGGTTTTTATCTACAAATGATTCACTTGAGCATCAGCTATAGAAAACTAATTAGCAGTATATCTTGATCTTTGGCAGTAGTTGCAGGGCTGATGCCAGTGAAGCTCCAATAATATTATTGCCTTCAAATATTACTATTTCACTCGTGATTTTTCAGGATCTGGGCTCTCTGTAGGAGAGCATGTTACTCTAGGATCGAATGAAGTAAGCGGCTGATTAACTAGCGGGAAGAAATTACACAGCTAGTAATTCTTTTTTTAATTTTAACTTTTAAAGGGAACAAAATCACTTATGAGATCAATTATCTATCTTGTTGAACTTTATTCTTGTAATTAAGGTCCATCTGAAGTTGATGGCTTGTTTTTCAGAAAGATAATCTGAAGGCTATGATTGATTACTTGCGGGCCGATGAAAATGTCTCCATGATTGGTTTATGAGGCCATTCAATTGGCGCTGTCACTAGGTATATTTACTTTTTATGAGCTTTATCTTTGTTTTTCTATTATGGAAGTGTCTCTATGATCATAACTTTTAAGACATGGAACTCTTGAACCCTATGTTTAGTTATATGCTTATATTGGGACTTGTATAAATAAATATGATGGTTTTTATTATTTTTTTTATTATTAGTAGTAATAGTAGTAGCTACAAAAGATCAAAAGAACTTAAAGGTGTGGCTTCTGGTTTTCTTGCTGTTTGGGCTTTAACTGCTGCCTCACCTGTCATTGCTGCTAATCTAGCATGCCACTTTTATTTTAGTGTAATTACATAAGTTAGTTTGCTTGATTAATCAATTAATTAGTTTGTGGATTGAATAGCCAAAATACTACATTTTGCATAGGTTTGATGCTGGATGAATTTTCATGTCTTGGCTTTGGAACTGCTGGATTTTGCTGCTGGAAGACAAAATTTTACAATTTTGCTGCTGGAAGATGACATTTTGCATAGGTTTGATGCTGGATGTTGCTGAATGCGGAGTACTTTGCTTGGTTTTAGATTGGCCTTTGTTGCCTATTGGCTTGACTTTGGTCTATTTATTAACTAACGTAATGCAAAGTTTGAATTGCATGTTTTCGAAATTTAAAAGTACTTTGGATATTTTTATGCTTAATAAAGTTCACAATTTAGTTCATTAGTTTTGGATTTAATTGCATATAGTAATTTATTTTCTTTCATAAAATTTTAATAATTTAAATTTTAAATTGAGGACGTTAAAATTGCTTAAATTTTTAATTTTTAATTAATAAATAAAATAAATAATCAATTTTTTTCAAAAACATTTTGATAGAAAATACTAGACAGACACATAATTGATATCCAAAAAAAAAATACAATCCAAAAATTTCTAAAAAAGAGAAATATAAAATAAAAAATAATTTTCCTCTTCTAAGTAGTATGACATAATTATGATATGTAAAATTTATCACAACTCGTGACGCGATTTTATATGTCATCTTTTCTTGACGCTGGCAATAATGACAGTAAGGATAACCGTCATCTACTCCCTACGATGATAGTTTTTCCCTATCATAATAGGTCATTTTTCTTGTAGTGAGTGAAAAGAAATGTAATTATATGTGGATTCCAGTAAAAAAAAAAAGAAAAAAAATTGTGTATTTTTGAAAAACGGTGAAAAACAAATGGACGATGGATAATTTCCCTTTAAATTAAAAAATAATCGATCTTACTTCAACTGTCTTTGAGACCCAACTAACGTGGACGGCCTATGCAAGTCTTTCTTCTTATTTTTAATCTTTCTCTTTATTTTTAAGTACAAACTCTTTATTTTTAAGTACAAAATAAAGAATGATTTATAACAAACAACAAGCCAAAAGCATTTACTGCACAGCTCAACATATTTTAGGTTGTATAAATGACCAACAATACTTCGCCATATAGATGCATATAAAAAGCTATATTTGGCTTAGGTATTATAAATTAGGACAATGCCTAAAACTCAAACCTAAGTTAGGGCAACGCATAACCACAAAACACAACTATAAACATCATAAAAATCTAAAATTGAAAGGAAAATCAAAGACTTTACGAATTCAAGTGTTATGAAGAACTGTAGGAATTTTATGAGACCAGCCTACCTATCTCAGCTACTGTAGGTGAAAAGTACCTTCCAATCGAAAGAAGAATTCAGTGCAGTGTCCCAACAGTGACACACACTACCACCAGTACCACAAAACTGGCACTAACAACACAACACAAACATAAAAATGTATCTCAAACAATCACTGTTATTCTACAGAAATAGAGTAAATCATTGGCGGTTTAATTAACATTTATTAAGGGCTCAAATATTGTTTTACAAAGGCTATTAAGAATTTAAGAAAAAAAAATCATTGGGGACTTTAGTTACCTGAGTCCGTTAAGGGCTTGAGAGTAAAACAAACAGCCAAGACAATATATAATAACAAAATGGATGATTAGAAAAGCCTAGGAATAATAAAGCCTGGTAAGCGTTCTGGAAAATTTACTGAGATATATATCCACTTTCATTGGCAACAGGTCAATAGTATAACTGGCAACATCACTCACAACATACAAAAATCCAAATCAATAACCAGTTAACTACAAAATAATGGCCTTGCAAGCCGTATTCAAGTATATGAAGCATATATATTAGAAAAGTTGACAAAAACCAAATTATCACTTAATTAATTGGCATCTAATCCATAAGAAACTACAAGAACAAAAGAACAAAAAATTGAAAAAAAAAATTGTGAATCTGCATATAAATATTGTTCCGCAACCTTGGCTGCCAATCATATGTACATTAGTGGGGAAAGATGAGTTCTGTTTATCTTGGCTGGGCTCATTTTGTCAGAATCATCTTCTTCAATGTGATCCGTTTTGATTTTGGGCTTTCTAATTTTATCGCGATTTCAAGCTCCTCACATCCCCATAAAATTCTTGTGAAATCCTATTTTTATATTTATAACACTTAGGTGCTATTTATTTTTTAATTTGAAGTCTGAATTTAATTTATTTTTAGATGTTTATTTATTTTATGTTATTTTTTTAACTTATCAATTATTGTCAAATAATTTTATCTAAATAGAAAAAGTAGAAAAAATTCATTTTTATTTGAAGTCTGAAGTCTAAATGAAAAATTTTAATTTCAAATCTAAAAAATACCCTTAACAATTCATGTATTTCCAATAGTATGTATAAACTTAATATTTTTGTATTATTCTTGAAGTTATTTTTTTAATTGCTTTAAATTATTCACATGATAACATTAACTAAATTTAAATATTGAACAAATCAAATTATGTCCATTGTGATGAATCAAAAATAAAATAACAGTGTTGACTTTATAATAAAATTTGAAGTTAGAATTACATCTTTTATTAAAGAATAAATTAAGATCAACAATGATAGCATTTTTTTTAATGCTACCAAACTAATCAACCTATGAAAATTATAAATTGTGAAGAACAAATATATGCACCACTTAAAAAGATATTTATGTCAAACTACTAACTTTTAAGTTTTTCTTTTCAGATGTTGAAAAAGAAAAAACAAACATGTTATTCAGACATTTTCATTCAGACCTATTCAGATTTCAGCTAAATTTAGACCTATTCAAATTTTAGATAAAAAAACAAATGCAACCTTACTCTTAAGAAATTACGTAAAAAGATAAAATATTAAAATAGAGTTAGTTAAATTTTAACATTTTTTAAAAAAAAATTCATTAGGTAATTATTTCTTCAAAATTGTTTGAGTTTATATAAGAAATTAATTAGATCATAAATTCAGATTTAAAGATAGGATAGTTCATAATTAGCTAGTATAAAAATATTTTAATTTAGCTAAATTCATAATTGTCCTTCTCTAGCAATGGAACTATGGGTTTTTTAAGGATTTTAAAGGGTGTGAAGAGCAATACTCTGGTATGACATCACCCAAACAATCAATTAAAATGCATTCAGCTAGATTTGTTCCAAGATTAGGCCTTTTAAAACCCACTAAAATTCCTCATAAAACTCCTTGTTAATAGAAATTACTTAAAAAATCAAAGAAAAATTACTTCATTTGTTATTTTGATGGGAAATTCAATTAAACACCTAAATAAAATTTTCTTTTAAATTTTTTTTTCAGCCACCCCATTTCATAATTTATATTTATATGTTAATTTTTTATTTTTTTTACAAATTTATAAGAGTTTGGAATTATGGAGATAAAAATTAGATAATAATAAGAAGAAAATAATTTAAAATTTTAGGAAATTTTAGTATTTTATAAATAAAACTTAAAAGAAATATTCATTTTAGAGGGAAATTTTATGTTAAGATAATTGATTTTAATATATGGATTTATATTTTATAAATTAAACTGTGGTATTTGAAAAATAAATTTAACAGGATGTTGTAAGAATTTTAAAGAAGTGTTAAAAGCTCCACCCTTATTTCAAAGCGTTAGTACGCAAAAGTGAAAATATAAGAAACACTCGTTGACACCGTTGGGCCTTTGGCCTGATGGTAAAGAATTTATTGAGGGCACATGTTTAAGTAAAAGTAAAAACATAAAGAGCGATATATTTGACCCCCTTATTTTTCTCAATAACCCCCACTATTCAATTATCTTTATGTTTTTCCAAAAGTACCCTCATTCACCTGTTTGGAATAATTGCAAAATGTTAGAAAGATCTAGTCAGCTACCGTACGGTTGAGTACTTTATTTTTTTACGGAGAGAGGACGTATGGTCTCACTCTTGTGTCCCAATACTGCTCTTACTAGGCGAATCAAGTGCCATTGCATCATCACCGACCGGAATTTTTAACATCATCTTCATCAACGATTTTTTTATATTAACAATCTAATTTCTTCTTGAACTTTCTTCATCATTCTAGAGTTCTTGAAAATTTAAATTATTTTGGTGGGTAGTTTAGACATTTCAATTTAAAATAGAAAAAGTTCGGGTTATTAAGATAAAATGAAGGGGTTAAATGTCACTACTCAAACATTAGCAACACTCATTAATATTATGCGGTCTTTAGCCAAGTTGTAAAGAACCTATTGAGGGCGCATGTTCAAGTTTTTGTTATGATATATCTCTCTAATGTAAGAGGGTAGGTATATCTAGTCTAGGTTTGTCATTTATAATAAATGTGATTTGATTTAATCCCAATAAATTTCCATTGTAAATTACTACAAAAACAAAATTACAAAATTACTTTTTTAGATAAAAAATAATATTATACTTATTCACTTTAGATACTTAATTAAAATAATTAATGATATACCATCTTATGTGTCATCTATTGAGTGAGTTATAAAAATACTAAGTTAAGCTACAAAAACTAGTGGTTTACGTGACCGCTAATTTAGCCTCACAGAAGCTCTTTTGTGACTGCTACATGACAGCAAACAGCAGTACATTTTGGCCTGATGTTAAAGAGTTTATTGAGGGCACATGTTTAAGTAAAAATAAAAATATAAAGGGTAATATATTTGACTCATTTGGGCAAATGTAAGGGAAGAGGTTCGATCCCCTGCAGATGTATTGATGGGTTTTAATTTAAATTTTCTTTTTTGGAGCCTTAGAGCTTAAGTGAATGCAGTCTTTTTCTCAGAATGAGAGTTTGACGTCCCTCAAATATTTGAGAAGGTTAAAATTTGGGCGGTGCCATATCAGAATTGATGTAAACGGGTCTCAGTATATATATGATTGTAAAAATCATGAGCAATAATTTTCCTTAAAAAAATATATATTTATTTATTTGACCCCCTTATTTATGTCAATAACCCCCACTATTCAATTATCTTTATGTTTTTTCAAAAGTACCCTCATTCACCTGTTTGGAATAATTGCAAAATGTTAGAACGCTCTATTCAGCTACCGTATGCTTGAGTACTTTATTTTTGACGGAGAGAGGATGTATGCTCTCACTCTTGTGTCCCAATACTACTCTTACTAGGCGAATCAAGTGCCATTGCATCATCACCGACCATAATTTTTAATATCATCTTCATCAACGATTTTTTTTTTTTAATTAACAATCTAATTTCTTCTTAAACTTCCTTCATCACTCTAGAGTTCTTGAAAATTTAAATTATTTTGGTGGGTAGTTTAGACATTTCAATTTAAAATAAAAAAGAAGGGGTTATTAAGATAAAATGAAGGAGTCAAATGTCACTACTCAAACATTAGCAACACTCATTAATATTATTAGGTCTTTATCCAAGTAGTAAAGAACCTATCGACGGCGCATGTTCAAGTTTTTGTTATGATATATCTCTCTACCGTATGCTTGAGTACTTTATTTTTGACGGAGAGAGGATGCATGGCTCACTCTTGTGTTCCAATACTACTCTTACTAGGCGAATCAAGTGCCATAGCATCATCACCGACCGGGATTTTTAACATCATCTTCATCAACGATTTTTTTTTTATTAACAATCGAATTTCTTCTTGAACTTTTTTCATCACTCTAGAGTTCTTGAAAATTTAAATTATTTTGGTGGGTAGTTTAGACATTTTAATTTAAAATAGAAAAAGTAAGGGTTATTGAGATAAAATGAAGGGGTCAAATGTCACTACTCAAACATAAGCAACACTCATTAATATTTTTGGGTCTTTAGCGAAGTAGTAAAGAACCTATTGAGGGCACATGTTCAAGTTTTTGTTATGATATATCTCTCTAATGTAAGAGGGTAGGTATATCTAGTCTAAGTTTGTCGTTTATAATAAATGTGATTTGATTTAATCCCAATAAATTTTCATTGTAAATCACTATAAAAACAAAATTACAAAATTACTTTTTTTGATAAAAAATAATATTATACTTATTCACTTTAGATACTTAATTAAAATAGTTAATGATATACCATCTTATGTGTTATCCATTGAGTGAGTTATAAAAATAATAAGTTAAAGCTACAAGAACTAGTGGTCTACGTGACCGCTAATTTAGTCTCACAGAAGCTCTTTTGTGACTGCTACATGACAGCAAACAGCAGTACATATGCGAGGGTCCCAGAGTTTATAACGGAGTCTACAGAAGGTCTGTTGTGACTGCAAAAACGCCGTCGCAAAATCTCGAAAGGGTGCGCCCACAACTATTACAAAGCCATGAATTTCATTCACACTGCCCTTTTGCCTCTTTCTTGTCTGCTATGAGTACACATCCAAACAAGCCAAATACCAAAATACAAAAATATTATTATGAATAAAAATGCCATTGTAATCACAATAGAATGGAAAACGTAGGCAAACAATTAATCACGTTGAGTCAAAGGACCATCCGCCATTCTTTAATAACAGAACAAAAAAGCATACTGCTCTTGATATAGCAAAGAAATGTATCTTCAGCCCTCAAAATCGATTAAAAAAAATTAATGACCAATGGAATCTATCAAAAGCAAAGTGCTAGCTTTAAAGAAAAAACACAGGTTGCTGTGCAATAGCCAACAATACCCTATCGGTCTGTCTTCAACTCCAACAGCAAGCCTTCCTGTAGAACTTAGTTTTCACGCTTATCTTCGAGAAGCTCCTTACTTCATATAATCACACAGAGATGGAAATAAAATTTACTACAGAGCCACAATTAATTATCATTGCGCTTCATATTAACACAAATATTCGAGGACAATAACTAGTCAAACAAATACAACAGAACTAGATACCTGGGCATGTGTACCAAACTACCAACTTCACGAAAATGATTGAAGAACTCTAAAGATCAGATACGCTTTTCTCATTATCAATACTTGCATCAGACATCAGTGACCGAGTCATCTTTAAGAAGAAAAGCCCTGGCATAAGGGCCCTGCCTATTTTGGCTTTTTTTTTTAAATATATATATATAGAAATAAATTGTTGATCAATAAGAACTCTACATTTCGATACTAACAAAAGACAACAAATCCTTTATGTAGTGAAAATAGGCTTTCATCCTTAGCAGCTGAAGCTTAAAAACCTGTTAGTATAAGCCTGCACATTACAAATTAACATTAGAAAACGAGAGGGCTGTAGAAAGAAACAACTTTTTTCTTTGGATATAATCTCCACCATAGCAACTATAAAAATTATGATAAAAAATTTACCAAAAATGAGAATAGATACAAAAGGAAGCTGGAAGTCCCCTCTTTTTCTCCAAACAAATACAATCATTTCAGTTTACAACTACAAACCATTCTATTAATTTTCAACCAATGAAATAACCATATTAAAAAATAATTATACTATAAATCCAATATTGATACGGAATTTACAATTTATGCTACACTCAAATGGTCATATCCTTAAAAGAAATTTGTTCATCCTGCGTGGTATAAGTTGTCTACATCATCTATTAATATTATGCCTCATTAGTCCATTTGGATTATTAACCTTGATATGGTAAAACTAACCACTAGATTATAACTTTATAACCTATTTAAACAAACTCATAAATCAGAAACTGAAACTGAAAAGACAAAAAGATATAAAGCAACAAAAACTAGAAGGATTTCTGCAGCGTATCAATTAGAACATGATAAGCAATTAGCATAACCCATATAGCACAGTATAATCACTCACCAACACTCCGAGCTTTTCCTAAACTATGTAATCAGTCGTTTCATTTTATAAGGTAGAGAATTCCTAAAAAACTTGATGAAGAGACAACAGAAGTCAGCCCACATTGCACCAAAAGCAAATACACTTCAATTAGAAAAGAAAGCCATCAAAACTAAAAGTATGCAGCAAAAAGGTTCATGCCAAAATTATGATTATGAAAAGCTAATTCCAATTTTTCTTACTTGATCCTCCAGTTCTTGCTGATAGGCAACTCTTTTTTTTTTTTTTTTTTCCAATTCTATTTCTCAGTCCAAGATGCTCAGCCTGCATTAAATACAAATCTACACAGAACTATAAAAATGTCAGGTCATAAAATAACTCAAAAGATTATATTCACAGAAGCAGCAGCAAGGCTTCCTTGAAACAGAACTCCAACAGAAACTGCAAAACAAGGATAGTGTATGGATTGTATTCATTTTCATACCGCATATTTGAATAATAGAACAGATGCAAGCTTGTTGTTTCTGTCAGGCATTTCAACAAATAACTTGAAGACTCTACTTCGAAAAATTTCATCAAACATCAGCATTGAGTACCAATGTAGAGGATCCAAGCACAGATTCAACACATCGGCAAATCACTCAAAATAAATTATTAAAAATAAAACCACAGACAATGAAATGACATAAATCAACCGATCCCAATTTCACAAAACGAAACTACTATTATAGCGCACAAGAATCAGCAAATAAGATCGAAGAAGCTAGAGAATCTATAAGATACGAACCAAATATAAAAGCATCGTTACCTTCTGTTATGGCCGCACGTCGGCTATCAGCTCAGGCGGTCAGATTTTTCACTGGTGACGAAGCTAATCGTTTGACTGATATTTAGGCTTTGAGCAATAATATAGCCGTAATTGGACTGGTAGGATTAAACATTTATTGATCCACATTATTTATTCTTTTTATTTTATATATTTATTTAATTAATAAATTAATATTAAATTAATTTATATAAAATAAATATATTTAATATTTTATAATTATATCATCACCCTTGATTTAATCAGACGAACTGATTTGGGATTTCTTTTATTTCTTTGGTTCCAATATATATATTTTAATTTTATATTTTAAGGCTTTTTGTTTAAATATTTTAGTAAAAATTCCTTTGACACGCCAAGTTTAGTTATTGCTTCCTGTGACTGTAGCTCACAAATAAATAAAATAAAATTTTTAATAATGAATAAAATAAATTTTGTGACGTGCGCGGTCTCAAAATTTACTGTTTTATGTAACCGGTGATTTTGGGCTCCCAAACAGCGTCACGTATGCTCATTTTACATTAAATGATCGGTGACATATTAGTAAATATTCTAATTAAATATCTAAATTTAACAAAGATATGATTATTGAATCATATATTTTATAGCTGCAAAATATCATAGAACTAAAAAATTTCGAATCAACTCAAACAACACAATTGAAGGGCAATCTGGAAATCATATTATCTTGAACTATCACTGTATCGCCTTTAAATGAAAACTACAACTTAAGTCGAAAATCAGTACTAATAAATGACACATAGACAGCCTTGCTATGGTGCTCTTGTTCTGTTTTCAGCATAAAAAGCCAATTCTAAAGTTCTTAAACCGTCTATCAAAAAGATGGAACATGAAGTTGTATTCAATGACACATAGACATTTCATGATTATAAAAAACATCTGTCTGTTTACTTCAGCTAACCTTAAGGAAATAATCTAATATTGTAGTCAATGATGCATAGAAAATCTTAAATGAGAACATATTTTACCATAACAACGAAAAAGATTTGCTTATAGAGCAGAGTACGTCAAATGGAAAGATTACTCACATTGAACACTGGAACTTGTGTGCCTCCAATTTTTTTCAATTTAGATTTGTTCAACAATGTTCAATTGGTATCGGCAACTTGGGCTGTAAAAAGGAGACTGCAACCAACTTTCAAAACAAATAATGTGGACCTTGGTGTGAAGAAATATTGTGGATCATATCAATTATCAAATACCAAATGTTGGACAATACCAAGTCTTATTTGGCAACAAGAAAAAGGATGCGCACAAGACCACTGAGTGAAACCAGAAAGAACTGGACAAATAAAGTCTAAACCACCACTCATCCTAATCTTTAAGTCACTAATGGAAGCTTGAAGCACCAAAGTCATCAACTATTCACATTTTCTGATAGACACTGATGCTTAATACTTTTATCATGATATCTGGAAATAATAAAATTTAACTAGTATGAAGATATCTAAATAAAGATGATAATATCATAGGCAAAATGTGGTCCAATTGATTAGGAAAATCGATCTAAGGTCATTTTTTTATACTAAATTCTTAATTAAAAAGACATCATAATATGTTTTATACATGCACAAATTGTCATTTATTTGAGGCATATCTAATATTTAGTAAAGTGACAAATATACTTGAAAATTTATAAAAATTATCAAATAATATGTGAGGAATATAGTTGTTTTTGTTGCAATATTAATGCAATGAACTTTTTATTGTAACATATTGGCATGTTTAAAAAGCAAAAAACTCATAGACTCACAAACTCCAAACTTTAATATATAGCTGGCATTTAATTGTAGGCTCAATTGAAGTACGGAAGTCGCAGTTCCAAGCAACAAACAAACTATCATCACTAATCTATTCCGCAAGCCACCAAATGGAAAACGTCCTCAATTAAATTAAGCACAGCGCCTTGCCAGCTTAAGTTTTTGCAACGCTGAGAGTTCTCCTATTGAGGATCGGTTATTGTAAATATCTTTTAGAGTAATTTCAGGATAGAGCGGAGGATTTTCATCGGATAGCAACTCTTTAATTGGACCATATCGTCTCGAACAACTGTTGTTCATAAAAAAACTTCCGATTGAAGTCCTTGAGCCTTCCTTTTTTGACAACACTCTGTGATAGGCGCTTTTGAACTTGTCATTGGTAATCAACTGCATGAACACACACATAAAAAGAACACTATAATTAAGTTATATGATGGATTAATAATAGTCAAAGTTGTGCATAACATGTACTTGCCTGCATCATGTAGCCTAAGTTTACAACTAGAGCTCCTGGAACAGGGGTAATATCAAACCATTGATTTTCACAAAAGACTTGGAGGCCACCAATTCGATCTTGTATGAGCACAGTGACGAATCCAGGGTCAGAATGTGTTGTTACGCCAGTGGTCAATTCTGGTTGAGGGCATTCTGGGTAGTAATTATTCCCAATTGTCATTTCCTCTACACAACCTATGTCTTTCAGGTAATTGGGGCTAAGCCCTAAAGCTTCAGACAAAAGTTCACAGAGAATCTCCCCCATTTTCCACATTTGGTTGTTGTATGTGATCATTATGTCTCTGCAAATTAGCAAAGAAACAAATGTAACTTAATCACTGTACTTAAAAGAAAAGGGGAAGGATTCTTTCCTTCTTTTAAGAAATTATTTTTATCAACCAAGTTCTGATAAATTTTCAATATTCTAGTTCATTTGTAATGTTACAAAACAGAACAAGTCATTTTTATCCTGAAAAACAAATTTCTTAGAAGGATGAAAATGTGGTTATCACTAAAAGAAATTAAAGATGCAGTCATTTTGCACCATACCTGCAAGCTTCCGGCAATTCTTCAGGACTGGAAAAATCACGTCCCAAATCAAACCTCAAAGTATCTTTCCAATAAAGAATCGGTGCACTAAACAAATTCATATTTGAACAATATCTTATTTTTTTCGAGTAATCACGAGAAAAATACTTCTTCTTAACCTCAACATCTTGTTCAAAAAACCTTCGGATCCCGTCAATGGCTTGATCCAAAACGCTTGTCGGGACTCCATGATTGATCGCTTGAAAGAAACCCCACTTCTCACAAGCACTTCTGATTTGGTCAACTGCCCGAGATCGCAAGCTTGCATCTTTGTGGATGCCTTCAAAGTCTATGATTGGGATGTTGATTTTGGGGTCCCTGCAGATCGGCTTGTCATCGAACTTATGTTTGGTGTGTTGATCTTGAATGAAGATCCGAGGAATCGTAGTAATCCCAGAATCTACAAGTCCCTTAACACCAGCTTTTGTCTCATCAAAAGCTTTCAAGTCGCTCATTCTGTCACTACTAGGAATGGTTTCCATCGGTTCTGCCTGAATTTTCCAACCTTATCTTGTGGTTTATGGAGTAAGCTGAGGATTGCTTTGGGTATATACGGTTTATTCTGTTGCTGTGCCCACAATAATTGTTGCATATAATTAGATATTAATTATTTTAGTCGAAAAGAGTCTGCATTATATAATATTATAACTGTCAACTCATTATGCACAAAAGCACCACGGTGGACCATATTATTATTTTATTTTATTTTATTTTTTCGTTGAGAGTGCAAACAACAGTCGCACGGAATCGATTTCTAATTAACCAAATCCAATGCCGCTTTTTTTTTTTTAATTACTGTTGCTTTTTTTTTTTTATTGCTAGTAGGGTGTTCAAAATCTAATTCGATCCTCTCAATCCATCTGATCGGTAAAAATTTTATCCATAAAAATCCAAACCGTGGATTGATGAATTGAATTTAATTGAAAATTTGATAATTTACAATCGGTGAATTGGATATGGATCTACTTCTGTAAATCCACAAAAATCAGCGAATCTGCAAAAAATTAAAAAAGTATTTATTTAATTAAAAAATAAAACTTGTAAATATGACATTAGTATTTATTAATAAATAAGTTAAAATATAGTTGCATTAATACTATATTATATCTTATCTGATGATAATATAAAATAAAAAATAATTAAATAAACAAATATCGCTTTCTAAATAGTTAATTTCCATATATAGATCTAAACGAATGAGATTTTTTTTTTTGCTTTGGTGTGTTATGTTTTGAAACTTTAAATGCATTTTCTAACTTTATTTAAATAATTAATTAATTTAATTTTAAATTTGATCGACAGTAAAATTATTTTTATATTAAAATTTTTTATTTAGTTAGTTCATAAATTGGACATAATTAAAAATTTTCAGTCTACAAACCAATCCGCAAAATGGTGAATTAAATTTGGATTAGATCAAATTCGCATCCGATCCACAGATATATAGATTGGATTTGGATTGAATTTCATCAATCCATGGATTGAATTGGATTGAAAATTTATGATCTGCAAAATCGTGGAGGCTATGGATTGAGGTCCAATTTGTAAAATCCGATCCGTGAACACCCTAATTACTAGGGATCTCAATGATTGAATCCAAAATTAAATTAGAATTCAACTGTTAAAAGTTTCAAACATTATTACTTATTATTAAGAAGCATGTCAATTTATTCGCATAAAAACAATTTTTTGGATTCCTAAAGCTTGTGCAAAAAAGGCCACATAAGGCGCTCCGTTAAAACTTCTAAATAATCCACCAATAGCAGCATGTATAGCCCAGATTATACGCTTTTAGATAAGCCATTGGTGTTAATCTTCAAATATGAACAAAAAGACTCATATAAAAATTATTTTTGAGAGTAAGGATAAATATTTCAAAATTTTACATTTATTTTTAAGAGTAAGGATAAATATTTCAAAATTTTATATTAAATTTCATTTTAAATCATGTGATATATGATGTGTCATTCATTAAGATTATCTCATCTGATTGATACATGACACATCACTAATCTATTTTTAGTTAAAATTAACTACTATAAAATAAAAGGCCAAATGTATGCTCTCAAATTCAAATGAAATAAAATGTCAAATGTATTTGCAAATTCAAATGAATTAGGTTGTATGATATCATTATGGACCCACTTCTAATAACTAGTATATCACAGAGATGTCAATTGTATGTGATTCGGTTTGCGTTGTTGCGCCGTTGCTCACCTGCTTCAACCCTAATTTTAAGAGGATAATTTACAACTAAGTCCCTAATGTTTATCTAAGACTAAGAGTGAAATACACTGGAGGTTTATAAAATCAATGAACCATAACTCGCCTTAATTCTTGTTTTCAAGAAACCCGTTTTGACAGTCAAGATCAAGAGTAGCTTGGCAGAAAATTTAAACGCTCCACTCATCCCCTATGCACGTACAATACAGAAGCACAAATTAGTTAATTATTTTTTTTTCCCTTAATAAAGTTGATGTACTAGTTTGTTAATTACCAAATTTTAAAAAAGTTTCTCTGGTTTGACTCTTGATTATTATTCCTGCCGAGTTAGATAAACAGAACAAAAATTATACCAGCATGAATGAGATGATACCGATTAGATATTGTATTTACAGTGCATGTGTAATAATTTTTTTTTTAAAGTCAACTTTTTTTTTTTTGCTGGTATGATGGTATCTTGTAAAAGTCAACTTAGCCACACTAATTTCAAATTTTTATTTTTTATATATAGATCTAAGATTGTTGCTCAGCAGAAAAGAAACCGTTGGACTTTATAAAAAAGAATGCAAATATAGGTAAACCATAAACCATCTCTCATATTGATCTTAGAGTCCCTGAAATGGGTGAAGTGAAGCTGCACGGAGAATGGTCCAGTCCATTTAGTTACAGAGTAATATGGGCTCTGAAACTAAAGGGCATAGAATTTGAATATACCCAAGAAGATCTTTCCAACAAGAGCCCTTTGCTTTTGCAATATAACCAAATTTACAAGGAATCCCAGTTCTTGTTCATGGAGGAAAACCAATCAGTGAGTCCATGATTATCCTCGAATATATTGAAGAGACATGGCCAAAATATCCATTGCTGCTGCCCACTGATTCTTTTGAAAGAGCCATGGCTCGCTTTTGGATCAAATTTGCCGAGGAAAAGGTACATATGGCATGCTTCTGCTTTCAAACTCTGGTTTTACTTCTATCAAAAATTGTAATTACCAATTAGTATGCAAAATATTAGGAGAATGACTAAAATAAAAAACTGTTTGTTGTGATAAATTAATTATTTTTCTTTCATGTTTCAAAATCCTTCGAACCCCCATCTACCCTTAAAAAAACCATTAATTTTTTATTTTTTTGTGACGTTTACTATTTTATCTTTCATGTGGTAAAATTTTACCTCATCATTGATTACTAAGAAGTTTGTAAGGATAGATACTAAAATACAAAACAAGAATATGAAAATTAATATTCTTTTTAACCGCATATGGGTGTTTTAATTTCATGGGTTATTGAAACATAAGGAGAGAAGTGATATGTTTCGACAATCTATGAAGGACTTTTGACAATTTTTTCGACAAATATATAACTAAAAAATTGTAAATTTGATATGAAGAGGCTTTTATTATAACTAAATCAACAACATTAAATTGAATGGATTTGGAGATAAAAGTTTAAATCATTATTTTAAGTCAAAATTGTAAGTTTGGTAGTCCCCACCTTTTACGAGAACACCATTACTTCATTTTTATGGGTTTACAAAACTTGATCTGCGAACTACAACAGTCGTTTCTCAAAGTGTTCCTTAAATTGTTATAGGGTCCTACAATTTGGAAGATATTTGTGACAAGTGGAGAAGAACAAGCAAAGGTAAAAAAATGAAAGCTTGGAAATTCTAAGAACCATAGAAGAGAAGGGCCTTGGAGAGAAGAAATTTTTCGGAGGAGAGAACATTGGCCTTCTAGATCTAGCCTTTGGTTGGATGCCCTATTGGCTGGGAGTCAGTGAAGAAATATTAGGGCTCAAGTTACTTGAAGCTGACAAGTTCCCTCGTTTGCATGCATGGATCAAAAATTTCAAGCAGGATTCAATTGTCAAAGATAACCCTCCCGACCGTGATCGGATGCTCATTCATTTCAGCAGTCTGAGGGAGAAGTTATTACATTAATTCTTCATAATCCAATGCAGCCATTCTTATGGTTATTAAGAATTTGGATCGACTGCTGATCTAAGCGTGTTTATGTTTGGCGTACGCGTGTGTTTTTTATTTTTTTTGGGGGGTTGGGGGGGGGGTGCTATAGTGTGTATAATATAGGAAGATGAAACTTTCATGCCACATAATTTTGTTTTACTATATACGGGTCCTTATAAATATTTATTACACTATTTCATATTAGCGTTAAATGTTATCAATAATTAAAATGGGTGGAGCTATTTACACTCTACTAAATATTTTAGATATATACTTTATTTTTAATAAAATTTTATATTACTACAATATCCCTATCGTAATTTATTATTAATGACAATTTGATATGTTTCCTAATAAAATATGATTTCTCCCAAACACTCGTATATAAGATAATCACTGAATATATGCAAACGATCCAATACTTTATTTTTAATATTAGATTGAATCCATTGAACCAGTGAGGGATCCAACCAATTTGTTTAGTGAGGGCTTAAAACTGAAAGAGTTTGAAATTTAAGAAAATATGTTAACAATAAAAGAAAAAAACATAAGATATTGGGAATTTCTTTCAAAATGAAAATGATATATTGTGGTTCTTCCGAAATATTTAAACGTACATAGGGTCCTTTTTTCCCCTGTTTTCTGTCTAGCTATTGCCTATTGGGTGTTTTGGTAACAGCTTAATAGTTAGGCTGTGGCAACATTTGTTTAATGTCATCTTTTAAAAGAAAAAAAATGTGCATCATGCCTTACCTATTAAACGCTATAAGTTCCACAGCAGCTTACCACCAAACGGACTCTTAGCTACGTAAAGTTCACTTTTGTCAAAATTACTTTTGTCAAAATCAGTCCCTCCTATAGCTGATTTTGAAAAACAGAGAAAAAGTAGTTTTTAAATTTTGATTTTGAGAATTAATTTTATCTTTTAATATAATTTCATAAATATCTTTTTTAATTGTTACTTAAATACAAAATTATCCTTATTTAAATTGAAACAAAATTAATATTTTAATTATAATTCACCCATTCCTTTCATTTATCCCATTTCTTCTTTATATTTCACATTACATCAAAAGTTCTCTATGACAATATAGTCTAAATTTTATTTTTAGTTAAAATTATTATAATACACAATTAAAATCAATATAGTATAAATTTTATTTTAGTTAAAATTATTATGATATACAATTAAAAATATTGTATATACCTATTTTGGTGTTAATTTCTCCCGGATTAAACACCCAAGAACCTAAATCAATCAATCAATCGACATCCAATAAATAACAAATCCTAAACAAGAAATTGACTGAGAACCAGTAAATTAGAAGCAAAAAAACAGAAACACTAAACAAAAAAGTTTAAACTGGTTCAGTCACATGACCTACATCCACTCAATAATAAGGCAAAGAGCTTTCATTAAATTTCTTACTTAAGAATTACAGAGGATAGAGAAATTGCAACATCTAGCAGAAACAACTTTAACTGATATCACTCGCTCTCTCACTTTCGGAATCGATCTTATAAAGGCATTTTTATGTTCTTGTTACGGAAAAAAAAAAGACAAAAAAAAAACTAACTTTTGACTAATGGGACTTCCAAAACGGCAACATGACTTTGTCGTTTTGTTCAATCTAATCTCGAACATAAAGACACGTGCTTGTCACTTGCCACTTAACCTGTGTGGTGGTACCAATTGAATCAACTCGTCAGGCGCATCACGGCATGGAAGCCCACGGTTCGCTAGTTGAGAGGGTCAGTTGAAGCCCCCGGTACAAATTATTTTCAGCCCACCAAGTAGAATAATATATATTTGACAAATTTCAATCCGGAATTAAAGTTGAGGATTAAAGATCGAGAGGGGCTTACGATGTCGTAAATTAACTTTTATAACATTGAAAACCAACTTATGACACCATAAAATTGTCCTAAACTTTAATTCTGGATTCAAAGCTTACTAAGTCTATATATATAATAATAACAATAATAATTATTGCAAAATAATAATTCTTCTGCAATAGAGACATTCTGATAATAAAATGAGAATATTAGTAAAATAATTATGGGAAGAAGCACAAAGGCTATGCAAAAAAAAAAAAAAAAATCAAGAAAATTTTTGAACCCATCAAAAGCTAATGTACAATAAATGACAACATCATACTAATGATAGATGACATTAAGTAAATAATTATTTTAAGCATAAATTTTAGATTACCGCTGTTGTGAAATGACAGTCTTGAAATACCTATAAATCATTGTAAATCTCAACTTATCCCATTTTTATTCAAAAGATAAAGGAAAATTCGGGATGGATTGATGAAAATTCTTTTATATATAAGAATAAGTTGAGATTTATAATAATTTGAGTTTTAAATATTGTCATTTCATGAGAGGAGAGGTTCATGTTGAATTTTTTAATCCAGTATTGTTGGATCATTAATCTAACGTTGAGTTTATATGTGAATAATTATGTCTTACGGACTGTCATATACGGTTAAGTCTAATTAAAAGTGAGTTACTAAGGCTTTTAGTAATATGGGCTTTAATGTATCTAATAAGGTGTGGACCTTTAATGTGTAGAGATTTAAAGGTTAATT
This sequence comes from Atalantia buxifolia, assembly GCA_030444775.1. NCBI lineage: Eukaryota > Viridiplantae > Streptophyta > Magnoliopsida > Sapindales > Rutaceae > Atalantia > Atalantia buxifolia. The sequence goes on from CM059839.1 coordinate 9,338,345, forward strand.
TTTATTTCTATGGTGGGCAGAAATAGAAAAACCTGAAAACAACAGGAAAAATTGTCTATATAAATGATTATGATCTCCAAATCACACATATCATTCTATTCTTTCTAACATTCCATCATTAGAGAGAGCATTGAGAAACTTAAAGGATTCTCTAGAAGAATGTGTAAACCTGGAAGGCCAACCACACAATCCTAGAGAGTAATTAAGCATTATGGATTCAGGTACATTTTGACATAATTTATTATTAATTTTTGGTGATACAATATGAATGTTCCTGGATTATAAGTGATGTTTTTCACCAAAGGTGTTCTTGTTTCAACAAGTGTTATCAGAGTCTCTTTATATTGAATTATTGAGAATCGAATTTATTTTCAATTACTGATTAAATTTTTGGGTTTTTCTCAAATTTGGTATCATTAAATTTAAGGAAAAAATTGTGGCTATTTTTTTTAAAGATAAATTTAAAAAAAACAATTTCAGTTTAAGCAATTCAAGCCGGCGATAGCCCAACCACCATTGACACTAGGGAGAGGGTGGCCGCAGTGGATCAAGTAAAAGTAACGGCCTTGGCTGCCACATCAAGACCCTTAAAACAAAGGATGGTGGCCGTTTATTAGTCGAGAAAGCAATAAGCTAAAAGCGGCAGCCATAATAAAAAGGAAAATTTTTTGTAAGGTTTTCAAAATTATGGGGTCGATTTAATATTGGTTCATTTCAACCCAAACCTGTCTAATATGGAACCGGTCAAGATTTGATTGGTCAACAATTGACTATTGACTATCGGTCAAACTTTGACTTTGACCCCTTTTAAAGATAATGTTGGTAATTTTTGATGCAATTTTAAATTCAAATATTGGTATATGTATATGTGTGTGTATATATATATTGAGATAAATTAGTTGAAGTAACATATCATTAAAGTGACCTCTCTTGTAGAAATTAATTTATTTTGGAATATAAACGGTTTTGTAATTTCTATAAATATTGATCTACCCAAAAGAAGATTCATTTTTTGACATGTTCTTATTATTAATGTTTGATTACTATACCAAGATATCACTTACAAGTTGATATTTTGTCCAAAGATAGAATATTAATGGAGTGTCTGGTGTCTTGAGATAGGGTTTACCTTTATTTGAATTTATTTTTGTTTTAAGACTTATAGGAGTTTGTTTTGTTTGTTTGTTGTTCTCTGTTCAATTATGTCTACTTTTAATATTACTGTCAGTACCAATTCTATTCCTATGCTAAATGGATCTAACTTTAAATCATGGCAAAAGAACCTCTTAATAGTTTTCACAATCATGGATCTTAACCTTGCGTTAAGGGTTGATTCTCCCTCACCTCTTACAAATGAGAGTATCCATGATGATAAAAGGGAAATAGAAAGGTGGAAGAGATCAAATCGCATGTATATCATGATCATGAAGAAACACATTCTGGAACCATTCAGGGGCTTTATGTCTAAAAGGAAAACTACAGCTACAAAGTTCCTTGTGGAAATTGAAAAAAGGTTTGTCAAAAAAAAAAGGCAAAAATAAGTAAACTATTGACAAATCTAATTTTAATAAGGCATAAGGGCAAGGGCACATGATAAAGAAGCTACAAATACATCACCTCAAAAGAAACAACAAAAGAAATCGGATGATTTGAAAAATATTAGTTGTTTCTTTTGCGAAGCTGAAGGGCATGGCTTGATTTGTTCTGAAGTTAACTTAACTTCGATACCAAGGCATACTGTTAACATTTATGTTAACATAATGTTGATTTTGATGATAACAAACAAAATTAAGAATGATTAAGTTTTTGAAAGCTTAAATTATTTTTTCATACATTTTAAATAAATCATTATTTTCACATTATAAAGGTTTTATATCTAATAGAAAAATGATTTTATGAAATTGGTTGTTTTTCAAGTTTATGGTTTAATTGAAAGAATTTTAAAAACTTTGAAATCAACAAGTATTGCGTGAAATTTTGGAAAAGGATTTATTTGAAACATTTTATAGCATTTTGGGTCATATCATAATTTCAGAATGTTTTGGGATTCACAAAGTAATTTTTTACAAATTCTGAAATTAGACTAAATTGTAAATTTTATAACGTTTTGGGCCATACTACAGTTTCATAAAGTTTTGGGGTCAAAATATAATTTTGGCAAACAGTGCACTGTCCGCATTCTTGTCAGCAAGCGGCAATCCGGTTATGATAAACGGCAATCCGGTTACTGAGGGTGAAAGCACGGAGCATAAACGGCAATCCGGATATCACTGGCGGCATTAGGATACTCAAAAATTCAAATTTTTGCCTTAACGGTAACATTCAAGCGGAATTCCGGATACCAAGGCATCTTGTTAACATTTATGTTAACATAATATTGATTTTGATGATAACAAACAAAATTAAGAATGATTAAGTTTTGAAAGCTTAAATTATTTTTTCATACATTTTAAATAAATCATTATTTTCACATTATAAAGGTTTTATATCTAATGGAAAAATAATTTTATGAAATTGGTTGTTTTTCAAGTTTATGGTTTAATTGAAAGAATTTTAAAAACTTTGAAATCAACAAGTATTGCGTGAAATTTTGGAAAAGGATTTATTTGAAACATTTTATAGCATTTTGGGTCATATCATAATTTCAGAATGTTTTGGGATTCACAAAGTAATTTTTTACAAATTCTGAAATTAGACTAAATTGTAAATTTTATAACGTTTTGGGCCATACTACAGTTTCATAAAGTTTTGGGGTCAAAATATAATTTTGGCAAACAGTGCACTGTACCGTTACTGTAGCAAGCGGCAATCCGGTTATGCTAAACGGCAATCCGGTTACAGGGCAGAAAGCTTCTGGAGCATAAACGGCAATCCGGATATCACAAATGCAAGATTAGGATGATACTCAAAAATTCAAATTTTTGCCTTAACGGTAACATTCAAGCGGAATTCCGGATACCATAAACAGTAATCCGGTTATGAGCAAAAAGTGCATAACGGCTAGTTTTTTAGCTCCATCTATATAAACTCAAATCCAAATCATTTTTGGTAATCTTGGCAAGCATAAACAAGTGCACACAACATATATTGAGCTCCAAATTCGAAAATCATCATAGATTAAATTCTTATTGTGCTATTATTTGCATATCCACTCTTAAAGAGAGTTTTTATTGTAATCTTTATTTTTCTCATCAAATTTGAGAGTGTATAAGTGTGGGAAACACTTGAGTGAAGAGATTGGGGGATAATCTCTTGTTGTAAAGGTTCATTGACACCTTGGAAGTCAATTATAAACATTTGAAGCCTTGGAAAGGCTTGGATAGTGAAATCCTCAAGCTTGGGTTGCTTGGAGGCGTGGACGTAGGCGGGGATAGCCGAACCACGTAAAAATCCTTGAGTTTGCTTTCTCCTCCCTAACTCATTTATTATTGTGCCTTTATTGAATTTATTGTTTTCGAATTTATTAAGGCATTAGTTTTAATTGTTGTGCGATTTGTTTAGCTTAATTTTTAAAATCCCAATTCACCCCCCCTCTTGGGTTGTCTAGTTAGTATTTCACATACATGTTGGATAGATTCTGTCTTTAGGTTAAAGATACATCTATCTGGGCGATGGCAAAAAGGTTGAAGTTGAAGCGATTGAAAAATTTAAATTATTAAAGATCGGACAAATTTGGTTATTCTTGTTCATTTGGAAATGAAAAATTCAGTCTGTTTATGATTCCAAACCAGTTGGTTTTGGTTCTTTTTCAGGCGATGATAATCTTTATATACTTAATACATTTGCTTCATTTAATGAATCCCTGCAATTAAGTACATAAAGTTTAAAGAGAAAATTAACCAATGAGAATTCGGTTGCATTATGGCATAGGAGATTGGGTCATATCTCCAGACGGTGAATAAAAAGACTTGTGTGAGATGAAATTCTCGACCTCTTAGATTTCACAGATTTTGATATTTGTATTTACTGTATAAAGGGGAAACAAATCAATAAAAGGAGATTTGAAGCCAACAAAACTTTGAATTGTAGGTCCAATATTCTTTAAGAATTTAGTTAGATCCTTATGCTATTTGACATGCACAAAATTAGACATTCATTATGTTGATGGACTTATGAGTCGATACATGGAAAATCTAAAGATAATCTATTTTAAAGCTACAAAAAATATCCTTTGCTACATTAAAGGTACAATTGATTTCGGCTTATTATACTCATTCTCTAATTACTACAAGCTTATTGGATATAATGATAGTGATTGGGGTGGAGATACAAATGATTGAAAAAGAACTATAGGATTGTGTTCTTAATGGAGATATTGCTTTCACATGGATGTGAGAAGAAGCAACTGATTGTCACATTTTCTACTTGTAAAGCTACATTAGGTATTTGTTATGCAATCTAACCAAGAAATTTATTCAAGGAGTTAGGTTTGTCACAAAAAGAACCTATGGAGATTGTCATTGACAATAATTTAGTAATTTTCTGAGCTAAGAATCCTATCTCCCATGATCGAAGTAAGCATATTAACACTCGTTACCAATTCATATGGGAGTGCATTGAGAGAAAAGATGTACAAGCAAAGTATGTCAAAACACATGATCAAGTAACTGATATCTTTACTAAGTCATTGAAATAAAAAGACTTTATCATATTGAGAAATTTGCTTGGTGTCACGTGATATGTTCGGGGGGGACATATTGGATTATAAACTTGACCCATACAAGTTTGAAGCCCAAATGATTTTTGATCTAGCTCATGGAAGTTTCTTCTGGTAGTTTAAGATTTGTGATGTTAAATATGATAACGTGCTAAGTAGAATTTGTGGAGTTGAGTATGGTTGTTAGATTTTATGTGTGGTTATAACTTATGTAATAGGTAAGTTAAAGTATTATTTTGATTAAGTTTTAACAAGTATTGATACCTCCACTCTCAGTTGGTTTAAACAACAAGAAGTAGTAAAGTTTCGTAGTTCTAAAAGAGTTGTAATTGAGGACTTATATTGAGTTCATGAGAAGAAAATTATGTTTTGAGTGTTTGATCATTCAAATCCTCCAACAGGTTTCATGATCATATAGTCTCTTTTAGCGGTCGCCACCGAGGTGCTTGATAACTCTATGAAATGAGAGTTATCATGGCACGTTTAGACTTAAATCAAGATTACTTTGAGAGTAAATGACATGTTTTTATTACATTTTAGTTTTATTTTGCATGAATAACCATTTTAGTTTATTTTTAATAAATTGCGCTGTTTTAGAATAATTTTTGTGTGTTTAGATTGAGTGCATAATTGTAGGTGATTGGAAGCTCAAATTTCAAGGAAGGAATGCTGCTGCAATAGGTTTAAAAAAGATGAAAAAGAACTTGACAACAGAAGAATTGAAACAAATCTGAAACAATACAATTGTTGTAGTCGTTATTGTATCAACCATTGCCATTGCTGTGGCAATCTTAGAACAACGATAGAGAAAATTTTACAGAAAATTGCGATTTGCAGTTTCCTAATCTGGAAGATACACGACATAGGCTTCCGTTTACCCTAATTTTCAACTATAAAAAAAGTACACACCATAAGGAAAAGGCAAAGCCGTCACCCAAGGAGAAAAATCACAAAGAAACAAAAGAAAAATAGAATTTAAGAGAGAGATTAAGGGTTGCACAAGAGGAGAATTTACAGAAATCAATTGGGAGCTCAGTCCTTCTTATTCTTCTCTTGTTTTGGGAGCTCAGTCTTTCTTATTCTTCTCTTGTTTTCTTATTTTCTATTTATTCACGGGGATGTGTTTGATGGTTGAAAGTTTGTTCTTTATTTTTCTTTTGCAAACCATGAACTAAATTTATTTGTGGTTGAATGATAAACAATCTTGATGGTTTATTGACTGAATATATATGTTGCTACGTGTTTGCTGTAGCATTTTATTTTGATAGTATTTTTTTATTCATTATTTTGGTTGATCACACATTTAATGATACTAGCTAAGGAAGAGCCACAAAAGGGCATATCTTGGTGGAACATATCAGAGCAATACTTAGTTTTAGATTTGGTTTCCTATATTGAGTTTCCTAGATTGAGTTTAACTTGATCCCAAAAGGGTTATACTTAATATAAAATTAGTGATGAACTAGATATAGAGATTCACCTTGTAGGGTAAACAGAACCTATGCATGTAATGTTATATCTTATGTTGGCATAACAACTAATCACTGTAAGGTTGCATATAAATACAAGATATCTAACATGAGACGGCTGAGGATACATAAGAATTCTGCCCAGTGTTCTAGCAGAAACTGTAGCAACAGAACCAAACATTAGAAAAATAGTCAAAACCATTAAGAAAGTTTATTCACTCAACTACTCCATATTCCCATTGGTTTTATCCTTGAGTTTGACGTGATAATTTACTTTGTTGCATTTTATTTATTGTGTTCTTATTTTAATTAGTATTTTAGTTTCATTAATGGTTTTATTTTAATTTAGAACAAAATCTGCACTGTTAAATTTGTTATAGCAAGTCTGATAACATCAATCCCTGTGGAGACGATCTTGAATACTCATCATTATATTACTTGTTGTGTATACTTGCACATTGATACCAATAGCATTAGAATTTATACGCAACAATGCTCCTTTCCATAATCATTTGGGAAGATCCCTTACCTTTTTTGGTTCATAATACGCTTATTATGTTGAACTAGTAGCTACTTTTATGGTCATTGAGATGGCTTTTGATAGAGGCTAGCACAGAATTTAGCTTGAATGTGCCTCCATGCTAGTAGCTAGTTTCCATATCAAAATGACTTTTGACTTGTCCATGGAATAGATTAATGATTTGTAATTCAAGTTATCTGCAATGGATTTTCGATGCACCCATATATACTTTTCAAGAAATTAATAAAGCTTCTTGTTTACTTGAGTTGTTAGGCTAATCTCGGACTTTGTTATAATGGCCTCACCTAGTAATCGGATCGATCCACCTGCTTGGAGACTTAGGTTGATGTAAACTGATTTCACATTTCTTGACATTTTTAATTTGATTCTCCTCTTCATCAATTAAAAAACAAAAAGACCATAAATCTATAGAAGACAAGCACGCTTTATTTGGTAGGTCATGTTCAATTTCAAACGTGATTATTTTATATTTTTCATGTAAAGTGTTCTACATTTGGTAGCCGACTCTATTGGATAAAAAGATATGAAGCCTAGAAATCAAAATGGACATTTGTTTTGCCAAAATTACATATAAATTGAGCTACAACACATATTAAAAATACAACTTATGAACTGAACTGTAACACTCCAAAATTAACACGTGCGGAGCACGTGGTAATAAGAGGTAACTAACAAATCAAAAATGAAATTCTAGTTATGCAACCCAAGAGGGGGGGTGAATTGGATTTCTAAAAATTATTGAAATATGAAACAATAATTCAATGTTAATCTAAAATGAATTTAAAGCAATAACAAATAAATTTATCACACTATATAAAAGGATAAGGGAAGAGAGATTCAAACACGAGATTTTTACGTGGTTCGGCCAACCTCGCCTACGTCCACGCCTCCAAGCTTTCCGGGCTAGAGGATTCCACTAAGCAAGCCTCCAAGGCTTCAAATGCTTACAATTGACTTCCTAGGTGTCAATAAACCTTTACAATAAGAGATAATCCCCAATCTCTTAACCAAGTGTATCCCAACACTTACAATCACTCAAAAACAAAAGATTACAAATTTGTTTTCTCTCACACAATATTCAAGATTACAAATAAAAGCCCAATGTAAGAGATAGATAACGCAAGAATGAGTTTTTAAAGCTCTATGAAGGTTGTTCACGAGTATAAGCTCAATGGTAGTGTTGTGATCAAGAGTTGTTTGAATTTGAATGAGCTCATTTATAGTTGGAGCTGAAAACTAGCCGTTATTCACTTTTTGCTCACTGTCGGATCGCCGTTAGTGGGATGTCGGATCGCCGTTTGTCTGGTCAATATGACCGTTGGGCTGGATTTTCAAAATGTCGGATCGCCGTTATAGAGATGTCGGATCGCCGTTAGTGTCGAAGCTTAAACTTCTTTTTGTTTGAAGTGGCGAGCCGTTATCAACGATGTCGGCGAGCCGTTATTTTCGAAGCTAATTTCGCAATTCCATTCCGTGTCGGCGAACCGTTATCTTCATGTCGGATTTCCATTCTGTTTTGATGTCGAGCCGTTATCTTCATGTCGGATTTCCATTACATTTTGATGTCGGCCGAGCCGTTATCAAGGATGTCGGTGAGCGTTATCTTCCGAAGCTAATTCTCAATTTTGCTCGGTCGGCGAGCCGTTATCAACATGTCGGTTTTCCGAGACTAAGATTGATTGTTTAAAAGTCGGCGAGCCGTTATCTTCCGAAACCGATTTCTCGATTCGATCGATATCGGCGAACCGTTATCGAAAAATATCGGCGAGCCGTTATCTTCCGTAAACAGATTTTCGCGATTACATTCGATATCGTGAACCGTTATGTAGGAATATAGGCGAGCCGTTATTGACCATTTTCGAAATACTCCGTTTTTACCATTTTCAAAATACTCAAGGTTTTTCAATATGAAGCTATTGCTTATTAAACATTTTCATAGAATGTAAAAATCTTCATGGTGTGAGAATTATGATTTGAAAGAGTATAAAAATTTTAGACTTTTAAAGATTAATTAATCTTCATCAAGTTTGTTATCATCAAAACAATATTAAAGAAATATTAGTGTTAACAATCTCCCCCTTTTTGATGATGACAAACTTTGAGAAAAAAATATTTGTCCAATTTTGCTCCCCCTAAATATGTGCTCTCCCTTTGAAAAAGAATTGTAGAGTTTAGCTCCCCCTATTTTCATACACACTTTTTAAACCATGCTTAAACTCAAATCAAATATTTTATTAACAGATTTTAAGTTATTCTCCCCTTCAAAGATCAAAAGAAATGAGTGCGATTAGCTGAAAAAAAAGTTACCATGTCTTGCGAAAATTTTGGCAGAACTTCCCCTTAAAAACTGAACATATCCGCAAAAACAAAACAGTTAAAACACTTCCATATAAACTCCAATTTAGCAACAACCTTCCATTCCAACACAATCTTCATCAACATACTCAAAAGATAGTCATATCATCAAAACACAATCATACACAAAATTCAAAAATCCAACAAAATCAATCACAATCATAAACAAGGTACAAATCTCCAAAAAAAAAAAAACAAATGGCAATAGACAAGTGCATGAGATGAACAATGTTTGTGCGAAATGCATATGAGCGAGAAACTAGAGTGGGGTGAAGAGGAATCAGGGATCATAGCCGAGATGACCGAGAATCTTGCGCGCCAAAGAATCAACTCCATCTGTGATCAAGCACTTGCCGAAAGGTTGCGGAAGTCGAGTTGAAGCTAATTTGTCATTTGGGAGAGTGTATCAACTCTGTCAAAGAGTTTGTTGAAGACGGTCTCATGAGCGAAGGCTGCGGCGGGGAGGCACAGTCGGCTCGGCTGGCACATCATCCTGAGAAGATGCTGCTGGCTGATCTTCCAAGGGCCGGGTTCCCGCCGCTGCTTCGCTTTCGGGCGCGAGGACACGTGGTCTAGCTCAAGCGAAAGTCGGGCGGCTCATCCTCGGAATAGATATCGTTGAGCATGCGATTATCCTCAGGGCAAGTAAGGTGTCTTCATTCTTGGAGGAGGTTGTTTTTACCTTTCGCCCACGTTTCTTAAAGAAACCTATCGCAGACATAATATCCCGACCTAGTTTTCGGGTCTCAACATACACCGGCTCAGTGATAGGAACATCGAAATGTCTCATAATCCTAGTAATAATGCTGCCATATGAAAGGGACCGGTTGGTCACTTTAGGAGTGGACAACATATGACGAAGGATAATGTAGGATAAGCTCACATCTCGTGTACGGATGAGGGAGTCTAGTATACCGACATCTAACCTAGTTACCTCATCGGTATGACCCTGTCTAGGTGTGACCATATGTTGGAGTATGATGTGGATAACTCGAACCTGAAATGGGAGAAGCTCAGACCTAAAGGACAGAGAGCATATGTCATTGGATAGATCTCTTCGTCTACAAATGTTCCGCACTCCATCCTTATGACGGAATTCACTAAAATCAAGCTCCTTCCTAGTGGTATAAATATCTATGCCTCCATAACGAATCCCAAGAATACGACACAATTCTTCCTCATCAAACTCAATACGAACTCCTCCTACATATGTAATAACATGATATTGCCTAGAGGGGGATAGTTCCATATTGGAATAAAAGACACGCACAAGATTTTCATAAACACGTTCTTTATAGTAAAGGCCTCATTCCAATGCCTAAGCATGTGCGTAATACTACTCCCACAAATAGTAATATCAGAAAATTCTTCAATATCAAGATAAAAGGAAGGAGTTACCCGGTTTTCCCATGAACTTATCGTGAAAACGCCGAGCGGAGCATTGCGAAAATGGAGACTTTCAAAGTCCGAGAAAGGCCAGGAGGAGGACCGGGTTCACGCGTGTAGCATTTTTGGTTGGGCACGCCTTTGGTCGTGAAGCCATTGTTGTTTTGGGAAGAAAATAAACGAATAGAAAGAGAGATGGAGTGTTTAAAAAGAGATTATGAACGAATTTGAAAGAAATTTGAGCCAATTTGGACAAGAATGCTGTCGCGGGGTCTAGGGTTTTGATTTTGGGATTTTTCAATTTCTAGCTTTAAAAACGAATTTTTATCGGTTAAAAAGGATGCTAAAGATGATGAGAAAGGTTTCTAGAGCTTCAAATTGACGCAAAATGACTGAAGGAATGACTGATTTGAGAAGAAAAATCAAGAGCAGTCGCGGGTTAAGAGAGAGAGAAAAATGGTGAACAGAAGAAATGAGGAAGAAGACGAGTCATGTTCACTTATCGCGTGATATCGGCGAGCCGTTATCGACATATCGGCGAGCCGATAGCGTCGTAATGTGTCTTTAGAAAACGGTGAGCCGTTATCTGAGATATCGCAACCGACAGCGGCGTCAGAATGCTTGGCAACGTTTTGGAAAAACGGTTAGCGTTTATTGAAATAACGGCGATCCGTTTTATACAACTTATGATTTCGCACATCTAGTTTAGTATTTGGCCAACAAATAATATATTTCAAGATCATTTAATTGATCCAAAAATGTTTTATAAGCCATTTTAATGCATGATTCATAAGCTTACATACATTCAAAAATGTTTTATGCATTCAATACATAGAAACATTCAAGAATCAATAAAGCAAAATCATGCTTAAGCATTTCATGGCTATTAAATCATCAAAATATCAATCAATCAAACAATTTTGTAGACTCAATGACATGAATAGAAATGTTAATGTGAAAATTTCATCATCCCAAGTTCATGCCGAATTTTTGAAAATTGCTCTTTCGCCAAGAGGTTTGGTAAATATATCGGCAAGTTGTTTTTCTGTAGAAATAAACTTTAATGCAATGTCTCCTTTTGAACATGATCTCTCAAGAAATGATGTCTTATTTCTATATGCTTGGTTCTAGAGTGTTGAATGGGATTCTTTGAAAGATTTATGGCGCTAGTATTATCACACTTGATAGGAATTTGTTCAAGAATAATGCTATAGTCTCTAAGAATTTGTTTTATCCATATGGTTTGTGCACAACAACTTCCTGCGGCCATATATTCAGCCTCGGTGGTTGAGAGTGTAACCAAATTTTGTTTCTTACTAAACCATGAAACAAGTGAATGACCAAGAAAATATCAAGTTCCACTAGTACTTTTTCCTATCAACTTTGTATCCAGTAAAGTCAGCAGCCGAATAACAAGTTAAATCTATATGAGTTCCTCTGGGATACCAAAGACCAAGATCTATGGTTTCACTCAAATAACGAAAAATTCTTTTAACAACAAGCAAATGAGATTCCTTGAGACATTATTGAAATCTTGCACACAAACATACAGTAAACATGATATCGGGTCTACTTGCGGTTAAGTAAAGTAAAGAGCCTATCATACCTCGATATTTTTTAATATCAACTTCTTTACCTTTTTCATCTTTGTCAAGCTTGATCGTTGTGCTCATTGGAGTGCTCTTGGTGTTTGAGTCATCAATGCCAAATCTTTTGAATAAATCTCTGATATATTTAGCTTGGTTTATGAAAATTCCCTCATTGTTTTGCTTCATTTGAAATCCAAAGAAATATTTCAGTTCTCCCATCATACTCATCTCAAATTCCTGACTCATACAAGATGAAAACTCTTTGCACAAAGATTCATTAGTAGAACCAAAAATAATATCATCAACATAAATTTGAACAACAAGTATATCTTGATTCTTATTCTTAATAAAAAGAGTAGTATCCGCTTTTCCCATCGAAAAACCATTATCCAACAAGAAATTTTTAAGCCTATCATACCATGCTCTAGGTGCTTGTTTTAAACCATACAATGCTTTTGATAATTTGTAAACATGATTTGGAAATTTTTCATTTTCAAAACCAGGGGGTTGTTTGACATACACTTCCTCCATAATATAACCATTTAAGAAAGCACTTTTGACATCCATTTGAAATAAAACGAAATCTTTATAACATGCAAATGCTAACAACATCCTAATAGATTCTAATCTAGCTACAGGTGCAAATGTTTCATCAAAATCAATTCCTTCTTCTTGGTTGTAACCTTGAGCTGCTAATCTAGCTTTATTTCTTACAACCACACCGGATTCATCCATTTTGTTTCTAAATACCCATTTGGTACCTATAACAGATTGATGTTCCGGATTAGGGACTAATTCCCACACATTGTTTCTCTCAAATTGATTCAACTCCTCTTGCATTGCCATAATCCAAGACTCATCATTTTCCGCATCCATGGGATTTTGGTTCAATTTGAGAAATAAATGCAGCATGTTCGCAAGTGTTCCTAAGTGATGATCTAGTTGTAACACCTCGTGAGGGATCTCCTAAAATTACATCTGTAGGGTGAGAAGAGACATACCTCCACTCCTTGGGGAGTGTTTGAGAATTACCTCCATTTTGCTCTGCATTTGTTTCTTCATGATGCTCTTCTTGAATTCCATGAGGTGCATCCTTTTGGTTGTCATTTGATGATTCTTCTTGATGTTCTTCTTCTGCATTATTATCAACAACTCCTTTCTCCAGAGGAGGGATTAGACTCATCAAAAGAGACATGCATAGATTCTTCTACAACCAAAGTTCTTTTATTATAAACTCTATAAGCTTTGCTTGAGTTTGAATAGCCAAGAAAAATACCAACATCGATTTTGAATCAAATTTACCTAGATTATCTTTTGTGTTCAAAACAAAACATTTGCATCCGAAAACTTTGAAATAGCCAATGTTGGGTTTTCTATCTTTCCAAAGCTCATATGGAGTTTTATTAAGATTAGGTCTAATCAACACACGATTCAAAACATAACATGCGGTGTTGACGGCTTCGGCCCAAAAATATTTTGGCAAAGAATTTTCATTTAGCATGGTCTAGCCATTTCTTGAATAGACCTATTCTTTCTTTCTACAACTCCATTTTGTTGAGGAGTCCTAGGAGATGAAAATTGATGCTCAATGCCAAATTCATTACAAAACTTCTCAAATGCATGATTTTCAAATTCTCCACCATGGTCACTTCTAATACAAGTAATTGAATAACCTTTTTCATTTTGAACCTTTTTACAGAAAATTCTAAATGCATCAAAGGCATCATCCTTATTAGTTAAGAACAATACCCATGTGAATCTAGAGTAATCACCCACAATTACAAAAGCATAGTATTTGCCATTTAAACTAGCATATCTAGAAGGACCAAATAAATCTATGTGAAGTAATTGAAGAGGTTTTGAAGTAGAGATATTTTTCTTGCTTTTGAAAGAAGTTTTGATTTGTTTTCCAAATTGGCAAGCTTCACAAATTCTATCTTTTTGAAAATTGATTTTTGGAAGACCTTTAACCAAATCATTTTTCGCTATTTTTGAAATCAAATCCATACTAGCATGACCTAATCTTCTATGCCACAGCCAACCATCATCATGCAATGCGGAAAAACATTTGTCATGAATGGATGCACATTCTATGTCAATTGTATAAACATTACCATATCTATTTCCAACAAACAGAATTTTCCCATCACATGCATTCTCAATAACACATCTTGATTTATCAAAAGCAACTTTATAACCCTTGTCACACAATTGACTAATGCTAATCAAATTGTGTTTCAAATTTTCAACTAAGCACACATTTTCAATTAGAGTTGAGGAAATTTTACCAACATTACCAATTCCGAGAATTTTTCCTTTTGAATTATCTCCAAATGATACTTCTCCACCATTTTCGATCTTGGTAAAACTTGAAAACCAAGAATAATTCCCTGTCATATGTCTTGAACAACCGCTGTCCAAGTACCACTTATTCTTCTTCTTCAAGCCCTGCAGAAAAAGTCTCAAGTTTTAGGTACCCAAACCTTTTTGGGTCCTTGAGAGTTAAGAATTGGTTCCTTTTGGAACCCAAATGCATTGACACCATAATATGCATTTCTTTTCACAGACATCTATATTTCATGTGACCATTTTGATTACAATAATGACAAACGATTTTATGATCACTTGTGGAGGTAGCTTTAACAAAATAATTCTTATAATATTTTTGCTTTAAATTAGGCTTATACCCAAGTCCTCCTTTATCAAATACACATTTTTGAGAGTTAAGCATGTTATCCAACATCTTTTGCCCATTTGTAAATTTCAGCACAATCTCATTTAGATCATTGCTCTTCTTTCTAAGCATTTCATTTTCATTTTTCAAGTCATTCACATGTGATTCTAAATGCTCACGTGATGTGCTAGAATTCTCAAATAATGTAACTTTATCATGCAATTTTTTATTTTCCAATTCTAGACAAGTAATCTTTTCATTAAATGATTCATTTTCATTTTTAAGCTCTACCATTTTCTTTTTAAGGCAAACATTCTTTTTACCCATCTTCATCAATTCATCATGCAATTCTTTAAAGGCATCATGTAATTCATCATATGTAGGAAGACTACTTACCTCATCAAGTTCATCACATGATTCTTCTCCAACGGCCATGAGAGCTAAGTTTGTCATTTCTTGTTGCTCTTCCTCATCACTTGTTTCCTCATCGCTATCATCCCATGTGGCCACCATAGCTTTCTTCTTGAGTTTGTTGAGGAGAGGACATTCCGGTCGTATGTGTCCGGGCTTCTTGCATTCATAGCAAGTGATTGGTTCTTTCTTCTCCTTTTTATTCTTGTAACCTCTGAACTTTCTCTGCTCATTATTCTTCTTGTAGAATTTTCTGAATCTTCTAGCCAACATTGCCAGTTCCTCATCATCCATCTCGCTTTCCTCATCACTCTCATGTTTTGAGGCTTTGAGAGCGATGCTTTTCTTCTTTTCCTCATGCCCTTTTTCTGCTGCCAAATCCTCTTCATATGAAATGAGAGAGCCAATTAAATCATCAATAGGTAAAACATTTAAATCTTTGGCTTCCTCAATGGCAGTCCTTTTTGGTCTCCATTCTTTAGGAAGCGACCTAATGATTTTCTTAACTTTCGCTATTAGAAAAGGTTTTCCTAGGGCTCCTAAAGTGTTCACTATGTCCGTGAATCTAGTATACATAGAATATACACTCTCATTTTGTTCTATTTGGAACAATTCATATTGCCGAGTGTACCTACTAATTTTTTACTCTTTCACTTGATTCGTGCCTTCATACACGACCTCAAGTTTGTGCCAAATTTCATTAGCACTTTCACAACTGGACACTCTATGAAACTCTTTCTTATCAAGTGCACAAAATAAGGCATTCATAGCTTTAGAATTTAGAGAAGCTTTTCTCTTCTCCAAATTATTCCATTCCGTGACGGTTTTGGAATATCTTCCCCTACTTCGTTTTTAGTCAAAGGCATGAATGGACCATCACATACAACTTCCCAAATTTCATAGTCTAATGCTTGTAAATAAATTCTCATCCTAGTTTTCCAATATGGGTAGTCATTCCCATCAAAGAACGGTGGTCTAGTTGTGGATTGTCCTTCCCTAAAGGTTGAATCATTTTGGGTTGCCATGGATCTTTTACTCTAGACGGTTAAGTCCTAACAAGAGAACTAAGCCTGATACCAAATGAAATTCTAGTTATGCAACCCAAGAGGGGGGTGAATTGGATTTCTAAAAAATTATTGAAATATGAAACAATAATTCAATGTTAATCTAAAATGAATTTAAAGCAATAACAAATAAATTTATCACACTATATAAAAGGATAAGGGAAGAGAGATTCAAACACGAGATTTTTACGTGGTTCGGCCAACCTCGCCTACGTCCATGCCTCCAAGCTTTCCGGGCTAGAGGATTCCACTAAGCAAGCCTCCAAGGCTTCAAATGCTTACAATTGACTTCCTAGGTGTCAATAAACCTTTACAATAAGAGATAATCCCCAATCTCTTGACCCAAGTGTATCCCAACACTTACAATCACTCAAAAACAAAAGATTACAAATTTGTTTTCTCTCACACAATATTCAAGATTACAAATAAAAGCCCAATGTAAGAGATAGATAAAGCAAGAATGAGTTTTTAAAGCTCTATGAAGGTTGTTCACGAGTATAAGCTCAATGGTAGTGTTGTGATCAAGAGTTGTTTGAATTTGAATGAGCTCATTTATAGTTGGAGCTGAAAACTAGCCGTTATTCACTTTTTGCTCACTGTCGGATCGCCGTTAGTGGGATGTCGGATCGCCGTTTGTCTGGTCAATATGACCGTTGGGCTGGATTTTCAAAATGTCGGATCGCTGTTATAGAGATGTCGGATCGCCGTTAGTGTCCAGAAGCTTAAACTTCTTTTCTGTTTGAAGTCGGCGAGCCGTTATCAACGATGTCGGCGAGCCGCTATTTTCCAGAAGCTAATTTCGCAATTCCATTCCAGGTCGGCGAACCGTTATCTTCATGTCGGATTTCCATTTTGTTTGATGTCGGCCGTTATCTTCATGTCGGTTTTCCTTTTTGTTTGATGTCGGCGAGCCGTTATCAAGGATGTCGGTGAGCCGTTATCTTCCAGAAGCTAATTCTCAATTCTGCTCCAGGTCGGTGAGCCGTTATCAACATGTCGGTTTTCCTGAGACTAAGATTGATTCATTTTAAAGTCGGTGAGCCGTTATCTTCCAGAAACTGATTTCTCAGTTCTGATCGATATCGGCGAACCGTTATCAGAAAATGTCGGCGAGCCGTTATCTTCCATAAACAGATTTCTCAGTTCTGTTCGATATCGGCGAACCGTTATGTAGGAATATAGGCGAGCCGTTATTGACCATTTTCAAATACTCCGTTTTTACCATTTTCAAAATACTCAAGGTTTTTCAATATGAAGCTATTGCTTATTAAACATTTTTCATAGAATGTAAAAATCTTCATGGTGTGAGAATTATGATTTGAAAGAGTATAAAAATTTTAGACTTTTAAAGATTAATTAATCTTCATCAAGTTTGTTATCATCAAAACAATATTAAAGAAATATTAGTGTTAACAAAAATCCTTACACAAAAATTATGAACTGAAATACCTCAAATTTTATTAAACAGATCAACAAAATCCACATATCAGATACTTGGCATTTTCTTCCAAGTTATAAAAGTAACAAACGTCTCAAAACTCTCCAAATACAAGTTCAAAAGACTAATAAACTTAAGGGCTAAAGAAAATTCATCCTTCTTTTATTCAACTTAGCAAGTAAATAAATCTCTAGCTCCAACGAACCACACTTCTGAACAAGACACTTAGTTTGCAAAAAGTAATGACGAGGGGTGAGCTGTCAACTCAGTAAATAAAATCATTTTCAATACACTAGACCTATCGATACCAAAAAAAATATTGCAAGCCTTCTTTTATCGATATATATTAAAAACATAAATTTTACGAAATTACAAATTGTGAGGGACAAATTCATAACTTAAGTCAAAATATCAAAAACATCATTAATCACAAAAACAAATTCTATAATATAAATACAAGAAATAAAATATTAGTTCATGTCACATAGTGTCACCTATAGTCCCAGTGACCCGGCCAGAAATAGAATCAAAATAAGAATATCGTGTGCACTCATAACAAAAACCCAGTACTAGTACAAAACATAAATATACCTATATCGTATAATACGATCAGAATCAGAATCGAAGTGACTACGAACAATAAACCAAAATATTTAAATTAATTTTGCATTTGTAGTAAATTACACGTGGCACTTTGCACTATACATGGCACTTCATGGCATTTTAGCTCTCGAGAGGTGGTCCCCATGCAGTCTCAAGAGGTGACCCTCGCATGATTTTCATAGATAATCTTAATCAAATACAAATAAAACATTCATATTGAGTTCATAAAAGATCATAACAATGATTTAGGCTTGCAGAATAATTTCCATTCTAATATTTTATAGACAATTTCAAAAATATAATTATTCAGCAAAAAATAAATTACACATTTAAAAGTATTTATAATATTTGTTAAAACCATAAAAATAATCTAATTTTCAGATTTGAGAACATTTACATAAATTAATTTGGTTACAAAGAACTAATAAAAATATGTACTTGTAATAATATTAAAATATCAAAATTATTATACATATCTAGTACACTAGAATATAGTTACTTACCTCAATAAGGTAATAGTTGAAACACACCTCTAAGTTTCTAACAAACTTAAATATCTCCTATAGCTTAAAAAGATACAAGACATAATTAATAACAACTTATTCTGAGAACGTGATTTTCTAATTAATGCCGGTACAAATCTGATTCCCTAGATTTTAACTCTTAATCTAATAATCAAAACGATACGATATCATGCAGATCTATTCTAGACATCCATACGTATCTCCTATAAAGTTTTCAGCAGGATTCGATATCAAAAACATTTTCAAAACAATTTGTTTCTTAACAAACTCAAAACTATCTCACAGTGCCTTAACACAACAGTATTGGCTCCGAGATTTTTAAGAAATTATATGCTAATTAGAAAATTATGAAATTAAAACTGGAAATACTAGATAGATATATCAACTTCTATTTAAAAATTTAGAATTTTTTGAGTTCATTTTGCAATATAAATAAAATTTATATAAAATCGAAAAATATTTTTGAGTCTAGATGTCTAGTTTATAAGAAGACAAGGTTATTCTTAAAAATCATTTTCAACGGCCATGATTTAACACAAGATGTTCATGCTATCTAGAGAATGCTATAACATGTTTCATACAACTAGAGATTCAAATTAAGCATGTATTCAAAATAATAAAAGTATAAGCAATAATGACTCACCAAATCAAGAAGCTTCCAAATTAACTAAGATCTTCAACTCTATTGAAGATTTGGATTTTGGTGTTGAGAGAGAAGGAAGATGAATACTGAAAGAAGGAAGATGAATAATGAAAGAAGTTGAATAATTCTATGTTTCCTTCTTTCAAGTTCACGTTTTCAAGAATTAACAAATACAAAGCAAGCAAATAATAAATGCAATTATGCAGGTGAAGCAAACTTTAACAAAGTAATTTTAGTAAAGTAATAATAAATATAAAGCAACTTTAAGTGTAATAATTAATTAAAGTAAATTTTATTAAAGAAATTTTAATAAAATAATAATAAATATAAAGTAAATTTTTAATAAGTATAATTATATATATAAAGTAAACTGTAATAAATTAAAGTAAACTTTAAATAAAGAAACTTTAACAAAGTAACAATAAATATGTAAAAAGCTTAAACAAATGTAATTATGAATGTTCATAATTATATCTTTAAATAAATACAAGTCTTTACTAAAAAAATATAAGTAATAAATGCATAACAAATGTAAGTAATAATGTAAATACACACGTCTTGTGTAATTAATAAATGTAATATTAAAAAATTCTAAATAATGCTAGTAAATTAAAAAAGCCTGGAATTATTATCTAAAATCTTTTAATAAACCAATCAAAAGAAACAACAATTATTATTATCTATCTAAGGACTACCATAATAATTAATAAAGAGAAAAAAAAAATTCAAAGGCGGTACATGAATTACCCACTTTAATGTTCTTGCAATGTGTAATTTATGTATACATGGAAGCCAAAGCACAGCTTCACCCTTATCTAAATGACATAATTGGCTTACAGATTGAGATACAGCACAGATTCCTAATATAATTTATGAATTTAATTACCCACTTTAATTTTCTTGCACAGATTCCAAATATATATATATATATATATATATATAGAATTCAAGGCACAATTTCATCTTTCTTTAAACGACATATTTGAAAGTGCGAGGTTGCAATTTTCTTATTACATACAGAAAAAATTACAAATTAAACAAGCATAATGAGTTCTCTCACCAAAATTACGTTGCTACTAGCTCTTCTTGTTGCGGGCATGTCCTTGAAGAGCAATGCATGTATTCTTTTTAATAAAACCTATGTGCAAATAACTAATAAGTTAGAAACTGGAGAGGATCTTACTCTTCATTGCAAGTCTAAGGATGATGACCTTGGCGAACATGTTCTTCACAAAGATGAGAGTTATAACTTCAGCTTCTGTCGAAACGTTTTTGGTGAAACTCTATACTTCTGTAGTTTTGAATGGAGTGGGAAAGTTCATAGGTTTGACATATTTGATGAGAGCAGGGATGGATGTGATCATTGTAACTGGAGGATAACACTTTCCGCTCCATGTAGGGATAAATGTTATAAGTATGACTGATATATATCGGTCCTATCGCTCCTTGCATGTTTCTTTTCTATTATGAAATAAAAACTCTATTCTAATTACTGGACAAGATCTTTGTTAGAAACTGTATTTCGATGAATTTTTGTTTCGAAATGTATTTGGAATCGTGCAATGTTGTTGTTAATTCATAAACGACATGTTTAGAAAATTAAGGTCGTAGGGCATAACAGAAAAATAAAGTGCGTCACCACTTGACTCTTGCAAAAAAAAGGCTCTCTAAGCCTTCTTATTTTAAAGATTTTTTCACTTTTCTTGAAATTTATTTCAATTAGTTATATGGTTCTTTCCATGTTGCATGACTTGCCTTTTGAACTCCTCCTCCCTTTGGGGTGGATGGCTTCGACCATGGAAGGAATCCATAAAACCCCATTTGGATCCCCTTTCTGATGACATTAATTATATACCAAACTCTGAAACTAATTCCGAAGATTCTCAATCAAGTACTGAAAGGAATCCATAAAATTCGGATCCCCTTTTTACAATGCTAAAAGCCCATTTGTAACGTTGTGAAGACGGGTGTTGAATTTTAAAAAGTCTAGGATACTGGATCAAATAATTTAATGATTGATAATATATACATGAACCATTCACATTTTTTTAAAAGCAGTATTATGGGGAAGAATACCTCAAAACACTCCTAACTTAGTAACTTTAAGTTAGTGACATTCTTGCCATTACTTTTGTTTTATTTTTCTGTAGTTACACTAATATCCTTTTACCTTGGGACATTAATGAAAATTTAAAAAAATTACTAAATTAACCCCAAAGATAAAAATAAAAACAAAAAAAATATAAATACTTTTGCATATATATATTAATTTTATTTTTGGGGTTAATTTGATAATTTAATTATTAGTAATATACCAAAAAAAGAAATACTATTGTAAAAGGAGGATATCACTAATTTAACAGTAAAGATATTTTGAATTTTTTTAAAATATAAGGACTAAACAAATAATAATCTTAAAATATAGAGACTATACGAGTTTTTATCCATATAATTAATCACATGACAAGATTATCTTTGTTAGAACCCACTTTTCGTTGATTTTTTGTTTTCAAAGTATATTGGAATCGTGCAATGTTTGTTTAATTTGTAAGAGACTAAACGAGTTAATTTAAGACTTAAAAAGACTAATAGGGAGGGATGTTACTTTGAGGGAATTATTGCAACCATCAACAACTAATAAATAAAATGGTTCTATCAAAAAAAATAAATAAATAAAATGGTAGAGGCTTTGGGAAGCTCAGGCCCATGATGGGCCTAGCACTGCTCAGCCTATTCAAACTTGAAAGGATCTTTTTAAGGATTTGGGCCTTTTTTGATACATGGGCATGAGCTTGTTCTTGTCCAAACCTAGCTCATTTTCCATCCCCTAAGCCAATTTCCTTGCATCATCACCTGAGCTCCGATTTGTATAATTTTTCAAATAAAATTTATATAAATAAAGTTTTTATTAATAGATTTTTTATAAGTAAAGCTTTCATTAAAAAATATTTAGTTGTTTGTTTGTTAAAGTGACTTTCTCTTGAAAATTATATAATTACTTTATTAGGTAAGATTTTTTAAAGTTATGTTATAAATGAAATGAAATAATATTATCAAATAAGTAAATGATATTTTAGATATTTTACTATTTTAAAATCATTTTTCAATCTCTGATCTAAAAACCTCAAAATTTTGATATTTTGCTAATAAAGTC
Source organism: Atalantia buxifolia (assembly GCA_030444775.1). Taxonomy (NCBI): domain Eukaryota; kingdom Viridiplantae; phylum Streptophyta; class Magnoliopsida; order Sapindales; family Rutaceae; genus Atalantia; species Atalantia buxifolia. Next base: position 9,360,853 of record CM059839.1, read on the forward strand.
AAAATAATTTATTTAATCTTTAAAACCTTTACTTAGAAGACAATCAACAGAAACAAAATTTTAAAAATAGTTTATAAAATTAAATAAATATTTATAACTATAAGATAAGTCATGCCAAACAGACATTTAATAGCCCTTGAAATGATTTGAGTTGAATTATCCCACGAATGAACAGAAACGAATCCTAACTCCAAATTAGCCTAATCATCAACTCTCCACCGAATAACTTCATTCCATAGAAATATGAGTAAACCAAAAATAGAATCAAATTCGGATCCCTAAAGATTGTGCAAAACAACCAAAGAAAGGCGCTTCATGGTCGACAAGGCGATTTTAGGACCATAATGAAGCGGGCAAGGCAAATTCCAATTCTTACCATTATATTTTGTAGGTTGACGTCTCTAAATCTCTGACCTTACTCGAGAGATTTGATCAATTAAACTTAAACTTTAGGTGACGTTTCGAAATAAGTTTATTTTTATTTGAAATTAATTACTCTAAAATAAAATGCCAAATCTATGCTCTCAAATTCAATATTCACAAATTCCAATGAATTAGTTGTATGATAGATATCACTGAAGACCCACTTCCAATGTTGAAGTGTTGTGAAATATTTTAATATACTCGCAAGCGAATGAATTTGGAAATAGAGTAGTGGTAATGAGGTCGAACGCACAGGAATTGCTATAAATTAATAAGTCTAGTTTAAATCTAAAATTAATATTAATTATAATCTAGTTGAGCAAATTGAGTTTTAAGAGAAATTAAATTAAAAAAAATAATTAAAGTAAAAGAAAGTTAAATAAGACAAAGATTACCAAAATTACAGAATCCATCACTATTTAATTAGTAATTATCTAATGATCAATTAATCCCCAAGTTTAGAGTAACAACTCGAAATCAATCTATATCATCTCATGAATGGGAAAAAGGCTTTCTCATCCTTAGGGTTTCATGCAATAACTCATTTCATCCTTACTTTTTAAATAATAGCCTAGAACATCATTTTTTGTTAACTCACTGTTAGCTGAATGTCATTTGTTAGTAATTCATTAAGGGTAAAAAATGATTTTCTATCAAAGAGAAAATTAGAAAAATAACTAAAAGGTAAGATATAATTAAAAATAATTTTATCTAATCCCACTAAATAAGAAAAACAGAAAAAGATGAAAAATTTATATTTCAAGTAATTCTTTTTTCACTTATTTCTATTTTGCCAGCATGAAAGTCCTATAAACCCTAAATTTAAGTACAAAAAGTATCATAATTTTCTTATTGATTTAAAGTATACTCTCTAATTGCACTGTAAAATAGTTTGAATTGAGTTGAAGATAAAGAAGATATTCAGCACATGCAAGCACCTAAAAATTTGTGGCATTTTTTAGTCTTTCTTCCAATGATTTAAAGATAATGTGTTAATTACAGTTTATTCCTTATGACAATTATCCAATGGTTATATCAAACTATATCATCGTTGATTTCATTTAAGAAAAAGTTTAATAAATTTTACATACTTTATAGTATTATTTAATAGTGTAAAAAAAGTATTTTAATATAGTTTGTATCACTTTAATAAAAAATTTATTTTGCCCTCAATGAATTACTGTTAATGGTTTTACACTAATGGTGAGTTAATAGAAGGATATTTTAGGTTATTGTTTAAAAAGTAAATATGAAATGAGCTATTGCATTAAACCTTATGGATGAAAAGGTTTTTTCCCTCTCATAAATATAACAATTAAGCCCAAGTAATTAAATCTAATGTAGGTTCTTTTTCTGCTTAATAGTATGATATCTAAGCATCCTACGTAAACAATAATGAATAACAAAGAGTCAAAGTTTCCCTAAGCACTCTGTGCAAACAATTTAATGAGAGACATAGAATCAAAGATAATCATATATAGACTTTATAGATTTAAACATAGATTTAGTCAAACATTAATCCTAGCAACCAATAATGACTAATAGAATTGGTGAAAAGATTTAATTATATTCAAATAAATATGTGAAACAAGAACCATAAACATTAACGCACGAATGTAAGGAATTAATTAAATAAAAAGATAATTATTTCATTGAATAGAGCTTCATCTTTAACCTCGGTATAAAAAAATCGCTTGACATACTTAAATCAGGAGCAACAAAATAAATAAAATCAGCCATGGAGAATTAAACTGCTGCTGCCCTTCTCTTCTCTTTGTCTCGTGTCTGGCTTCTCTTCTTTTCAATTGTCTAATGTATTAGCCTTATATAATAATGCCCCATGACCATGCAATTATTGGCCAAATCCCGTACACTTTATTGGCTGAATCCAATTTGGATTCTATTTCCAATTCTAAAGTCAGTTTTCCTAATTAGTGCCACCATTACTAGTCAACACCATAAGCCATCAATTTCTTTTCACTTGTAATGCTAACTCACGGGTTCCTTTAAATTGTTTTCCATGATATATGAAGCCACGCATGTGCAATTCAATTGAAGAGTTAAAATTCCTTTTAAATGCAAATTGCTCTTGGCTTCACATGCTATAAACTCTAACTACGTCACAACTTTAATTGATGCTTCCCCAAATTGTTATTCTTTTTGCACTTTTCATTCCTAATCTCTAATTAATTTCTCATTCAATAAAAATAATTCAATTAATTAAAAATAATAAATAAAAATAACTAGTAATTATATAATTAATGGTAAAATATGTATATATTATATGGTCATCACGAAGCTAAAGAGTGGCTAACCCGGTCTAAGATATTTGGAAATAATTTATTTATTAATTACACAAATTCCTTAGTTTCCATGCCTGATTTGAATTTTTGAAGTAAGACCCTGTAATTGAAGAAAACCTTCCGAATTAGGATGAATTCTTGGTTTATCTGAAACATTCAACAGTTGGTACCTTGCATGCCTGGTATGAATAGTGATTAAAAAATGGCATTAGCTTTGCCCCTGCCTACTTCTAATAAACTATTTAATCTATCATATATACGTCAATTGTACTTGATTAGGTTTGATTTGGCCATCTACTTATACATACAAATTTTAATAGGATAATTGGTAACTAAGTCATTAATATTTGTCTAAGATAAAACTACCTTAAAGATTAACCGAGTAGTTTTCAGATATTATTAATTTTTTTGGTCATCTGCCTTTGAAAATTTTCTGGGAGGTTGAGGAAGAGAAAATTGATTTGGGTTGGCCATGGTGCCTGAGTTATATTCCCTTTAAGAAGCATTAATCAGAAAATTTTTAATATGTTTATGTAGATGACAGCCAGTTCAGTTGGTAAATTCTCTTTCAAATATTTTTAATAAATTTAAACAAGGTATGCAATATGTGAGAGACCTGAGACGAATTAGAGTGAAATAAAAAAAAAGGGGGGGGGCCGTTTCTTTGACAATATATTAACTGTGTGTTAACTAATTGGAAATTCTAATGGGCAAAAATTTATTTGGAAATCCTAATGGCTAGAAATCATAATAAGTTGAAATCACAATGGGCTGAAACAAAATGAGGAATGAAAATCAAAATAAATTATTTATTTGAACTACATGAATCGAAATCCGAATCAATAGTATTCCCATTGATGTGATTAATTTATTTTGTAATAAGAATGAATGGTTGTAAGTTACCAAAATGGGATAAAAAAAAGAACTTTAAATTTTCACTAAGGGTAAAACTATTAATTCACTATTCATTCCCACTTTCCTATTCTCATTCCTACCTATCCCATAAAAATGAGATTCCTAGTCCTCCTTTTTTAATTTATGAGAACTATTCAATTTCCATTGACATTTCTAATCAAGATTACTATCCAATCGGGAGACAAATAAGTAAAGATTATGAAGAGGGAATGGTATGATGAATTTAAAGTGGTGATGATTTAATTTGGAAAGTTTGATAGCAATTTGAAGTTTTAGGATGGTGATTTAGTAAATTTTTTTCCCCTGCAGTACAAGCTTCCATTTTACTGTCATGGGCAGGTAATTAAACTATTTAGCCTTGTATTTGTTTGCTCTTAATGAGTCACATATGAAATTCATCAATGTGTTGAAGAAGAAATTTGGATATTGCTACGCAGGTAGTTGTACATGGAACACTATAAGCTGAATTGTAAGTTAAATAACTCAAATATTTGTTAATGTTTGTGTAAACTAACTCCATGAAATTGAAATGATATGCTTCGAAGACTTTGATTGACATGTTAGTTTAAATTATTTTTCTATTGTGATAGTAATTGTGTCAATCATGTTTTGTTTTAGAAAGACTGAAAGAGTTTTCAGATAAAGAATCATATAAGGATAATAGAGAATAATTGGATAGAGCACTATCTATTGTGAATGGAAATAAATTTATATATGACTTTTTTCATGATTTTAGAAATTTAAAATCTAAAAGGATGGAATATGCAACTTCATTCATTTTTTTTTTTAATATCATGTCTTGGTTATTGGAACTTTTCGAGTGAAATATTGCGGTCAAGAAATATTAGGGCCAACAGTGGAAGTGTCTGTTAATCTCTTAAATAAGTTTTAGGCGAGAGTAGTAGCACAAAATCTGAATTTTGTATTTTCAGTACTCATATAATTTGTCTAAGTTCTTATATTTTCTTCTTTTCTTTGGAAACACTTATTAAAATATTAGGTTGCCTTTGTTTTGGTCACTCTAATTCTATCCCTATGTGCGCATTCAATGTGTTAAGAGTGTCTTTTGTACATAGAACATATAGGATGAAGATATATGTTCCTAAAATCTCCTTAAACTTGATCTTCATTTCTCTAGATAAATTAAATGACATGAAAAAGTAATTGATGGGTAATGTGTATACATGTACTCTTGAGAAGGCAAAGTGACAACTTATATGAAGGAGCGCATTTGTAGACAATAGAGGTATATATGCTGGATTGCTACACATTCTGGTCCTTTCTATTATAAATGAAATTTTATTTGCTAGTTTGTTTGCATTTCACATTATGTTCAGTTATCATTTATAATTAGTATGGATTCGGCTAATTTAGAAAATAAGATAATTAATTAATCTAAGAAATGAGCTAGTGAGAAATAATCACAAGATTTTTGCAATTGAAGCCATTCAATAAATTAGTGTTGTTTTCCATATGCATGAAAGGACTTTGGTCTACATTTCATGAATGTCCACAGGCAGCAATTGAAACACTGCCTTCATATTTTGCATAGTTTGGTATCATATTTTGCATAGTTTGGTATCATATTTTGCATAGTTTATCAACTATTTTATCTTATGCATTTAAGTAGAATCCAGATTTGTTTCGTAAATTAGTTTGACAATTAAAGCCTGCAAAGAGGATTTGACTAGTAAATTTGAAGTGATCCTTGGGGAAAGTTGCAAAATAAATGTCCTATGCTTGTTTGGTAGTTGGTGTATGCTAAAAGAGTGCTATAGTATACTAATTTATTGAATTTCAAATAATGCAGGAACCTGTTCTTGAAGATGAAGATGAGGAACAAATTCAAAGCGATGAGCAAAATACTTGATGAAATATTAAGTAAGAATGTACAATCCATCTTGGAGTGTAAAAACAAATGAAGATGAAGAATCATTTTGTAATTATGAAGTTGAACAACAAATAAAATAACATTTATATTTTACTACATGTATTGTTGAAAGTATTGGATTATTATTTTAATATAATGAACTTAATTATATTATTTTAGTAATTGTTTTAATTTTATTACACTTCAATTGTATAATTCGTGTAAAAATTGGTTAACACAATGAAAAAAAAAGTTTCATGCCTTCGAGGGACTATTCAATATTTCTAACGGTTTAAAATATGGTTCCAATCTAATTTTTCGGAGGGTTACACATTTTTACCGACGGATGTATTTTGTTGAAAATATACTATTACCAAAAAAATATGTCCCTAGGGAATATTTCTATTCATCGTTTGAACGTATTTTCCGACAGAACTATTTTAGTTTCACTGAGGAAAATGTTCCTTGGTACTAATTCATTTTTCCGAGGGACCATCGGAATTAACGAATTAACGACAAGCGTTTTCATGAAGGACACCGACGGACATTTTCCCTCGTTAATGAGTATTATCGAGGGATTTGCAAAATTACCAAGGGAATTTGTCCCTCATTAATTCATGTTTTTGTTGTAGTGATTTAAAGTTCTAGTGAAGTTTTAAAGTTTACCACAAGACTCAGAATCTCAATATTGATAGATGACATCAACTAGCTTAGCAGTAATTGATGCTTTCTCTTCCACGTGATATATGCTGGATTCAACTGCGTATTAGCAGTAGAGTTTTCAGTTTCACCTTGAAGAAATTGATCTAGACAAGATTTTGATCCATCAAGTAAATCTTCAAGACCATTAGCTCAGACAGATGAAAGAATTTGAGATTTCCAAATTGTATAATTTGAGCGATTGAGTTTGATTGGTGAAGTAAATGTAAATAATGAAACAATAGAGTTTGTGTTTGAGTTTGAGCTTGAAGATGCCATGAGAATTGAAGATCTGAGCTCTGATACCAAGTTAAAGTAAAATAAGAGTGTTTGGCATGTAAGAAAACTAGAGAAAATGAAAGAAAATAATGAGAGAAGAATGTAAGCTAAGTTTTTATGAACAAGATGCTAAGAATTGATTGTTGTATTAATTACAAGAGTATTTATACTAATGTCTTGAATATTCCAGAATCAATTCACGTGAGCTGAGCATCCATTAGCTTAGCTATACATGCAGCAACTAATTACTAGCAAACTATAACTAATGAACTACTGACAGCCAACTTAACTGACACGTCAGCAGCTATAACTAAACAAGGATCAACAAGCTATACCTCGACCATCCAACAATCTAATATATTGTGGAGATTCAATTATTTGCCTTCGTTTTATATGTGTTCTTTATTCGTCCGTGAACCTTTAATTTAGTTACACGAGCATCATAAAGGTTCCAGTGGGAGAAGAAAGGCTAAGAGGCAGTGCTGGATCACTTTTCTTTTTGTGGAATTAATGCAACTATCAGAAATCATACAATACCATCTTATTGATTTACTGAGAATCATTGTTAACTTTAACAATTAATTGTATTTTGGTGTTTATCAATCATTGTTTATTTCTACGAATAGTCTCTTTTTAATTTGCTATTCTTTTATGAATTTTAAATTCTCTCTTTGTTTTTCTCTCTTTAATTTACTTTAATGTATGGCATGCATGTAAAAATGAATTATTAATCAAATGCATCCAAAGTTGTTCAAGGCTGCAGCTGATGGCAATGCTGAATCCTTCAAAGAAATGGCAAGAGAAATATTTGAGAGATTATTAACAGTACAGGCCAGGAACACAATCCTGCATATCAACATCACATGCCAATGGACAGAAAATGTGTCAATCAAGCTCGTAGGGGAAACACTTGAGATATGCCCATCGCTACTAACACAAGTTAATGGCAAAGGTGACACTCCACTTCACGTTGCCGCAAAATTCGGCCAATTTAATAAAGCGAATGTTCTCATTAAAAGAGCAAAATTAGCTCAACATGAAGATGAAGAGCTAGAGAGCGGGTTAGGGGCTGCCAGGCAGATGATTAGGATGACAAATGAAAAGAAGAATACAGCACTGCACGAGGCAGTGTTTTATGGAAAAGTGGATGTGGTGAAAATACTGACGAGATAAGAACCTGATTATCCATATTCTGCAAATAATTGCGGCAAAACGGCACTCCACTTGGCTGCTGAGTATGAGCACTTTTCTCATAGGATGCTTGCCTTTTTAGAAAACTGCACATCAATGTCCCATGGAGGCCCCTACCGAAGGACAGGTTTACATGCTGCAGTAATGCAGTTGAATTTCCGTTAGCTTAATTGTACCCTTTCAGTGCGAATTTGAATATTTAGATCTTTTCCTGCAGGTTTTGTTCATGTTCTTTCATGCCCATGGTTCTGACAGTTTGATTCTCAAGTAATTATATTTAGTTGGTCACCAAATTTAAATCCTGAGAGGCTGGTGGTGGATAAACATTCAATTTGAATTATAATTTTATTTATCTTTTAGCTCTTTACGCTCAGAAATGGATTATCATGCGATGCAACAAGCATTTGAAGAAAGGAAGAGGCTAATTGAAGAAACAGACCATTATGGGTGGACTCCAATTCATTACGCTGCATATCATAATCAATATCAACAGATACATGTACTATTAGAAATTGATCAAACTGCTTCAAACATTACTGAACAAAGATCGAAAGATGACAGCTCTTCATTAGGCAACAGGCCGAGGGCATGCCAGAACAGTTGAAAGAATTCTTTCTCTTACACCAGAATGTTATGAACTAGTCGATAACAGGGGATGGAACTTTTTTCATTATGCAGCAGTCAGGTTTTTTTTTTTTTTTTTTGGTTTAATGATTTAAAAAATCTACTAAAATATCCGTTAGCGAGGAGTCTTATAAATGAGGGGGATGCCAAGGAGAACTCTATATGATTAGGAAGACTTGAACCAACTATCACACTATCAACAGGCAAAATGTTAGTGTTAGACACATTTTCAAATATGGCTATCCTGAGCTCAAGATAATTATTTTGTTAATTCTTTCAACTTATAAATCCAGCTTTCTTTTTCATAACATTTTTTTTTTTTAGTTTATGCATTAATTCAAATTCAAATTCAATTTACAGGAGGAAGAAGTTGTCCAAAGATGTTGGCAGAGGACAATATCCAGATGGTGCTATATTCATGATGACAGTGCTAAATTGCTAATACCAGATCCAAATGCAGTGGCATGTGGGGAAGTGACTAGACCACGTTAGCCCAAAAAATTATTCAATATCCCTTAAATTTTATGGTATTTTTATTTTTAAATCTTTTTCTCTCAAGTATGTCCTTAAATCAATCTTTATTGAAATAACTAAAATATATTTATAGTTAAGTTATTCCGGTTTGGATCCTTTAAAATTCAATATTAAAATAGTAATATGTCTTTTTAACTACTTTCTTTAGAGCAAGTTTCTTGATGTTGCAATATCTTTTGAATATTTTTTTGTTACGTTCACACAGACATATACAATAAATTCATAAATTCATAATCTAACCCTGCCTGGTCAAAATTCCTAGGTTCGCCACTATCAAGATGAATTGCTAAAAGATTATCTTGACGATCCTAAATATGATTACAAAGATATGACAGCGTCCGATGTTGTAGTATAGTAAAAATTACCCTTTAGGACAATGCTTTGCACCCGCCTTGAGGAATTTTCTCTAAGTTCGTATTTGTTTGTCGGATAACAAATTCTTAGTTGTAGGAAGCAACTATTTGGTTTCCGGCTCCAGCCACAAGGTCATGATTGTAAGTGACTTTCTTTTTTAAATAACAAAGAATCCTGTTGAGGATCAAGCTATTGTTCATCACTGTTGAGTTTTTTGATGGGTGTTGTTGTACTGGCAGAGCTGATCTTTAAAAAAAGCTTTTTTGTCTCATATTTCCAACGTAAGTATCCCAACAAATTTGTGCCATTCTGTATATTTATTAATATGAATACGCTTCATAATTGTGAGACTTATTTTTTTGTCTGAGTTGATACGTTAAAAAATTAACTTGAGAAAAAGAAGATTTAACTTTTTTTTTTGCGGGTCAAGGCAGCTGCTTCTCGAAAAAATACTGTCACTGATATCTTAGGTTTCTCGGAAGGCTCTTTTCCTTTTGTTTATCTTGGAGTTCCAATTTTCAAGGGCTGTATTATGTCCCTAGCCGGGCGAGTTGAGCTAGTTAACACTCTTGACCCTAGGGATTGAGTTAATAATTTTTTTTTCCATTGAAAACACTACAACGTTTTGCCTTTGTTTTTCTCAGCGGTCTGTCACCCCATGATTGATTTAACAGATAGATGCACAAAAACTCTATTCGCCTCCACATAAACATGTAGCATCTAGATACAACCATTAAATAATAAAGTTACTGCTTTCAAGTCGTTGTTCAACACCATTGTGTTTGCTAATTGGTACAATTGTTCTGACTGATTGAAGCTTTTAACGAAACTAGATTGACTCATATTTCTAACAAATGGACCCTGATTTCAAAGCTGCAGTTAAAACACTGAACCTTTCAAGGATATGGGAAGAGATGTAACTTTGAACTGGAGGCGTCAGTGGACTTGACACAGCTGAGCGTGTAAATATATTTTGCACAAACTAAACAATTGTAAAAATTTGAAGTTGTCGGATGGGAACTGCATAATAAGATTGTCCCACTGGAACCATTGTGATGCTCGTATTAAAAAGCTAAAGGGAAGGAAAAAATGATTTTCATTCATTCTTTACCGTCTATTTTACAATGGTAACAATTACAAGAGAAAGTCTAAGGAAAAACAAATAAAGGAGGGTAGTAGTTATCCGGTGGGAGGAAAATAAATGAAGAATGGCAGTAGTTGTGTGGTGGGAGGAAAATAAATGAAGAAGGTAGTAAATAAAGGAGGGTTGTAGTTAGCCGGTGGGAGGAAAATAAATGAAGAAGGTAGTAGTTGTCGATGGGAGGAAAATAAATTAAGTGGGGGTGGCAATTGTTATGTCTGTTTTAAAATCATCATTGCATCTCAAAAGTCATCATTACATGTCACCATTGCATTTTTGCATGCGCCTATAATTATTATGCTTGCCTGTCAATAGTGTAAATCAATTAAAGGTTAGTGGAGGAATAAAGAACATACGTTAAACGAAGGTAAAGAACCTTCATATACATAAATAATAGTTAATTAATTAATAAATCACTTCGATGTTTTTCCGTCAAATAAAACGTATAAATGTCTATAATCAGTACATGAATGACACATCCCATATAGTATCATTTTAGGAAGTGATTTAACAAGTAACAAGAAGGCTAAGAGGCAACGTTGAATCACTTTTCTTTTTGTAGAATTAATGAACTATCACTTGTACTCATAGGGTGTGTTTGGTATACTGTATTGTATTATACTATATTGTATTATTTTAATGTAGATATATTATATTATGCTGTATTGCATTAGCACTGTATTATAATAATATTATACAATGTTTGGTGCTACACTATATTGTATTAATTTTTAATTATATTATGTTTGGTGTTGCACTGTACTGTATTAATTTTTTGTGATTAATTTATATTATATATTTATAAACTAATATTTATTAGTACTAGAAAAAACTAAATATAGAGATCTTAAATTTTAGAAATTTAATAATTTTTTTAGTATAAATGTTAAAAAATATCATAATTCTTCATAAAAATAAAAAAAATATCATAATTCTTCATAAAGATCAAAGGTTATATCCTTTAATTTTCAGAAGCATAACATTTATTTTCTGTATTTTCTAAATATATATAACTTGTTAAATATCAAAACAAATAATTTAATCAAATAATCTTGAAATAATATAACAAGAAAAATAAATAGTTAAAACCTACAAGATTTGTTCAAAAGTCATCTTAGAATATCTGTTCATATACACCACAAAATAATCACAAAATGATAAAGTGAAAAAATTGTTATAATATATATTTAACAGCAAAATGAATTGTGCTAGTATTTTATATTATTATTTATGTTACTATTAATTTTAGATTAATATTATTAAAATTAATTCATATTTAAACATTTATTATTTTTTATATTAAGTTATTTAAAAATAATTAATTTTTATATATTAATTATATTACAACAATTAAATAGTGTAATATTATATTATATTTTATATATTTTTAAATATTTAATTATTAATCATATTAAATTATAAATTTATTAATAAATTATGATGTAAATATAAAAAATAATATTATAAATTAAAAATTATATATTTATTCATTTTTATTATTATTAAGTAAAAATAAAATTAAAAATTATATATTTATGAGCAATAGTCTCGTGTAATCAAAAAAAAAAAAAAAAAACTAATGCGGGAGTTCCGCATTAGCACGCCCCCAATACCCAATCCGAATGACCCTCAATTGCTTCCAAACATGTTATTGGTTTAGACTAATGCTGGGCCCACACTTAATGCTATGTAATACCACACACCAAACACACCTAAAGAGTATTCCCCTATTATTTTATTGTTTGTAGTCACTTAAGAGTCACTTGATTCTTTACCCAACAAACAAAAAGAGCAGAACGAATCCGATGGAAATGTGATAAGGAAGGCTGCAGTATTTAAAGATTCAGGATATGGCTATGCAGACTTTTTCAATATTAAGGACAAAACAAAAGAAGAAATCATGGTAAATTTTAATAATTAATTGATATACATTTTTGCGCCTGAGTTCGTAAAAATATTGCGCCACAGTTTAATTAATTACTAATTAAACATACAAGCACCCACAATTGAGAAATTGAATAGTTTGCCAAAGAGAATGACTAATCTCAATTTATTTATTTATTTAACTAAAAAAGCATGAGGAAGAAATGGAGGTTAAGAATGTCGCTTCTTGTCTTGTCAAAAGAGAAAGAATTAATGTCTATACTTGGCTTGTCAAAAGAGTAGGAATTTAAGTAGTGTGAAAAATACTACACTATTCAAGTCATATATACATACGTATCACGTTTAGATGAAAATCTATGGGTACCTTCAAGATACTGGGTACCCTTACCTAATAGATCAACTTTGCCAGCATGAATCCTGTTTCCATTGAGATTAAGGAAGCTCCGTTATTGGACAGCAATGGTGAAATTAAGCAGTCGCAAATGGAGCCAAAATTTTTCAAAGCTGCAGCTGCGGGCAATTCGGAACCGTTCAAAGATATGGCAAGAGAGGAAATTGAGAGCTTGTTAACAGCAAAGACCAAAAACACAATCCTGCATATCAACATCAGATCCAAAGAAAGAGAAAACGCGTCAACGAAGTTCGCAGAAGAAATACTTGAGAAATGCCCATCGCTACTACTACAAGTTAATGCCAAAGGCGATACTCCACTTCACGTTGCGGCAAAATTCGGCCATTCTGATATAGTGAGGGTTCTTGTCGAAAGAGCAAAATTACCTCAACATGAAAATGAAGAGCTAGAGAGCGGGGTAGGAGCTGCCAGGCAGATGATTAGGATGACAAATAATGAGAAGAATACAGCACTCCACGAGGCAGTGTTTTGCAAAAACGTCGATGTAGTGAAAATACTGACGAAAGAAGACCCTGATTATCTATATTCTGCAAATACTGACGGCAAAACGCCACTCTACATGGCTGCTGAGTATCGGTCTTATAATATGGTGTTGGCCTTATTAGAAAACAGCACATCAATGTCTCACGAAGGCCCCTACGGAAAGACGGCTTTACATGCTGCAGCAAATGCAATTTTTTTCCGGTAAGTTTAGTTACACCCTTTCAGTAGGAATTTCAATATTGATATCTTTCTATTAATAGATTCTTTCCCTAATGTTCAAGTAAATACACCCTTTTAATTCATTAATAAATTATTAATTGCCATATATTTAATCAGGGTAAATTGTCGGATATAAATTGGTATTTCAAAATACTATAATACCCCACATTGGGTAGAGGAAAGAACATTTGAATTTGGTTTGAATTAATTATTTGTTGAATTGCTTACAAATTAGAAGTTAATAATTCAATTCTTATTGAAATATCCCAAAATTTTAAATTACTAAAATATTCCAAAATTTTAAATTATCAAATTATCCTTAAAATCTTAAATTACCAAAATGCCTTCGCTGGTCAATGGTGCCGGAATTCAAGCGGCAATGATCGAAAAAGTCAAAACAGGAACTTCAGCTCGCTCTGAATCCAACGGTGGGAGCGGTGTCCTCCGACGCGCAGCCATGGTGCCGGATCGACAAATCGGCTACTGTTTGATGGTCAGAAATTGAAGTGACTGCCATTAAGGACAAATTCCCAGGTGAAGACATGACCCAAATCCGGTGAAAACTCACCGATTTGAGTCGTCGTCCTCCATGACTTAACAGGGGTTCGTGGGGTAGTCATAGGCCGTTTTCCGGCAACAATGATGATTACCGGCGTCGTCTGGGGGTTCGGTTGATACCCTCCATTGCCGGACATGTGGCCGGAATCAGAAGCAGCGATTCAGGTTTCGTGAATGGGTTGACCCGAACCGTTTCCTTTCTCTTCTGCTGACCCATCGCGCACGTTCTCTCTCTCACTTAATTCACTTAATCCAATTAATGACTCAAGTACCCTTCTGGGAATTAATTTCCTGATTAATGACAAAAATACCCTTAATTTATAAAGAAATCAAGCGTTGTTGTGAAGGAATTAATGTTTCTACTGTGAAATCTTCCTAAAAAATTAGTCTTTAGAATTGTAAATTTAGTGAAACTTGATCCTTGGATAACTATGATAGGGAAAGTTGGTTTTAGGATAATTAGATTTACCAAATTGGTCTTTAGAATAGTGCTTCAAAAATGTCTTAGTGAATTTTGTAAAAATTGTTGTTTCTAAATGATAAGTCAGGGAAATGATTGCAAGTTTTTATTTTGTTAAATAACAAAGTTACCGATCTGAAGCCATTATTCATTACTCGATTGGTGTTAGTGTTGTTGTTTAGACTTCTGGCTGATATGGAATTTAAAAAAGCTATTTTTTCTCCTCAAATTTCCAACATAAATAGGCCCCCAAATTTAGGCCATTTCTGAATATTTACTTTTATTAAAAATTTTCATTATTATTTAATTTATCTCCTGTATTCTCAGATGATGCTGCATTACGAAAGCTACTTGAGAAAAAGAAGAATCTGATCAAAGAAACAGACCAATATGGGTGGACTCCAATTCATTACGCTGCATACTATGTAACTTACGGGACGGTAAATGTGCTATTAGAAACTGATCAATCTGCTTCGAACATTGCTGATGAAGATCGAAAGATGACAGCTCTTCATTTGGCAGCGGCCCGAGGGCATGCCAAAACACTTGAAGCAATTCTTTCCCTTAATCCAGAATGTTACGAACTGGTCGATAACAGGGGATGGAATTTTCTCCATTATGCTATGGTTAGTTTTCGTGTTGAAGAACTGACAAATCTTCTTGAAAATAATCCGTTAGCGAGGAGTCTTATAAATGAGGGGGATGCCAAGGGAAACACTCCTCTCCATGTGCTTGCTGCTGTCCGTCCAAATGAATTCGATGCCGTTACGAGTAGGAAGACTCAAGCCAACTATGACGCTGTCAACAAACAAAATTTTAGTGTCAGACACATTTTAGTTTATGGCTATCCTGAGCTCGAGGTAATTATTTAATTTGTTCTTTCAACTAAATTATTAAATTTAATTTTTTTAGCGCAATTAATTAATATTCAAATGTAAATTAATTACAGGAAGAAATCCAAAAATTATCCAAAGATGTTGGCAGAGGACAATATTCAGATGGTGTTATATTCATAAGACAAGTGCGAAAGTCTGTTACTGAGGAAAATTACAAGGATACGAGAGCATCACATTTGGTAGTGGCTGCACTCATAGCAACAGTAGCCTTCGCAGCAGCTTTCACCATTCCTGGCGGTTATAGAAGCGAAAATGGAACTGCCATCCTGAGGAGAAATACAGCTTTTCAAGCATTTATCGTAGCAGATTCCTTAGCCATGGTCTTTTCTCTTTCTGCCGTCTCTGCTCACTTCTGGTTGTCTCTTTTAACTGAACAAACTAAAGATTTCAATGTGGATCTGTTCGCCGCGTCCGCTTGGTTCACCTTATTGTCCACGGCAGCAATGGTGATTGCATTCGTTACGGGAACGTATGCAATGTTAGTACCTTCTTTAGGCCTTGCTGTTATCACTTGTTTGATTGGCTTGAGCTTTTTCTTCCTTGCGTTTTGGCTCTTCATATTATTTGTTCGTTATCAAGGAGAAAAATTTAATTGATCGTGGTAATCTTTGTTTATCAATAAAATGATTGATTTTCATTTAACATAAGCATTAATTAATTTACTCAATCTTTGTTAATAATCAATCATTATTTTAATTGTACATCAATCACTGATGTTTTAGTGAAAATCAAATTTGAGATCCAGGCCGGTCTATTTTGCTGTCAACAATTAGATTTTATTGGTTAGAAGGAGTCATAATCAAATTTAATATTTCAAATTGTTTGTACTTTTCTTATGTTGATGGAATAAAATCTTGATTACTTTGTCAAAAAAAAATTGAAAAATTTTATCTCATTATGGATAAATCTTCAATTAAACAGGAGTAAAGAAAATCCATGATGCATGTTTAAGGGTGATATAGTGTTTTTTTTTTTTTGGTTTTTTTAATAGGTTAACATATTGCCATGAGAATTTTATTAATATTTACAATAAAAAATTTATTGAAATTATTCTTGATAAGTCTAGTATGACACAGTTTAAATTTCTATTCTCACGTGATATCATAGTAATATTTGCTCTACTCATATTAGTGGAAAAGAAATCTACTCTTATCTAATTTAATTGAAAGGGAAATTGAGTCCAACAATAATTAGGACTCAAAGGTTTTACTAATGGACTAAGAACATAAGTACTTAAGTAAATAAAATTTTATCATTTAATAGGATAATGACACATCATTCTAAAGTCAAATCCTATATCACCAAAATGAATTGAATTAAGGCCGAGAAATACCAAAAGGGAGGGACGTTAATTTAAAGGAATTATTGCAACCATCGAGAACTAATAAATGAAATGATTGAGGCTTTGGAAGCTCAAGCATATGAGGGTAGGGATGGCAAATTGGTTCATCCAAATTGGATATCCATACATTCAATCTAATTGGATTGGATAATATCCATCCAAAATCTTTTTGGATATGGATATGGATATTTTTAAAAATATCCAATTAGATATTGGATGGATATGGATATTTAATGGATATCCAAAATTCAATTAATTTATCCATTTAAAATTAAAAAAAATATATTGTTAAACTAAAATAAAAATTAAACTAAACTTTAATTTCTCTTATATTAAAAACTAAAGTTTTTAAAATTACCCTTTAATTTTTTAACTTATTTAATGCTATTACTAATTATTATTTTATTTTATTAATTTAATATTATAAATGAACCACCACCGAACCTCGCCGGAAGGTCGCCGGACCACTGCCGGACCTCGCCGGAAGGTCACCGGACCACCGCCGGATCTCCCGGATTTCGCCGGACCACCGCCGGACTTCGCCGAAAAGTCACTAGACTTCGTCGGAAATTCACCACCGACCACCGGACCGCCATTTTATTATATATATATATATATATATATATATATATTACTAATATAAATAAGTTAATAGTCAAATTTGATATTATAATTTTAAGTATTTTCTATTATTATTTTTATATAATAAAAATAAAATATCCATGGATATCCATATATATATGGATAAAATCCATATTCATGTCCAATATTAAATATTGGATATGGATATTAATATATCTATTATGGATAATTATGGATTTATATTTGGATGGACATTATCCATTCATAATTGGATATTTGCCATCCCTACATGAGGGGCCAGTTTCTGTTCAGCCCGTCCAAACTTGGAAGGGTTTTATGAGCGTAGCCTTGAGCCTGGGCTTGTCCAAGCTCAGCCCATTCTCCACCTCTTTTTGGTCCCACCACTGAACAGAAAGGAATCCCAACTCCGAATTAGCCTAATCATCTGCTCTCTGCTGAATTCCATGGAAATAAGTGTGAACCAAAAACGAAATCAAGTTTGGATTCCCAAAGATTGTGCAAAGCAAGCACATGAGCTGCTCCATGGCCCAAAAGGCGATTTTTGGACAATGATAAAGCGGGCAAGGCAAAATGCCATTACTTACCATTATACTTTTAGGTAAAGTCTCTAAATCTCTCGACCTTAGTCTGAGATTTGATCGATTAAAATTACAATTTAGGTGACGTTTCAAGATGATATTACAACAGATATTTTAATTGAAATTAATTACTCTAAAATAAACTACCAAATATATGCTTTCAAATTCAATATGCACAAATTCAAATGAAGTAGGTTGTATGATATATATCACTGAGGACCCACTTTTATAAATCATTTAATCTATCACATATAACATTAATTGTACTTGATTTGGTTTGCCTTTGCCATCTGCTTATACATACTAATTTTAATAGGATAATTGATAACTAAGTCCTTAATGTTCATCTAAGATTAAACTACCTCAAAGACTTATCTGAGTGATTTTTAAATAATTTTACTTTATTAATTACCCGAATTCAAATCTAATGGGAGGTTGAGGGAGAAAAAGTTGATTTGGGTTTAAAAAGAAAGAGAGAGGGTTTCGTGAAATACTGAAAATTATGGTCATAATAAATTTTAATTAATATATGTACTATAGCTGCTATAAACAATATCAGATAAATTAACAATCTTTATTAAATAATGATTTTTTATCATTCTAATTTTGACTAATCGACGGACTTAGTAATTTTTATAAATTAATGAGATTTTTCTTTTTCTTTTTTTTTTGAAAACTTTATCAATGAGATATTTCTTTTTCTTTTTTTTGAAAACCTTTCTACAACTTTTTATTCGCAATCATTTTTTTGGGGAAAAGGATAAACACACCCCCAACGTTTAAGCAAAGGGACAAAAACCTCTCCTAATGTTTCAAAAAAGATGTTTACACCCTAATTTATTATAATTTTACCATTATACCCTTCTAGCATATAAAAAATTATTAGATTATCCAATATGTTTATATATTGTTAATAAAATTATAAATATACCCTCATTGCCTCATTCCTCTATTTAAATTTTTATCAATAACCAATTTTCACAAAAAACATCTACACACTTAAAAAAATTGTAAATAAATTATAATTTTAAAAATAAAATTGGTTATTAATACCATAATAAATAACATAGAAAATTAGTTATAAATGTACAAGTTTAAATGATTGATACGTGGAGAATCGTTAAATATACAAGTTTAAAGTTTAAATAAAATTGGTTATTAATAACCAATTTTATTTTTAAAATTATAATTTATTTACAATTTTTTTAGGTGTATAGATGTCTTTTTTAAAAATTGGTTATTGATAAAAATTTAAATAGATGAATTGAGCAATGAGGGTATATTTATAATTTTTTTATAATATCCAATTTGTCTATTTATAATTTTATTAACAATATATAGACAAATTGGATAATCTAATAATTTTAAATAGACAATTTGTCTATTTATAATTTTATTAACAATATATAGACAAATTGGATAATGTAATAATTTTTTTTAGGAAAATTATCATTGCACCACCTTTATTTTGCTTTATGTTCATTCAACCACTACAAAATTTTAACATGTATTTTGCACCATATTTCTTTTCACATTTGTATCAACTAGCCACTTTTGCATTAATACTATTAAATAATTTTAATAAAATTATAATTTTACCCCCAAATAAATTAAAAGACTATTTTATCTTATAAAATCTTTAAAAAATAAAAAAATATAATGATAAAAATATCCCTAAATTTAATAAAAAATAAATCCCAAATAGAGGTGTTCAACTAATTTATACTAAATTTAGATTTTACAAAATTTTAATAATGATTTTTATTAAAAATTATAATTTTACAAAATTTTAATAAAAATAAATGAATTTATTTATTAAAAAATATAATTTTATAAAATTTTATTAAAATAACTGAATTTATTTCTTAAAAGAATAAATCCTAAAATTTTAATAATTTAGGGGATTTTTATTAAATCCCAAAATTTTGAAATTATTTTTATAATTATAATTTTATATTAAAATAATTGTTATTAAAAATAAAATTCTAATTTTGGGATTTATTTTTATTAAATTTAGGGATATTTTTATCATTATATTCTTTATTTTTTAAAGTTTTTATAAAATAAAATGGTCTTTTAATTTATTTGGGGGTAAAATTGTTATTTTATTAAAATTATTTAATAGTATTAATACAAAAGTGGCTAGTTGATACAAATGTGAAAATAAAGGTAGTACAAAGTACATGTTAAAATTTTGTAGTGGTTAAATGAACATAAGGTAAAATAAAGGTGGTGCAATGATAATTTTCCTTTTTTATATATATTAGAAGGGTATAATGGTAAAATATAATAAATTGGGGTATAAATATTTTTTAAAAATATTAGGAAGGTTTTTGTCCATTTACCTAAACGTTGGGAGTGTGTTTGTCTTTTTTTTTTTTTTTAATTCAAAGATGCTCTCAATCAAAGAGATAAGAATGAACTAAACGGGGGTAAAACACCCCGTATATATCATGAAAAACCAGAGGCTTAATACTTTCAGGGGACTTTGGAAACATGTGAAGACCCAAAGGGAGAGCAATAGCGATATTAGCCATATGATCCGCAGCGTTGTTGGCTTCTTGGTAGATATGATTGATGTGAACAGTCTAATTTCGCTTTAAAATCTCTTTTATTGACCAAATAAGGGGAGAAAATTCATTGTTCAAACAAGAAGAATTGGCAACCATCTGATATGCACATAAGCCATCCACCTCCACTTGAAGCCAGCGTATACCCAATTGCCAAGCAATGATCAGTCCCTGGAACAGACCCCCATAGCTCAGCCATCACAACAGAACAGGATCCAATATTCATGCCGAACCCCATCACCCACCTTCCATCATGATCCCGAATTAAACTGCCAGCCGAAGACACTCCTGACTGCTTGCAAGTCCCATCAGTGTTTAACTTGCACCATGGCCACACGGGAGCATACCGCCCAACCAATTTCTCAAACTTCCGGCCACTAGTCATTAAAGGAGAATCATACAAATTTTGAGTCTCTGCAGCTCTGCCCAAGACATCGTTAAACATGTCATATCTACCCAAAAGGGAGTGCTGTATAATAAATTGATTCCTCCAAAACCATAATCGCCAAATTGCCACCCCAAAAAAACAATTCCATTCTCATTCACATTTTAAATGAACAATTTGTTAAAATTATAAATATCATTATTATTAATAAAATATCACTCCATTGTTAGTCTATTGATCTTTTGTTCATCAGAAAATTCCAAACCTTTTCTTCACTTCAAAATTAAGGGTAGTGTGCATCCGAGATAGTATTCACCCTTGCCTAATAGATCAACTTCGCCAACATGAATTCTGTTTCCATTGAGATTGAGGAAGCTTGTTTATTGGACAACAATGGCGAGATCAGCCAGCCGCAAATAGACCCAAATTTAATCAAAGCTGCAGCTGCGGGCAATTCGGAGCCCTTCAAATTTATGGCAAGAGAGGTAATTGAGAGCCTGTTAACAGCAAGACCAAGAACACAATCCTGCATATCAACATCAAATTGCAGAAGACAGAAAATGTGTCAACCATGTTTGTAGGAGAAATACTTGAGATATGCCCATCACTGCTGCTGCAAGTTATTGCTAAAGGCGATTCTCGATCACTTCACGTTGCGGCAAAATTCGGCCATTGTGATATAGCGAGTGTTCTTATTGAAAGAGCAAAATTAGTTCAACATAAAGATGAAGAGCTCGACAGTGGGGTAGGAGCCTCCAGGCAGATGATTAGGATGACGAATAAAGAGAAGCATACAGCTCTTCACGAGGCAGTATTTCATAAAAATGTCGATGTGGTGAAAATATTGACGAGAGAAGACCCTAATTATCCATATTCTGCAAATAAGTACAGCAAAATGCCACTTTGCATGGCTGCTGAGTATGAGCACTCTTCTAATATGGTGGTTGCCATTTTAAAAAACTGCACATCAGTGTCCCATATATGAAGGCCTCAATGGAAAGACAGGCTTTACATGCTGCAGCAATGCACATTGATTTATGTAATTTTAATTATACTCCTTCAGTAGGAATTTCAATATTGATATCTTTTTTTCTGCACGAACTTTGTTCATTTTGTTTCCAATAATCTTGGAGTATTTTTTTAATTAAGTTTGCAGTTGGCACAGGGGAATTATACTTAGTTAGAAACTGGAGTTTAAATTCGAGGTTGGATGTTAAAAATTTAATTTGAGTTATAATTTTATTCATCTTTTGTCTTAGTACTCTCAAAAGAGGATGATCGCGCGATTCAACAGTTATTTGAAGGAAAGAAGAGTATGATCAAAGAAATAGACCAGTGTTGGTGGACTCCAATTCATTACGCTGCATACCATAGATATTACTTGATGCTTAAGCTAATATTAAAGATTGATCGAACTGCAGCAAACATTGCTGAAAAAGGTCGAAAGATGATACCTCTTTATTTGGCAGCGGGCCGAGGGGATGCCAGAATAGTTAGTTGAAGCAATTATTTCCAGAAATCCAGAATTTTATGAACTGGTTGATAACTGGGGATGGAATTTTCTTCATTATGCTGTGTTTAGTCTTGAAGTTGAAGAATTAAGAAATCTTGTAGATAATATGTTAGCAAGTAGTCATATGGATGAGGGGGATGCCAAGGGAAACACTACCGTCCATTTTTTTGCTGCTGTCTGTCGAAAAGAAATCTTTGACGATTTATCTGGAAGAGTAAAGGCAACTATCAAGCCATCAACAAGCATAATGTTAGCATTGCAAAATGTTGGACCATAGCTATCTTGAGCTCAAGGTGACTAATTATTATTATTTTTTTTTTGGTTTCAAATTGTATATTAATTTATTAATTAATATTCAAATGTAAATTGCAGGAAGAAATTCAAAAATTATGCAAAGATGTTGGCGGAGGACAATATTCAGATGGTGTTGTATTCATAATAGAACTACATGTATTGCAAGAGCCTGTTTATCCTAAAGATGATTTCAGGGATACCAGAGCGTCACACCTGGCATTGGCTGCACTCATAGCAACTGTAGCCTTCGCAGCCGCTTTCACTATTAGTGGTGGTTAAAAAAGCGAAAATGGCACTGCAATCCTGAGGAGAAATACGGCTTTTCGTGCATCTATGGTCACAGATACCATTGCCAGGATCCTTTCATAGGTTAGGTGCTATTGATGGAACATGGTAAGCCTATCTTTCTTCCCCATGTGGAAGTGCTGCAGGCACATAGAGATGTGGGTAGAGGAAGCCTCAAAAAGCGAAGGCCGAGCTGCAGGTCACGTGACCCGCACCGAGTTGGTGGCTGACTGGGCTTTTTCCTGCAGCTGTATCCGCATTTCCACTGGGTCAATTGGATTTGATTCAAATGCTTCCGCCTCTGCTCTGACGCTGATCCACTGGATGCTGCTGAAACTCCATTTTTTCTGGGTCGACTTAAATGGAATTGGTGGAGTTTCTCTTCAGCCTTCCTCGCTTCTGCTCTACCCGTCTCTGCCTAGGCCTTTGCTGCCTCCCGGAAATGGTATACAGTGGTTAGTTCGGGAATGGAATCAATAGCTTGCCTGAACTAGAATAGCCTGGTTGAGAAGGGAATACAGAGTCAGGGATGGTCGTGGACAAGATTCGAACCCGTCGACGTTTCCAATTTCCCATAGAATCTCCGGTGCTTTCCTAGCCACGATTGTTTTGTTTTTTTATCTTCTTTGTCTGAAAATGGGTTTGATTTGCTTCTCTTGCTGCCGTCTTTATTCACTTCATAGTGTCTCTTGAACTTGAAGTAATCAAAAAATTCGATGATGATTTGTTCGCTGCTTCCATTTCGTTCGCCATCATTTCCATGGGAGCAATGGTGATTGCATTCGTTATGGGCACATATGCAATGTCAGCACCTTCTTTCGGCCTTGCCATTATTACTTGTTTACTTGGCTTAGAGCTATTTCTTCTTTGCGTTTTTGGTCATCAGAAGATATTTCAGTGAAAAAAAAAAATTCATGGGTAAAGAAATCGTGACTGGAAGAAGATATAATCCATCTTTTTCGCAAGACTCGAACTCGAGACTTAAGTTTAAGGAGGCTACCCCTTATCGGATGTTACAAATTTGCAACCATCAGAACTAATAAGCGTAATGTTAGCTCCTTTTTAGGCCTTCTCACTGTCACTTGTTTAATTGTGTTGAGATTATTCTTTCTTGTTTGACTTCATCAAAAGATATATAAGTAAGAAATCACAAAAAAAAAAATTCATAAAATAAACATACTATTCATAAACGGTTTCTTGCTTACCGTATTTTCTTTCTTTTCTTTTTTTCCCCCCTTTAAAGGCGATCTTTATGTCTTAAATTTATATAAATTTAAACAAATCTTAATTAAAAAAGAGAGTTGGTGAACAAATAATTTTGCAATTTTGGAAGAAATTAAATATAAAAATTTCATTGTTAAATGCATTCCGTGGATTCTTCGTTTTCATGGACGGGGATAAAATGATAATATTTTGTAGAATTTTTTAAAATATTCTTAGGCTAAAATCATATTGATAATATTTTTTTTTTGTTTTAAGATGTCTTTGGTATACGCCTGACACCAACTTAAAATTAAAATTAAAATAGAACTTTCAACTTTTTAATAGCTAATTGAAAAAAAATTATGTTTGTTAGTATAAATTTTATCACAACTTATCATACGGTGATTTCGACTTAGGATGACCTCTTAAAATTGGGTTTGAACTTTCTCTTTATTGGATGAACTTCCGATGTGGACTTCTCATGTTGTGACTTTCATTTTCAAGTTCGATTGTGCTCCTCTGAAATTCTTCAGAGAGTTGTCCACTTCTTAAGTGATGAGAATGATCTTGATAAGATAATGCCTATAAACATATATAAGAAAAACAATATAAGGGTTAGTTTTAATGATGTATACCCTCTGACGGTCAAGTCAATTACCGGACTTTTAAAAATATAAAATTTAGAGAGATAAAGTCTAGAGAGAGAAAGACTTCTCTAGCCCCTCTCCTCCAAGATCTTTGTGTCTAAGGTCACTTTCTTCCAAGCCTTCCTTATACCGTGCTCTAGAGGAGCCCGAATCAAGTTCATCGTCACAATTTCATCTTCACTAGGATCGCTTGAGTTCTCCCTTTCCTCAACTTCAGCTTGGAACTGATAAAACATTCTATCAAAGTTCTAAGCTAATCAATCCACTTTACTTTGGAATCAAGCTTGCCCATGTAGTTGGCCGTCATGATGTGGATTAGGAGAAGGATGAACGAGTACCATGGCTTCAAATGATGAATCCATCAATGGTCTTCTTCCTTGAAAATGGGCTTCCTCAACCCTAGAACTCACCATATTCAAACACAAGGTCATAACGCTCATAGCTCACATCCATGCTCTCAGTAGAGTTCCAAAACTTTTAGTTAGGAGTCCTCATAAACAACACCAATTTTCTCGTAAAAATTTTATCCCAATTTATTAAATGATAATTTCATGAACTTTCTCTTTATTAGATCAACCATTGTTGAACTCTTGATGTGGGCTTCTCATGTTGTGCCTTTTATTTTCTAAGTTCGATTGCACTCATTTTAATTTTCTCCTAAGAGGTATCTACTTCCTTAGGTGATGAGGATGACCTTAATTAGATAATGCGTTATAAACACAAGAAAAATAGTCAAAGGGCCGACTTTAGTGGCGTAAACCCTTCGACGATCAAGTTAGTTATAAAAATTTTAGAAAGATAAAAGTTTAGAGTGAGAAAATTTAGAAAGATAAAGCTTGGAGAGAAAAAGTCATTATTTTTCCTCGTGAGTATTTTTTGCTTATCTTTGAAAAAGGATGGGGGGCTTATATTTGTAAGTGACTTTGATTTGACTTGAGCCCTTATTATATTGAAGACAAGTGTCATTGTCTTTGACTCTTTGTAATCTGGCAACAATTGTTTTTTTGTAACCATACAAAGTAACACTTGGACACACAACTTTGTCCTCAGATCAAAGGAGGAAGTGTGCCCATCCTCTTTGTTTGGCAGATGATATAGTATCATTATGCTTAGTTCAAAGGAAGAGATGCTTTTATCATAGTTTTAACCTAAGAAGTTTGTCCAAGGACGTTTATCTTTAGGACAGTTGTCCTAAGAGGTTTTTTCTAGGTGACTTGTCCTATGATCATGGGATCCTAGGTAATCTGTCTCTTAAAACCAATGAGGTTTATTTTAAGTGGTTTGTCCCATGATTAACAACTTAAGAGATTTATCTTAGAATCCTTTATCCTATGAATCTAGGACTTTTTTCATGGGTGGTTTGCCCTAGGATTGGATCCTGAGAATCTAAGAAGTTTATTTTGGGTGATTTATTTTAGAATCTGAGAATCCTAAAACCTAAGAGGCTTATCCTAGGATCTTAGGAATGTAAGAGATTTATCTTGAATGGTTTGACGGTTCCTAACTATTCTACGAATCTATGAGATTTATTCTGAATTACATATTAGGCTTTATTTACATCATATTTATCTGAATTTTAGTTAGGCCAATAATATTTTGTTCCGACAATGTTAAATCAATTTTTCACTTTTGAATGTAAAGAAAATATATGATATTTACTCAAATTATCAATGCAATTAGATTTTTTTGTTCAAAGTTATTAATAAACAAAAGTAATTAAAAACATAATCAGCCGTTAATACCCAAGTAACTTCACAGATCCCAGTTCTATATAGTTGATTTACTCAATCTTTCAGCAAACAGTATTTGTTTTCTCTCAATTAATTGGTGAAAACTATAAACGAAAGAGAGACAGAATACTGAAGCCAAGCCATCCATCCAATTACAACAGAAGAACAAGAACCTTAATTTATTGTCAAAATGTGAATACACGCGCGCACGTGCGCGCACACACACACACAACCTTCACTTTTAATTCATTCATCGTGTAAGAATATAATAGTGATACAGACAATTACACGAATATTTAGACTAATGTACAGATAATCCATTTCAGTCAACGGATAAACAATCATTGATTTCTTATTCTGATGTGTTGTGAAAAGCATTAGTGTACCAAAGGATCATGTAATGATACACAGAGTCTCTTAATGTGTACACGATCAATTCAAACGTCGGTAGGAAATTTTTATTCTTGCTAGTTAAATTATAAATTTGCTCCAGTAAGACTAATTAAATACATTAAATTTAGGTTCAAAATACAACCACCAATGTAATAGATCAACTATAGAAAATGATTTATGGTCTCTTGTTTGTCACATCTGATCCTTGTAGACATGAAATCTGAAAGACAACCAACACGGCAACACAAACACAACCAAATAAACACAAGCCACCATAGAGGGTGGGAACACAACCGCCATATAGGGTGGAACAAAAAATCCGCAGACCTCGATCTATGGATAAATTAAACGAAAGAAAACAAAATAGGCATATTTTCCGAACATAAACTTGAAAGTATGCATACAACCTAATCTAGACATAGAATTAGGGATGTTCTTGGTAGAGCTCAAGCATGTTGGATGCATGATACATTGTGGATAAGCTTTTTAATTGTGTTTGAGGTGCATTGCGTTCTCTCTCTTTGTCAGCATGAACTGTGAAAGTAAATGGTTTGTTCCATTATTTATTGTAACAGACTATCTATAGATTCTTCAAGTCTCAATTATTTATTATAACAGATTATCAATAGATTGATCTTCAAAAATGTTATGAATTAGCTGTTGTATTATTATTTTATGTTGGAATGAAATCGAGCACAACTGTATTCGCTAGTTGAATTAACGAAAGTAATGCCTTGTATCTGAAAGGGGAAAAAAAAAAGATTTGGTGGTATATATTTACATGACGAGTCCAGCAACGTTGCATCGACCGAGGCTTTACAGGAACGCATATGAAACAGATAGACACCTGAACTTTGAAATTCTTTTTTCAGAAGTAAATCTTATTTAAATATCTAATATATTATAAATTGAACTGATAAAATTTGATGCAATACACTTAACAAACATAAACACATTACGAAAAAATAGATTTAAATCATTAAATTTAATATAACTATTAAATATATCAATACAAAATTTTTTTTCTGTCGGGTTAAATTTAAATTCTTGATCACTTACCCAGTTAATTAGACAATAATTTGTGGAGGATGAACATTTATATGGTATCTTATTTTATGAAATATTAGATGAAATTAGAACATGAGTAGTATAAAGGTTGAATTTTTGTCAAATAAGTGGGAAATCTTTGATATTTATTATGTTAAATAAGTACTAAACAAGTTATTAGATATCATAACACGATTACCCAATTATTTAATAAATGATATCGTGTCACTCATTTTTTTAATTTTAACTTCGTATTTAATATTTTAATACAATTGTTAAATAAATAACTCACCGATTTTGCCACCTCTGAATCTAAACAACCAAGTCAACAATTTGTCGTTTAACTGCCCGTGTAGAAATCTATATGTTAATTATTCCAACCAATTTTTTAGGATTCTGCCACGTATATGAAACAGAACCCAACTGGCCGTCTGTGGTTCGTCAATTAAAAGGTTATTTCCTTCGAAGCTCCACGTGGCAAGAAACTGTTATCGCATGATTACAGGCCCGATTTCTTTCATAAAAAAACTAGTTAATGATATCATCAGTCATCACCACTGAGTAATTAGCACAACTGAACCACGTGACCTGCCTACGGCTCCGGATTTTCCTTTTTGTGAAAAAATTTATTCAATTCCTTTCATACTCCCAATAGCACCCCCTACTAACTCATTTTACATAATTATACTCTAAAAAGGTAAAAATATTCTAAATAAAAGATATTCTCTACTTTATTGTCAATTTGCATAACAAAGTTGAATAATAAATAGAATTTTGGTTTGTAGGCTTATAACTCAATAGTGCTTGTGAAAGAATGAGTTTGAATCTTATAAAAATTTTTCTATTTAAATAATAGTAGATTTCTCCTAACGTATCAATGGAAAAAATTTTCGAACTTAATTTTTAGTAGATCTTTAGAATGTAATATGAGTATCTATATCGAGAATTTTAGCTAATTAAGTCTTTTTATGATACCGTGATTAAAATCACAGCATTTATACCATATTTAAACGTTAAATTATGTAAATGAACAAAAGACATGTAAATTTTTAAAAAAATAAAAATAAAAATTAATTGTAAAATAAAATATAGATTATGTAAACAGAGCATAAGATTTATAAATGGAATGTGAAACAAATAAGTTAATATATAAGTGGTAAATTAGAGTATTATTGGTAAACAAAATAAAAACTTATAAATATAATATAAAATTTATGAATCAATATTAAGTGTAAAATAAAAATAAATTATATAAATAAAATATATGACTTGTAAATGGAAGGTAAAACATGTAAATTAATATAAGAATTATTGAAAAAAATAAAAACTTAAAAATGTAAGATCAAACCTCATTATAATAATGATCATATTATACATTTGATAATTTATTTTTTTCTAAATTGAATAATGATAGTTTTGGATTTATGAAATACATATGATGATATATGTAAAATTTTATTAAGGATAAAACTTATTTTTAAAATCAGATTTTGAAAAACTCTTCTTTTCATATTTTTCAAAGTTGCTTGTAGGACAAGGTGATTTTACATCATTTTAAATATTCTTGATAGCAACCACAAATGATCTTTAAATACAAGTAAGAAGCAAAGTTTAAAATTACAAAAAAATATGTATAAAACATAAAATGAGGTACAATTTTATTGATATATTATATATATCTAGTAATATAAGAATATCTTTTTATTTTGTTTTGGTTTAATGAACTTCAAGAAAAATAATTTGTTTAATTAACCTCCGTAGTAAACAATACTATGATAAAAAATGAAAAAAAAATTATGAATGTCATAAAATGAATATAGAATTTGTAGTTAAACCAATTCAATAAATTTTATTCTAATTGTTTTCAATACAATTTTTTGTAATTGATGACTCACTTTGTTCTTTGTTTAATTAAATAAAATAAATGAGCTAATTTTATTTAATGAAAGATTAATATCGAAATCAAAGTTTTATGTTATTTTATAAGTATTTGCTTTGTTTGTAATTTGAAAACACTAATTTACGACCCAAATATTAATATATACTAATTTTATCTTTTATTTAATAATTTTATATGTAATTTACAATACTGTAACCTTAAACATTACATTATAAAATTTTCCAAATTTCAGATCGTATATTTTTAGGTTATTGTAAACAATTTTAAAAAAATAATAAATAGGGGCATCTTAGTATTAAAATGCTTTTTTTATATTTTGATGTTATTTGGAGCATATTTATTGCAATTACCTCTTTTCGCGGCTCCCACTTCTTTTCATTCGCTCGCCCTGTAGTGTCGCTACCATGGAGAATGGAACTGCGAGAAATAGAAGAACGGGAAAACGGTGTCGTTTTACCAGAGAGGAAGACAAAGACGAAAACGAGAAAGAACAGAAAGCGAGAGAAAATAAAAGAAAAACGCAAAGAAGATCAACAAGAAGCTGAAGAATTATTGCAGGACCCTCTCGATGTTTTTGGTAGAGACATAAGGTTGAAGATACTTAAAAGCCTAAACGCACGCAGCGTGGCACAATCTCTTCTTGTATCCCGTGCTTGGAACGGCGTCGCTTGCAGCGACACGCTTCGGACTTCCAATGTTTATGTCCTTTCCTTTTTTTTTCAGTTAATAAATTTAGTTCTTTCCTTGGAGAATATGAGATTTGGGTTAATCTAATTTCACTACTGGGTTTTTGTTTTAACTATTTTTGGTTGCTGTTTGAAATAATCATATTATGAATACAATTGGATTTGAATGTCAGTTTAAGCTTTTCATGTCATTGAGCTTTATGTGCCTAGTTTACGGGGTTTCTTACAAGGGGCATTATATGAATTCTCGACTTATTACTTGCCTCAATTTACTACTCGACTTTCTTTACCAACATAAATCGTCTGAAAGTCAGGAATGAAGTCTAGTATTCTCGACTTAAAGCCGAGTATTTTTTGTGTAGGATATTTTTGTCTTTGCTCACCTCCTAAGGATATATTTATGTAAAGTGAGTTAGTTGGGGTACATTGTTGTATATTTTATTTTTTAAAACAGGGCTCAGGCGGCTCTTACCACCTCTATGCCCTTGGTATATTTAAAGGATTGAGGTATGTTTTATATACAAACTGAATTGTGAATGCCAATGCAAGATTTTACTGCCTTGCGGCCTAAGTTGCTTATTTATTCTGGCTGCATGATTCGAGAAGTTTTTTTTTTTTAATTTATTTATTTAACTTCAATTATTTTCTCTGCTTTATTTGAAACATAACTGGAAGAGAATATCTACCTGTTTTTTATTTTTCAGTTCTGGAGGTAACTGGGTGGGTCATGCTTCTACTTTGAAGAGTAACCGAGTAAGGATAATTTACTGGAATTTCCTGTCCATTTTAGTGCAAGGAACTATGGTTTGGGAAAGCGCACATACCTCGTTTAGCTCTAACCCAGGGGTTACCAAAGCTGGCTGCATGTTCCTTATAATGGATGGCAAACGTGTGAGTGCTTCTCCCATCTCTCTTTTGATTCGCTCACTTTTCATATGCACATGCGCACAAGCTTTCACTAACTATTCTTTTCTTCATTTTTATGATTCTGGTCGACTCGTATCACGAAAGAAGACCTTTGTGATCATGTTTGGGAGTTTCATTTTAATAAGGTATATAATTTTAGTATGGTGCTTGTTATACATTATTAAGAGAGTCTAGCTGGTGAGTGATGACTCACCTCTTGATTTCAGTCTGGCCATTGATGTAGTGCCAAATTACTGGAACTTGCATGAGCTTTAAAAGCGAACGTATAAAACTTATACATTAATGTTTTGACGGGTTAAAAGTTTGATCACATGTAGCCTTGGTAACGAGATTTCAAAACCCTGAGGAACAAAACTCATGATTATAATCTGCCTATCTGTAAGGCATGGCTCATAATTCAGGCACTCACTCATGTACTATTCCCTTGGTCAAGAGTAAATCATAATCCTGTACTCAAACATTATTAGCATCCATCAAGGCATTTCTCGTGTGTCCTTACCTTTACTCTGTAGCTTTCTACTATTTTGTTGGAAACTGAAATGATCAGTTGATTGGATGAATGCCTTTGAATGCCATTTTAACTTCAGGTGGTACCAGAGTATTGGCTTAATCTCGACCCCTACTGGAAGGGTACTAGCCCTCTAATGCGCCGTTACTTTCATGAAGATGGGAGTCAAACTGCAGATCCTGGTGACAAGGTATGGGGCGGGCATGAATGCTGCTACTCTATAGTTACCAGTGTTGTTGGTGAAGAAAAGATCAGGGAGCACTATGTTAGAGTAAACCGCCGCTTGCCGCATATGTTTGTCTCTAGGAAGAAAGATTGGAGCTGGGAAATGTCGAATATCCTCTACTGCAACTCCAGTGTTCCTGATGGCCACAGGGTTGGTGGTACAGGGCCCCTGCTTGTATGCGTCCAGAATGAAGTACTGCTGGGTTTGCCAAATAATTTCTAGATATAGAATAACTATCCAATGAGAAAGCTCGACCAAACTAAAAGACAGCAATAATCACATAGTTTAATGCTATGTTCTCTTTGCATCCTAAGAACTTATCTTCGGCTTTGTTTAGACAATATTTATTTGGATTTTGGTTGGACCCATAATACTTTTGGTCCAACAGTGTTAAATTAGTTTTTCACTTTTGAAATGTAAAGAAAATATATGAAATTTACTCAAATTATCAGTGCAATTAAATTTCTCATTAAAAGATATTAATAAACAAAAGTAATTAAAAACACGATCGGCCGTTAATATGATATGGTATAATTTAGAATAAGAGTTAAGAAGAAGAAGGAAGCAGAGAGATAAAAGAGAAGAAGGAGGTTTCTGTAATTCTCGTCCCTTTTATTCAACTCAGAACTAACTATTTATAGTAGTCTTATAGCTGGAAACTAAACAAATAATGCAATAGAATAGGAAAAGAATCAAGACCAGATCACCTGGTATTATAACAGAAAACTCAAAACAGAATGCTAAAGACTAGCTGCACTCAGAACTGATGACCAAGTCGTACAATGAACACGTATCATTCCTCCCCCCTTAAAGGATCCTTGTCCGCAAGGATAAAATCTGGGTAAGACTTGGTAAAGCACCATTCATTCTCCCAAGTTGCTTCCTCTTTCGGAGCTCCACTCCATTTAACCAAAATTTCAGATTTTAGGCGATACTTGCCCTTTTGAATGACTCGGCGGTCAAGTATTGCTTCAGGCTGAGGAAGAACAATAGAGTCATCTGATATCGGAGGAAGTTGATTTGAAGCCGCGGTGTAAATAGGTCCCAAATGCTTCCGAAGCATGCTAACATGAAACACGTTATGAATTTAGGAGCTTGGGGGTAGAGCCAACCGATATGCTACTGTCCCCACCTTCCCAATAATTTGATATGGCCCAAAAAATCAAGGGGCAAGCTTCATAGAAGCACGAAAGGCCACCGACGTCTGTCATATGGTTGGAGCTTGAGATACACATAGTCACCAACCTCAAAGGAAACCTCCCGTCGTTGCAAATCTGCCTGGCTTTTCATTCACTCTCTTGCCAAAGAGAGGTTGTAGTGGAGCTCTCGTAAAATTGTGTCGCGATCTCGAAGGTACTCATCCACTGCTTGGACACGGGAAGTGCCAGGAACATAAGTAAGCAAGTGAGGTGGAAGAATACCATAGACAACTTCAAATGGGGTCATTTTGGTGGCGGAATGGATGGATGTATTATAGCTGAATTCAGCCCATGGAATCCATTCAACCCATTTTCGTGGCTGATCTCCAGCAAAACATCGCAAGTATTGCTCTAAAGTACGGTTCACTACCTCAGTTTGGCCGTCCGTCTAAGGATGGTAACTAGAACTCATACTAAGTTTAGTTCCTTGTAATTGAAATAATGCTTTCCAAAATGAACTTACAAATACTTTATCCCGATCACTTACAATCGTTGTTGGAATGCCATGGAGGCGAACCACATTAGCTATAAAAGCTTTAGCAACCGTGACTGCCGTGTATGGATGTTTGAGAGCCACAAAATGAGCATACTTAGATAAGCGATCAAAAATTACCATGATGACAGTATAACCATTTGACGATGAAAGTCTCTCGATAAAATCCATTGATACTTCAGTCCATATCTGAAGAGGAATGGGTAGTGGTTGTAGCAACCCGGCCGGACGCATAGAATTAGATTTGTACCTTTGGCAGGTGGTACATTGCTGTATAAATTCCTTCACGGTTTTACGCAAGTTTGGCCACTAGAAGCTGAGTTTAATTCGAGATATTATCTTATGGAACCCAAATTGCCCACCAACTGGAGACGAGTGACAATTAGCCATGACTTGTTGTATTAAAGAAGAAGTGGGATTCAAATAAATCCTGCCCCTTTTAAACCATACTCCATCTCGTTGTGTCAACTGTTGTGATGAATGAGAATAATCAAGCTTCTTATAAAAAGAGTCTTGTTGTACCTCTCCTTGCAATTTTTGTCTCCAATCTGCCTATGGTCCCGAAATAGACATGAACTGAAATTCAACAACACGAGAGAGTGAGTCAACAGCTTGATTTTCAGGTCCACGTTTATACTCAATTTTGTAGTCATAACCAAGGATTTTTGGAAGCCATCGAACCTGCGCTGGAGTGGTAATTCACTGCTCAAGTAAATACTTGAGGCTCTTTTGATTGGTACGGACAGTAAATGGTTTCCCGATGAGATATGGGCGCCACTTCCGAATTGATTTGACAACAGCCAACATTTCTTTCTCATAGGTAGATAATAATAATGTCATCCCCTTCAAAGCTTCACTATAGTATGCTATTGGCTGGTTATTCTGAGTGAGTACTGCTCTAATTATAATCTCGCTAACATCGCATTCGATTACGAATTGTTGAGAATATTTTGGAAGGCCTAGGAACTGGTGGAGACATTAGTGCTTCTTTTAGCTTAGTAAAAGCTAACTCGGCTGCCTCGTTCCACTTAAATCCTTCCTTTGATAATAACTGATATAATGGTGCTACTATACATCCGAAGTGGCGGATAAATTTTCAATAATAACCTGCTAGGCCGAGGAACCCCCATACTCCTCTGACAGTGGTTGGCGTTGTCCATTCAAGAACAGCTTGTATTTTGGAGGGACTTACTGCTACTCCTTGTTCTGAAATGATGTGACCCAAATAATCCACCTGAGAAACAGCAAACCTGCATTTTGTTTCCTTAACAAATAGTTTGTTAGTTTACAAAATAGAGAGGACAATTTGGAGATGTGCAAGGTGATCATTCCATGTCTTTGAGTACACGAGGATGTCATCAAAGAAGACCAAGATAAACTTCCTTAGATAAGGGCGGAAAAGATCATTCATGAGGCATTGAAAGATGGATGGGGCGTTGGTCAAGCCAAACGGCATTACGAGAAATTCTTTGTGCCCTTCGTGTGTTCTAAAGGCTGTTTTTGGTATATCCGCATCGTGTACTCGGGTTTGGTGTGGAGAAGAATTTAGCGCCATGGAGCTCATCCAGAAGTTCATCAATTACAGGAATCGGGTATTTATCTTTGATCGTGATGCTGTTCAATGCAAGGTAATCTACACAGAATCACCAATCACCATCTGCCTTTTTGACTAAGAGGACTGGTGATGAAAATAGGCTTTTACTCGGTCTTACCAGCCCTGATTGCAAAAGTTCTCTCATCATCTTCTCTATTTGTGTTTTCTGGTAATAAGGGTAACAGTAGGGTCTTACGTTGACAGGGTGTGTATTTGGTTATAGTGGGATACAGTGATCATGTGGTCTCTTTGGTGGTAGGCTAGTATGTGGCTTAAAAACGTTGGAGAATTCTGTTAAAATCTGAATTATGTCACCTGGGTAAAGATTCGGTTGGAAATTATTGGGAGAGAGATAGATTTGGAATAGGAATCCACTACTTTGAATAGAGTTGAATTCTTTATCAGATAAGGCCGCTAAAGAGGTGTGTTTAAGACCTTGGAATGTATAGGTCTCTTCTCCAACTTTGTAGGTCATCGTCAATTACTTGTAGTCTATCTCTATTGTTTCAATGCTCTCTAGCCATTATACGCCCAAAATCAAGTGAAAGGCTGCCACAGGAAGCACAAAAAAATCAACAATAATTGGTTTACCTTGAATGGAGATCGTGAGTGCTTAGCACAGGCCTTTGCATTCGATTTATTCTTGGTTGGCGACCGTCACTTGGAACCTTTTATTCTGAAGAACAGGTAGGCCATATTTAATGACTACAACTTGATCAATGAAATTGTGCGTCTTTCTTAGCCATTTATGAGCACAATTTAGGTTTGTTCTTCAGTTTACCCATCACACGGAATGTTTGCGGATGACTGGCTCTTGAAATGGCATAGGCAGAAACTTCAGGCATGACTTCATAGTCCTCAGCTTCGGGTTTAGCAAGTTCCTTACCAAGGTTTATTTGATTCGAATCCTCTATCATGAATAATTACGGCCTTTGGCAGCGGTGACCGGGAACGAATTTCTCGTCACAATAATAACAAAGTCCATTTGCCCGTCGTTCACGTGCCTCTTGATTTGTGATGCGTCGAAATGAAATTGTTGAATTGCTGCCATTTTGGTTTACTTTGGAAGTTGGCGGAGGCCTAATACGCCACTGGAATGGTATGGTATGATTCTTTGTGCTCTTGTAATTGTGGATAGATGAAAGGAAGTGCCTGTTTTCTTTTGCAGGTTATTTCATTCCTCAGCTAACCGAGCAATACCGATAGCATCATTTAACGTTTGCGGCTGCTTGATCTTGACATCCAAGCGAATTTCATCTTTGAGACCTGCAATAAAACCACCCACCAAAAAATTTTCAGATAATCCATCAATACAGTGGGATAATTTTTCGAAAGCCTCCTGGTAAGCCTCTAAAGTTGAGCTCTGTTTTAATCGTGTGAGAGCTTTAGAGGGATCTTCATAGTCCATTAGGCCAAACCTTTGAAGCATGGCTTTTGTGAATTCTTGCCAAGTTAATGGTCTCTTAAATTTTATTAACCACCGATGCCACTGTAAGGCAATACCTTCAAGATGGAAAAAGGCAAGTTGAACTTGTAGGCCTGGTGCAATGTTTTTAAATTCAAAGTATTGTTCCGCCTTGTAAATCCAACCGCTTGGGTCTTTTCCATTAAATCGTGGGAAGTGAAGCTTGAGGTGGTGATGTTGATCATTTGGTGTGTGGGGTGTGTTAGTGTTTGTGGTATGTGAGATGTCTCCGGGGTAAAAGGGGTTGATTTCAGGCTAGATGATTGGTTGAGGTCGAAAGACTCGAAAAGCTTGTAACTCAGTTAACACCTTATGCAAGGAATCATTGATCTGATAAAAAAATGGATTCATGTCGAGCTAAGGCTTCGTTGACATCATTGCAGAATTCAGCATTAGATTTACCACGAGTGTCCATTCACAAACGAGCTCTGATACCAAATGATATAATATAATTTAGAATAAAAGTTAAGAAGAAGAAGAAAGCATGGAAATAAAAGATAAGAATGAGGTTTCTGTAATTCTCGTCCCTTTTATTCAACTCAGAATTGACTATTTATAATAGTCTTATAGCTGGAAACTAAACAAATAATGCAACAGAATAAGAAAAGAATCAAGACCAGATCACCTGGTATTATAACAAAAAACTCAAAACAGAATGCTAAAAACTAGCTCTAGTAGTTTAATAGAACTGATGACCAAGTCGTACAAAGCACACGTATAATAATAATTATGTAACTTGCACAGATCCCTGTATATAAACGGCGGACATGTTCGGCCGTTAGGCATACAGTTTTTGTTTCCTCTCAATTAGTTGGTAAAAACTATAAATGAAAGAGCGAAACAAAGAATATTAGAGCAAAACCATCCATCCAATTACACAACCAGACAAGAGTGAAGAGCCTTTATTGTTAAAATGTGAATTGCTTAAATAAAAACCTTTAGTTTGCATGAACTTTATGTTTATGTATATGTATATATATTACACACCCATATAAATATATATAATTATTCTCTAGTACAGGCGTGGTTCAAGCTTTGCGGTTAATAACGTGATACACTAACTTTATTGATTATGTGTGTGTGTGTAAATATGCACATATATATCTTTTAATTTATTCAACTTATAAGGATATAATAGTGAGCTATGACAGACAATTACATAAATATTTAGACAAATGTACAGATAAATTCATAGCAATCAACAAATAAACTAATAATTGATTTCTCAAACCAACGTGTTAGGAAACACATCAGTATACTAAAGTATCATGCAATGATTTATGCACATCCTTTTAACATGTACACGATCAATTCAGATGTCGCCGGGGAAGTTTTGCTCTTGCTAGGTAAATTATAAATTTACTCCCAGAAGACTAATTAAATGAATTTCATTTAGGTTCAAAATACAACCAGCGATGTAACTGATCAACTTTAGAAAATGATTCATGGTCTCCAATTTGCCAAATCCTACCCTTGTAGGTACCAAATTTGAAAGACAAACACATCAGCAACACGAAACACAACCAAATGAATACAACCACCACATAGGGTGGAAACAAGAAAAAAAAACACATAAACCTGAAAGTATACATACTACTTGATCTAGACATGGTATTAGAGATGTTCCTGATAGAGCTTGAGCATGTTGGATGCATGATTAAGAGATGCTCTTTAAAATAGAGTCTCTGATGCATTGTGTTCTCCTTATTCGTTAGTGTGAACTGTGAAAGTAAAAAGTTTGTTCAACTATTTATTATATCAGATTATCTATAGATTGATCTCCAAGTCTGATATAGACTAGCTGTTATACTATTATGTTGTTGTTGGAATGAAATTATATCTCTGTGAAAAAAGAAAGAAAAAATTCCTGGCACATTTGTATTCACCCATTGTTATTAACGACATTAATGCTTTTGATACAAGTGGGGTTGAGGGGAAAGAGAGATCTGCTAGAAAGATTAATATATTTACATGATGGATCTATCTACATTGCGTCGGACGATGCTTTACATGACACATATATATGTAATAGACACCTAAACTTTATAATTCTCGTTTTGGAAGCAAATCTTATTTAAATATCTATTATACTATAAATACAACTAACAAAATTTGATACAATCCATTTAGCAAATATGAACACAACACGAAAAAGTACATTTAGATAATTAAATTTGACACGATAATTAAATAAGCCGTGCTTTTCAACACAATTTTTTGGCTTCTCGAGTTAGGTTTATATTCTTGACCTATCTACTCAGTTAATGAAACAATTAGTTACGAAAGATAAACATTTATGTGGTGTTCCATTTCATAAAATTCTAGATGAATTTAAAACTTGAATGGTGTAAAGATGTAATATTTCAACCGATATGTCTATTTTTTATGAATTTTTTATTAAATAGGAGCAAAACTGATTGATATAAATCATGTTAAATGATTATTAATTAAATGGATTATTAGGTATGTTGCGACACAATTATTAATTAATGAGTTACTTTGTGTCACTTGTATATTTTTCATATCAAACTTAAAATTTTAATATTGTAACATAATTATTAAATGAACATCTAAATTACTCTAAATTTCACACGGCAACGGAAACCACTTTGTCGTCGGTTCTGCCACCTCGAATATCACAATAAACAACCAAGTCATCGACTACTTGTTTTGCCAAGCAATCACTCAGCATCTTGCCACGTATTTAACTATTTGAGTCAGAGCCCAAACCCCCAATTTTCATCCTTTAATTGAAGGATGATTTTGTTTTGGAGCTCGGCGTGGCAAGAATGCATTATCAGACCATTATTACCTAGGAAAATGATGTTCTCACAAAGTTGCGCACAAAGGTTTGCACAAAACGATGCGTTTTGTGCAAGCTTTAAAAGGAAAATCACACGCTTGTTTTCCGAAAATCACACACACGCTAATTCACAGCATCATTTTCCCACTCACGTCTCCCTTCTTTCATAGCAACAGAAACGACACAAAATGGGAACCACGCAGCAGTGTATTCGTTCTCCCTCAGCAACGAAAATCCCAGTAGCTTATCTCGTCAGTCTCAGCTTCGTTCTCCCTCATTCTCTCGATGCCATGCTCCCTCATACTCACTGGATCTATTTTGCCACACTCTCTCCTCTCCGTTCGCCCTCATTCTCGGTGGCTCCATTTTCCCTCACTCTCTCGGCTCCTATCTCCCTCACTCTCTCAATCTTAGTTGCATCGCTCTCTCTCCCCCAATGCAATCGGCTTAACGCGACTTGTTAAGGTCAGTGTTCAATTTATTGCTTTAATTTGTAATTAAAGGTGCAACCACTTGGATTAACTGAAGATTAATTAGTATGCTTCTTAGGCCACTTGGATTTTGAATGGTTATTGTTATTGTTGAGGGTATAGTGATTTTGAGTTGTACTGATATTAGCTTTGGATGTTGAACATATTGATTTATTTTGCCATAATTCGATTGTTGGTTATTGTTATTTGGGAATTCATTCTAATCATTTAGATTTTGCTTCAGATATTTGTGGCCACCATTCGAATTCGTGAAGTGGTTGTGTGCTTTGGGTAGTTGGCTCTTTTCATTTTCATTCAGATAGTTAACCTCAGATGTAGTGGCT
The DNA here is from genome assembly GCA_030444775.1 of Atalantia buxifolia. Taxonomy (NCBI): domain Eukaryota; kingdom Viridiplantae; phylum Streptophyta; class Magnoliopsida; order Sapindales; family Rutaceae; genus Atalantia; species Atalantia buxifolia. Next base: position 9,401,303 of record CM059839.1, read on the forward strand.
GTGTGCTTTGTTTGAATGGTGGTAATGGCTTGTGAATGCATTTAGTTGACTTAATGTGCTTGGAATAATTGCTTGTAGCCAATTTGATTTGGTTGCAAATGTGAAAGCATATTTCAGGGGTTTAAGTGATTGGAAATGTAAATTTATCGATCAGAGGTTTGGATTGAATATGGCGAGATGATTAGGGAAAGCTTTAGGAAAATATAGAAATAATTAGGGGAAGGTTTAGGAAAATTACAGAAAATAAAGTTTACATATAAAAAACGAACTGTTGTGGCTGTTAGTTCTCGGGCAAGTATTGTTGCTATTCTGTCCAATTTTTTTTTCCACCTTCAGTTGCTTAATGCCTACTAAATGTTGTGGCCGTTTTTTTCGTTTGGAATTGATTAGTAGCTGGTGTATCCTATTTTTGCCCCCTTCAGGTGCTTAAGGCTCACTAACTGTTATGGCTTTTTTTCCCCTTTTCAGTTGCTTAAATTGGTTGGATATTTCTATCACAATATCCTCTAGCATGAGTGAAGTTCCAAATCCACATATAAAAACTTATGAAAAGTGCTGCAATGATAAGATCTTACGAACTTCACATATAAGAGAGAATCTGAATCATAAGTTTTGGAAGTGCAAAGGATTAGGGGCATTTGAATGGGATGACGATCGGAAGAACAGTGAATCTAATGAGTTTCGAGTGGTGGAAGATCGAAATATGGAATGCTTGTCTCTTAAATTTGAATTGCTTGAAAGAGAACTTCAACGAAGTTCGCAACCAAGTATTATTGTACAATATGTCCCACGAATAATTATATCTATTTTAATATGTATTGTATTTAAATTGTATATTTAACTTCTCTTATTTGCAATGGAAATTACATTTATGGTTGAACATGTTACTTTCTCTTATTTGCAACTTTAATTTGAAAATTAAGTTATGAAAATTAAGGTACTTCTAACATTAATTGTAAATCTAATTAAAATTTCATTGAACATCGAGTAATACAATTGTTGTGTTCAGTCAGACATATGATTCTTCATAATTAAAACACAAGTATATTGCTATTTTCCAAAATCACGTTGAAACTCCGAATTAACTCCATATTCATTTGCTTGTTGAAAGAGTAACTGCTGAAAATGTCCATGCTGCTGGAGTTATGGGTGCTGCTATAAAAAAAATCAAACCTTATGTTATAATAAGAAATACAATAGATAAAATAAATGAAAAAAGTATATATAGGGTGAAAAACTTACATTATAGTAGTCTGCAATTCCATATGGGTATATATTCGTACCAATATCACTTACAGCAGACACTTGATAAGATAATATATTGTCCGCATATCCATCCTGCAAAATCAACAAAAAAATCATTTTAGCACCATTTATGTAATAAATTTATTTTAATTAATTAATTTATTGTAATAAAGCTCAATATATGACATATAATATACTCAAAAATTCAAATAGAACAAATAAAGAACTAAACAGAACCTAATTGCTCAAAGGTTTTAACACAAATTACGGAAAATTAATAGAACAAAAAATAAGGTTCCACTTTAGGCTTGGTTAAGTAGCCGAAATGGGGCAAAATAAATCAATCCATACCCATGAGCAAAGCAATCAACATGAATCACAAAAGCTAATTACAAATTAATTACACTGACATTAACAAGCTCATTAATTCGGTAGTGTTAGGGGAGAGAGAGTGATGCAACTGAGATCGAGAGATTGAGGGAGATCGGAGCCAAGAAAGTGAGGGAGAATGCGGCCACCGAGAATGAGAGAGAACAGAGCTGAGAGAGTGAAGACGGTGCCGCGATAATGAGGGACGAAGCTGTTACTGTGTGGTTTTCGTTGCTCTGTGATTTTTGTTGCTGTGAAAGGAGGCAGACGTGAGTGACAAACTTTGCTGCCAATTGCTGCGTGCGTGTGTGTTGTTTGGTGCACGTACGATTTTCCTTCTAAAGCTTGCACAAAACGCACCGTTTTGTGCAAACCTTTGTGCGCAACTTTGTGAGAATATTAGTGTTGTATTACCTATCAACAGTACAGAGCAGTACTTGAATCACATGACCGCCCACCGCGTTTTTAAAAAATATATATATTTATTCCTGGTAAAATACCGATAACACCCCTGACTGTCTCATTTCACAAAATCATACTCTAAAAAGAAAAAAATATCCTAAATAAAAAAATATTCTCAACTTTATTGTCAATTTTCATAACAAAGTTGAATAATAAATCAAGTGATATAAAAAATCGAATAAAATAATAAGTCAAAAAGTATTAGCTTTTTAACTTGTAGGTTTGTAGTTCAATAATATCTACGAGAGAAGGAGTTTGAGCCACATAAAATTTATTACATTTAAAAAATAACAAATTTATCGATCGTATATTTCTACATACAGTAAATAATTTTTAAAAAATTAAATATGGACATTTTAGTATTAATATATTTTTATATTTTGATGTTATTTAGAGCGTATCTAGAACTCGTTTGGGACAGCTGCACTGCCACCGCACTGCTGCTCGTCAGGCTAATTCTAAGGAAATATTCCTTTAAAATTCGCGCAGTTGCCTCAAACGGGTAGTTAGTGCAATTACCTCATTTTTCGGGAGAATTCTACGTTACAGATTCTGTAACATACATCCCCCACTCCATGCACTCCACGTGTCCCCGCACGCGGAAACAATGCAAGCAAATGGCACCCTTGGCCCTTGGGGCCTGGCTAACCTGGTCTGTAAGGTACAGAATCTGTACCGTAGCCGGCTCCCATTTTTTTCGCGGCTTCCGGTCATTCCGTTCATTCGCTCGCTCTGTAGTAATAGCTACTACCACACAGAATGAAACTGCGAGAAATAGAACAACAGGAAAACGATGTCGTTTTACCGAAGAAGAAGAAGAAGACGAAGATGAAACTGAGAAAGGAGAGAAAGCGAGAGGAAAGAAAAGAAAAACTCAAAGAAGAAGAAACTGAAGAATTATTGCAGGACCCACTGGAGGCTTTTGGTAGAGACATAATGTTGATGATACTTCAAAACCTAAAAGCTCGCAGCGTGGCACTGACTCTCCTTGTGTCTCGGGCTTGGAACGGCGTATATCTATGTAAAGTGACTAAGTTGAATATTGTTTGTCTAGTATCTATTTGTCTTTGTTCACCCCTTAAGGGTATATCTATGTAAAGTGACTAAGTTGGGGTATATTGTTGGTATATTTTATTTTTTAAAATCCTGGGCCCTAGGAAGCCCTTTCTTATCATTGAAACTAGACCTTGGCTAAATATTGGTTTAGTTAAAGGATTGGGGTATATTATTATATAAAACCAAACTGAATTGTGAATGCCAATGCACGTTTTTGCTGCCTTATGGCCTAAGTTGCTTATTCGTTCTGATTGCATGATTTGTGAAGAATTTTTTTTTAACTTAACTTCAATTATTTTCTCTGCTTTATTTGAAACCTAACCGGAAGAGAATATCTACCTTTTTTCATTTTTCAGTTCTCCAGGTAACTTAATGGGTCATGCTTCTACGTTGAAGAGTAACTGACTAAGGATAATTTACTTGAGTTTCCTGTCTATTTTAGTGCGAGGAACTGTGGTTGGGGAAAGCGCACATACCTCGTTCATCTGTAGTCCAGGGGTTACCAATGCTGGCCGCATATTCGTTGTCTGTCATGGATGGCAAACGCGTGAGTGCTGATCAATCTCCCTTTGTTCTCCTGTCTCTCTTTTGAATCACTTACTTTCCATCTGCACGTTTTAGCAAGCTATCACCAACTATTCTGTTCCTTTTTTTTTTTAATTTTCTTAGACTCGTATCATGAAAGAAGACCTTTGTGATCATGTTTGGGAGTTTCATTTTAACAAGGTATGTAATCTTAGTACAGTGCTTCTTATACGTTATTAATTATTAGTACGGTCTGGTGAGTGGTGACTCACCTCTTGATTTCAGTCTGGCCTTGACGTGGTACCAAAATTACTAGAACTTGCATGAGTTTGAAATGTAAACATATAAAACATTAATGTTTTGACGCTTTAAAAGTTTGATCATGTGTAGCCTTGGTAATGAAATTTCAGACCATGAGGAACGAAACTCATGAATTATAATCTGCCTATTTGTAAGGCATTGCTCATAATTCAGGCACTCACACATGTAACTATTCCCTGGACTGGTCACAAGTAAATGATAATCCTGGTAATCCTATATTCAAACATTTCTTAGCATGCATCCAAGCATCCAAGGCATTTGTTGTGTGTCCTTTCCTTTACTCTGTAGCTTCTACTATTTTGTTGGAAACTGAAATGATCAATTGATCGGATGAATGCCTTTGAATGCCATTTTGCCTTCAGGTGGTACCAGAGTATTGGCTTAATCTCGACCCCTACTGGAAGGGTACTAGCCCTCTAATGCACCGTTACTTTCATAAAGATGGGAGTCAAACTGCAGATCCTGGTGACAAGGTATGGGGTGGGCATGAATGCTGCTACTCTATAGTTACCAGTGTTGTTGGTGAAGGAAAGATTAGGGAGCACTATGTTAGAATAAACCGCTACTGGCCGCATATGCTTGTCTCTAGAAAGGACTGGAGCTGGGAAATGTCGAATATCCTCTACTGCTACTCCAGTGTTCCTGATGGCCACAGGGTTGCTGGCACAGGACCTCCTTCTATGTGTCTAGAATGAAGTGCTGGCGGGTTGCCAAATAGATATAGAATAACTTTCCAATGAGAAAGCTTGACTAAAGCAAAAGACAGGAAGAAACAGAGACTCTTGTAAAAGGTCATAAGTGGTAACTGATACTTCGTTATTTTGCGGAATAAAATAGTTACAAAGTGTTTTTGGATATGCAATGGACTTTATTGATAAGTTTTTTAGCTCTTGTGCATGATCTATTTGGTTGCTTCCCTCAACAGAAACATATTTATAGAGTATTTTATTAATTTTTTATTTTTTAAAAAAATTGGAGTCCAGTGAAAGTTTAAATTAATATTTTTTAACTCTTATTTTTTCGGAACCCAAGTTATAGATTTTTTTATTTTTTTATTTTCTAAAAAAGTCAGTCGTGGTTAAATTTTAAACTAATATTTAATTTTTATTATTTTAGGATTCAGGTGGTCAATAAAATAAGATCAGTTGAATTATATTAGATCAAGCACCTCTAGTCCTAGTAATATATTTTCACATTATAAATTTATGCTAAGCAAGAATTAATGTTGCACATATAATTAGGTTTCGCAATCTAGGGTTTTTCATGGGAACCTGCAGAAGTCTTTTTGATAAGAGTTTAAGGAAAAAAAAGAAAAAAGAAAAAGTCTATATCAGACTTGATCCTCTATTTTTTTTAATATAACTTATAAATTAAAATGTAAAAATAATAAAAAAGAAAAGAAAATTTAAATCTCTAATTCATAAATTAATGATGATTAAAAAAATAAAATTATAATATTAAACTCTACCTTAAGTTTTAATTAATTAAGAGGATTCTTAAATTACAGAATTCAGTATTAAAAAGATTAAATTTGTAAACTTTTATTTACTTCATTTTTTATTTATTATTTTATTTTGAATATTAATTTCTTTAACTGAATGTTATTATTAATTTATCACAAATTTATAATAATTTAAAAAATAATTAAAAAATATGTGGAAGCTCAGATTTGGCCTTTATATTTTCCATAGCATAGCATGGACTTGGGCACGGGCTAGAAAAGTCGGATCCGGCCCATCATTTGCAATCCTTTTGTATAATCATGATATTTTGATGAAATTAAGAGTAAGGACATAATCTGCAAGCATATTCATACAGGTCCTCATGAGAATGTGGAGGACTTGTGAGAGATTGTATCACCACCTTAGCCCTTTGTATGTTAAGATGATGAGATAATGTTCTATTATGCGGTAGAGTAATAAGTCCTACAGTGAAATTTATAGCGGTGTTAAAGTAAAATATATTAAATAAAAAAGTATAAGTGAATTTTATTATAAGATCTATTACTCTATCATATAACAAAATATTATTTAGATATCTCAGTAATTTAAGATACAACTTCACATAAGTTTTTCTCGAGAATGTGAATATGTGAAATAATTAAAATTTCATCACTTGATAGTCCAATCAATTTCATAGTAGGATCCATAATTTTTTATTTTTAAAATATATAAAATAATATTACTTAAGTTTTTCTCATTGCGCTTCTGTCACAAGACACTAGGGCACTAAGGGCAGGGATTCAAATGAAAATGGTACAAATTGTTTTTCTTATCTGTACTTTACCAAAACTAAGGGGAACAATGGTTAATATCCGGAAAAAGGAAAATTACAAGACGACGTGTCGAGTTGCTTACATTCATCATCACTGCTTAGTACACCTGAAGAAGGACGAGCTCTGTTCTCCTCTTCCGGTCACTCTCTCGCTGTCTCTGTCTCAGTATCACTGAATGGAGCTGCAAGAAATGGAAGAAAAAATGCAATACGGGGACGACGTTTTACTTGAGGTGAAGAAGAAGAAGAAGAGGAAAAGGAGAAAGAAGAAGAGAAAGCCAGAGAAGAGAAAAGAAAAAAACGAACAAGAAGAAGAATTATCTCAGGACCCACTTGAGGTTTTGGGTAGAGACATAATGTTGATTACACTTAAGAACCTCGACGCACGCAGCGTGGCACTATCTCTCCTCGTGTCCCGTGCTTGGCACGGTGTCGCTTCCAGCGATTCGATTTGGTCAGCCAAGGTTAAATTTCTTCTTTCTTTTTTAACCCTTTGGCTTGTAATTTGTATTTGAACTTGGGATTAGTTTATTTTGTAATGATTTCGTGCTTTCCTTGGAGAATTTTGATCATTGGGTTGCTCTAATTTCACAAATGGGTTCTTGTTTTGGGAAAATTGCAATGGTTATATAATGTAAATGTTTGTCTAATTTGGCATGTGTTTTGAGAAAGTCTTGATTAAGCTTGTTAAGTATTTGTATGCTGTGTGAAATATTCTTAATAGGAATCCAATCAGTTTTGTAGCTTAAGTTTCAAGTAGGTTCCTACTAAATTGTCTGCTCTTGAATGACCACATGGGTATCATTACCACAAATTTAGCATACGAACATTTATTTAACCAACATACTACGTTCTGCAAATTATTGTCTGTTGAATGACCATGCATTTGGTTTGGATTGTAATTCAGAATTGGTAGTATTACATTGTGAGTGAGAAGGTAAATACTAAATAGCTACAAATTTGGTAGAACATATGGGAAATGTATGGGAAAGTGAATCTGTGCAATCTTCAGATTTTATACAAGTAATTCTCTTGTTTTTTCTGCATCCAAATATTAGTATTATTTAGTCTATAATTATTATTTTGTTCTATTCAATTGTATCAAATGATGGAAACTTAAAGAGAGGCATGTTATGGTTCCCATCTAAGTGGATATGTCTTGTTGGGACACAGTGGGACGGTAAGGATGTAAAAGAGTTTTGGGTTTGAATCCCGCTCACATATTAAAAAATAAAAAGAAAAAAATGCATCATGTTTGTATATGTAATGCATTTAACCTCACAAAATAACATTTTGTGGTTTGATCCTTTGTAATTTTAACTGTTTGACATTTTACCCCTGAATTAACATTTTTCTTAAGACTTAAGCACCTAGAAGTCTCTGTGAATTTTGGCCTCTCGTATTTCCAGTTTTGGCTCTGCCTTTGGTTGGACCCCCACCCGATAACAACTAAATAAATAAATCTGGTTGACACGATGTCACTAGGATGTGGTACGTTTTTTTTTTCTTTTTTTCCCATTGCATTTATTTGTCGGTTGAAATCCATGCTTTTTAGAGGAGAGGCTAATGAGGGGATATTATGAATCACTGGGTGAGTTGCAGTTACATAAGATGTTCTTGTGCATTCTTGTGTTTAATTTGAGAGAATAAGGTAATAAATTACTTAGAATATCGTTTGCAGCTTCCCTTACCAACTAACTCGCCAGTAAAAGGCCCGAAAGAAGAGAGAACATTGATGTGGAGAAATCTTATTGGCTTTAGTTCCAAGTTACTCTATTAGCTAGCTACCCTTTTTGTGGTTTGAACATGACTACTGGCCTTTTACTTTTCAGTGAATTTTGTTTTGTGTATTTAAGCTTTTCATTTCATTATTGATATGACTTTAAAATCTTGTTCTAGCCCTCATTCCCAAGTTATCCAGCAAACTATGTTTTATGTGTCTTGTTTTTGAGATCCATATTGCTCCAAGACCATTATTTGGTGAGTTTGCTCTATGAATTTAAGAACTCAGGTGGGATGCCTTTGCGGGCTTCTACTGCCTTATAGCCAATGTTGCTTTCTTTGTTCTGACCGCATGACTTCTGAAGTATGTTATAGTTCAGCCTCAATTATTTTCCCTGCATCATTTGAAATTAACTGGAAGACAGTATCTACCCGTTGCTGAATTTTTCAACTTCTACATTTAATAGTAAGGATAATTTACTTGAGTTTCCTGTCCATTGTAGTGCGAGGAACTGTGGCTCGGGAAAGCACACATACCTCGTTTGGCTCTAGTCCAGGGATTACCAAAGCTGGCCGCATATTCGTTGTCTATCATGGATGGAAAACGTGTGAGTGTTGTGCAATGTCCTTTTGTTACTCCTGTCTCTCATTTGATTCACTTGCTCACCGAAACACACAAACAAACACATTTGTTGTGCATGTGTGCACCAAGTTTTCTTTCTTTAACCTTTTTTTTTTAAATAATTTTCTTAGACTCGTATCATGAAAGAAGACCTTTGTGATCATGTTTGGGAGTTTCATTTTAATAAGGTATGTATGCAGTGCTTCTTATACATTTTTAAGAAGAGGGTCAGGTGACTAACCTATTGATTTCAGTATGGCCATTGACATGGTGCCAAAATTACTAGAACTTGCATGAGCTTGAAATATGCAGATAGAAAAAGTTAACGATTGGATAGGTTAAATATTTTGGATGACGACTTGTAGCCTAGGGGACAAAATCTTGATAACTCTGTGGAATGGAAACTCTGTGAATTATAATCTGCCTATTTGTAATGTGCTGCACATAATTCAAGCATTCACTCATGTATTTATTCCCTGGACTGATTACTATTTCATTATTTTGTTGAATGCTATTACCTTTATCAGTTTTTACTAATTCTAAAATTCCCAAGATATATTTTTCAATCCTTTGATCTGAAGAGCGTCGTATTGCTTTCAGGTAGTACCAGAGTATTGGCGTAATCTTGACCCGTACTGGAAGGGTACTGGCCCTCTCATGCACCGGTACTTTCATGCAGATGGGAGTCAAACTGCAGATCCTGGTGACATGGTATGGGGCGGGCATGAATGCTGTTACTCTATCATTACTAGTGTTGTTGGTGAAGGAAAGATTAGGGAGCACTATGTTAGAATAAACCGCTGGCCCCATATGCTTGTGTCCAGGAAACAGGACTGGAGCTGGGAAATGTCCAATGTCCTCTGCTGCTACTCCAGTGTTCCCGATGCCCACAGAGACGGTGGCACAGGGCCCCTTCTTCCAATTGGTTAGTACAAGTCATGTTGAGTTTGCTAGATGCTAGATATTACTTCTTAATCCTTCATAATATAGTGTTCATAAGTTTATAAATGCTTTGTTGTAAATGACCATAGGTGTTAACTAGATGCTTTGTTGTTTATAATTACTTGTGCATGTAGATATAAGAACTGTCGCTGCCTCACTAATAAGCTTAACGAATTTATATGTGACTGTACTATCACATCACTTCAGATTGAATTGCTAGTGAAACGGCATAGGATGTCTAACATCTCTCATCTCTTTAGTTAAAAAATGTTGTAATTATAAAATAAAAGTTGATAATCTGTAGTAAACGTAACTTTTAAATAATATTTTTAAAGTTTTTTTTATTGTATAAGTGTGGGATAAAATCAATTTAACTTTTAATTCACAGCAGTAAGTGTTTATCAAATACTTTAAATCTTGTTTGGTATTTTGATTGATAGTTATATTTTAAAAGTTACAACATTAAAGTATTTGGTAAATATTTGTTGTTGTGGCTTGAAAGCTAAGTTAATTTTATGCTACACATACGATAAAAATTTCTACTTTTTTGTTATTTTTGTCAAAATTATTGATTAAAAATTAGATTGATCACACATTGTTAATTTTTATTTAATAATTGCAGGTTAAAAGCTAGAGCATCTCATTATCTAACAGAACCTAGTGTTATAGTTAAGTTGATTTTATCCTACACACTTACGATAAAAAAATTTACTATTTTTTGTTATTTTTGTCAAAATTATTGATTAAAAATCATATTTATCATATATTATAAATTTTTATTAAATATTTATAATTTAAAAGTTAAGCGTCTCATCACCAAACAGAGTCTAGTGTTTATTTGGTGTTGGTGTTACACCAAAATGGTGTTATGCATTGGAGATGGCCTTAGATTCTGCTCTGAAGATTGTGTATCTAGAGACATTTGCTTATGACTACAGTTATAAAAATTGGAAAAGAAAATTATTTTTTTTTTTTCAATAGCTAGGCCTCAATTCTCAAAATTATTCTGAGCACTTTATTATTATGTACACTCATCTATTAATTTTAAAAAAAATGAATTATATTTTGTACACTCTTTAAAATACCAAAAAAATCCTCAAACAATTTTTAAATTAATTATCTTTACTTACTCTACATACTCATGAAAATGCTATAGTCAAACAAATAAATCAATTGTTGGTTCTTCCCATGCTAAAGGCATTGTTCTTGTGAGGTATTCAAGCTAAACAGCCTGACTTGCTATCCGTAATTGAAACTCGAGAAATATTAGTACACTTAAAATAAAACTTCTTTCTTTCTTTATGGCTGGAAAATTATTCTGAGCACAATGGTGGGCATTGCATCAAGCTTTTGTAACAAAGTTGTGTTACGTTTTACTTTTTTGTTTATGGCTTGCGCATCCAGGACAACGGGCGCTCTCGAACGTGAAAAAGGCTCCCGCTTTTCTACTTAAAGAGCAAATACCAGCAAATCTTGTCGGCTTTTGTTGTAATATCATTAACCAAATGTGGGTGACCAATTCTTTTTTATTGCTACATATTTTTACAAATTTTAAAGGGCTAAATTTTTCATAAAATCATGGAGTAAATGTAATACATTCAACCTATTGGGGCCAAAGTGAAAATTTTGGAATGTTTTGGGGTCAAATTATAAATATTAGTAATATCATAAAGTGCTAAATGGTTGGGCTTTATGGATTAGAGGCTATAATATAGAGATATCAATAAGAGTTTATCATTGCCATTTTTTTTGGATTTTTTTTTTTTAAAAAAAAAAAGAAATTTACTGAAGACAATTCAATACAAACAAGATGCTAATAGGTCCTAACTTTTTAGTTAGGATAAAATTTAGTCCTAAATTTTTAATGATTTTTAAAAATATGTATTGAATCTTCTACTATTCGATACGAGATTTCAAATCTCATTTAAAATTCAGTTATTTTTGTTGACCCTAATAATGGAAAGACTTATTTCATCAACCAAACAATAATAGAATGCAAACGCATACGCATGGTGTCAACCTAATGACTTTTAGCACCGTGTATCAAAGATGGCAGGGCGCATGCATTTCCATTCTGCTTTTATCAACCTTGCCATTACTCGACTTATTTTCACTTAATAATAGTACAACACCTCAATTGTAAACCTATCCATAATTTAAAAAAATCAATAAAATCATTAAACTGTTGCCATATTTAAAAGATAGCCACTCTAATGCAAGCACAATCTTTCATGCCTATACCATAATGCTCATTATTTCCAGACCTGGTTACCATAAATGCTCATTAATTACTTCCAAATCTGGTTAATGCATGAAATAATCAATTCATATTAACATATTGTATATACTTATATCATGACTATATCTATAACTCGGTTCATCTCGATCTCAAATTTTGTGAGACATGATGAGTTCTTGGGTTCACTTTCTTTTATCTCTTGTCGTACCAACTTACATATCATCAATTCATCACAAGCACAGTTAACCAACGGATTCAGTACAAACGATAATCCTCTGGTCATTCACTGCAAATCGAAAGATGATGATCTCGCACAGCACACTCTTTAGAATTTCATTTTCGAGTGACCTTGGTTGGGCTTACTCATTTTTGGTGTTTAAAAGGTAAAAAGATTATAATTTTTGTTTTGACACTGGGAAATGCTACTGGCGACCTTCTGATGACGGAATTTTATTTAACGGTGATAATTCTAGCACCTGCCACCAAAGGTATAACTAGTAATTATATGTTGTACCTACTGTTTGAACGAAGCAGTTTGAATAAATGAATGTTATTTGATTTTTTATTTTTTACTTTTATCAAAGGGGATGGTCGAGTGATTTTTAAGTAATTTTAGCTGACCACCTAAAACAAATTTAAATTTTAAAAGGAGAGTTAAAATTTAATTCAGATTTTATCTACTTTTTTACCTTAAAAAAAAAAGTAGTGCTAGAGAGAGAGAAGGACGATAGAATTTTACTCTCTTTCTCTCTACCCACTCACTCTCTTTCTACCCCTTTCTTTATTGTTTCTCTCTCGTGCTTCTCTATACCAAGCATTTTCCTTAAAAAAAACATGAATACTTAAGTATATAAAGAAAAATTAATAAGTTAATAGAAAGGATGAAATAAACAAATAAGACACAAGGTTTTTAGTGGATTTTCGATTAAAGCCACTGGTGCATCAAACAAAAAAAATTAAGTTTCATCACTTATTAAGTTGATTTACGTACGTAAAGAATTTTCATGTACATAAAAAAAAAATTCAAGTGCTTATACACAATTTAAACTTCATATCTGAGCTAAACCACGATCGCTGGCTATAGCATAATACTAAACAATAGTCCACTATTGTGGTTTAGCTATAAATTATAGTGTTAATTGTGGATTACCATTTTTCGTGAAATGATAATAGTTAAAATATCTTTAAATTATTATAAACCTCAACTTATTCCTCATTTTTGTAAAGAAAATAAAAACAATTTCATCAATTCACCTCATCTTTTCTTTATCTTTTGACAAAAAGAAAAAGGATATTTTGAAAATTGTCATTTTATGAGGGAGTAATTTTACTCAAGTATAACAAAATACCTACAATTACCAAAAAGTTCACATTTTAAAATATGCAGATGTTGCACAACAATAGACACATATTATATATTTACATTAACTAGTCTCTCTTATTACTTGTTTTATATCACGTTAGTCCTATAAAAAAATATATATATTGTTGAAGGTATAAATGCGATTACATACAAATTAATTATACGAGATATTTACAAATTAAAATTAGTTAATATATTTGTACAAAAGTACATTTTACCTTTTCAACAGTTTACTGTTTGAATACCAGAGATGAAATAAGGTGTTAAAAATCTATTCAGATCTACAAGGTCTAATTGATTTGAAGAAAAGGAAATGAGAGGTGCTGAAACAGGGCAAAGAAACATGTAGACTACATGCAAGATTTGAAAATTTGTTGAGGTTTTCATATAAAATATAAAGATTTAGTACGAAAAGACTATATTGGCCCTTGCATACTTAATTTAAAATTTTATAAAATTGATAAAAAAAATATATAATTTAATAACTCATCAAAATAATAAAGGATAAGGAAAAAAAAAAAAAAGCAGCCAAGCACATTTAACAAGATCCCTAAATTTGCAAGCAAATCAACCAAAATCCCCAAATTGCTTGAAACGATTGCACCGCTACCGTCTGCAAAGATGCGGAAACCGTTCAAAAATAATCAATATTTTAAAAAGAAAAGATACTGACAATTCAGCCCACGTAGTCATTTACTCCAAGTTCAGCCCTTCAGGAGAAAAAAAAGAGTTGGGAAAAAAAATAAAGGAACCACGTGTTAAACTAAACAATAAAATTAAGATCATTATTCCTTCTTTCTTCTTTTATTTTTCATTTTTCTCTCCTCTCTTCCCATTCCTCCCCTCTCCTCTTCTCTCATTTCTTTCAATCGAACATGAGCCTTGAGATAATTAATGTTCATATTTGATGACCTTAATTTCTGTAGAAATTTATTTAACAAAAAGAAGCAAATCAAACCAAACGGATAACCCCACCCACAAAGTGACGCACACGGAGATAGACTTCTAATTAATGCGCTCGGTGCCATAAATACTGTATAGTATAGCAATACGTACTTGCATCTAATGACAATTAATTCTCCTTCTTTTTGCTTATAACTTTCTTTGTTTCTCTAATAACAAAACATTTCATCTTTGGCCAACAAAATATTTGCAATACAAAAGCCATTGCAACAGTTTGAAGCATGACAAATCCTTGGCTTTCTTCCTTTCTTCTATTTCTAGCCCTAGCATCTTATTACGTAGCTCAAAAGCCATCATCTGCATCATCATCCCATGATGAAAATCGAATCATTCGGCTCAATTACAAAATTCATGTGATCAATGGGTTCAAAAGCAACAAGAACCCATTAATCATTCACTGTCATTCAAATCATGATGATCTTGGGGAGCATACACTTTGGATGAATGGCGAGTTCAAATTTCATTTTAGAGTGAGTATGATTGAGGAGACTCGTTTTTGGTGTGATTGGACGTGGGGCACAAAAAAGAAAACAACTGATGTTTTTAACATGATGGTTGAGGCTCACAATTGTTTTCCAACTGGGAATTGTTTCTGGAAAACGGCAGAGAATGGAATTTACTTTAGCAGTGATAATACGAATTGGGTGAAGAGGTACCTCTGGCCATTTGATCATGTTAATTAATGTATTGCCTTGGAAGAAATATTTTTAAAATATAGCTTATGAATAAACAAATTACTACGCTAGCTACTACTTTTCATTTGCAAAAGTTGATTGTTAATTTGAGATTCTATACAAGTATTTGATTATTTCGGAAGCTAATTAATATAATCCCAGACATACCCGAAACATAATTAAAATGATGTAGGACATATAAAAAGATTCGGAAATAGTAATCATACTAAATCTCACTCAAATAACATTTAGACCATTAATTTCGAACTTTATTGATTAACAGATTTTCTCTCAAACCTGACTTATCAGTCAGGGCCAATCATATTGTTTCGACCAAGAAGATTTATCATCACTCAAGTAAAAACCAGATTCTTGTACTAACCAATACACATTGCCAGTTTTCTCACACTTTTTACCCTCCTTACCAGCAGTGAAAACATCAAATCTGGTATCTTTGTCTTCCCATTTCATGTGACAAAAGAAAAGAGTCGTTCTGAGGAAGTTGACCCAAAAATGCCAATGGAAATCCTCACCAGCCTTAAGATAATGCTCACCAAGATCATCATCTCTTGATTGGCAATGAATGAACAATGGTTCGTCACTTGAATTAATTCCATTGATGATATATTCATCGAAAGTCGTGCGAAGACCGGGGAAATATCTGATTTCTTGTTGGGATGACATTGTTGATCTGCAGAATACGCAGAAACACATGAAAAAGATGTAAAGGGAGAAGTTGAAATTAGGGTTCGTGATGCCCAATAATCCCATAATAACGAGGTAGATATACTTCAATGGTGATAGTTTCTTTCAAGTTATTTTTTAAGAGGGAATTATAGCATGAATTATGCATATGCTAGAGATAGCTCATAATAAAGCAATTAATTTACTTCTTTGACAAAGCAACAATGTGATCACCCCGTTTGAACCCATAAATAATGGTTGTCCATATTTAGTTTTCATTTAAATAGGGTATATCTGAAATGATTAAATACAAAATCTAAATTTTTTTTTTTCTTTTAAAAAGGAATGAGGCAGTTAAAGTTTAAATCAATTTTTTAGCTCTATACCTTCTTTAGGATTTGAATTCAAATAGACAACTAAGAAAATCTACTTGAAACAACTTGTTAATAAAAATTTTCATTGATAACCAAATAACTAATATTTTTTTTTATAAAAGCTCCACATATATAAAAGGAAAACTACTTGAAACCACTAGTTAATAAAAGTTTTCATAAATAATAAGAAAAACTAATGTACTGTTTATAAAAACTCTACCTATATAAACTCTATTTGAAAAATTATACTAAAGGAGCCTTAAATACATCTACTAAATAAAATAAGTGATTCATCAAATAATCATATCAAAAGTATCCTTAAAAATACAAAATTAATACTAACAAATTATTAGGATCTATTATTAGATCAATATTAAATTTTTACCATTTTTATGGTGTTGTTTTTTTGTTCAAGTGGTAAAACCTCTTAAGTGGTATGAGAGGTTGAAATCCTGCTGATCACATGGCGGCGAAAGGGATTTAGTCTCTATTGTGTCTATGCTTTCAAAATAAAATGTTAATATTCTTAATTGTGTTAAATTTGATTCTTTGAAATTATCGTACAAATAATTTCATTAACGAAATTTTATTATTCAATGGGTAAAGTAAAATCTCTCCTAGTATCAGTTGGAAAGTACAGTAGTATTTACAAGAAATCACATGATGATATTGATGAATCGTTTCAATCAAGACAATCAGGCCCACTATGAGGCGAAAATCAAGACCATTATAATATGCGTATGTCGCATAAATCATGACTATAATAAAATGAAAATATTTTTATAGGAGTGGGTATTTGCACTTTAGAAATTATTTTGTATATTTTAATATTAATAAGGGTGAGGTTATTTAAACTTACTAAATTTATCTTTACAGTTATTTTAAAAAGTGAATTCATTATTAAAAATTTTAAATTTAAAAATCTCAAAATTATTTTTTATTAATCTCTTTCTTTTCACTCACGACTGCATAACCTCTCTCTACCCTCATATTGTGCAAACTAAGATCTTAATTTCACTCCCTTTTGTATTTACTTTTTTGCCTTTCTTAGTAAGTCATAATCTATCTTTTATACTTTCTATATATAAGAATTTTTTTTCCTTGATATTCACTAGCTTTTGTGATAAGTAAAGATTAGTTTCTTGATATACAGTAATTTTTATGATTGGTAAAAATTTGTTGATATTCATTTTTGAATGATGAGTTTTGCTTCTCTTAGTTTATAATAGTGTATAATGAAATCAATTATTTGTAGTTAAAAGAAAATATGTGGTGGAATTTCATGAGAATAGTGGAATTCATGAGAATAGAGGAAGTGAGAATGAAAAGAGAAGAAAGTTTAATTAAATATTTTATCAAAATTATTTTAATAATAAAATTCTAGACCAAAAAGATGGTATTTAGAGAGGAAATTGGTGAGTTCAAATAGCTCTACCCATTTAATAAAAGAATTCTATTACAAAATTACCCATAAGATGAATTGTCATTGAGGACAATTTATCTTAAGTCAATATTATATAATTATTTTGAGCACCCATAGAGTACCCTCATTATTTATTATATAGTTCTTATGTCTTAAATTGTAAAAATTTTATTTCCAACACTTTATCAATACTTAGATGAACAATGAGGAAATGATATATTTTAAAAGAATTTTGATTACAAAATATGTGTAATATTTTTTAGTTTTCAAAAAAAAAAAAAAAATATATAAAAATATATATATATAAATACTATGAAATGGCCTTTTTTTTTTTGGGTTCTTCTTTTTATTCTTATTCGTATTGAACATAAATAAATAAAATTAATAACTAAATTTTTGTAAAGTAATTTGTTGTAACTTGACTTGATTATGTTGTTATAAATGTGTTAAATCTCTTAAAATTAAATGTATTGATTTTACTGATGTTTTAAGAGAATAAAGTTAATTAATTTAATAAAAAGATTATTTGCACCTAAAAATTATTCTAACAATTTATTACTCTATACACTTTATAAAATACTAAAAAAATCCCCATTTTACCTTTTAAATTAATTATCTTTGTTAACTCTATATACTAATAAAAATATTTATTAATTATCTTCGTTTTGACGAGTCCCCTCTAATAAAATATATATATATATAATATATATATATATATATATATATATATATATATATATATATATTTTCTTATTTTCTTTCAACCGAATACGCGCTTAGAGATTATTACTTTTCATATTTGATAACCTCAATCTCTGTACAGATTTATATAGAAAGGAAGCAGATTAAGCCAAGTATATAACTCCCCCCACAAAGTGACGCACGCAGGTAGGCGTCTAATTAATGAGTTCGGGCGTCTACTTAATGCGTTCGGTGCCATGAATACTGGATAGCACTACGTCCTTACATCCAATGACAATTAATTCTCTTTATTTTTCCTTACAAGTAATAACGTTCCTTACATGTCTAACTACAAAACCATTGCATCATTTTGAATCATAATAAATCCTTGTCTTTCTTCCTTTATTCTATCTCTTGCCCTAGCATCTTATTACGTAGCTCAAAAACCATCAGCTGCATCGTCATGAATTATTTGGTTCAAATTCAAAGTTCATGTGATCAATGGATTCAAAAGCAACAAGAATCCATTAATCGTTCACTGTTATTCAAATCATAATGATCTTGGGGAGCACACACTTTGGATGAATGGCAACTGGCAACTTCAAATTTCATCTTAGACTGAGTGTGATTGAGGAGACTCATTTTTGGGGTGATAGGACGTAGGGCACAAAAAACGAAAAGCACTGGTTTTTTTAACACGAAGGTTGGGTATCACAATTGTTTGCCAACTGGGAATTGTTCTTGGAAAACGGCAGAGAATGGAATTTACTTTAGCAGTGATAATATCAACTGGGTGAAGAGGTACCTCTGGCCATTAGATCATGTTAATTAATGTATTGCCTTGGAAGAAATATTTTTAAAATATAGTATATGAATGAAAAAATTTACTATGCTGCTACTTCTAATTTACCAAATACCTTACCAAATTATTTGCAAAAGTTGATTATTCATTTGAGAATCTATACAAGTATTTGATTGTATATCGGAAGGTAATGCAATCCTAGAAATACCTGAAATTTAATTACAATGATGTAGGACATATATAAAGATTCAAAAATAATAATCATACTAAATGTCACTCAAATAACATTTAGACCATTAATTTCGAGTTTTATTGATCAATATATTTTCTCTCTAACATGACATATCATTCGAGGCCAACTATATTGTTTCGACCAAGAAGAATTATCATCACTCAGATAGAAACCAGATTCTTGTACTGACCAATACACATGGCCAGTTTTCTCACACTTTTTACCCTCATTCCCGGCAGTGAAAACATCAAGTCTGGTGTCTTTGTTTTCCCATTTCATGTGACAAAAGAAAGAGTTGTTCTCAAAAAGTTGACCCAAAAATGCCAATGGAAATTCTCACCAGCCTTAAGATAATGCTCACCAAGATCATCATCTCTTGATTGGCAACGAATGAACAATGGTTTGTCACTTGAATTAATTCCATTGATGACATATACCTTGAAAGTTGGGCGAAGACCTGGTATATATGTGATTTCTTGTCGGGATGACATTGTTGACCCGCAAAAGATGCAAAAAAAGGTGAGAAAGATGTAAAGCGAGACGTTGAAATTAGGGTTCATGGTGCACAATAATGCTTAATAACCAGGTAGAGATAGGTCACTGGTAATTGCTTTCAACTTATTTTATAGGAAGAATTTATAAGAGGAAATTATAGTTTGAAATTTTATATATGTTAGCAAATCTACAATGAGGTAGAGATGATTCATAATGAAGTAATTAATTTACTTTCATTGACAAAACAACATAGTTAAATTTGTTATCACACCTTTTGAACCCACAAATAATGGTTGTCTATTTCTTTTTATTTAAATAGAGTATCTGAACTGATGAAATGGACAATCTGAATTTTTTTTTTTATAGAGAATCTGATTTTGTTTTTGGAAAAGATATGAGTGGGCAAAGTCAAAATCAATTGTTTAGCTCTATATATTCTGCAGGATTTGAACTCAGATGGCAAGTCAAGGAAAGCTACTTGAGCCCACTAGTTAATAAATTTTTTTATTGAAATCAAATAAGTAATCTATATTTTTGATAAAAACTCTACTTACATAAGAGGAAAGCTACTTGAAATTACTGGTTAATAAAAAGTTTTCATTGAGAATCAAATAAATTATATATATATAAACTCTATTTATATAAGGTATGTTTGGAAAGATATATCAAACAAAATTTTAGAGGCTGGTTTGGTAATATTTTAGATTTTTTAAAAATAATTGCTATCAGCTATACTGTACAAATATTGGTAAAATTAATTTTTAAAAGTACTGTAGATTTAAAAGCAGTTGTACGTATTTTATAAATCTTACTGTTAAACTGCTAAAAAAGGTAAATGACAAAATTGGATATAATGTTGAATATAATTTATTTACACATTTATAAACATAAATAAAATAATTTTTATTGTGTATATAATAATTGATAACTAAAATAAATATTTTATATTATTAATTTTTTTGTTATCTCAATATAATTGGTAATAATAATAATTTTTTTAAAATTAATGATTTTTATAATATATCTGAGGATATATGAAATTTTATAAAGTATAAAATTGATTCTCAAAATCAAATTTTGAAAAGCTACTCCGTCTTTACTTTTCCAAATTTCTAGTAGGATAAGATGATTTTGTCAAAGGTGATTTTTTTAAAAATTTACTAAATACTAAAATTCACTTATAACTTTTCAAAATCATTTTTTAGACCACTCCAAAGCAATCCCAATTAAAGCCCAACACATCTACTAAATAAAATGATTGATTCATAAATTAATCACCAATAAATTATTAGGATGTACTGCTGGATCAACATCAATGTTTTATAATTTTTATGGTGTTATTTTATTCAAGTGGTAAAGTCTCTTACGTCATATAAGAGCTTTAAGCCTTGTTGATCACATGGCAGTGAAAGGGATTTCACTTCTATTGTGGCTGTGCTTTCAAAGAAAATGTTAATACTTTGATACGCATACTAAAGTGCATCTTTGGCTGCCCAAATAGAAATCTAAGCTTTAGAATGCGAACTTGTTGATTGCGTCGAGTTTGCAATGAAGCCACATGATTGTTGCATTGTTGAACAACTTCATCTTCCTCTGAGATTACCAGATGACTGCCCTGTGGGGAACTCTTATTCCACTGGACATGTAGAATTTTCTTCTATATTTTTGCTATTGCAGCGCTTGAAGATGAATTGTACTTTGCATCCTATTTGATTGACATGTCGCCCATCCTGCAAGATAGTTTTTTTGAAAATTCATTTTATTCAAGAATCACAACCTCTATCAATTTTTGTATCCTCTCTAATTTCTGCTTTATTATAAGGATTTTGATCTCCTTATTTGCTGCCTCGCTCTGATACCAAATCATATGAATACTAAAGTTATAAGGATAAATTAAATGAAATAAAAAAAAAACTAAATAACAAATAGGGTTAATTCGAGGAGGCTCAGGCCTCCAAATAAATATTGATTATTTGAGAAACTAATAAACTCCTAAATACAACTCTTACGTTGTCAAAATAATAAATTCATGACACTTTTTATTGAATAACAT
Source organism: Atalantia buxifolia (assembly GCA_030444775.1). Classification (NCBI taxonomy): domain Eukaryota; kingdom Viridiplantae; phylum Streptophyta; class Magnoliopsida; order Sapindales; family Rutaceae; genus Atalantia; species Atalantia buxifolia. The sequence continues at coordinate 9,422,824 of CM059839.1, forward strand.
CAAGTTTTATATGATAAAGTTTACATAGGATTACAATCTAAAAATTAGTAACACTAAGCATGTTTTCACATAATACGCCACTAGTTACATATAGTTCCATAAAATTAGTACAATTACTTTTAAATAATTCAAAATTAATCAACAACATAAGTTAAGTAAATAATTTTAATAATTTTAAGAGTTTGTATCATATTCTTAGTTGTGTTAAATTTGGTTCTTTGAAATTATTATACAGACAATGTCATTTATGAAATTTTATTATTATTCAATGGGTAAAATCTATCCAAATATCAATTGGAAACTGGAAAGTGCAATAATATTTACAAGAATCACATGATGATATTGATGAATCGTTTCAATCAAGACAATCAGGATCACTATGGGCTAAAATCAAGACCATTATAATGTATATATTTTAGCAAAAATTACGGCTATAATAAAATGAAAATATTTTAATAAGGATGGGGAAATTTATGAAAAATAACCATAAAATTTAAAAATTATTTAAATTTTAGCCCTCATACTTTTTCCTATCATAACTAGCCAAATGCTAGTTTTTTAGACAAATAGTCCTCATCACTTTCAACAAATTACAAACAAATACCACTCCTACAAAATTCAAGAAAAAAAAAAAAACAGCATATCAACACTCTCAACACTCCCAACAAATCATCAAATCTCATCACTCTCAACAAGTCACCAAATCCGATCAAACAAGTATTACATAACAAAAGATATAATCATCAATTGGAAAACTTCTTAAGGTTAGTGTATATTTTTACACAATGCAAACCTTTAATGTATTAAGTTAGGATTTAGGTTCGAAATTGATGTGGATTTTGTTACGAGCGTTGTTATTTTCCATTATAAAACAATTTAATTTCTTAAGGTATTTAATTTGAGTTGAGAAATCGAAAAAAAATTGAAAACGATAAAAATTCAAGGTAAAATGAAGCCCGAACTCTGTGCAGCAAGAAAGTTCATGCGCGACAAGCAGTGAGATAGATGCCTAAATGCACACATGTTTATTTCCAACATCTTTATCAATCCTTAGATGAACAATGAGGAAATCATATATTTTGAAAGAATTTTAACAACAAAGTATGTGTAATATAAGTATTGAGAAATAGTCCTTTTTTTTTAGCTTCTTCTTCTTGTTTCGGGATGATGAGGAGGCAAACTGGCAATTGGCAAAGGCAAAGGCCGCGCCGCCAGAGCATACCATTACCAAAGTGTGATTTGGTTTTTTTTTTAATTATTGTTATTATTATTATTATTATTTTAATAAACTAACATAACTACGCTTGGGCCTTTTTGGGCCTGGAGAGTCTGGTACACATGACATACTGTTTAATTTATAAATTTTTCATGTTCTCTCCCGTGTGGGATTTGGATTCTCTCCTAATTTAATTATTTTTAATCTTTATATAAAATTTAAACATATGTAATTATATAATTTTATGGACAATATTAGATTTATTCTTAACTTTCCTTAATAATTACAAAAACTTACCGTTTCTGACTAATTAAAAAACTATCAAACACACGCCATTAATTTTTTTTATTAATAATTCTTTTTTCTTTTCTTTTCTTGAGACATTGTCGTTGGTTTGCTTTTGTTTTAAAAGAATCTAGCAGCAGCAGGGTACAAGCCTTCAACATAATAAAAGAAAGTGATTGCGCAAGGTTACCGAATGTTTTAATATTTGTTTATTCTATTGCTTTTGAGTTTTGAAACTGCACAACCTGGATATGGCAAGTGTTGGGGGACATTTTTCATGCTTTTAGAATTTGCAAACTTCGATCTATAATTAGTCTCCCTATTGTAAATATACTTCATTACCATTTCTGTGCCAATTACAGAATTTCATTCCCTCACTTATTATGCAATCCACATTAGGTATCCCAATTGTTATCAATTAGGCTCTGAATTATTTGCTATCTACAGGAGCTGACAACAACGAGACATTAAAGGTTTTTAGAAGTGGTGGAGCAGATCCTGATGGAAGTCAACCTGGGGATCTTTATGTAACAATCAAGGTGATTCTCTTAGCTTCTTCTATTTGTTATCATGTTACATTCGAGTGCTATTAATTTTGATTGATAATTACACTCCTTCCTTCTTTTTCCCCCTTTTTTGGTTGGATATTCTGCAGGTCAGGGAAGACCCAGTTTTCCGCAGAGAAGGTGCTAACATTCATGTAGATTCTGTTTTAAGCGTCACTCAGGTAAACTATTGTAGTATTTTTTATATAATAGATATTCTTTATACTTTGTTTGTATCCAGAAGGAACAGACATCAATCATGCAATGGGCTAAGTTATGCCTGCGGTAACTGTCTGATGGTTCATTCCTTCATCTATTTATGGGAAATCAATGGATTTCTGTTGTGCAGGCTATTTTGGGAGGAACTATTCAAGTCCCAACTCTCACTGGAGATGTTGTACTCAAGGTTTGTTGAAACATTTAAACATTTATATATATTTATTTATTGTCGATTTTTTTGGTGACCATTGCTTTCCTTTAATCTTATATTGGGAACATAAAATAAATTTGTTTTATCTCTAGGTCCGCCCTGGAACGCAACCTGGTCAGAAAGTGGTTCTGAAGAACAAAGGTTCAAAGACTACACTAATGCTCTCTGTTCTTGTTGCATCGGCTTTAGGCAATTTCTTTTGCAACAAGTTTCTTGGTTTCCTTTAAAGATTTATTTAGTTGGCGTTAAAGATTTATTCTAGACGTGTAACATTTTAAGCAATCATCCGAAGTAGTTATTAACTATTCTTCTGAGTTACTCTTCTTTTTCTTTTTTTCCTCTCAGGGATTAAAACAAGGAACTCTTTCTCATTTGGTGATCAATATGTGCACTTCAATGTCAGCATTCCAACGTAAGTTCCCTCCCCCTGCACAGTATTATGTACGACGAGTATTTTTATGATTGCATTAACGCCCACGACTCTTTTCTGGCACCCAAAAATCTTAGTACTGCAGGAAGGAGCAATAATTACTATAGTGTGATGCACTTATAGTTTGAAAGTGTTGCTAATAATATTGTGGAAAAGTTATGATTGCAATACCTTATCATTGAAGGTTTTTTGTGCAGGAACCTGACCCAGAGACAACGTGAATTGATTGAAGAGTTTGCTAAAGAAGAGCGAGGTGAATATGATAAGCGTGCTGCGGCAGGGGCATCAAGATGATAGACTGGGATTCTATCATCCTAGGTCCTGTTTTGGTGTGGCAGAGAAGTAGAAAGAAAAGGAGATGGTGTTAGTAATAACCTACCTGCTTTCGGAAGTTTTGTAGGAGAAATTTTGAGTGCATTTGACCTATTATTTATTTGTAACTTAATGTAGAATCTCTACACAAAAATCACAGCAGTATTTATCATTTGAGGCCAAAAGTTGACGACATTGAACTCATTGAAGCTTTTGTATATAAATTTATTTTATTTTTTATGCTTTACGTGAATTGTGCTGTATTTAATCTTTTATGAATAGATTACAGATGTGAGTGTACTTGGTGGATATTTTCTTCCAAAGCCCAGTGAAAGCAAACAAAACATTGATTCGCTTTTAGAACCTTGTTTATTGTAAGCATGCAGCAGGAGGTGAGCAAGGTTTGATTTCTAGAACTTGAATCAATTAGTAACCGTCGTTCTGTCGCTTGAGATTCCAGTTCAGTTGTGTGAATGTCAAATGTGCCTTGAAATACAGCAGTTTTTCTAATTCATCTACTTTGCATTCCTTTGCTGATTTCAATAAAAGTTCAGGGATGGTAATTGTTCTGCTTGCTGTTGCTGGGATTAGTTAGTTTAAATGTTGGAATAAGAACGTAACAAACCAAGCTTGATGGTGATCACAGAAAGTTCATATGATGCAGGTTTATAGAAGAATACCAAGCCAGACAGAAACAACTACATAACTGCTGGAAGATACTCCCGAAAACGAAAGAGGTAAACGAGTTCGACAGTAACTTCCCTTACTGCTAGCAAGTCCAGAGATGGCAAAAAATAAAATGGATAACCAACCAAAAAGCATCTAAATAAATGCAGCATTTTCACAACAAACTCTCTGCCTTTGAAGGTAATCTCCTTAAGAAGTTTTGTGGTAATGCAGGAATGTCAATACGGAATCTTGGATGCCTCATCACAAAAGGACCTGCAAATAGGAGTAAAATCCAAAGGGGAACTGAGTAAAACACTACAGCAGCCATCAAACAAAAAATTGAGAACATAGCTGTGGCTCTCGGATCCCTCCAATCTATTAAGGACTGCAGCCTCTCCACTTGACTATCCAAGTCACCATTTAATGCGACCATCCTTGCTGCTATACTTCTCAATCGATCATATCTACTTGTTAGAATGTGACCTTGCTTGGAAGATGGGAATGTATCAAACTCTTCATCCAGCTCATCAGGATGAGCTTTGTCAGCAAATGATAATTTAATGTCCATATGAGGAGGATGTCTTGGCCTCTTTTTGAACTTCATAATCACAACACCAAATAAGATAAAAAAGAACGTGGGCAAAATGATTTGTGGGAAAAGAACCATGATCACATAGAAGACATGAACAAAAATTGTTGTCATTGGGTTCTTCCATCGGCGTACTTGATCAAACCAAATCCAAGCAACACCAAATCCATTCAAAAATCTCATGAGTCTTGCAAGATTGGCTTTGCCTCTTCTCATGCTCCACATCTGGGAACCTACATCGAGTAAATACTCAACAACCTCTCTCCTTAATGGTGGCTCAGCACGACTCAGCCTTGAGGAGAGCAAATGAGTAGCCTGGTGCCTTAAACTATCAATCTGAAAAACAGAAAGTGGGTTAATGTAATGCATTTTGGGCAAGAGAGGTTGTGAGTAAGTTTGCAGCAGGTTGACAACAGAAGAACAAGTAAACCTCACAGCCAGCTGAACTTCTCCCATCTTTTTCACCCCATTCGGTAGCAAGGCTACAAGAGGATAAGAGTGAGTGTAAATCCTATCAGTTTCAAGCGTAGACAGTCGAATCCTTACCTTGCCAATTCTTGAATCCTTGGCTCCTCCAGAATGTAAATGACAATTATCAAAAACTACTAAGGTAATAACAGTGTAAGGATCATAAACCTCCCAAGTGTATTGCTCATTCCATTTTGGATCAAAGCTATCAACAACTGTCCTTGTTCTCACCCATTTGTTAGCATATTTAGCCACACAATAAGCATCGGTAGTTCCTCTTCCATCTCTTGATTTCATTGGCAGCAATTCTTTAGCACTTAAAATCCCCAACTCCAAAACCCCAATCACTGGAGGCCACAACTGCTTCATTGTGGACCTCAAATCACTGCTATAGTTAGTGGCTTCATCAAAAACATGATACCCGCCGTCCAAAGAGAATCTCAAACAAATTCTGCTAGCGAATCTGACATCTTTTTTCTCTTCACCATCGGATATATTCCTCTCAAGATTATACCATATAGCAGAGGCAGGCAATGGCAGGAACCTCTTACCAGCCTTAGATAAGGGCAACACTAATCTCCCCAGACATTCCTCCTTATTATCTCCAAGTTTATCCTCCACGGTCAGAATCAAAGGGTCATCAAATGGCTCTGCTGCAACAAACATCAAGTCCTCATTCCAAATTGGGTTCACAGTTTTTTTGGCTGAAACAGTAGTCTTCAGAATCACATTCCCAAAAATTGCTTTGATGAAAACTTCAGGGTTTCTATTCCTTTGTTTAGGTACCAAATCTTGAGCTTCAATCACATTAACCCTAAGATACCAAAGTTTAGGCGAAACATACACTTTTGAACGACAATTCATAATATTCTCACCACTAACAACAGCTGTATCTGAATGCCAAGCACTGGAAAATGCTTCATCTGCTTGAGTTCCAAACCAAATAGCAAACATCAACTCTCCTCTAGCCCTGCTGCCATCTTTAGCCTCCAATCTTTTCCACTCTGGCGCCAAAGGACTATCCGGTGGAACACGTTTAGGAATATCAGGCATGTCAATCTTAATCTCACCAATAAAATCACCATTGACAATCATCTTATCCTTAACCAATAACTCTACAGATATGGCCTGGAGACGCTCTTTAGTAAAGGCAAAAACTTGGTTCCATTCTGGGTTTAGTTTCTTCTCAAAGGGGATAGTTGTTCCCTTATAGTTTCCTATCTTTACTTCAACATAAGGGTCGCAAGTTCCGGTCACTTGATTGACTTGCAAATCTCTAGCTCTCACTATCCTTACATACAAAAACTCCATTTGTTCAACAAGGTCGAATGATGATGTGAGCCTTTCTCTACCAGAGACTCTCCCTCCACCAATTTTCGGTGAGATCTCCTTCAATGAAAAGTCTTCTTTCAGCTCTGTCATTGTTTAATTCCTGAAAGGAATTGAAAAGGACGTAACTGAATCCAATCTTGTCAAATCAAATTGAACTGGAAGCAGTGCATTGTAACTTAGACGGTAAAAAGACGTTAATAAAAAGAAAAAACTTGAATAAATATGAAGAAAGAGTTTTTGTGTTTTCGAAGTTTATAAATTTTTTAATAATGCAAAACAAGCATAGCATGAAAAAAAGAAGAAATGAATTACATGTTAAAAGAAAATAAGAGGGTTTACCTTATAGAGATAAGAGAGTATTTGTGTCTGTAATAAGAGAGTGTTTGTGTCTGCGTGTATCCTCACAAGAACTCCTCCGACAGAGACTCTACTTAAAAATAACGTACGTAACAAAAATAAGTCGTAATTAGGGTATGTCTAATGTAGTACCAAACCTATCACCAAATCGAATTTAGATTCTCTGCTAATCTAATTTTTCCTAATCTTTATATGAGATTTACACATATGGTAATTACATAATTTTATGAACAACATTAAATCTATTCTTAACTTTCCTTAATAATTACAAAAACTTACCGTTCTGGCTAACTGGATTTTGTAGTAGGCTCGGCCTGCTAGCCCAAGAGTTGTTGTCCTTCGATTCGGATTTAAAAATCTGTGTGGGGAACCGGATAATTTAATTACAAAACATGCGTATTTTGGAAACCACCATTTTAAAGTTATATGCTCCTTTTTTATTATTTTTATTTTTTAAATAGTCCAGTCAAAGACAAACCACAAGGGGTTGCTGTGGTGTAGTGGTTATCACGTTAGTCTTACACACTAAAGGTCCCCAGTTCGATCCTGGGCAGCAACAGTGGTTCAATTTTTTTTTTAATTTATTATTGTATTTTATTATTGAGAACTTATATCACAAAGATGAAAGATTACATAAATGGCACAACAATAGAATCCAATATACACTGGATCATCATCATGATGCCTGCATTTTGACATGAGAGTGAGATCAGCATGAATTAATTAATAACGATGCCGCGCCCTTTTTTTCACTCACTTGCTTGATTATGGGTTGGGTTCAATATTTTTGGGCTGAACCAAATCAATGCAGTGGCATCTGCTGGCCTTTTCAACTCAGACAGTACGTTACCACAACTACTACTACAACAAACGAGACATGCTCGTGTTAGAATTGACAGGGAAGTAAGAAACTAGGATTGGAGGTTTATTACTACATCTAGATGATTTGCGGCCATTGGGCTTCTTCTGATCAACCGATGAAGAACCCTTCACTTCCGCTTTCACATTTGAGCTGGCTTTTGCATCATCATTGGAAACTCGTCCTCCCATAAAACAGTCGGAAATGACGGAAAAGAAACCCATCATCATTTATACGAACAATAAATTATTAATTTTGCCTGTTCTCTCCTCTTCTCTTTTCTTGTGCTTCAATTAATAATTGCCTACAGAAAATTAAATTTGATGAGAAAAAGAAGAAGAAGAAGAAGAAGAAGATTGATATATCATGTGATTGAAGCAGCAAGCATATGACCGATGAATTAACAAATTAGATGGATGGATGGACTCACTCTCTAAGCTAATATAAAGCGAAAGATAAAAGAGAAATGGATGTACAGAGCAAGTCAATGAACTTGCTGAGCAAGGAAAAGACTTTAAGACATAACGAGTACTGGAGAAGCTTTTATGTGTCTACTTCAAAATTTGATAATATATATCTTATCTCCTGTACATACATAGACAGTAGTATTAATTATTAATAATTCCGTAGTCCAAAATTAAACGTGCTGAGCACGGAAAAGAATTGATGGATCAATGAAATAAACGTGTATTGAATATTATTGTCACAGTACCCACCCATTGGCCATCGCCATCGTATTCATGGAAAGCATCATTTTCTTTCACGGACACGTGGCAGTAGCACTTGGTGGAAATGTCTCACTGCTGTATCTCTATCTGTAGGGGAAAAATAACAAACTGTATCCATGTTTGTAATTTCACCAAAAACAAGGCACCCGCATGAACATAAGCAATCGAGTTTCGATTCGTCTCAGGGGCATTTAAGGAATTGAACAGCACTGGATGGAACTAGTACTACGCGTTCGGCATACGCTAGAATCGAATTTTCTCGAGCTTTTATAGTTCATAATTGGCTTACTGCCGTAGTTCTTCATTTCAAATTCCATCATAGAAATCGAGAGGAGGCCAAATCCAAATGCCGCTCAAGTTGTCGGACGCAACAGTCTCAACCTTCGACAATGTCTTTGACAAGTTTAAATCGGAGGCGCCCAAAAATAAAGCCAATTTCATTCTTTTTCTCGCTGACAAAGATCCCTCTACTTCTCTCTGCTGGTGCCCTGGTACTTCCTTTCTGAATTTTTCTTTGCAATTTTCTTTTTTCTTCATGTTTAGGGTGTTTCATTTTTGCCTTTTTTAAAATAATCCGACCGCTGTAAGTATGTAATTGTACTCTTTATATATATATATATATATTATTTCTATTTCCCTGTGTTTTCAATCAATATGATTTAATTATACATTCCTGGTATTGATTAGTAGTAAGGTATTATTAGGAGATTCATGAACTATGGATACGGTATGGTTAATGCTAGCAGAAGCGGAAGTACTACCGTACAATGATTATTCGTAGTGAACACAATAATACCACAAGGGAGGAAAAAAAAAAATAAATCCTAATTTTTTTCTAAAGATATCTTTGTATTGGAACTTTAAGCAATTTGGATTTGTAGTTCGATTGGAATCAACTCTGAGAGAGTACCTTGTTCAACACTTACCCACCGTTGGACTGTCTCTAGCGAAGCAAAGGAGTTTTTTAAAATAATCGTCTCTTCTACTTTTGATATTTGATATTGCAAAAAGCCACTTGGTGGTGGAAAAAAAAACCAACCATAATTTGTTTTTGTCCCTGTGCACTGTTTTAGATTGCGTGAGAGCTGAACCTGTAATCTACAAAACCCTGGAAGCTTCACCAGATGATATCGCACTGCTGCAAGCTTATGTTGGAGATAGACCAACATGGAGGAATCCTCAGCACCCATTCAGGGTTGATTCAAGGTTCAAACTGACTGGAGTTCCCACACTCATCCGCTGGGAAAATGACACAATCAACGGTCGCCTTGAAGACCATGAAGCCCATCTTGAGCACAAAATCAAAGCCCTTCTTTCTGCTGATTAAGTTCTGATGGTTTCCCATTTGTAGGATGCACAAGAATCCCATATGGCTGGTTTCAGTCTATATTTGGCATTTTTGCCGGTTTTATATGCGTCTTGTTAACCCTGGCTAGTGTCGTTGCACTTAAGTGGCCAATGAAATAAAGTGTCTACTGATGACATTGCACTTTAAAAGTTATAAATCTCAACTGTTAAGCATATCACCCCTGTTCCTGAATAGATTTTAATTGTTGGTTGATACATTGAAAAAGCACAACGAGAGCCTACATGGTACTGAATACTGTTGTGACTGTAAAAAATTTGCCTGTTTGGGTATGCACGTATTAATTTCAGAACTGTGAATCTTAAAAATCTCCCAAAGACAAAAACTCCAAACCCTATCCTTTTATTGGTGAAATATGCGACAAACCAATGAGCCAACATAATTACAGTAACCCATAACCATACAGTTGATTAGATTAAATTAGCATCAACTTCAGCAGCTGCGTAAGCGATTTGAGACTTCGTATCTTTACAAAATCTACAAAATTCCACCCCCCGCCTCCCCCGCGCGCCTTCTCCGAACTATAATTTACCAGAACATAAACCAGCCTTATTAACATCAAAATTTTCCTTTCCCGGTTTCCCCCACTTCCTTCAAAATTTACCGAAAGCTTAACAGATGATTTCTATGTAGTAGCCTCATATATCGGTCTATGACAGTGTAGGAGTCAACTTCAAAGTAATATCACCATAAGGCTCTTCTTGTTCCACATCAACAAGTCCATAACTCTTCAAAACCTGTATAGTTGACCAGGAAATCATAGGTGTGTTCAACAATACTATTTAAAAAGAAATTTTTTAACTGCAATATAGCAAATCATGGTTCAATCCATACACATGCTTAAGAGAGTTTATAATACTTACCAATGTCTCAAAGAACATTCGTGCACATAACTTCCTTGTTTTCCCTTGTAAGATCTTGTTCAAACTGAGATCAGTGGAGCCTTCAGAGGATGGGGTAATAGGAGATTGTCTTTGAAGATACTGTGCCACAGCCCTGCATAATAATGACAAAATAGATTAACTTCCAACAAAAGGTAAGTTGTCCTCCAGAATCAAAGTTTCTTATTTTCAAAATAAATGGCATTACCGAGTTCTCACAGACAACGACTCAACTCCTTGACGTGCTTGGGATCCTGCCATTAACAACTGTGTTATGTATCTACCATACACAAAACCAAACATAGGCATCTAATAATTTCTGCATTTAACATTTTTTCAACATCATTGAAGAAACCAAGAAAATCAAACTGCTTACCTGTTGGCGTACTGTTGTCTGCTTCCAGAAAAGAAAGATCCTATGGCATTACAGTTCAGGGTCAGTTGAATAATTAATTAGCCAAGGTCCTATAACTAATTTAGCAGCAATGGGCTAAGATGATGCAAGCCATCAAGCCTAATATCATATTCATCACATATCAAAGCAGACAGAACCATGATTTTTAACTGCTAATAGCAGAATGCATTTAATAGTTGAAAAAAGGAAGAGACACCTGTATATCATCAAGTAAGAAACTGCTCAGAACCAGCAGTTTAATAAACACACAAGTACTTACGTCAGCTTCTGCAGAATTTATCAACTCAGGAATATCCGACAGCCCGGTGGTCTCAAGACCTAACCGCTCCTCTGAAAGAACCCTTGGTGTTTCAAGCTCAGATCCATGAGTTCCAGTTGGCATCGACTCAGATTCAAAACTTTTATTTGAGGAATGAGTCTGGTCATCTCTTCTAAAGGGAGAATGCACAACTGTAGCGGGAGAAGGCATAAATTCAGCCAAATAATCATTGCCAATATTGCTATCATCGTGTCTTAGTTGTCCGATTTCCATTTCAATTTCAGGCACTGAAGCGTGAGACTCTGAAACCCCAGGTTCTTGGATATCTTCAGCTGCATGATGAGGAGACCTGGCAGCACTTGGTTCTGGCATAGCTTCAGTCTCAGGAGCAGGAGAATCTACAATCATAGGCTCTGAGTTTCCTTCCTCCGTGGCTGTAGCAACCAAATGGGGTTTGGCAGAGATGTAATCCTTTTTGAAAATATTACAGATATCCACACATGATCCTGCAGATAATCAGACATCATATTTTCCATAAATCCAAATTCTTTAACCTGGAAGAAAGCAGATATAGAAAAATGCAGAAGGAAAGATTTACTCACCAGTTAGTAAAGGCTCAAGAAAAACCTGTTCTTTTCTTACCCTGTTATTCAATTTCCACACCCCTAAATTATTGATCGGCACATTTCTCTTCTTCCTTAATAAATCACTAGAATCTTCAAGTGCCTTTTTCATAAATCAGTCCACAACCTTACATCATTAAGTGGTGCAAAAAGAAGAACAGAGAATGATAATACCAACACGAACCATATGATCAATCTTACTTATTAGGCAACACCAAGAACTATCAAGACAAATTAAGGGTACTAAAAGAACAGACGATGATATTATCAACATGAACTATACAATTAATCTTATTAGGCAACACCAAGGACTTATCGAGACGGATTCTTTTCTGCACTCTCCGGTTTCGTTGCCATTCAGGAGGAGTCGACCGGATGACCAGTGCAGGAGACGAATAACCTGAAAAATCAAGATAAAAATTAAACAAGAGACATGAACCACAAAAAAAACAAGATGATTGCTGATGACACATACACTTCATGCATAGATGAAATGGTGAGAAGAAAAACACGCACCACAGGAAACATGAGTATCAGAACCCCCTAGGACCTCTGGTGTAAAAGCAGAAGCTGGTGGTTCTGTATGTTGCTGAAACTGCAAGGGCTGCCCTCCGGAAGCTAATAGATCCTCCAAAGCTGGAGTTTGAATTTCCTTCTCATTCAAAAACTGGTGTGAAGATACGATTGGCTTTGTTATATCCTTTGCAACATCTAGAAACAATGGTGATAGATCTCCGGCACTAAAATCATGGTGAATGTCGCGCATAACTTCAACTTCTGGAAATTTTGGAGGAGAAGTGTGATCAGTGGACCTATGAAGAACTTCCGTAAGATTGCTCAGACCGGGTTCTTCAAAATTCACTGTATCCCTAAGAACTTCTGTTTGATTGCTCGGACCAGGTTCTTGAAGCTCCACCGTTTCCCCGAGCACTTCTGTCTGATTACTTGGAGCAGGTTCTTGGAGACCCTCAGTATCAGTAGGTAGTTCTCCCTGATTACTTGCACCGGGATCTTGGATATCCTCAGTCACATTAAGCACTTCTGTCTGATTACTCGGACCAGGGTCTTGAATGCCCACATCAGCATCAGAGGGGGGTGCGCGGAGAATGCTGTAAACAACGGAACAACAGATGTCAAAGTGGTTCGGAAACTGGAATTAAATAGAAAAATGTAATTCAAAATATGACTTCAAAAGGCACTTGGGACATACTCCTTCATTTGCCTCATCCCTGAATCAGGAACGTCTTCTGGTGGGTGTGTCGAATCCATCATAATATCCTACACCAATTTAGGTTTCTATCAGCTAGGATACAATCCCAATACCTCAAAATTCAAACAATAAATACACAAGATAAAGCAATTTGCTATTTGTGTGTGTGTGTGTGTGGGGGGCCCAGATAGAGGGGGCCTAACCTCATCAAATGTTATGGCAACATAGACATCTCTGCCAACAGGAATTTGATCTGAAAACATATGCATGGTAAGCAATACATTTGTACCACCTAAAGTGAAAACAAACTAATATGATGATACAAACAAATACTAAAATGAATAACAGACCTGTAAGTGTGATGTCCTCCTGACTCCTGAGATGATTATCGTATTCATCATAAAAAATGTGATCATCCAAATCCACAGAGTCAAGATTGAATTTTTGAGGCAAAGTGACAGTATGAGCAGGTGCATGTGTAGCATCCTCAGGCAAATTAACACTAACAGTAGAGAACGTTTTTCTTAAGCTAATCAAGAAAACATTACAGTCATGATACAGATAGTCGGCTTTCTTTGAGTATATCCGAACCACGCCTAACAGGAGGTGGCCCGACATTCTAAATGCAATCGGAACATCAGGGCACATTATGCGGTCTGAAACACATTGGCACAAATGATCAGAAAATCAAGAAAAGATCCCAATGCCACTAAACGGGTTGTTTGTTCCAATCAATTCTCTAGCATTTACCAAGCAATCAATAATGACATCAGTCAGAAGACCAGAACAGCAAACAAAAGAAAATACATATTATTAGAGTGAGTAACAAAACCAAAACCCTAGGCTAAAATTAAAGATGGAGAGGAAGAGGCAAACAAAAAATGAAATTTCATATTCATCACCAAAATAACATTTTTTCCCCCACATTTACATGAAATAGAATTTACTCAAAAAGATTATCAAAGAACATAAGTAGACAAATAAAACGAGTGAATAACCTAAAGATTGAATCTTTCGTTCAAAAGAAAACGCAAAAAAGGAAAAAAAAGAAAATCTGAATATTATTAGTGTAAAAGTCGTAATGCCACAAGATTAGTTAGCAAGATAGAAAATTGATATAATTAAGTCGGAAAAAAAAAAGAAGAAGGAAGAAACACGGACCGACAGTGGAGGGGATATTGGTGGAGGTGTAGTGAGACTTCTTGAGGCGGTGCTGAAGATGAGCGGCGCACCAGACGGTGCCCAGTGGGCCCTTTCGAGCTAGAAACGTTTGCGAATAAAACATCCTTTCTCTATTGTTACGATCACGATTACGATTACGATTTAAGAGACGGACTGTGTCTAGGTATCACTACTGAAGAGTCTTTTGTTTTAGGGTTTAATTTTAATTTATGGATTTTCTTGAATTGGAGAGGATTGCATTCTCCCTCAACTAAATGTAACGTTTGCCCTGGCGCGGGAAACCAGCAAAGGCGCCAATCCTGAGTGTAAATGAATTTTTTTGCCTCTTCGCATTTATTAAAACCCCTTCACTGCTGACCTTATTTACGACTTCTGCCACCATAGTCCCACAATTTCTGTCCACAGTTAGGGTCAGGCAAAGAAATTATCCCTTCGTTAATGGTTGCATTTTGCCCTCAAATAACTAAGATAAGTAGATTTTATTTATTCAACCAATCCAATTAAAGAAAATTTAAATAAATTAGGCAACACAACAGTACAAGTTACAACCAGACTGAGGGTGGTATGATTGGGATTGCATTAGCTTCCTAAATAGTTAATTTTGACATTAATTTTGATAACTGTCAACTTTTTAAATATTTTGAATACATGTTTGGTAACTTTAGATTATTTTATAATCTCTTATTAAATAATTTATAATTTACCATATTAATCATAAAACGACACATGCGCAATCAAATGAAATGACTAAGATCGACAACTTATGTTATTTCAATTATAAACAAATTTTATTTAATAAATTAATATTTGAAAGTCAATTGGCTTAATAATCACTTTTTTTTATTACAAAAGATTAATGCCCAGGATTACACTTTACATTACATGAGAATATTTATTGATATATTTACAATCAGATAATTACTGGAACAAAAGCTCAGATTTTGACCCTCTCAAATATTCATAAGTGTGAGGCGGCAACAATGCTCATAACCACTTCATTTTCTTTCTATTTGGGCTTTTAATAATCAATTTTAGAATTGATTTACCACACATATTTTGGGTGCCATATTGTCAAATAAGTGATTAGTTGACAATTTAACGCAATTCCCAATATCAACTTCAAAAAAAAAAATCTCAAACGTGATTGCCATTAAAGCTAAAATAGCATTAGAAATTCGCAAGGTACAAGAGTAATGGTTTGAGCTATTCAGAATATCGACTAAATGAAGTGAAGCCTGCAAACAAAGTGCTTGGCTCCACTTTGTTGAACTTGAACGCTTCACATCCCTTGACCGAGAACCAGTAAGCTTCCACATCATAACAGTAAAAAAAAGAGACTACAATACTTCTAATTCATGTGTTTTACATTTCAAATACAATGGTTGCAACAAGTAGAACACTCTCCAGAATCCTATAGATGCCGCCCACGGGTCACGTACTATGCCTTGTTTACATGAATCCGTTGCCCTTCCAGCAGCTGCAAGGTAAAACAAGTACCAAACAATGAACAATAAGAAACAAATCAAATTGCTTACATTGTAAACTATCAACTATCAACTCCAATTTAAAATTTATTGATCCAAATAATATGCTTTGTAAAAGCAAGGGCAGCAAACAATTTACAGAATTGTTAAGAGAAGAGATGGCAGCTTCAGCATCCTCTTCTGAAGAGAAGGTAACAAACACAAAACCATATGATTTTGATGTTCCTGGAACCCGCAAAACCTTTACACTGAGAACCTGTCCCTTCTCAGAGAAAATTTTTTTTAAGCATTTCCGAGGTCACTGTCTTTGCAAGATTTCTTACATAACCAATGTACGGACTGTCCACAAAGTTAGAATCCTCTGCCTGGAGGTGGGACAAATCAATTTGCGTCAAAGGTTTCTCTGTGATGTTTACTTTGATCTCACGTCCACCAATTTCCTAAAGAAAAAAGTTTCAACTGATCAATCATTCACCATTTAATGATCATCATTTTCTTCCTACTTTTACCATTCCACACGTTATGTAACTGCAATTTCCAAAAAATTTGAATGAAAAATATTTATGGTCATCAAATCCTCATTTATATCCGTATCAGTCTTCATACTAAAAATTACTATTAACTTGATTTCCTTCTAATTTTTAACACTTAAAAGGTGGATAAAAATTTAAAAGAGTTCCTTTTTTTAAAAAAAAAAACAAAAACAAAAACAAAAAAGGTGAAAGTGGTTCAATGCTCTCCTAATTGAATTTCCCTCTCTTTGTTTCCTTTTTTAAAACTCTTTTCTTTTTTTGTTCTTTAAAAATTTCTTATAATTACTCCTGTTTTCGTTTTTTTGTTTACATTCAACTACTTCTTTTTACAAACAACAACAAAAACAAGTTAGTGTAACCATTAACAATCTCTGTCCTTTGGTATGCTGTTTGTATTCTTTGTGCTGTTTTCTTTTACTATTTTTCATATAATTGTGTTTAGTGTACTTGCTTAGTAGTTTAAAATTATGACTTGTTTTTACTACTTACATTATTCTTAAGTGGAGTCTCTACGGAAGGAGTTCTTGTGAGGACACACGCAGACACAAGTACTCTCTTATCTCTCCAAGGTAAACCCTCTTATTTTCTTTTAACATGTAATTCTTTTCTTCCTTCTTTCATGATGTGTTTGTTTTGCATTGTCAACACAAATATAATTCATGCTTCATGTATAAGTTTTTCTTTCAGCTGTCATAGATGGGTGCCATGTAACTTAATTACTTGGACGCATTGTTGTCAATGCTCGTCAAGCCAAGCCAGCAAAGACAAGAAAAAAAAAACTGAAATTTTAAATAACTCAAGCAATTGCAATATGATTGCTTGAAGCTGTAGGAAGAAACAGTTATCCAACTCAATCATATAAAGCTTGAGTTATTTCCAAAATCAGTTTCTTGTTTCTGCGAAATATTTGCAAGGTTTTATTTTTGCTGTAAAAATCTGAAATAGATGGACAAAAGAGATCGACAGCCATTAAAAACGCATGTCATCTTCTCCATTGCCTATGTTCACTCACTAGCCTATACATGCGGTAGCTTGATCTTATTATGTGGTGTGGATTGTTAAAGAATTTGTAAACTTCGAGAACACAAAAACTCTTTATTTTTGTGATCTCTTTCTTCATTACATTAACCCACTTTCTGTTTTTCAGATTGTTAGTTTAAGGCACCAGGCAACTCATTTGCTCTCCTCAAGGCTGAGTCGTGCTGAGCCACCATCAAGGAGAGAGGTTGTTGAGTATTTACTCGATGTAGGTTCACAGATGTGGAGCATGAGAAGAGGCAAAGCCAATCTTGCAAGACTCATGAGATTTTTGAATGGATTTGGTGTTGCTTGGATTTGGTTTGATCAAGTACGCCGATGGAAGAACCCAATGACAACAATTTTTGTTCATGTAACTGTGTTAAGTAATTTTTTTTTTACAACTTCACTTGACTATGTTATTATAAATGTGTTAAATCTCTTAAAATTAAATAAAGTGAATAGTTTTAGTTTTTTGAGAAAATAAAATTAGTTAATTTAAACATTAGGTTATCCGCACTCCAAACATTATTCTGAACTTTCATTTATAAAATACTAAAAAAGTTCTCACTTAAACCTTATAAATTAATTATCTTTATTTACTCTATACACTCAACAAAATGTTATACACACTAAAAAAATTTCTCTAAATACTTTTTTTAATTAAAAGTTAATTATTTGGTTACAGAATTAATATCACCAACAAATAAAGAATGATCATCAACAAAACCCAATGGGCATAAAAGAAACACCAAATAATTAAAGTATTATCTTGTTACAAACTCACGATCTAAGTAACCCATTTGGACAGAGAACAAGCTGCTTCTTCTCCATCTATGTTGTGAATCGAAGTAAAATTTCAACAAGTTAAATTGAATCAACTAATTTTTGGAGAAAGAACCAAAAATTGTGTTCTCTGTCAATTTCAGTATAAAGATTTCAAAGAAAGAAAGTTGGGTCCTTACGAGGCAATGGGCATAGAAGAAACACTAAATGATTGAAGTAAAAAATTAAATATTCTATATCTTGTAAATTAGGAAATCAAAAGGATCACTTATTGAAACTAAAATCTTTAGACATACTAAGTTGCTCCTTTGCCAATATTTGTTTAAGGTGTTTGGAAGAAAAAAATCAGTATTTAACTATAAAAATGTTCAATGTTGATTCGAGTGCGCCTAATAAACATTTAAAATAATATTATTATATTTATTCACAATAAAGTGTCCTATATATTAATTTTCATTATGGGTATTTTTGTCAAAAACTTTTTTATAAAATTGAGCATTCAAAATAGTTTTAGATAGTTATTACCTTAACTTAAATAGTTAAATAAAGATTTCTTTTAAAATTTTAAAGGGTGTTCAAAGTAAAACTTATTTCTAAAAATTAGTATAAGAGTATATAGAGTGTTCCAAATAATTTTTAAATACAAATAACCCTATCCTTCTAATAATTATCAACATTATGTCAAGCAGATACAGAACAAAGATTATAATTAGAGAACTTCCTCATTTGAAATAAGGAATGAAAAGCCAGACCATCAAAATAGGCATCGATTGAGCAATCAAGTGCTCAAGGGCCAGAACAGAACTAATCAACTGAAATATCCAATCTATGAATGAATCTTTACTATTTTCCAAAGCTGACCCAGGCATCCGTTCTCTATCTAGCCATAACATTTGTCTTCCTTCCAAGTCACAAATTTTAAGTTGAATGAGGAAGCGGAGAGAGACAATCATGCCAAGGGTGCAAGACAAAAGACTACTGCATTTTGAATACATGTAAAGTACTTTTCCAATACAATTTTATTTCATAAAAGGAAACTACACCAAGAAATACCAGAAATTTTCATGAACATCGACAACAGGCCAACAGCTGAAAGGGCATGCCATCACCAGACTTCAGGACGGAGTTCACCAGATGCTGGAGGCATCCATCTACCGGAGTTGTAGACATTTTCACCGACTTTCCAGCCAGGCACATCCTTCATTACTTCCGCTTCATACTCGAGATACTTCTTCCACTCTTTGACAAATCTAAACAAGAGCCAACACAGAAAAGATAAGCCATGTTTTTTGCGGCTAATTCATTGGCCTGGGGCCGGAAAGGGGGGGTAGTAAGGGTAAGAAACAAGAAGGAAAAGTTAGTTGCTCACCTTTCATCTTCTTCAGCTTGGAGCATAGGCAATATTGCCCTGCGTGCGGCATACTTTTCTTCTTTAAGAGCCCTGCAGCATAAAAGCATATTGTATTATCACACTTTTAACATGAAACACAGTAAAACTGCATCAGAAAGAATATTGATACCAAACCATCAAAACAGTGAAATAAATAACATCAATATTCATACTTTCAACTATTATGACCTGCCCTCCTGCTTCCATTGCAACAGGCAGAATCAAGGAGACAATCTAAAGATATCACTTGAAACAATAGAATACTAAAGTACATATCCCTTATGTACATAATGCAGGGCACTTGCTCTCCATAGACTTAAACCTCCCAACAAGCCGAAGAAAATCAAAGCATACTTCTGTTCACTGTGTTTTCTCTTTACTCCGCTTATCTGTATAATGTATATTTCCCTTCTAATATGTCTATACAAGAAAGAAATACGATCAAGGAGAAGCTTTTAGAGCTCTGAAAGCTAAAACTATCATCTCGCAATGGTAAATAATATAAAAAATCTATGGGTTCATACTCTACATATACATATAAGCAACATTTTGGTGTATAAAAGTGAAAGTTAATTAAAAATGAAACAACGAGAAATTAAGAGCATATCATCATAGAATAGCCCACTATGTCAGTTTTCCTTAACTGATTTGCGAAAGAACAACTTTGTCTATGCAAACCATGATTTATCCTACACTGATTTGCGAAAGAACAACTTTGTTTGTCTATGGAAGCCATGATAGGTATCCTCAATTGCTTTGCTAAATAACTTATTCTATTTTCAAGATAAAAGCTCCAACCATGCATGCTTAGACTACCCGACAAACTCGGAGAAAAATCAATTATGTCCACCATATAAAAACTTTTTGCAGTTAATCTCTTAAATGATTGGCTCAAAGCATACACATGTGCAAAGTTGAAACCCACTTTTCTTGTAAGATGAATTAGTAATAAATTCAACGAGAAACACAATGAAAACTTATCTTCATATCATTACAGGATGAGATACAATATCCGAGACTGTTGTGAGCAATACGCTAACAAAGAAGAAGTTGCATACTCAAAACCATAAATTCTGATATATGCTACCTCACAGTAAATCAACCAATTCATATGAATTTTGACAACAGAAAACCTGCTTGAACTACAGCAAATGAGAATACAGAGTCTTTCATCAAAAAAGTCTCTCACACCAGGTAGATGAAGCATAATTATAAATTTAGACTCTCTATGTGATTTATCAAAAGCTTAGTGGTTCACTGGCACGTCAAGGAGCAGTAGAAAGAAGTGACTATGACAGTGAAAAGAGTATAATGACATTGCAACCCCACAGTTTGGGAAATTTGACACATCAACCACCCCATGAAGCAAAATAACTGACTGCCATACCCCAAATGTAAGTTTTAGCCATCTTCATCTACTATTTAAGGATAAAAGGTATCTATACATCTTCTTCTGTAACATGTTGCATACATCACAACATTGACAGCTAGACATGTAATCTATCCAACCAAACAATAACACTTAGTGCCATGAGTACACAAAATGCTTAGTTCGATTCTTTCCCATCTTTCTTCCCAAAATTTATTTTTCAAAGCCTAGCATTCTTTAATGCAGATTAAATGTTTTGTAGCATTCTCTTTAACATCCAAAACTCTGATTCGTGATCAAGTATCAAATTTTTGGCCTCCTCCTCCTACAGATCTCTCTTTTTCTCCCTACAGACATCCTCCAAACCCAAGAAATCCAAAATTCAAGGAAGAAAGTTCAGGCTTCTGAAAGCTGTTGTCCCATAATAAGGCCATTTGTTACCTTCATCATGAATACCAAGAAAGACCTTGTCCATTTCCTGAAACAATATGAGTTTTTCAATGTCACTTACCTTAATGAAAAAGATTACTTCTAGAAGAAACCTGATTCATCATGGACATTCGGAAGAATTCATACCAATAGAAATAATCATTCTTCGACATGTACCTACATCAAGATTTGATAACTTAAATAATTTCATTCACTACAGAGATACAACTAATGATCCATTAGCCCAATCGAGGCCTTAATTCAGTGAGAAAATTCTCATTCAACAATCTCAACATATCTTGATCTACTAAATATATCCCTCCAAGTGTTATCTTCCACGTACTGAGATTGTGCTTTTTCATAAAAATAGCATTCCCAATTAAAGCTTCACTACACCTTGAGTCATTTGTGTTTCAACATGATTAACATTCATCATCACGGAAAGGTTAAATCCTCCACAGCACCCATTGTTGGCAGACTAAACAAATACGAGAAACCGTGTACACATTTCTTATTTACTGAAGCCATGGACAAGCTCCAAAATATTTCAAAAACTCAGATATAACCCAGAAATTATAATTGCCCACTTTTACTTACTTTTAACAAATGAATAGGTAAGTTTATAATTTCTATGGTTATACCCTCCTAGCCATAAAATTTCAAAACTTTTAATCCTAATTTATAAAAACAACAAAACCCCATTTGCTCTAAGCCATCAATACAAACAAATCTTAACAGAAACTGATAATAAGTAAAAAATAATAATATAGATGATTTTTTTTAATTTATTTTGGATACCTGCGGATCTTGTTGCCTTTGCCAACCTGATACATGCCATAAGAGAAAGTACCAAAGGCTGCAAGAAAGATGGCCATGGCGCTGGGGCCCTTAGTGGGGATCCGACGGGCGTATCGGACAGGGGCGAACCCGCCCGGCGGGGGCCCGTCTTGTAGGACGGGCATGTCCTTCACGCTGGCCATTCCTGGCTTCTTTCTAATCATTGCCTCCGTCATCTTCACTGATTTCAGATGCTTCCAATTCCTATTCTTCTTTTGCTCCTTTTTGTTAGGTTTCTGGAGTTATTATTTGACGATGTAGGATACAGGGGGACGCAGTCGCAGTACCCAAATGGGAGTGGGGCACGTGGTTGAATTGTGTGAAGTCGGGGGTTTTGCGGGTGGGTCACTGACAGGTGTTTTTATCATGTACCTTTGGATTTTTTTTAATAATTTCTTAAACAAAATTCCCGAGAAAAAAATTCTTCAAGCAATTTTTATTTTATTATTTTTAATATCACTTGCTTTGGTGAGTCATTCTTGGGAAAAATCTTTTTTCATCCCTAGAGTTTGATACAATAACTCATTTCATCTCTATTTTTTAAATAATTATTTAAAATATTCTTCTATTAATTCATTATTAGTTAAATGTCGTTTGTTAGTTATTCATTAAGGGTAAAAAATGATTTTTCATTAAAAAGAAAATTAGAAAAAATAAATAAAAGTTGACATATAACTAAAAATGATGTTTATCTAATCTTACTAAATAGAAAATACCGAAAAAGAGGAAAACTTCTATTTCAAACAATTATTTTGCACTTCTCTCTATTTTGGCGCCATAAAAGTCCTATAAACCTTACATTTAAATACAAAAAATAATCACAATTTTCATATTCGTATAAATATACTCTCTAATTGCACTGTGAGCCGACTTGGAGAGACAGTAGTAAGGACTTGAGGAGACAATAATGGTAAAAGAAAAGTGGTGGCAAAGCTCAAAATAAAAATTAGTTGAAGATTAATAAGATTTTCAACACATGCAAACACATAAAAATTGGTTGTATTTTTTAGTTTTTCTTCCAATGATTTAAAGATATTGTACTAATTACAATTTGTTGCTTATGGCGATTATTCAAGTGGCTATATCAAACTATTTCACCGTTGATTTCATTTAAGAAAAAATTAATGAATTTTGCATATTTTGTAGTGTTATTTAATTGTGTAAAAAAATTATTTTAATATAGTTTGTACAACTTTAATTAAAAAAATCATATTTTACCCTCAATGAATTACTAGTTAACGACATTAAACTAACGGTGAGTTAGCGGAAGGATGTTTTGGGCTATTATTTAAAAAGTAAGGATGAAATATGTTATTACATGAAACTCTAAGGATGAAAATGATTTTTTCCCGTCATTCTTTGCAATGATTTATAAACAAAGAAAGGAAAAGAAAATTGATAAGATTATGGATATTTTTAGCTTAATTATTGATATGGTAAGAAATTATACCTCTCGCCTGTCGAACTATCCCCTGATAAAATCATCAAATTTTAGAATATTAATAATTATGAGGTTAATTTGATTACAAATTAAAAACTTATTAAAACCTACAATACATTTTTAATTTATAATAATACACTTATAGTTTGGTGGTATCACTGAGCTCTTAACCCAATGGTGAAACTCACGCTCATGGGTGATTTCTCTATATCTCATCTAATAATTAGTAGATTTCTAAACTATTATTTTGTAGACGTTTGGAGTGCACCTAACAGATATTCGAACGTAATATATTTGTGGATATTACAACAATCCAAACAAAAATTGCCGAAACCTAAAATAATTTTATTTCTAAGATTTTTTGTAATTATTGGTAGTAGAGTTATAAAGGGTATTTGCGTATGTCTCAGAATATATTTTTACTGAACTTTAGAGCGTCTAACATTGATGGCACTTTAGAGTTCAGAGTTAAACATTTGGGGTGTGTTTGGCCATGACGCATTGAATTGGATTGTACTGAATTGTATTCCATTGTATTGTATTAAGATGTAATAATTTTAATACAATATTATATTTGGTGTAAGATGCACTATAATATATATTTTTAATATTTTTATATTGTAAATAGATAACACTAATCTTACATATTTATTAAAAAAATTGAAATATTATCGGCAACCACTGTCGGCCAACACCAACCACCACTAGAAAATTATAAATGTTCTCTATTTAAGTCCTGTTTTTTTTTTATTACCATTTAAGTCCTGTTTAGTATCATTGGAATCCTTATCTCTGGCTCTACATAATGGTACCAATATCTGCAACACTGGAGCTTTTGTTTGCCACATATTTTTTTATCAAATTTTTAGATTTCAAAATTTTGACTATAGATCTATGACAAATAGAAGCTTCATTATTAGATATATTGATACCATTGTGTAGAGCTCGTGATGAGGATTATGAAAATATTATGTCAACTGATATAAAAAAAAAAAGAATGATGAGGTGGTAGCGGGTGGTCGATGACTGCGAACACAACTGTTGGTGGCTAGACAGAAGCACCAAAAGGTGGAGGACTTATTAGAAATAATTATTAAATATTAGTTGTTAAGTTACAATAAACGAATTTATTATATGTTATTTGATTAAATAAAATAAATAAAGAAAATTACCATACCTGTTTAAATCTAAAAGGGGTAAGCAAATATGATTAACCAAGTAAATCTGGTCAATATGAAGAGGTTCATGTTTTGGTCAACACAAAATAGACAGCACAGACCTGACTAAACCAAGCTGCCAAACATGCCCTTCACATCTTTTTATTGCGAGCTTGTTGTCACAGGCTGCTTAAATTTGCCACCAATGGAGGTTAAATTGGCACAAATTGGTTTGCTTAGTAAAAGTCTACCTAAAGGCAGGATGCGCTTAGCAGCGGGCCGCCTCATATAATTAGTGAGCCATGATGCGTTTAGCAAGCGAATAGCCCAAGATCACAAGTCAAAGTGGGCAAGCCTTGCCTGATTTCTATAATTCTCTACACATTTCTACAACTTGTATTGTTTAGACAATTCCACACTTGTGTATACCTAAAGTCCTAAACTTCTCTAGAATCTAGGAGATATTTAGGCAACTTGCACCACTTGTATAGAACCATCTAAACCTAGGCAAGCCCCTCTATAAATAGGGGTAGGCACCAACCATTTTGCTCAATACCAAACACCACACCACACACAATACTAAGCAACTTAAGTATTTTTGTAAACTCTCTTTTATTCTCTTTTGTGAAGTAATAAAATTATATTTGGTCATATTACTATTTCTTCTCTCTAGCCTTTCTGCGATCATCTTGTTTGGCTAACTTGAGAAGTCTAATAGGTTTACTTATCAACTTTTGTGCTAAAAATTGTCTAAGTGTTGCACGAGTTGCTGCACGACAAATGCATCCGTTGACGTCATGATTGCTTGAGTAGGGTTGAATTTGGCCTGGTTTGTAGTTGGGTATTGAGGGGCTATCAGTGGTAGACCTACAATTGGGTAGCCCGGTCTAGTCTAGAAAAAATCATTTAAACCCCTTATTTTTTAATTAATTTTATATAATGAAAGAGTTTTTATTTTATTTTCATATATATCCCTAAATCAGTTACCCTTATGTTTTCTTTAATTTCATATAACAACAAATTTTTTATTTTATTTTCAAATATGTCCCTAATTCAATTATATTTTTTTAATTGAAATTAATGACTTATTTTATAAAATGATTAAATTATATATTTATTGCATAGATTGAAAACATTAGGGATCTAAAACATTAACACTACTTTAGTTTATTTTTAAAAATTTTAATTAAAAAAAGTATGTCAATGTAATATAACATCATCACTAGTATTAAAAGTACTAAAAAAAATAGCAATAATTATTAACATTTCCATAAATGTTTTCTCTGAATTTTGAGATTTATTTTATTAGTTACATTAACTTAGAGGACAAGTTAGAAAATAAAATTTGAGTATTTTTAGGAAATTTTGATTGAATAGTAATCGCCATCGGGTTTTTCAAAACGAGTCAGAGTGTCTGGTAAAAAAAAAAACAACACCAACTACCTTTTTGCTGGGTTGAGTTTAGTTTATTATTGAAATTTTTAACTAATAATATTTTTATAATTTTAAAAAATGAATAGATTTTAATTGTTTAATTTATTTAAGCCAGATAATTAAGTACTTTTCAAATATAAAAGTTCTACTTGCAATTTTAAATTGATTATAATTACATGCATTGATTTATTCTAACTTGAAACTCTTAATTGATTCATTAATTTTTATATAATTACATGTTATTATAGGTTGAAATGTTATATTTCATAATTAAAAAAATAATATTTTTATATTTAAATTATCTTTTATTTTTTACTCTTTTTATATAATTATTTTTGTTTAGAGTATATATTTATAAGGTTTTTGTGTAGACAAAAAAAAAAAAAAAAAAAACCTTGCCATGCATGTCTTGTTGGCAGTGGCGGAGCCACTAAGGCGCTTCTAAAGGCAGCTGCCCCTGCGTGTCCCAAAAATTTCTGGAAAGTCTGTTTTGCTTATTTAATTGAAATTATAAATCTGCCCTTGTTGGATTAATTATTTTATTAATTTAGGTTCAAATTTTTTTTTTTTAAAAAATCTAATCTATTTATAATTCACTAAAATAAATCCACAAATTAAATTAGGATACGATAGAGTGCGTAGGAGGCTCCAATTTAGAAAATTGAGTCACACAATAAATAGCTGAGCAACAAAAGGAGATGAATCCTAAACCATGAAATAGTTAGCCTCAACCCGGTAAAATGAACCACATTAATGGCTGAGCAACAAAAGAGATGAATCCTAATTCCTAAATCATGAAATAGATAACAAAACAAACATGGTTCCCGTAACACATTTTATTTTCACATCTGGGATGTACAAATGCATACAGCATGGTTAGGCATCATCTACCTTTGCGACGGTTTTCAAAAGCTGCACAATCTAGAGTCTGGACAATACCATTTCCGTTTAGGCTATGTTTCGGAGTTAGGATTAAATGTAAGAGTGGATTAATTTTGTGATTAATTATTTATCCTATATTTGGCAAGTTCCATTTTGAATTAGATTACAGGACTAAATTTGAACTTAGTACTAAGATTATGAGATTAACAGTTCCAATTAAAATATGGGTTAAGTTAGGATTAACTTTAAAAATAATTATTTAATTAATTAATTATTACTTGAATATTTAATGTAATATTTAATTTAATAATCACTATATTAAATTTAATCATGAAAATTAAAGATCAGCTTGGAAATACACGTCTTCTCCTTCCACGAAAATGCTAGTATTTGAAATGAAAAATAGGTTCTGGAGAAGAAACATTTGTTTCTATTCATTTTTCTCTCTCCTCTCATATACATACAAGCGTATCATTCTCTTAGTTTCAGACAAATATCAGATGGATATGCTTGAAAAATGAGTGACAAGATAACAAAAATAACATATATAAGTAAACAACCATTGAAACTCGAATATACTATCTATTTTTTATCTTGCTGTCAAACTATTCTGTTTTGTCAAAATTGACTATTATCTTTACAACAGCTGCTAATAGCTATCCTTAACTTCCACGAAGGAAAGAAGTTGATTGACACAGAGTACTAACAAAGTAAATATTATACCGAGTAATTTCTCTCCTCAACCCTCTCACATGCTCTGTTTCTATGTCCCTTTTGCTTGTTCTACAGTTAGAAGAAACCCACTGTGTCCTCAATAATTTCGAACAGGATCTTCTACTAGGGGAGACCATATCTTCAAATTTCTTCCTTCTCAACTCTTGATAACATCTGCAGAAGAAACTGAGTCCTATCAACGTGGATCATATTCAATATTCTTCCAAGTCCACCTTCTCACATGCTCTTCTGTAGGTTTTTCTGCTTTCTTAATGCCCTCTAATCTATATCTGTATTGTTACCATCAGAGGACATCTGCTCTATGCTCAAATTCTAAATGAAACTAAATCA
The DNA here is from genome assembly GCA_030444775.1 of Atalantia buxifolia. Classification (NCBI taxonomy): domain Eukaryota; kingdom Viridiplantae; phylum Streptophyta; class Magnoliopsida; order Sapindales; family Rutaceae; genus Atalantia; species Atalantia buxifolia. Next base: position 9,450,804 of record CM059839.1, read on the forward strand.
CGTACAGAAATCCAATCTCCAATAGGAGATCCATTCTCATCAGCATCTCTTAGATACGAAGCCAACATCAAAGAGGGTGAACATCAAGTTCAGACAGAACAAAATAAAGTTAATGCCATCAACATTCGATGAAAATGAAGAGCTTCCTACAGATGAAAGCAAAAAATTAAGATCATTAGGCTACGGGTAATTTTAAATACTTCACATGGAAAATATAATAAGCATACGTAGGATAGGAAGATACTTTTTATGCCCTCGTCTACCACCCTCACACTCCTTCCAGATTTTGTGCTACCATCAAGACTTGAAGCAGGTGATGCAGTTGTAGCAACACCATCCCTTTCTGTCAAAAACCATGTGAACACGAAACACTTAGCAAACACATGATCCAAATAGAGATACTATTCATCTTTATTTAAAAAAAAAAGAGGCACAGCAAAAACCTAGGCACCAGGTAAAGAATGTGAAAATGGAAAGTACCACGTTGAAGCTCTTCATCAAAATTCTTCAGGTATTGATCTAGTTGTATTTGTGTGTCTACCTGAAACGTGAAGTGGATACACAATTAGCACCAACCAACCAAAGATTGCCGGATAAAGACCACCAAATTAATATGTTTGAGCTTGTATGTGTATGGAGTAATCACAGAACATACATCAGACAGAACTTGTGGCTGATAAGAACATGCTACATCTATGATGCAGTACATTGTCTCATACCTAAAATCGTGGCATATTAACAAATAGTATTGTTTGGCAATTAAACAAAAATGTTCTTGAATTTCCATGCATTTCCACAACCTCATTAGAAAAATAGATGAACAATGTTTTTGATAAGTGTAACATTCACCCAGTGAGTGATGTGAATAATTGTAATTATTCTTTGATCATTCAAAAATCTTATCAGCTGCTGTGCACAGAGACTACTCAGAGAGTAATCTCCAAACAGTGAAGAGTAATAAGTAATGTGCACCAATCAAATGTCAATGCAAAGAATCCACATCTGACATACCAAATCATAGGCCTGAACAGCCAAGGCGACCTATTCATCTGCAATCCTGATGCTATGCTATTGCTCACCATGTGCATCATCTGAGAATCTGATAAGTGAAGTATTTGGTATCATATTCCAAGCCCTAATTTCCCACATAAGATCCTCTATTTCTTGTTCACATCTTTGTTCATTTTGTCTTTGGATTTCTGCCAGTGTACATACAAAACATCACCGCATTTGAGGATCCCAGACCAAAGGAGAAAAAATTACATATATAAGCATAAGCATAAACACTTGAAACCTTTCAGATATACTTCTTTCTACAGGAATGGCAAACTCTAGATGGCATGTTAGGGCAAGGTGGGTGTCACTACTTTGACTGTTCCAATCTTTACTAATTAAGCATGCCTGACCTAGAATCTGTGGAGCTCATCACAAGCTTATAAGGGCATTGAGACCAAAGCATGTTATACAGAAGGATATGAAATCGCTGGTGATTCATCTGGTGATTTTTTTTGGAGATTATCTTTAGTTTACTCAGCCACTGTCAATTTCTTCTGCTCTCATCCATAATAGGGTCCCTATAATAGCTACATCACTAACTAAAACAATGAGAAAGTTGACACCAGATCTAAGAATAATAAGATAATAAACTAAGAAGACCTCTAACTTCCAATACCCTAATTTTGCTGCATTCCTTCTCCTCCCAGAGGCTAGGAATTAAAAAAGACAAGATTGTAAAGCTTGTTGGAAAGCCTGTACTCCGATCATATCGATCACAAGAACAAGCAAAAACAAATATGTTCACGCTTCTTAATGCTCTAAAATACATTGTTATCAGATAGCAAACCTTGTATAATTTTATCAATATCTCTCAGCAATGCATACTTTTTCTGAAGAATATTGGCAGCAATTCCAGATCTGCCACCCAAAAAGAAAAGAGCATTAAAGCCAAGAGTTAAACCGAAAATTTATACATAATGTGGTCTTGACTCAATGTCTTCGCTAGCTAGCAAAAAGTCTCAAAACCTTGAACAACTGATTCAAAGGTGAATCATTAGGGCTAATGTTCTTTACTTCTGCTATTGTACACTGAGCAATATATACTCCAATACAAATGGGTGATCAAATTAAAATATGCACTAGCCTTTTTAATTATCATAAAGATACTTTTTTTCTTTGTGCAAATTATATGATTACTGAAACTACATATAAAACAAAACAAAAAAGGCATAAATTTAAAAGAATTTCATCTTAAAATTGAATAATCATTGTGTCAAACAGAAGCAGCTTAAATTAGAGTTTCTATCATTAAATAAAAAAGATTAAATTAGAGAGCTTACTGGCTTGAAATTCATCGAGAAATGACATTGTATCCAACAACTCTGAAGAACTTAAAGAAACAAATAGCAATCAGAATCAAATTGAACTGTAATACCTCAACAAGAATTCTAAAAATAAACGTTAAAATGTCTTTTGCTCTTTTGCATGTGCCAACAACTTGTCAATTCGTTCCTTTGCATTCCCGAAGCTTTTCTTCTCAAGTTTCTCTGCCAACATCTTGTATGTGCTATGCTGAGGAACTATTCCCTTTGACACCATTTCTTCAAAAAATGAGCAAGCCAGTTCAAGTTTCCCGCTCTCAATTAGCCCACGCACCAAACTTGCATAAGTACCAGCATCCATACTCACATCATTCTTAAACATGTGAGCTAACAAGAAGTTAAGCACCTTCATCCTCTTCTTACGACAGCACATCTTCAATAACGGTGCATAAGTCTCGCAATCAGGCTTGCACAAATCCTCCTCCATCTTTTGAAGCAATTTTAATGAATTCTCCTCCTCTGAACGTGCACAAGCAGAAGAAATCATGGTATTATAAGTCAAAACATTTGGCACTACTCCCTGCTTTTTCATATCCTCAAATATCTCATTAGCATCCTTAACCCTTCCTGCTTTACTCAAAATGAAGATCAATGAACTATAAAACGAGGTATCAGGTAAGCAATCATCACTCTTCATTTTCTCATAAACCTTCAATGCTTCATTTATCTGCTTGGCTTTCCCAAATGCATGCATAACAATGGTATAGGTAATAACACTTGGCTTGCACCCTTTTTCTTGCATCTCTTTCAAAGTATCATCAACTTTGCAAAAATCCTTTTCGCGACAATAATGCTCAATGAAACAAGTATAAGAAACTACATCCGGGCTAAATCCGTGTTGAAACATCTCTTTCATAGCTTTCTGAGCATCATCTAACTTCCTAGTTTTGCACCATCCATGAATCAAAATATTAAAAATTTGAGAACTCAAAGGTATGCAATCCTTGAACTCAAGAAACACTTTATAAGCATGCTCAACACTGTTGCCTTTTACCAATGTATCCATTAATACGCTCATGGCCCTTGTATCCTTTTCAACACCATATTTTTTCATTCCTCTAAAAACCTCAACTGCTTCATCATACCTACCACCTCTTACCAGCCTCCTCATAGCCGTAGTCATTGTAGGCAATGAAACATACCCATTATTTAACTCATCCATTTCTTTAACTAATTCCCACATAAGAGAAAACTTCTTTGATTTTCCTAATACATCAACCATTGTGTTATACATTTCTGGCGTGTGCATATAACCTGTTTGTGTTTTTGCCCAAGTGAAGAACCCAAAAGCTGGAGTCAAGTCATTGCTAAATCTCCTCAATATTTGCTCAACCAAGCTGTTTGATACACACACACCACACCCCTTTAAAGCTTCAACAACTTTATCAGGTGATTGGTACCCCTTACTGAGTATTTTGCTAATTTTATCAACATCAGTTTCATGGTTTTCACTCAGTACACAGCTGGAAATTCTCCTTTTTTTGTTCAGTTTGTGACTCTCAACCCAACTGGCAAGTGAAGGGATGACAAAATCCTCATCCGGGCTTTGGCTGTCAAAGAATTTTATCCAACTCGGTAGCGAGGGTGACTCGGTGCTGCTGGCTGACTCGGCGGTGGTGCAAAGAGGATTGCATGATAAGTAACATAAATAATTGATTCTGGCATGCTTTTGTAAATGGGATTGTGACAACAGCTTCAAAATATTGTGTTTTGGTAGCATTTTCAGTGAGTTTTAGACCTTTGCTAGGGGTGCGCTTCGGTACAGTTCGGAATCGGAGAAAACCAAAATTTTCGGTTCTGTTCAATACCACTGAAATAAAATAATAACCAAACTGGAACTCATGGTTTTGGATCGGTTCCGCAACAGTTCTGCTTATTGGTACAGTAACATATGGGACTAACGGTTCAGCAATTAAAAGCTGGGGAATCTCCTATCTGCAACAACAAATACATTTTTTTCACCATTTTTATTGAATGCACAGAATACAATCACACACTCATTATCTATGAAGAAAAACTAAACATAAAAATTGACAGCATATATATATGTGTGTGTGTATAAAATCTCCATGCATAATTACGTTGCAAAAACAGTTATCGGCAAAAATGAGAGTGTATAAATACAAAAAAAAAAAAAATCATGTTACAGCCTTGCAGGGTGATTTTAATCTATTAATATAATGCACTCCAGGTAAAATTACGAAATGAAACGAAATCAAAGTACCTGCAAGCTGCAATACGCAGTGAGGGGCTCAGAGAGCTCGGCGACCAGTGCCCACAACAGAGTCGACAACCTTGAAGGTGGCGGCAGCGGCAGTGCCCACAACAGGGCCAGAAGGAAGCGGCGGCAGCAGCAATGGACTTGAAGAAAACAGCGATGGCTTGTAGATCGTGAAGCCAGAAGAAGCAATAACAGTTATTTACAGGCGACAGCAAGGCAACAAGGAATCGGCAGCGGCAGCGGCAAAAGTTTTGTCATCCACAGCGGCAAAAGTTTTGTTATAGACAGATTGCAGCGTAGAAACTAGAAATTAGGGTTCAAAGATGTGATATAACTGTATATCTATATATTATTTCAAAATTATAAAAAAATACCATTGGAAATCGGTTCGGTTCCGGTTCTGAATTTTAAACCAAACATCAAACCGAGTTTTACTTTCAGATTAAACTATTTGGTATTTTTAATTAGAATATACCGATCCGAAACTAAAAAGGCGAATCAAATCGGTTTTTAGGGTTTGATTCGGTTCTGCCCACCCTTCGTTGGCGTTTTTGTTTGCTCGCTTAAAACAAATAAAGGAAAGGGAGAACCGCACCAACCCAAATTTATACCTAAATTAGAGCAACTCGGTTCATCCTGATCGATGACAAATCACATTAGTGGGGCTTAAATGTGTTTGTTATAAAGGTAATTTTGTGTATAAACATCAACATTTTTTTCCTTAATTTTTGAATTCTAGCGTTATTATCCCCCGTAAAACTTTTATTTGGTATTGACCTGAAAAAAATTGATATTTGTATGTTTTTTTTCGTGTTTATATTTATAGTGGTATAAAATTTAATTTCCGTTGAATTCAATTTGCTATTATAAAATTTTAATCTCATCTAACATCTTGCAAATAAAAATATTAAACAAATAATAAATAAAAAATAGAGAAGAATAAAATCAAACACATAATACAAGAATTTACACAGAAAACTCCTATATCGGAAAAAACCATGACCACCAAAAGATGACGAGAAAAAAATTTATTATGTGAAAAATTATTACAATCACTCTAGCATTGTTCCTCACACCCAAACTCCAATAACACACTCAATCTCGAAATATATCTACCGTTTCTTCTCACAATGGAAACTATCTATTTATAAAGAACTAATTGTTATGTTATGTAAACAAGTGAACTCAATCTCTTTATGTATAGTGATTGAGATTATTTCTTGTAAGAGAAATATTCATTTTGTTTTAATATTAGTTATATTTTTCCTTGAATAAATCAAATTCAAACGAGAAATTACTTATTTTTTAAATAAAAATCTATTATAGAAGAAAATATTTTAAAATTTTTTTATTAAAAAATAAGATATATTTTCTAACGATCTCCATATTTGCGAGGTTTTCAATTAGGAACAAAACATGATCAAGTGTATATCCACACAATCACGTACTTTTCACCTTCTTTACTTCACCAAAATTACACTCACATAAATTTACTCTATCATGAATAAAAGCTTATCATCTATCCAACAGCTATAGTTTTTGACATAAACAAAATATCATACTCTACCTTATCTAGCGTACACATATTCGACACATCTCAATCATCTTAGCACTAAAAATAACGCTAGCGTCGCCATTGTTTGGTGATGGCGTTCAGCATGATGCCTTATTTTGTCTGGATGCCTCGTGGGTCATGGGGGGAGTTTGGCTATGTCCAATTAGTTGTTTGTTTTTTAGTGTTCAACGAGAAGAGCTTGCTATGAAAAAAAAATTAAAAAAGAAAAGTTGCTGCCAAATTAAGTAAACCATTTGAAAATTTTAATTTAACTTTTTAATCCCAAAACGAGGGCTAGGGCAGAGGAGGGTTAGCATTTGCTTTATCTATTACGTGCATGTCAAGTGAGCTCATAGATTTCAGAATTAAACTAAGAGCTTTATTTTTAAAAAAATTAATTTTAGTTAACAACAAAGTAAGAAAATTCAATTATGTTCATAAAAAATCTCCTCACACCTCGTGACGAGAAGTCAAGCTCAACTTAAACTTTTCGAGGAAAAAAAGGATTTATTTAAGTTGAGTTATATAATAAAAACGATTCTATGTTATGTCTACTTGTTTATTCTTAGCTAAAAAGTAATTATATCTTGTTCAATTCAATTCCAAAAATAAGAGTGGAGTTATTTGTAAAATAAAAATTTTTTAACACTCTTTATTTCAATAATTTTATTTATTACAAAAATACTTTTGATGTGTACTCTTAAGAATAATTTATTATCAGTCTATATAATATAATTAAGCACTCTAAAGACTCATCCAATTATTAATACACTAATTGATCCATTCATTTTTTAAAATCAATTCATTCACAATTGGGAAGAAAAATTAATGCATAAACATTTATATCTCTATGCAATATTTGATTATTCTTCAACTAGCATGCATGTGTATTGCTATAATATTGAGTATTAACCACCCACAACAAAATGCTTTTCCATGCCTCCATTATTTTCTTCTTCCTCTTTAATTTTTTGGGAAATTCTCCTCGGTTTTATTAAAATAGATGAATCTATTACACAAAATAGAAAAATTAAAATGACGAACTTAGAATTTGATAGGAGTTAAAAGGCAACTTTGAAAACTTAGTACCTAGAGTAAAGTATATGTAAATTTTGGCTTGATTTGTGCTGCAAGTATATGTTTAAATTTATCAAAAATTTTATTTGAGTGTATTGAATAGTTTTTATGGGTCCTTAAAGTAAAAAAAAAAAAATTATTAATTTAAATAGTTTAAGTCAGAAGACTTTTAGTATTTTAACTGAGTATATAACATTAAAATAATTTTTTTAAGTTTGAGAGGTGAGTGTACAAGGTAATTTTTAGAATGCAAAATAATTATATCCATTAGAAACCAAATAAATATATTGCCAAGTTCATCAACTTTTCAAATAATTACAATGTTATCAATTTATAGCTATGATAGATTAAAAAAAGAAAAATGTATGATAGATTAAAAAAAGAAAAATAACATATAAAAAATTGATTTTTTTGAATTAATATAAAATTTTTTCTTTAGATGTCAAAATCCATCAGAAATCTTGGATATTTTTGTAGATTTTTTTTCTGAAGACATTATTTTTATTTTTATTCTGTAAAACAAAAGAAATTGCAAACGAACCCATTTGAAGCTGGTGGGGTCCACTTGATTTTATCCGGGTGGTAACTGGATCCGGCAAGCTCATTACAAAAACGTAACACCCTTCAACCACGTCCGTTTGATTCGAAAAATAAATAAGAGATTTTGAAAAAAATAAAAAATGGAAATTAAAAAAGCACAAAACCCTAAACCCTAGCGAGAAACTAAAACTAGAAGCTGCTGTTGGATGTTGGGTTCTAGAGTCTTCTCTTCTCTTTAAAAGCAAAGCACTTGCATCCTTCTTCTCTTCACTTGCTCTGTGTCGCTTCTCTTTCTCTCTCTTCCCCCAGACTTTTACTATTCGCTTTCTCTTCTCTGCAATTTTACGAAACTGCCAGTATGTATCGTTTCGCTTCAAGCCTCGCTTCCAAAGCAAGGTAACGTACAACAACAACAACATCACTGTGATTACAAGATTTATGCCATTCAGCCCATTCTTTTTAGTGGGTTCTAGTTAAAATCCGTAACGACATTTGATTTGCTTTGAAAGTTCTGATTTTTATTTCTTTTTCGGCTTGCAGGATCGCTAGGAACAGTACCCAGCAGGTAAAATATTTTATTTTTTGAATTGTTTGAACAGGCTTCGTGTGGGACTGCTTTTGTAAAAAGCTTTTGGGTTTTCAATCTAAGTACCTGAAGTGCTTTTTGAAATAGCACTTGTTAGAATAGTACTTATCAAATTTCAATTTTTTTTCCTGCAAAAGGTTTTCTTTTTGTTTGAAGTGGCTTTTCTCTTTAGTTAGAGGCATTCCCAAATTTGCACTATTGGTTTGTCTTTGGTTGTGTGTGTGTATGTATGTATATGTTTATTTATTTTTAAGTATTCTGCACTGTGATGTTCGTATTGATGTATATATGAAATTTTATGTTATTAGATTGGAAATAGATTGAGTTGGTCCAGAAACTATGCTGCCAAAGACATTAGATTTGGGGTTGAAGCTCGAGCTTTGATGCTGAAGGGTGTTGAAGAGCTCGCCGATGCTGTCAAAGTCACCATGGGACCTAAGGTTCTCTATCTGCAACCACTAGTCTTTTTCTAGAAGAGGCTGTTATAGGGCTTAACTCTTTTGTTCCTAACTATGTATTTATCTAGGACAAAAGAAGAAAGTAAACATGTATTTGTTTGGGGTTAACCATATAGAGACAAAAAGAAAAATTAATAACATCTTTGCTTCTCGCATTATCTGTTTGTATATGTTTTTTCTTCTGTTTTGGAATTTGAGCGAGTAGGCAGACTAATGATGGTTTATCTTTTGTTTTTCTGTCCCAAAGGGACGTAATGTAGTCATTGAACAAAGCTGGGGTGCTCCCAAGGTGACAAAAGATGGTGTTACAGTTGCAAAGAGCATTGAATTCAAAGATAAGGTCAAGAACATTGGTGCTAGCCTTGTGAAGCAAGTTGCTAATGCCACCAATGATGTTGCTGGTGATGGTAAGCTTTCAATAACAAGAACTAGTTTTATTTTAAGGCTTTTCCTGTGGCTTACTTGATTAGAGTGTCATTATCTCCATGCAATACCGTATTTTGTTAAGCAGTGCGAACTTTTTAATGTGAATGCAGGAACTACCTGTGCAACAGTTCTTACCCGAGCAATATTTACAGAAGGCTGCAAGTCAGTTGCTGCGGGTATGAACGCAATGGATCTTCGACGTGGTATCACTATGGCAGTTGATGCCGTGGTCACTAACTTGAAAAGCAGAGCCAGAATGATCAGCACATCTGAGGAGATAGCACAGGTGTGCTTATTGGCTTGTTCTTTCAAATCTTAATGCAAGCTGATTACTTTTTGCGCTATCAATGCTTTGAGATTCATCTGACATTCTACTATTAATTTGATAGGTGGGGACAATATCAGCAAATGGAGAGAGAGAAATTGGTGAGTTAATTGCAAAGGCCATGGAGAAGGTCGGCAAAGAAGGAGTAATCACCATACAAGTAAGTTAGTTTTTATATATTATTTGTTTACGTAGTTTTTATATATTATCTGTTTTCCTGCTTAAAATTTCTTCCTAGTGCTTGCTAAGAAGTTATTTTTCATTATTTAGGAAAATTTTCAGATGAAATTTTTCAATATTTTCCACTGTGGCAATTTCTTATCCATGCTTACTGGGCTTTTTATTGCTATGACATTTCGATGATGTTTGGTCTTATGCTTTGTGACAAACTATTGCAGGATGGGAAGACATTATATAATGAGTTGGAAGTTGTTGAAGGAATGAAGCTTGATAGGGGTTATATATCTCCTTATTTCATAACCAACCAGAAAAATCAAAAATGTGTAAGCATTTGCTCCTGTATGACTAATTGTTGAGTAGCTGCTTCTTTTAGTCACAATTTTCCCTGGGTGTTTTTCAGGAATTAGAAGATCCTCTCATTCTTGTCCACGAGAAGAAAATCTCAAATCTAACTGCTGTTGTGAGGGTATTAGAGCTGGCATTGAAGGTATGTGTTTGTCAGTCTGTCAATATCTCTGGCTATATGCAAATGATAATAGTGAATGTTCTTTTGTGATTGGTTCTCAAATTGACCAATTTCTTCTTATCTTTGTTCAGAGACAAAGGCCCTTATTGATTGTTGCTGAAGATGTTGAAAGTGAAGCGCTAGCGACTCTTATTTTGAATAAGCTTCGCGCTGGAATCAAGGTTCATTTATTGCTGAGTTTTGCATTGCTTTCGTCTTTCAGATACTCAATTTTCTCTTCAATTAAATTTTCAGTCGCTAGTTTGTGATCTTATCTGCATCTTTTACTGTATAGGTATGTGCCATCAAGGCCCCTGGGTTTGGAGAGAACAGGAAGGCCAATATGCAGGATCTGGCTGTTCTCACTGGTGGTGATGTAAGTTAATTCTCCCAAATATGTAAATTTAGTGTCAATGGTATTGTATGTGGCATGACCCTCCAGGGTACATGTTTTTGTGTATTGTAGCTGATAACTGAAGAGCTCGGCATGGACCTTGAGAAAGTGAATCTGGATATGCTCGGCACTTGCAAAAAGGTGAGTTCAAACGCCATTGGTGAGATGTCATGTGCACTCCAGCTTTTTAATATTTTTCCTGTTATTGTGTACATCATAATTTCCATTAATGAGTCATCTTGTCAAGTTTTTACACTTGAATATATTTTTGTTTTCTTTTCAAGATTGCAGGTTGGAATAGTGTAATGCTTTTGCCTTGCATTTTTAATACATATGTCTTTAACGTGTAATTTATGTCATGTAGGTTACAATATCGAAGGATGACACTGTCATTCTGGACGGTGCTGGTGATAAGAAGTCCATTGAAGAAAGATGTGAACAGGTATGTGTCGTTTCCAGTTGAATTATATTCTTATTCATTGTGAACTTATGCTGATTTGGAAATAACAAAAAAAACTGACACTGATCTTTTGGAATTCAAACTTGATTAATGAGTCTGAAGTCATTTGCTGTGGTTTTTTTTGTTATAACAGATTAGGTCTGCAATTGAGAACAGCACTTCTGATTATGACAAGGAGAAGTTGCAAGAAAGATTGGCAAAGCTTTCTGGTGGTGTTGCTGTGTTGAAGGTCTGCTGCCGTTTTATATAGCCCGTTGCCTACATTTGATATCCCATCAACTTATAATGCAAAAATACAGACTGGGCTTGCCTGGTCTTGCTGAATTCTCTTAAGTAGTTTTATAGGTTCCTGGAAACCTTTTGGAAAACCTTTTAACATTGTTGAGCTTAGAGTAAGAGTTGACCATAGCGGAAATTTACTTTTTGCAGATTGGAGGAGCTAGTGAAGCTGAAGTTGGTGAGAAGAAAGATAGAGTTACTGATGCTTTGAATGCGACGAAGGCAGCTGTAGAAGAGGGTATTGTGCCGGGTGAGTTTCTGTGTTCTCTTCTTCCTAAGATACTATTAATACTGGTAAAATCTTATCTGTGGACAATCTTTTCATTCTTCACTAATTTGCTTGCAGGTGGTGGTGTTGCCCTTCTATATGCGGCAAAAGAGTTGGAAAAGCTGTCCACTGCTAACTTTGACCAGAAGATCGGTGTTCAGATTATTCAGAATGCTCTAAAGGTTTGTATCCTATCTGCCTTTTCTATATATGTTATGAGGCCTTGTAATGGCTTTTAAAGTATATGGTCATTGTCATATTAATTTAGCTAATTATATGAACTCGCTCACTTCATCCTACAAAGAAAATCTTAAGTGACTCAGCCGACTGGTTGCATACTCCTCTTCCACTACTGGGAAGCTTATGATTTCCTATTGCAGTGTTGTGATCTAATAAATTTAAAATGTAATTTTCATTTGCAGACACCAGTGCACACAATTGCTGCTAATGCAGGAGTTGAGGGGGCTGTTGTGGTTGGTAAGCTATTGGAGCAGGACAACACCGACCTTGGGTATGATGCCGCCAAAGGTCAGTACTGGAGAATTTTCTTCTCATCTCTCTTCAACCTCTTTCCCCCAATGTACACTATGATTTATATCTTTTTATATTCAGGTGAGTATGTTGATATGGTCAAGTCTGGAATTATCGATCCATTGAAAGTAATCAGAACTGCTTTGGTTGATGCTGCAAGGTAAGCATAAGAAGCTAGCTCCTTTTAGAGTATTATTATTATTATTATTTTTATTTTTAATCCAGTATAATTGTTGCATTATGGAAATGTCTGTGGGTGGTAATTTTGTTATGTTACCTTTTCTTGCAGTGTATCATCTTTAATGACCACAACTGAAGCTATTGTTGTTGAGCTGCCTAAGGAGGAGAAGGAAGCTCCAGGAGGCATGGGTGGCATGGGCGGAATGGGCGGCATGGACTATTGAAATCCCAGTAGAATGCTCAACTGATTGTCCCTTTTTTTTTTTTTTTTTTTTTTTTTGGGGGTTCTATAATCAACATACAATCTGAATGTTAGGATTTTGTGGCCAGCTTAATGAGTCTCAATTGTGTCAATCATAAGGCATCCTTGTAATCATAGTGAGAGGTAGGCATTTAGGTCGTTTGGCAATTTAGGATAAAACATTGCTGATTGGTCCTCCACTTGGATGATTGGTTGGTTTTTAATTGAACTGTATTTTATTTCAAAATAAAATATATCTTCCTTGCATATTTGGTGCTTGAAAATGCAATCTAATATTTATTATCTTATTAGTTCTTATTGGCCCTTTTTGGATTAGATCACAATGTAAATAATTAGGGGAATATGCAAACAATTTCAATTTGTTTCAAGTGACTTGTTTACAAATACATTTTAATTTTTATTGGTGGGTTATAATGAATAATCCTATAGCATCTTTTAATGTGCAGTTCCAATTGCTTTTATGAAGCTATGTCTAAATCTCAATTGCTCATGCATTGGGCATATTTTCACTTTAGGTGGAAAAAAAAAAGGAAAAAATGAAATTCATATGAATGGGGTGCATCATTTCACCAGCGACATCAGAGTTCCCCTTCCCCCTCCCCAGCCGCCCGCCCCCTCTCTCTCTCTTCTTGGGGGGGTCAAGTGAATACTGGAAATGTATCACATGTAAACTCACTGAAAAAAAATTCACAAATGAAATTAGGATGTGATACATTCTCGAAGAAGCTTCAACACTCCAAATTGAATTACACGCTAAGTAGCTGAACAACAAAAGCAGATGAATCCTAAACCATTAAATAGTTAGCCTGAACAGAGAAACATGAATCACACACTAAATAGCTGAGCAACAAAAGAGATGCATCCTAAATCATGAGATAGTTAACAAAACAAAACAAACATGGTTCCTGTAACACGTTTATTTTCACATCTAGGATGTACAAATGCATATGGCATAGTCAGGCATCATCTGCCTTTGCGACGGTTTTTCAAAGCCGCACAATCTGGACAATACCATTTCCCTTTAGGCTGTTCTTTCAAACCAACACAGCCAAAGTGGAACCATTCTATCTTGCACTGTCAAGACAAAAACAGACTCCTTCGTCAGATGGATATTACATAAAAGAAGATATATTAGAGTTTACTTATCTGAGGATTCAATTACATACGTTGGGGTTATCGCACGCAACCATCTCTCCATAGCTGACTTGGTTGCAGACACAGTATGTGGGTTCATTTGGATCCACGGGTAAATCTAACTCCATACCAGTAGGATTTGGAACTGGTGTTGCCGCTGCTTCTGTCACTGCTGCTGCTGCAGCGGCTGCCGCTGTTGCCAGGCGTGTTCTGCAGATGTAGGGTTAAAGATCAGCTTGGAAATACATTTCTTCTTCTTCTTCTTCTTCTTCCATGAACAAGCTCATATTTGAAATAAGACATAGGTTATCTAGAAAAGAAACATTTGTTTCTACTTGATATTTCTCCATTCTCTCATATGGGTACAAAAAAACATATATAAGTATCAGATAGATATGATTGAAAAATAGGTGACAAGCTAATAAAAAAACATATATAAGTAAACAACCATTGAAAGTAGAAAATACCATCTATTTTTCTTGCTGTCAAACACTTTTTTGCGTCAAAATTGACTATTCTCTTCACAAGAGCTGCTAATAGCTATCCTTAGCCTCCATGAAGGATAGAAGTTGATTCACACAGAGCCCTAACAAAGTAATATTATACTGAGTAATTTTTCACCTCAATCCACTCACATGCTCTGTTTCTAGGCCCCTTTGGCTTACTCTGTATCTTATCCATTCTTTTTTTTTTTTTTTTGATAGATATATCGTATCCATTCTACTTTCACAGTTAGAAGAAACTCCCTCTCTCCTCAATAATTTCGAACAGTATCTCAATAAGGGGAGAAAATATCTTCAAATTTCTAACTCTCGATAACATCTGCAGAAGAAAATGAGTCCTATCGAAGTGGATCATATTCAATATTCTTCCAAGTTCACTTTCTCACATGCTCTTCTGTAGGGTTGTCCTGCTTTCTTAATGACCTCTATTCAATCCTTGTTACCATAAGAGAACATGCACTCCATTCTTACATTCTAAATGAAACTGAATTATGTACAGAATCCAATCTCCAATAGGAGATCCATTCTGCTTAGCCAACGTCAAAGAGGTCGAACATCAAATTCAAATTCAGACAGAATTAAATAAAGTTAATGCAATCAACATTCGAGGAAAAAGAAGAGCTCTAGAGATGACTGGAAAAAATTAAGATCATAAGGCTATGGGTAATTTTAAATACTTCATATGGAAACTATAATAAGCATATGTAGGATAGGAAGATACTTTTTACGCCCTCCTCTACCACCCTCACTGCTCCTTCCAGATTTTGTGCTACCATCAAGACTTGGAGCAGGTGATGCAGTTGTAGCAACACTATCTCTTTCTGCCAAGAACCATGTGAACACGAAACACTTAGCAAACACATAATCCAGATAGAGATACTATTTACTTTTAAAAAAAAAAAAGGTCAAA
Organism: Atalantia buxifolia; assembly: GCA_030444775.1. Taxonomy (NCBI): domain Eukaryota; kingdom Viridiplantae; phylum Streptophyta; class Magnoliopsida; order Sapindales; family Rutaceae; genus Atalantia; species Atalantia buxifolia. The sequence goes on from CM059839.1 coordinate 9,465,976, forward strand.
GCATAAACCTATGCACTGAACAGGTAAAAAATGTGGAAAAGGAAAGTACCACGTCGAAGCTCTTCATCGAAATTCTTCAGATATTGATCTAGTTGTTGTATGTGGGTATCTACCTGAAACATGTTAGTGCATACACAATTAGCAACAACCAACCAAAGATTGATTCATATGTTTGAGCTTCTATGTGCATGGAATAATCACATAATGTACATCAGACACAACTTGTGGCTAATAATAACGTGCTACATCTATGACAAAGTCGTATTTTGTCTCATACCCATAATCATGGCATATTGACAATAGTATTGTTTGATAATTAAACAAAACCATTATTGAATTTCCATGCATTTCCACAACCTCATTAGAAAAATAAATGAATAATATTTTTGATGAGTGTAATATTCACCCAGTGAGTAATGTGAATGCAATGCAATTGTTATTTGATCATTCAAAAATATCATCAGCTGCTGTGCAAAGAGATTACTTTGAGAGTAATCTCCAAACAGTCTGAGAAATAAGTAATGTGCAGCAATCAAATGTTAATGCAAACAATCCACATATGACATACCAAATCATAAGCCTGAACAGCCAAGGCAACCTTTTCATCTGCAATCCTGATGCTATGCTTTTGCTCATCAAGGGCATCATCTGAGAATCTGATAAGTGAAGTATTTGGAGTAATATTCCCAGCCCTAATTTCCCGCATAAGATCCTCTATTTCTTGTTCACATCTTTGTTCATTTTGTCTTTGGATTTCTGCCAGTGTATGTACAAAAACACACTGCATTTGAGCATCCCGGACCAAAGGAGGAAAAAGAATGTCCATAAACGTAAGCAAAAAGACATGAAACCTTTTAAACATACTTCTTTGTGCAGGGATGGCAGACTATAAATGGCATGGTAGAGTAGGGTGAGTGTTAGTACCTTGCCTGTCCTAGAATCTATGAAACTCATCACACAAGTTTATAAGGGCATTGAGACCGCAGCTGTTACACAGAAGGATATAAAATCACTAATGATTCATCTGGTGATGTTTTTATGGAGACCACTTCTAGTTCACTTACATTAAACTAGAGGGTACTGTCAATTTCTTCTAGCTCTTGGTCACAATAGGATCCCTGTAATAGCTACGTCACTACCCAAGACAATGACAAAGTTGACACCAGATCTAAAAATAATAAGATAATAAACTAAGAAAACCTCCAACTTCCAATACCCTAATTCTGCTCCATTCCTTCCCCTTCCAGAGGGCAGGAATTAAAAGAGACAAGATTGCAAAGGTTGTTGGAAAGCCTGAAGTCGGATTATATTGATCACAAAAACAACAATATCGAATACATCAATGCTTCTTAATGCACTAGAATAGATTGTTATCAGAAAGCAAACCTTGTAAACTTTTATCAAGATCTCTCAGCAACGCATACTTTTTTTGAAGAATATTTGGCAGCGATTCAAGATCTACAAAAAAGGCATTAAGCCAAGAGTTAAACGGAAAGTTTATATGTAATACGGTCTCAATGTCTATGCTAGCTAGCACAGAGTCTGAAAAACTTGAACAACTAATTCAAAGGTGAATCATTAGGGCTAATGTTCTTTGCTTCTACTAGTGTACACTGAGCAATATATACTTCAATACATATAGCTGATCAAATTAAAACCTTTTCAAGATGCACTAGAAGATACCCTTTTTCTTTGTGCAAATTATATGATTGCTGAAGAATACATAGAAAAAAAAAACGAAAAAGGCATAAGTTTCAAACAATTCCATCTTAAAATTTGATAATCATTGTGTCATACAGAAGCAGCTTAAATTAGGGTTTCTATCATTAAATAAAACAGATAAAATTAGGGAGCTTACTGGCTTGAAACTCATCGAGAAATGACATGTTCGGTGAATAATTTAGGGGATTTTAGGAATCACTGCATCTGATTTCGTTTAATTTCTGTGTAAGTTTTCGGATTCTTCCCGCCAGAGATTCAACGAACTTTCGAGCCCTAGAATCAGGTTTTTGGTTATCAAATTGACATTTATGTCCTTCAGTATTTCCGTTTTTAACTTTTTATCTTGTACTTTATCCGGTCGTCTGGGCGGTGGATGCGGTGTCGTTTCGAAACGAGGGTACGGAAACATGGAACTACACCATCTTCGCCAGGCCCAGCGGGTTTCAAAGTTGGGCCTTCCGTCGTGCTTCGCACTCGGCCCATATTTTAAAATGGGAAGCACTAGATGACATTTAATGTGCGTTGCTAAAATTGCGTTTTTCGAGTCAATTGGCAGTGTTTTAAGATGTAGTGGTCACCGTTGTTAATTAACTTTTGATTTTATTAATCGATATTTTTTAACGCAAAATTATTATTATGGATGATTTTTATATGATTTTTTTAACTGATGGTTAAAGTTTGGGTATAAATAATAATGGATTATGGATGATAAAAGATAGATGACCAATGAAGATAGTAAAGGTTCGAATTTATTTGATTTAGGAGTTAACTGGGTAAAATGGGATATCTAAAATAGAGTGATGATACAGTTACAAACTCTTGTAAAAACTTATCTTGTACAAATTGATGTGATATTAATTCATTAGTTGAATGAAAATATAAAATAATATAAATAAATTATGTGGGCCAAAAGATATTTAATTCAATTAATTTTATCATGCTATATCAGTTTATACAAAATAAATTTGTACAAGAGTTTGTGGCTATATCATTACTCTTTAAAATAAGGTTGGCAATGAAATTTAGTCATAAGGATTTTTTTGCAACTTAACTAATCATCAATAGGCAAATAAGGGTATGTTCATGACTTTGGTATGTGTAATTTGGGAAAAAGTAATTATCTCTCAATTTCAAATTTTACAAATAAAAAAAGAAATTGTCAATTTCATTGCACACGTCGTTGACTGACATGTCATGGGTTAATATATTGATTTCTATGATCCAAGATTCTATTAATAATTAACTAATTATATAATAAAAATAGATTTACTAATTATAACCATATAATTAGGAGTTTACGACGGGTCTGAATTCATAAATTTTATGTACTAGAGACTACCGAATACCTACCAAACATAGTTTGAAAATATCCACTCTTGTAGAAGGAAATTTCATTATAAATTCGCAAATGAGGAGACTCGATCTATTGCCCAAGGGATCACGGCACCAGTGCTCCACTAAGTTGAGGCAGTAACCAAACGCTAGGCCAAGATGTTAGTGCCCCTTTTTTTTTTTAAAAAAAAAATTTCATGTTAACGTTTATTTTTCTTCTTCTTTACCTTATTATTGTTATTTTTTAATAATATAGGTAGATGAAAACTTGATGATGGAGGTAAGACAAGCTAACATAATCAGGCAGTTAATCACTAGTGCTATGTTCTGGCATTCTTGCCAAATTTCACCAAACTTTATTCCCCAACAATTCAATATTAATTATCAAATATTCAAACTCATTGCCCGCAAGTTTATACTTCAATTCAAAGTTAAAAAACGAAAAAAAAATGGTGATAAAACACCTAAAAATGCCAGCCTGAAATACGATTTCAAATTTTCAATAATGTTATATTTTATTATGTTAATTAATTATTAACAAACCAAGAGTTTTGCTTATGGGTTACGTAGAGCATTTTCAAATAATCACGAGAACGCGCCACCGCCTTCCGCCGCTACTTTTACAAACGGTCTGGTAGATTAGTTAATTAATTTAACCTCTGAAAATGATATGATCAAGAGAGAATATATCAACGGCTGAGCGCGTGATTGAGTTCGGGCCCCACACGCCGTCTCGAAATCAGGATGGTCAACGACATGGGCCCTCGCTAGCTTGTTTGTTTCACTTGTCTCTAAGCTCTCGATCAAGCTAAGCTTGTTCATCAAATAATCAAAGACCACAAGTAATAGAGTCTTTCACCATCATCTAGCTAGATCTTTCCCATTTTGCATTTTCGTACATTTAATTATGCCTTTTCCTAAATAAAAAATTAAAAATTATTACATTGCAAGTCTATTTATATTTCCAATAAAGAACATCTTAGATCAATTTTGTGACATCGTAATACGACCATTTGGACTATGAAAAGTCAGAAGAAATTATCAAATATTTGAAAGAAAATTGGGTGGTTTCCAATTTTACATATCTTTCATGATGAATTCACAAATACTTTTGAGGTGGAATTATCACTGAAAAATGAACTAAGAGACATTATTTGAAATAACTACGTTTATGTTCGGATGTTCAGACTTGAGCACCATTAATTATTTGACAAGTGGGGGTACTTGACACAGACTTCAACTACTTTCAAAATTAAGTTGATAAGCCGCAGTTATTCAACTGAGTAAAGACTTTTGATTGCCTAAACAACATGCTTGCTTCATTTTCTTGTTATTAACTTTTGTCTTTAATTTTGTTTACTTGCTTGGAGGATGTCGGAGAAAAGAAAAGAAAGACTGAAGATTATGAGCTGTAAGGACAATGGTGGTAAGTCAAAAGGACGAGAAGAAAATGAGCGAAACCAAAGCAAAAGTGATCAAATATAATATACTAGACCAACCAAGCATGTGATTGATTAATCACGCAAGTAAACAATTAGATATTAACCTAACCCAAAAAAATTAAAAATTAAAAATAAAGCACTGTATATTTTTTAAGTTTTATCAATGGAGGCATTTCATACATTGTTAAATAATAGAGACATGAAATAAATAGCTCAAACATAGTAATTGAGCACAACAAAAGCCATTCAGTGGCTTTGATTATGATGATATTAACCATTATAAACTGAAACTTTTTAAACCTGCTGCTTCATATTAAGTGTTGCTGCACCCATTCTTTGTCTCTTTCGAGGAGCTAGTGAGCAAGGAGCTTCATTCATATCTTGTGCAGCTTCAGAGGTTAGAAATCTCATTTTACACGTCATTAGTATCTCTTCATTCTCTTGTAAATAAATTTTTTGTCCTTCTTATCATGCTTCTTTTGATTAACTTTGCGATTTTGTTTCTTCTGGGCAATTTTCAGAAGCTGAAATGGAAGGGAAAAAAATGAAAAACCTATTTTCGCTCTGTAATTTTAATAACTGAACTGATAATTAATAATGTCAAGAAAATTATATTACACGGTGGGCAGGAGTTGAATTTTAATCAGGTATCTCTCTAAAAGATCATATTTAATTTGGTTAATTTCCACCAATGTGGAAGATATAGACTGAGAATCAAATTAATAAATCTTCAGTCATTCCTAACATTCTTTGAAATTTCAGTTGCCAATGTGAAAACAGTGTATATTTTTTTTCTTGACCATCATATAGGAAGCTTGCCAAAGTTTAGTGGTACCAAGCCAGCCTTAAGAAGATGAGAAATAAACTTTTCTTGTAAGTTGTTGCAGAAGAAAGGTGTAAGAGTTAATGTCAATTAAAAATTGTCCTATTTTCATTCTTGAAAGAGCAGAATGGCTGGGTCTGCCGGAGCCATTGAAGATTGCTCAGCAGAAAAGAAAAGATCTCTTCGAGTTCGTTATGTTTATGGCATGATCTTCCTGATGTACATTCTTCTTGCTTGGTTAGTTCGTGACTACGGACAAAAGTTTTTGCCTCAGCTCCATTGTGAGTCGAAGTTCTTCCACTTCACAAATGTATACAATATGATTACTCAATCTTTAATAGCTGGAGCTTTGAGGGAATGTTAGTTGATTTGCTCATTCTCTTGCTTGTGGAAAATTGTTTTGCAGATGTAAAAGCATGTGGAGCTGGGGGAAACAATTGCTTTCGCATGCTTGGAGTTCTTCGCGTGAGTTTAGGATGCTTTGTATCTTTCTTCTCTTTGTGACCATCAAGTATTTTCATTTTTGAGCTGTTAGATTTCTGGTCCCAGGATTGAAAAACTATTAGTGTTACCATTTGGACCTCTTATTTATTGTCCGAACAGTTTCTGTCCGAGCATAACACCTCTTATTCAGATTTTGCAATCCTTGACAATGGATTCAGATCTTTTTCTTCCTAATGTTTCTCAGTACATGTTCTACAAGAAAATTAGATGAAGTTCGCAGTAATTGGCATTCGGGGTGGTGGATTTTGAAGTCCTTTCTATTGATTGGGTCAATGGCAGTACCATTCTTCTTGCCTTCAGATTATATTCAAATATATGGTAAGTGTAACTTGAGAATCAACCACAGCATGTTAATGTTGCAGTCATGTTACATCTATCTGTATTTACTCATCTGACAATTGATGGAGAAACAGAGCAAAACTAACACATTTGAGAAATAGGAGTTTCCTTTTCATCCTCTATATATACTAAAGGGGCCTAAAAAGAATAGAACTTCAATGTATTTCTTTCAAATTTTTGTACTTGACTACATGTCTTTTGCCTGCTTTGCATTTGCTTAAAATGCTTGTCATTATATGTGCAGGTGAACTTGCTCGTGTCGGTGCCGGGTAAGCTTCTGATATATTGTTAAGTGGAATTAAGCATCTAACCATAGCTTCATATACGTTGCTTTAGCACCTATACTGCAACAACATGTTAAAAGCGTTGAGTAACTTCTGAAATGTGCGAAAAGCATTTCATTTTCACTTTCATTTTGGACTGTGTAGTGATAAATCTTTATTTTCGTTTTGATGATGCAGGATCTTTCTCCTTCTCCAACTTGTAAGTGTGATTGAGTTTATTGTATGGTGGAATAAGTACTGGACGCCTGATAATGAGAAGAAAAGGTATAAGATTCTCACTCACATCAAAAGCCTTTTAATGGCCTTAAAGTTGCCTCACTACCACAGTAGTGCATTTAAGTTAGGAAAATAAATGTCTGAGAGGACATAAGCACATCAACTTGAACTGCTTAGATAGATCGAGAATGCATATTGAAAGAGTGAGTACACTAGAGGGAAGTAAAACTCTTCAAGATGTATTACTAACAGCAATTGATATATTTCTAGAAATTGTTCTCGGAAAGAGCTCCGCACAATCTAGCTAGCAATATACACTCATGAAGTCAGAGAGGTAACCTTGTGCTATATGCTACATCAGAAAAAGCATCAGCATAGTGCCAGGGTGCAATTTGCTTTATGATGCTGGGATAGAAATAGAATGGTCTTGTTTTGGATACAAAGATCCTTTTTCCCTTCTGGAATTGGTTAAATAATGCTACTTCCATGCTTTTTATGTTGCAGCTGCTCCCTGGGACTTTTCATGTCAACAATTTTCTATGTCGCTTCTATATTGGGGATTGCGCTAATGTACTACTTATACGCCCCAAGACTCGCATGTGCCATCAACATATTCTTCATTACATGGACTGCAATTCTTCTCTTAGTGATGATGATTGTATCTTTACATTCACTGGTATGACATACATTCACAGTACTCCTTTACATCTCCTTTTTATGGAGAGCTCATTGTGTATCTGTTTCATATACACAGGTCAACAGAGGTCTTTTATCCTCAGGAATCATGGCATCTTACATTGTTTTCCTCTGTTGGTGTGCTCTTAGAAGGTAATTAAGACTAATTCAAAAAATTATAATCTAAATTCTACTGTTTAAAAAGTAGAGTGTAATTTCGCAAGAAAATATAACCTAAATTTCTGCATTCTAATGTATGGCTTTTCAGTGAACCGCCTTATGAGAAATGCAATGTACAAAAGCAAGTGAATGGCAATGCTGATTGGACAACAATACTTGTAAGATTTAACATTAATCTTTCTGCACTCTTCAATACACGATGCAGTTCATTTTTTTTTCAAAATCTTCTTTTGATTTTTGTTTCCAGAGCTTCCTGATCGCCATTGGTACAATTGTCATGTCAACCTTTTCAACAGGAATTGATTCACAATCGTTTCAGGTGACAATCCCTCTCCTTAGTAGCGAACAGAGCGTACGCGTAACATCGAATGTACAACAGATACACTTACTAATGTTTGTGCAGTTCCGGAAAGATGAAGTTCAAGAAGAGGATGATATCCCGTACAAGTACGGAATTTTTCACCTGATATTCTCCCTCGGAGCCATGTATTTTGCAATGTTATTCCTCAGCTGGAATCTTCTAAACCCGGCGAAGGAGTAAGAAACCAGATTACTTGTGTCTCAAGTCATCGTTTACATCATATTTTTTAACTGATCAGTTTCAAAAACAATTATCAATCAGATGGAGCATTGATGTTGGCTGGGCAAGTACATGGGTGAAAATCCTGAACGAGTGGCTCGCCGCCACCATATACTGTAAGTAAATTTCATGCGTATCGCCCAGTATATGTACTTCCAATTCCTTTCTCTTTATCAAAATTTGTTAAAATGTTTTTGCATTTGCAGTGTGGAAATTGATTTCGCCTGTAGTAAGGCAGCCAAAAGTTCATCAGGAGCCTACGCAGCAGAGTGATGACTCAATCTTGCCATGATTTTAAATTTTAATAACATATCTTCCTCTCTATGTATATATTCAACCCATTTTATTGATTCCTTTTCTATGTTCGTTATTAATTAGCTTTTAGATTCATCATGTAATATTCAAGCTGCAAGCAGATGTAAAGGACAAATTTATTTATTTATTTATTTTTGTGTAAAATTATTATCATCATATCAAGGATTAAATTGCTTCTTTTACACATTCTTATTTTTTTCCCATTTCATAAATTGATTTTCAGTGTATAATAAATTGTGTCTTTGCTAGTAGTCGTAATTCGATTGGCTATGAATACATTTCCACGCTCATAATCACACGAATTTGGTGGATGAGGTTTTTATTCACACGAATCCCATAGGGTTTAATTTTTTAGGGTCAATGCTTAATAAAAAGTACGTTAATTTTGAGGTAAGATATTAAACTTTTAAAATGATAGGGGCCAAATAAAAAATAAGTTATGCAACCTAAGAGGGGGTGAATTGAAATTTTAAATTTATGCATCACAATTCGCACAATAATTTAATTTATTGCCTTAATCAAATTAAAATAATAAATTTAATCAAGTACAATATTAAAAGAGTAAGGAAAGAGAAAACAAACACAAGAATTTTTATGTGGTTCGGCTATTCCCGCCTACGCCCACACCTCCAAGCTCACTCGGCTTGAGGATTTCACTATCCAAGCCTCCCAAGGTTTCAAATATTTACAATTGACTTCCAAGATATCAATGGACCTTTACAATCAAGAGATTATCTCCCCAATTTCTTCACCTCATGTGTTTCTCACACTTGTACACTCACAATTTGATGAGAAATGAAAATTACAACAATGAAACTCTCTTTAAGAGTGGATAAATAAATTATAACTCAATGATGATTCAATAAATGATGATTTATGAAATAGAAGCTCAATATATGTTATATGATCTTATTTATACTTGCATTAGTCACTAAAATGAAGTTGAAGTTGAGTTTTTATAGTTAAAACCCGAAAACTACCCGTTATACACAAATTCCCGCAACCAAGCAGTTAGCCGCTTGTAACAATGAAATTACTGCTAGATTTGAATTTTGCACAGTAATGCTGTTCACCAAAATTACATTTTAGCCCAAATTTTTTTATAATTATGTTATGACCTAAAACGTCAGAAATTTTTTTCAAATAAGTCCAATTTTAGAATTTCTAAATTATACTCATCATCTCAAAACTTTTTGAAATTATAATATGACTCCCAATATATTAATAATTTTCAAAGAAATCCTTTTCAAAATTTAACATAATATCTATAATTTTCAAAGTTCTCAAAATCTTTCATTTTAGTCCAAAATATGAAAATATGAGATTTTCCTGAGGCGGTTAGCCGCTCTCTCCCTGTCCAATTTTAGATTTCAAATGTTTGGATTATATTCGGATCCTCAAACTTTCATGAATTATAGTATGGGCTAAAAGTTTCAAATGTTTGCAAAAAGGTCCAACTCTGGAATTCAAAATAATACTTATAAAATTCAAAGATTGCAAAACTTTTCATTTTAATCCAAATTACTCAAATCCACAAAATATTTTATCTTAAATATAAAACTTTTGGTTTATGAACAATAATTATTTAAATAAACTTTTGAACTTATCAAATGCTAAATCATGCATCAATTAAATCATACCGGCTTTGCAAGAATTTGTCACAATAATTTGTCTGTTGAGCTCTAAACTTCATTCTTGATTTCGCCGTTGTCCGTTGAATGTCTTGAATTTGATTTCACTTAATTCACATGCATAAATATTACCTTTTAAAAACTAGTGAACTTGTGAAATACAATATTTATTAAATTACTTAAAACACATGTTTGTTATCATCAAAATTACAATATATGTAGCCCTTTAGGCTAACACCAAATAATAAATAATATTTAGTTGAATAAACCTTTTTTCGAGCCTTTTTACACGGGAAAAATATTTATTTTTTAAAATTTTTTAAAACTCAGACTATTACGTTTATTGTTTAAATTACATTACAATATATTAATATTCAATCAGAAATATATTTGAGGGTAAAAGATCATTTAATCCCTATATTTTAAGATTAGTGTCTATTTAGTCCCTGTATTTTTAAAAATGCCTTGAAACATCCCTGCTATTAAAGTATTGATACCCCTACCATTACTTTTTATTTCTTTTGGCTTACTTTTACAATATTATCCTTTTATAATAATTTTTTGTTTAGACATTAATAAAAAGAAAATAATTAAATTATCAATTTAACCCTAAAAAATAAAAAATTTATATTAATTTTTTTGCAAGCACCATTTGCACACTTGGTAGTTTGCATACAATTTTTGACAATTAAAAATTAATACAATTTTTTATTTTTAGGTTAAATTGGTAATTTAATTATTTTCTTTTTATTAATGTCCAAACAAAAAAATTATTATAATAGGGTAATATTGTAAAAGTAAGCCAAAAGAAATAAAAAGTAACGGTATGGATATTAATACTTTAACGTCAAGTATGTTTCGAGGTTTTTTAAAATTACAGAAACTAAATAGATACTAATATTAAAATATAAGGACTAAATTTTTAAAATTACTTTGTATTTGTAATTTGCTCATTGTTACGTAACAAGAGACCAGCCAAAACTAAATAGCCCATGTAAATCTTATTAGATTTTTCAGAAAAATGTTTATTAAAAAATATAAATTTTGAACTAGAATAATACATAAAAGAGGTTCAAAATTTTATCATATATTTGAACCTCCACATTATATGTATCCCTACCTTTGTATTTGTAATTTGCTCATTGTTCAAAAATGAAAATTAACAAGAGACCATTCTTTGCCAACTCAAAAAAATTTAAAGAACAAAATGTTTTTGAGTATGCTTTGGGAATAGGTGGGACAAATTGGTGGCGAAGCTACATAGAAACAAGCAGGGCCGGTTGCCCATGTAAATCTTATTAGATTTTTCAGAAAATTATGTTTAAAATTTAATTAAAAATTTGATTGGTCCTTAACTAAATTTTGAATTTGTCCCCAGAATAATACATAAAAGAGGTTCAAAATTAAATTATCGTCATTAAAATCACTTTAGTTGAGTACGTAAATCTAAGATTATTTAAAAACACTTGATAAAAATTAAATTCTTTTAAGGAAATTAGGGGTGCGTTCAGTAATTTTTTTGGTTGGGTACTTTTTGTTTTTCAAAAATGAAAATTACAAACTCAAGTTTGGTAAGACCATTCTCGGACAATCTCAAAAAAATTTAAAGAATAAAATGTTTTTGTTCTTTCATTTATGTGAATAAAAGTCAAGAACGCCAGTTTAGTGTTTTCAACTTCTGTTCACGAAAGTGGACAACAAATAAAACAGATTAGGAAAAATGGTGTGCCCTAGCCCAACACTTTTATTTATTTAATTATTATTTTATTGCATTAACAATTTTTCTCCTGTAACTATAACTGAAATTATTTTACCTCCTTCAACTGTAACCATTACATCTCCCCTTCAATTGCAAACTCTTAGTCTTTTATCTCTTCAACTGTAGCCAAGATCCAGGTAACTTTTTTTATTATTTTATTTTATGATTTTGTTTACTATTCATTAGAATTTTGTATGATTTTTTATTATGTCAATTTTTATTTGTCATATACTTGAGTTTCTAATCTTATTATTATTATTATTAAAAATTGTATAGCTTTCTTTTTTCCTTGTTTATGACATCTTTCATGCTGAAAGGGACATATGTAGATATTTTGGCATGTTTTGGATCCAAATATTTTGTACTCTTTGTTCTTTATATTTTGGGTTGTAAAATATAATTACCGCAAATGAACTTCTTAAATGTCTATAATAAATATAATTATATTACAAGTTTTTATTTAATTATATACTAATTAATTCTACATTTATTATTTTATTTTAATTTTTTAAACTTAACAAATTGTGAGAGGGTTTTCTGAAAATTAATATTGCTGTATGAAATTTGATTTCATTTTGTTTAAAGTCAAAATAATAAAAGTTAAAATCTGTAAATAAATTGAAAAAAAGCTATTTTACAAAAAATTCTACATTTTCAAACAAACGACCATATGTATTTTTATTATTTTTCACATTTTCAGACAAACAACTAAATGCTTTTTTACTGTTTTTATTTTCATATACTGTTTTGCAAACAAACTATCAAACAAATTTTTATTTTAAAAAACATCTCATCAAAAACATCATTCTCCTTCTCTAAAATAAGAGCCAAAAATACTAATTAAAAAAATTACCAAATGTGCCCATTTACCTCTGCTGGGTTTAAATCTTGGCTATGCCATTGAACAAACATATCATGTATTTTGAAATTGATTGACTATCACAAATTGATTGACTATCATATAATGATATAGAGAAAAAATTATTATTTGGTATAATTTCATTGAGATATCCTCTTGGAATCATCCCAATTTGATTTAAAATCCTTAATAATTTCTTTTTGGGTTGTTATTGTTTCACTACTCCGAGAATTATAAAATATCAAATAACTACAAGAATTATTGTTTCATATCATTTTACTTCTATAACTTTGTAAATTAAACCTTTCATTTCACTACTTTTTTTTATTAGGGTTGTTAATTGACTAGTTAATTGACTGATAAAATACAAGTTTTACTCTTTGTGATAAAGTACACTCATATAAGTGTTAAATAATAAACATAAAAAATTGTTACGCCCTTAAATTATTAAATAATAGTTGTAACTGTAAATTTATTATAACTATAAAAGTAGTGAACTGATAAAAATACTCCTGGATATTTTTGTTAAAAAACACACAACTATTCATGAAAAAAAAACACTTAAATATGGAATTGTTGATTTTGTAGACAAGGTTTAATTTTTTTTTTAATGAATAGATTGTGTGGTTTTTAACAAAAATATTCAGGGGTATTTTTGTCAATTTATAACTGTTACAGTTATAATAAATTCATAGTTACTTATAAATTCATAGTTAGAACTATTACTTAACAATTTAAATTCATAACATAATTTTTTGTTTATCATTTTTTGATAGATTTTGTCTATTATTTAATATCTCTATTTGTGTATTTTACTATAAAAGGTAAATTTAATATGTTATTAGTCAACTAATTAGTTAACTAACGATTTTAATGGAAAAGTAATAAAATAAAAATTTTTGTAAAGTTATAATAGTAAAATGGTAGAGAATACTACTTGTTGTAGTTATTTGATAGTTTATGATTTTTTTTTTGAGGAGATATTTTATGATTCTTGAAATAATGAAGTGATAATAACTCATTCTTTTTAACTTGCCCATGGGCTAATAAGATTAACTCATTCTTGAAATAATGAAATGAAAATTCTAAATGGATCCAGCAATGAGCAACCCCACTATAACGCCGGCCGCCTAATAACGCCACCACCTGCATCCGTCAATACACAATTTGACAACCGCAGGGTGTCAAAATATCCGTTTTCCTTTGCAGTTGTTGTACCTTGGCTTTTGTATTAGACTATTATCGTCTTCTGACCGGACATACAAACTGTTAAATTTGTATTTGACTCACTCGTACATACAAACTGTTGACCGCCGCGAAGAGGATGTCGAGTCTCTGCTGACGGCGTCATATAAGCAAGCTAACGTTGGTTTTCTAACAAAATAAAATGACAACATGGATGATGCCTTTCCTAAAGTACAAAAGTTGTTCACGTTCTGTTTGGTATTAAGATGTTGTAATTATAATCACTCTATAAAAAATTAACTGTTTGTAATAAATATGATTTTCAAATAATAAATTTAATGAAAACAATAAAGACATACATAGATTTTTCATTATATATATTGTGATTAAATCAAATTAACTTCTAAACTGTAATAGTTATAGTTTACTAAACACTTTAATATTGTAAACAATTGCCAAATAAAACTAAAATCTTTAAAACATATCCAAAATCACCACCGGATCCAAATTCTTTATTAATAAACAACCATGGGTTAATACTTAGATAAATAAACAATCCCCATAAAAAAAAGCCATGCAAGAATTTTAATTTATTTTACTGAATAAATTGAATTTTCAATTTATTTTACAAGATAAACTGACACCCACTAATTTATTACAATTTTTTAAGAAAGGGTAGTTTGCAATTTATTGGTTCTAACTTAGTTGTATCACTCTCATTTAAGCCGGGTGTATACCTCATCAGGCAATCGAGGCTTTGCATGAGCACATAACGGTTTAGCCATAAGGAGATCGTATTTGGATTCAGCGAGGTCAATCTCCTCCTCATGTGACGGCACGCTCCAATCAAACCCTTGAAGCATCCTTGCCAATAGCATTACAGACATCTCGGACCCAAGTGCCATGCCCATGCAACTGCGTCTTCCTCTGCTAAATGTAAGAAACCTTAATTCGGGTTCAGTAATCTCGACTTGATGATGAGGATCATCTGCAGGTATATGACGTTCTGGTATGAATTTCAATGGATCTTTCCAGACATTAGGGTTCTGTCCAAGCCCTACACGACTTATCAAAACGTGGCTCCCTTTGGGAATGAAGTAGCCGGCGATTGTGGTGTCCCGATTTGAGACATGGGGTAGGTTAAATGGTGCAACGGGATGAAGGCGAAACATTTCCCTTAAACAAGCCTTGATATAATTGAGCTGCGGGATGTCGGATTCTTGAACAAGCCTTTCTTTTCCTACAACCCTATCTATTTCCTCTGTTGCTTTTTTGAGAATTTCAGGCTGGTTGATCATCTCCGCTATTGCCCATTCTACTACGTTCGATGGATTATCCACCGTTGCAAGCATCAGATCCTGCAAGTATATATAGATTCATCATAAGTTTGTCAAATTAATTAAAGACTCGCTAGTGTTTTCATCCTAACATGAGCTACAAACATATTTAGATATCGAGAAGGCCTTTGATGTTCCTGGAACATTATTTCTCATCTATTCACTATTATACATGGAAAAGAGTGAATGGAAAAAGGAGAATTTTCTTCAGATATCTTACCATGCATTGAGATTTGATCTCGTCTACTGATAGCGATGGCCTCCCATTTTCATCCTTTGCTGAAATAAGGACATCTAACAAGTCCTCATCATGATCATGAGCATCGTCCTTGTTCTTCCCTTGCCTCCGCTGTTGCACTCTCTCATCTATAATCGCATCATGATACTTGGAGGCAGTTCTCATAGCGTCACTTATAATTTTTTCATGGCCTTCCAAATCGAACACTCTCATCCAGGGAACATAATCTGATAGAGCGAACGAATAAAGGCGTTGGAGTACAACGAAGAGTGACTCAACGTGTTCTTCTTCTTCAAATCCTGGCCCTCCATTCTCTCTTCCTTCTCCAAAGTATCTCCTGTTAAACATCATCTTCCTCATAACATTTCCGCAATACTGACGGGATGCAAGCCTCACATCAACGTCCGAGCCAATTGGACTATCTTTGCATTGATTATAAATGAACCTAACAAGATTGTCAGCTTCTTCAGTTCTCCTGACAAGTAATGAGCGAAGTCGTGATGAATTTAACACGTGAGAAGCCACCACTTTTTTCATTTTCTTCCATTGTTCACCCCATGGCACAACTGCTATTGACAAGAATCCACGGCTTGAATACTCTGTCCCCATCGTAAGTGGCCTTGATGCAAAAATTGAGTCATTATCTTTTAAAACTTCTAGGGCAATTTCTGGTGAAGTCACTGGAATAACATGAACGTTTCCTAGACGGATGCAAGAAATATTCGTGTTTAGCTCTTTCATGAAATCATGTATCCATTTGAAGGTTGGCTTGTTGCTCCACATTTCTGGGAGGTTGCCCACTATTGGCCATGGAGTCGGGCCTGGAGGGAGAGGTAGCTGCTTCGTTCTTTTCTGGCCTCTAACCTGGATTTAGTTTTGAAGAAAAAATTAAAATTAAAAATTAGAACGGGAGACGATTAATTTACCACATGCATGCTGCATCGGGGGCCTAATCAAGAGGTTTCCAAGAGATTTATTTACTGGCCACCCGAATTTGAACATTATGTGATATTGCTCCTAATGAATAGGCAAAGAGAAAAAGAAGAAGAAAAAGAAGAAGAAGTTGTAAACATATACCTTGAGCTGAAAGCTTGTTAGTGCAACAAGGGTTAGGGCAATGACCGTCACCAATACAGTGGATTCAAAAGTGGGATTATTGCCAAGCTGAAAATGGAAATCCATGGAGGTAATTCAGATTCAAAAGTATGAGCTGCAGTTTTTTTTTTTTTTTTGGTTTAAACTATGAATGGCTATTCAATGGCAAAAGCAGCTCTCGATTGAATGAAGAGGAGGCTGTCCATACGACATTATATAGAGGTCAGATGGTTGTTAAGTTCAGCAGTTTAGTACTGCAATTTCACACGTTGTTTATCACGTTCTACGGTCAATTGTCCTATTATAACAACGAGGCAGATTCATGGAAACTCATTAAGTTCCTACGGTTTTACGTAGAAGCACGTACATGCCAGTTGATAAATATTTAGTCTGTATCTATCTACTAATTAAGAAATCAATTAATGTTTTTATTGTTAGTCATGTGGCGATTAGTCTTGGTCACTGGTCAGCAATATACAATCGATCCTCTTATTGAAGTTTAAAATGAAGGGAATATATTCCATATATAATTAATTAATTCAATATTAACATGATAGGTCACTTAAATTCAAATAGTTACGTAGCAAGGTAAGAAACTTAAAAAAATGAATTTAGACCTTGCCCACACTCTTATCATTTAAAGTATAATTAATTAGTACTGGGGAAGGGGGATTGTTAGTGTGCTTGTTTGATAAACTTGTGGGGGTTGCGATACGGTTGTGGGTGGAGGAAGGAGTCAGGTTTGGCTGGCTGCATTTGCTTGTTTTATGGAGATTTCACCTTCCCCCTTATTAATTCCATGTTTTATCATTCAACCCCAGTAATTTTCATAATATCTAAAATCCCACCCATTATTAGAGCATGTATACCATCCTTGATCTGCTTCAACTGCTATCCCTGGTTGCGCATCACATTTTTTCTTCAAAATCTTCCACTTCCGTCAATTTATCAGGTTCCCTTCCATCAAATTCTCCATATAAACACACAAATGACTATTTTTGGGTATTATTGGGATTAGAAGAGGAGTGTAAGGGGCTGTTTTTTTTTTTTTTTGATTTAATGACTTAATTGCAATCAATTAAGTCATTAAGTGAGCTTGTTTTTTTCAAAAAATTTCAGTCATTAAGTTATTAAGTTAATTTTTTAAGCTTTTTACTTAATCTAAAAAGTTCGAATCACATCATTAAAAGATATTTTTAATTAGTTTTCATCCACACGTAAATAAGTTTAACAATTAGTATTATTATCTATCTCTATAACTAATGATAATATAGTGGTAGACTATTATTATTTTAATTTTTTTATTTTCTTTAAATTAGCATTATTTATCTTCATAATTTTTAATGAATATTTTTCATATGCAATATCATAGAAAACAATAAAATTGAATAGCATATACTAATTTAGAATATTAAAGGGTTATATTCAATTGAGCATGATTATGTTGTGAAAATATATTATCTTATTTATATTCTTTGAGATGTTATTAATTGTTTAACATTTATAATTTGTAAGGACACAGAAGTAAAAATACTTATTTTTAGATTTTTTAAGTTAAAAAAACTTAATATTTATTTTTATCAATTCAAACAAAAAAACGAACATGCTATTCAGATTTAAATATTTACTTTTATTCAGAATTCAGACTGATGAAGGTTCATTTAGATTTTAGATTAAAAAAATAAACAAATGCCACCTAAGTGTTATTTCTTCTCCCAGTTTTCTTTTTATTTTTTAAATTTGAGTATCGCTTAATTGATATTTTCCTCATAATTAATTAACAATAGCATGTATTATGTACTCTGTCTCTATTCAATATCATGACGTCAAGTCTTACAGGAAAATTATTAGTATTATTATTATTTTGTTTCTTTGTCATCTTTTAGTTTGAAATTTTAAAAACAATGCAGTCACATATGCATTTACAACGTTGTTATTAACTTTTGATATCGAGCAGTCAAAGGGGCTACCATGAAAAAGAATAAGGGATAATTAATGATAAAAGGAGGAATCATAAGCGGATCCGAAGGTACTGACAATCTCCATTAACTTGTGATGACCTTAAGAGTTGTGCAGGTTTTGAAAACAGAGTATATTTATTTGATAAATTTAATGCATCACTATACAATCTTTTTTTTTAAAATAATAAACTGGCGTGCTGAAATACTATTGATTAAATAAAATATAAAATTTAATATACTAAGTTATTGATTGGATTATTTTTATGTGGGCCAACGATATTGACAATAAATAATTTGACGCGTGCATAATGTGAAATATAATAAGTATCCAGTTTTCCAGTAATTTATTGTCTTAATATATACATAATTTTGTATTCGAAAAGATGTATCACTAATCTCTATTTAACAGAGTCAGGGTACAAATAAATAATTGAGATATATAATTTGCATCTCCATGGAGGCATCATTACATAGAGACATGGAATTATAATATTGTATCGGCAGCTAATCAACTGTTGAACTGTTGTATCCCTGATCTGTATTGTATCTCAAACCAATTCAATTTTATGTATCATTATATATTTAAGCAATTTTATATTATTCTCAATTTTATTTTTTTAAAAATAATTATTACATCAGATGTAACTAGCTAGTATGAACAAGAACAGTAAATAAAACTTATTAAGACATGGCATGCGAAGAGTTAAATTATCAAGCCCGCCGAGTAAGACTGTTGAATGCGCACAGCAACGGACAAGCTTACAAGTGTACAGCTAACACAATAAATTATTTGACGCCTGCCTGTGAAATCCTCTAATCAACTACATTATCAATATATAAAAGTGGCAACAGGTACTACATGCAACTGCATATGCTTGCATGCGGTGAAATACACAACTGCAGCTAGTCAACAGGTTCATGATTGATCGAAATTACCTAAATGGTCGTTCAATCAATTAAATAGAAAAATTGTTCAAATCAACTCTTTATTATTATTAAGAAAATTATCATTCGTATACTTTAAATTTACGCTTTTATCAAAACTACTACAACACTTTAAGGGTGTATCAATTCTCTACTCTAAATTGATAAAAGTTTTCTACCGACCACTAAACCATTAACTGCCGTTTGAAAGTTGACTGAACTATAGTGAATTGGCGATTTTATCCTTAAAAATTATCACTTGTATCATATGAAAAGATCAGATTATCCCTTTGATGTCATCATATTTAAACGACAACTAACGATTTAGTGGACGGCATATACATTTTGTCAACTTAGGGTAGACGACTGATACATCCTGAAAATGTTGTTAATAATTTCCCTTACTATTATTCTCTCTATTTCTATTCAACCAAGCCAATTAATATAATAAAAGAATTGTTTGGCACATTTTATAGTCGTCTATTTTTGAAGCAGCGTTCTTGTGCCACCAAGAGTTTCAACTTTGGCAGCGTACCAGCGCGGCCATTTTATAATTACGTTCGGGAATTCAGAAACCATTTGCATGTGCTTTAATAATCTATTATTTCCACAGCAAACGGTGGGCTATGCTGATGCATGCCTCGCTGTGCACGTGCACGTGACGGCTCGTCAGCAGCCTTTGTCCCCGGTGGAGTTGTCTCTTCGAAAACGCCAATTGATGAGGGGCTAGTTTGCTAATTTTGACTTATCTCGAAGAATTCGTGTTTCCTCACTGGGTAAAATTTGATTTAGTCTTTTTATTATGACGTCAGTGTTTTGTTCAGCCTCAAAATATTCATATCGTCACCTCTATCGATTGCTTGCTTTTATAATGTTATCTTTTTATAATAATATTTTCTTTTTTAAATATGACTAAAAAAATTAAATTAACGATAATATTGCTATTAATAATATTTTTGGACTTACACACAAAAAATAAAAATTTAAAACAACAAGAATAATAGATAACTTAGTTTCTAAAAAAAAAAAGAAAGAAAAAAATAATATATGAAACAAGTTTTAGCTGATAAGTTTTGACTTATGGTAAGGCGGAGAGTGGTGGTTTATATATATATATATATTTTAATTATTTATTTGTTTTTAGATTTTTAACAAGTTTTGGTGACCAATTGCAGGCAAGGATCCACTAGCTAGGTTAAGTGGTGGATTATTGGCACCCATCCAAAATTCTTTTGAAACCCCTTCTCCAATAATGTTAAGCTTAATGCCAAAAATACCCTTATTTCTAAATAAACGCATTTAATTTGTGAATCTTTTAATTTTCTATTATTTTCTTACTCCTCACAAACAAATTTTTATGGATGATAAACTTCTTTATAAAAATTAATTAATTAAATAATATATTTGTAAGATTATGATATAAACAATTTTATTATGAGCCTTAAAAAAAGGCAGTTAATTTTGTCATAATGTATTTTTTTTTTATTATCAATAGATTGTCTTAGTAATTAAAGAAAAATTTATAGAGAATTCAAGAAAAAAATTTACATGTGTGAGTTTGATAAAAGAGAAAATACAAGTTTGAAGTGAGATAAAATAGATGTGAAATATATTAGAGTATTTGTTCTTAAATGTAATTGTAATAGAAGAGGGATTTTAAAAGGATTTTGGAGGGGTGCTAATAGTCCAACTCGTAGGTTAATTTGTTAAGAAAACTTCTAGGCCCAATATAGCCCAACTCCCATCATACTAAAATCCAAACTACTTAATATCATTATGGCCAAAGTTATATTGCAACTTATTTCAATAAAATTTGGTACCATATTATATATTGCAAATCAACCATCGGATCCAATTTCAATCGTCACCATGTTCCTGGATCTAATAGTTCAAAGCAGCAACATAGCCGGACCCTATCATTATTACTTAGAATATATGAAAATCAATCAATTCACATCCCTCTCATAGGGTGGCAAAATTACCAGTGAACTTACAAATTTGCTCACTGTGGGTAATTTTACGTGTTGAGGGTAGGTTTGATATTCCAAACTTAAGCCTACAATGAATTGTGGATGGATTTGATATTGAGAATCCATTAAATACACGCGTAGATATTCGCCAACCATATTCTTTATTTTATTTTATTTATTTTTTAAATTTAATCATAAAAATTACATTAAAAAATTTTAATCATAAACATATGAAAGTTTAAGCTCCAGTTTCGAAACCTAAGCTATGTCACTACAACACACAGCACACACACAAAAAAAAGCTTTTAATAAGTAGAAATTTTATAATTTTCAAGTTTAATAATACTAATAAATTATTTATAATTTGATTTATTTTGTTTGTTTCGCTTTCATGACTTGAACCTAATGATTGTTTCTTAAAGTTGGAATTTTATTTGTTTAATTTATTATTAAAGACGGTTGTATAAAATTTATTTGTTAATATTGTTGACAATAATTGCATTTTGATTAAAAGATGAAGCAAGACATTAATATTAGTGATGGTGATTTGACTACAACAGAAATATTTTGTATTAGATTAATATATTTTTTTGTACTTGTTTTAATGTTGAAAATTTAATTTTTTTATTTATATTAATAAATTCTAGAATTAAATATCATATTCGAATTTTTTAGGCTACTATTATAAATTTATAATTCGAATTATATAATTTAAGTTTTTATGCATTATTAGAAATATCTTTTTTAAATATTTGTGATTTCAAATGAGAAAACTCGCAAAAAAATCTCTGAATTGCGGGTGAATTTATGTTAAAACACATAGCCCGGGGGGAGGGGGGGTTTGTGAAAAAAAAAAAACTGCTGCAGGTTGTGGGCAAATAATTTAAATTTTTTGATGATGCAGGGTTGGTAATAACAAACTTGTAACTAGTGATACCCAATTACCCATTACCCCAGCTCTCCAAAGTTCTAAGTCCTAAATTATGTGGGGTTTCTTTACTTTTCTTTGATATTAATAAGCGTGTCTTCTATAAAATCTAATGGTGAGAAAAATGAATATGGTAGTGAGTAAAGTCTACATTATTATGATTTGTAATTTTAAGCTCTCCTAGCTAGGATTCAAACTCGGGATCACTATCTTTTCTAGAATTCAAATTTCTGGTAGTCGGACACTCGCTTATGCCCATGGGGCAACATCTAATCGAAAGTTAAATAAGAAGAAATCAAATCTGTAAATTAAGATACAAGATTTGAAAGCTGCAAGAGGCAAAAGGGCAAGCTTGCGACGACCAAGGTGGAAAGATACTTACTTGACCTAATTGAAGATCCTAGCAACGATAAACTAAATGTTTTACTATGGTGGAAGGTGAACGGGTCGAAGTATCCAATATTGGAGAAAATAGCAAGGGATATCTTTGTAATTCTGGTATCCACTGTGGCTTTTGAGTCCGCCTTTAGCACTGGGGGTCTTATTATTGATGAATATAGGAGTTCTTTAATTCCCACTATGATTAAAGTATTATTTGTACTGAAAATTGGTTGCAGTCTAAATTTTTTACCCTTCCATTTGCAACCTTAATCAAGAGTTGAAAGATAATATATATTAAATGGAGTTACAAGAAGGTAACTTTTTTTTTTCATTTTAAAAAGTATGCACAATAACAAGCTTCAACAATTACAACAGTGGGCGCTAGTACTCGTCATGATATTTGAATAGGTAACTCTTAAATTTGATAGATCTTTTGGTTTCAAGTTATTATATTTATAATTGTTTTACTTTTGGATTTAAGTTTTAAGTCAATTGTAACATGATAATTGTTTGTGATCTTATGTTAGGAAAGTTGAAGTTGTTAGTTAGAGAGCAAAAGTTAAGGACTTATCAAAGTGTGTTGTGAGTTTAATTAGGTGTTATTGTACTTTTAGTTTGAAGAACTTGTAGTCTATCTAAATGTTTTTGGATGATAATTTTTATTTTGGTTTATTTTGTCGTTGGATGATATTATGATAATATTTATTTTGTGACTTTGTATTGTTTATTTATTTGGAGACTTAGGAGTAATGTTTAATTGTCTATTTTGTGTTGTTTATTTGGAGACTTGAAGTAATGTTTATTTTATGTTGTTTACTTGGAGACTTGGAGTTGGAGCAATGTTTATTTTGTGTTGTTTATTTGGAGACTTGGAGTTAGAGCAATGTTTATTTTGTGTTGCTTATTTGGAGGCTTGGATTTGGAGTGGATTTGGAGTAATATTTATGCACTTAGCTTGTAAAAGCATTATTAATAAAATAAAATGGTTTAACGGACTATTATTTCTCAATTATCAAAAACATAAGCTTATGAAGGGAGTGTTTGAACAAAATGAATGCATATAAGAATATAAATGGTCCGCTAACCATAGATTTCATTACTTAAATGTTTTCATTCTGATGGTTTATATTTCTTGTGAATGGAAACTTTGTATTAGCTTGTTTTCTTCATTCATATCAATGCTATATTGCTAAGAAAAAAATATATTGTCATTTGTCAGCTTGTTTTCATTTTCTTTTTTTTTTTCAATGGTTGCTAAGTTTTCATTAATTATAGATTTCATAAATTTTTTGTGAGAATTGTCAAAAAGGTCCCAAATCCGATTTCATTCCGAATTAATCCGAATCCAAAATATAATCCGAATCCAAAATACAATTCGAATCTGAAATATAATCTGAAATCTAAACTCGTCCGATCTGATCTAAATCTGAAGTTATCTGAAATATTCATTCGATCCAAATCTGATCTGAATTAATTTGAATTAAATTCGGATCGGATTTAAAGTGATATTGAATTTGGATGAATTTTTTTTCAATCCAAATTATCCGAAATCCGATTCGGATCCGAAATTGCCCACCCCTAGTCCCTACCAAATAGTATATAATTTTAGAAATAATATGTTATCTATCTATATCTTTCTCATAAACAGTTCCTAGAATTGCACATAAAGATATACATATTTTGATATATCTTAATTCAATCTCTATCGTATCCAAAATAAACCTGAACTACCTTAGTACAACTGATTTATAGGAGATCAAAGAGATTATACCAAAGTAGATAGATATATGAATGTAATCACTATAGGCTTCATTTCTTAGCCTTTACATTCATTTTGCCGTAAATGTAAAAAATGGACTGTTGCAATGACCATTTGGCTCTAATTCCTTTGCCAAGTGGTTTTCCAAGTTGTTTTTCTATATTAAATGACTTTCACATATATGCTTTGTTATTATGGCAATAAGCCTAATCTGCTTTCTCTAGCCAACTTAGCTATATGTCTCAGTTTGATATGCCAAATTTTGGTATCTACATCATCACCCCAAGATACGTATAGTGAACAACTTTAAATAAAATCTCTTTTCAAAAACTGGTTAAACAAACATCCAAAAAGAAAATATCCCAATCTTAGAAGGTAAAAAATAAGGAC
This sequence comes from Atalantia buxifolia, assembly GCA_030444775.1. Classification (NCBI taxonomy): domain Eukaryota; kingdom Viridiplantae; phylum Streptophyta; class Magnoliopsida; order Sapindales; family Rutaceae; genus Atalantia; species Atalantia buxifolia. The sequence goes on from CM059839.1 coordinate 9,490,805, forward strand.
TTAAGTTTTCGATGAATTTTCAATATATATTTGTCATTAGAAAAGTAAAGACCACACAATAACAACTTGCAAGTATTTATATTCTTGACTTCTATCGCAAGGATTTCTCTATATGTATCTATCTTTTCCTTTGACAATTATAACAAAAAAATCAAAACCTTTTTGTGATCTCTAGTCAAAAAGTATGGCGACTTAATATATTTCTACTCAATGCAATCACAAGCGAAATAACTCAAACTCACCCTAATGGTGAGTAGCCATCCATGTATTGCGGCATTTCTTAGCATTTGGTCATTAGATTAGGATCAAGTCCTTAACTCCCACTAGAAGAGACTAACCCATCTCTTTAAGCCAAACTCCTTGTTAGGTTAATTTTAGAAGCATTAGCTGCTTCTAAGCGCTTATCTTCTTAAATTGGAATCAATTATATGAATTTTGTTGGAAGCATTACCTCTGGGCGCTCATCTTCTATAGTTGGACTTAGTAATATAAAGTTAATTGGAAATTTTAGCTACCTCTAGGTACTCATCTTCCAAATCCAAGAAACACATATTTGATTAGAAGTTTTAGCTACCTCTTGCTTTAATCTTCAAATCCCTAGGGCTGCGCATAGTATAAAATTCTATACTGTCCTAGCAAACTGCTGGGGTTGGACATTTTATTGCCTAGACCTAACATTGTCAATTACAATGTGTCTAGCATGTTTGAGCTCTCGTATATGAGCAACCTAATATTTCTTAGAGTCATTAATAAGGGCATAATGCATGTTACTCAGCAACAAGATGCAAGTATACGAGGCTTTTGTAAAATCCCATAAAATTCTTCTTATGCTCAAGCTCAAATTTGGTATTTGTTTAGAGTCTGAATTGTCTTTCCATTTAATTTGTACACAACATATTCCAGTATATTCAATCAAAGAGACAATCAATGCTAGCATAATCTTCATTTAATTCACACACATTTAATATATTTTGTTCCAACCATAAACCAAATTAATGAAAATTTAATATAAGAATTGGAATCAAAAAGTTGTTGAGGCTTCCAATCATAATACTTTCCAAACATTATATTAACATAATTTTATTCTATTGCACAAAATATTTAATTATATTATTATTTATTCCCAGAATTTTAATAATAATAGAACCTCCGCTAAAAATTTATTAACATAATGAGAATAAAGCAATTTTCATGCATCCGTTCACATGAATAATATATTAAGAAAATTCTCAGAAAATAGGTGGGGACTAGATGGTCCCATTTAAATACCAAATTTTCTTAGACTCTTATCATCTTTTTGATAGAATTTTCCTAGACATGCATATATTCATAATACTACGCTAGACTTTAGTAATCCCAATATATTTTAAATAACTTATTGTGTTCTCAATAAAATAATTGCATGTGATATACTAGTATAATTTACAAATTAATTCACCATGATTATCATATGGATCAATAAGAACAATCACGCTTATTTTCAAACAAATAGCATACATTATTTTCAACAAACATTAGATAATTAATCAATATGCATTATAAGGAGAGTACATTCACTAACGTGTTGAAACTTGAAACAGCTTCTACATAAGCGCAACACTGTGATGCGCATCTCAAAATATTAAAAAAAATACTTTCTCGAACTTTATCTCTCTTTTAAATTATTTATTTCATTTAAAATATCTTCAAAAAGATTTAATTCAAAATAAATATTTAATATAAATAAAAGATTATTTTTAAATCACAAGATAAAAGAGAATGCTTCACTCTAATTAGAATAATACATTAGTCGACTCGGGCTCTAATCGAAGAGAAATTCTAGAATACATCTGAGGTACTATGTCATCTATATAACAATCAATAATGCCATAATTTGTGTGCATTTATTTTCCTCCTATCGCATGCGCTAATTCTAATCGAAAACAAATTAGAATTTCTCCTAATCGAAAACAAATATGCTTGTTATACTCTATGACCACTTATTAGCTATTAACTCTTCTTCTCCATCATTAGTTTTCTCTTTATATACTCAGTACCTTCATCCTTAAAACAAAATAGCCACCATCCACATCAACATGGCATCAATGGAGCAGTCGCACCACATCATCATGCCATCAATGAAGCAGTCGCCAGCGATGGATTATCCTGTTGAAATGCCCTTAAGCCCTTAAGCCACCAGTTGTGCAGACTACTTGCCTTGAATGCGTAATAAGTCTCTCAATTAATGTACTCATGTTGTGGGCTGCAGTATTGGTTATCAATGCACCTGAACATTCAAAATAAGTTATAACTTTTATAAGTCCCATCTTAAGAAACTTGACCCATTTAGCATAATTAATTGTATGGTGAAAGAAACATATGCTATGCTATATTGAAGGTTTAAAATGCAGTGAAAAGTTTCTAAAGTTGTTTGAGAAAAATATTTCCAACACTACATAAATTTATGTACTAGTATTTTGATTTATGTCTATCTTTTTTTATTATTAATGTCTATACATTGAATTTGACATACTCTATTAACTAATTATTAAAAGGCTAAACTAAATTCTAATTCTAATATGATTTGAATTAAACTTGACGAAAGGAGTCTATCTAATTAATCATGCACACAATTATAAATATCCTTCTTTTCTATTTCTCTTCATATATCTTGTTCATCACTCTCACGCAATATTATAATAGCTACCACCTTCACAATTGCCCATCGATGGCTCCCCAGCAGCAGGTTACATCTCCACCTTGTCAAAATCGTCGAGATTCTCTCATATACCCTGTTTTCTTAATTTGTCTATTGATATCATTATCAATTACTGGTTTCATATTTTCTGCCACCGTGCCTTCTCGTACAAATTTAAAGTTTGAAGTCGATTCTTTGATTGTATCTCCCTTTAACATATCTAATTCGTCTCAAATAACATCCAATTGGAACATCGTATTCTCCGCCATTGACTTTGAGGATTGTCACATCCATTGTAGCAATTCCAACACTTACTATGGAGGTGTTGAGGTTTCAGTTTTATACAAGGGCTTAAAGATCATGTCTAGGGTTTTTAAATCTCCCTTGTTTGAGTATAATAGGGATCAACGCAAGAGACTTATACATGCAAATATTGATGTATCCTCTGCGTATATCAACCCTGCCCTTGCTGATGCCATTGTTGGGAAAATGTGCTCTTTAAAAGCATATGTGTTTATTTAATTGTAATAAATAATTTTTCTGATTAATAAAATAAATGAAGTATTTTATTCAAGTATCTAAATTGCATTAATATTTTGAGTAAAGTCCATTTGATCATATTATATGTATTTATGTGATCACCATGTGGATTCACAGAAGATATAAATACAAGTTATCTTATGATTAAATAAATTATGTTCATGATTGATAAATAAAGTTGGGCACTTTATTTGGTATAGATCGTAATAAATTCATTGAATGGTTTGTCTTAATCATGTATGAATTTATTGATGTAGTATGACTACATTGAACAGATCACATATGAGATTTAATTAACCTGAAATGACGTCGACTTATTAAATCTCATAGGCATTGATTTTACCATGTAATCTTAATCTTGAGTTAGTTATGATTTCATGATTGTAATTGTTATTCCATTTGAGTTACCAATGGGCACGACACATTGACTTGTGGTCAAGACACCAGAGTATCTTGGTGGAGGCAATTATGAGTATTGAGTTATAGATTAACAATATAGAATTTGTACGACACATCTCTTGATGGGTTTTCAGACTAGATCATAGAATTCTCTAACCAGAGTGTGTCAACATATTTAGTATGTTGAAAATGATCATTAGAGAAAACCAAGAAGTATCAAGGAACAAGATGTAATTAAATCGATTGACAGTTGAGATATCGATTTAATTAATGATGTGGTATAAAGGATTATGCAGAAAGAAATCAATGGCACGGCGAATTATTATTCGAGCGCATACAATTATGAGAAGTCGGCCCAATCTATATGGAGTAGAATTGGAATTAAATAATTATATTTGTTCAATTACAAATTTAATTATGTAGCCACTATTGTATGTTCCCAAATGATAAGGTTAGCAAATTTCATTTAATCGACAACACCATCACCTGACCCAAAAGCAAGAAAAGCGTATTAGGTGAAAATCATAATTATAATATTTGTTAAAGTTCAGTATGTAATATTCAAGTGTAAAAGGCATGATATTTTACAGTGGTCCCAGTTAATTATTATTCTCTCCACTTTTACGTAAGTGGAGAGATAGATTTAATTTAAATATTTAAATATTTAAATTAAAAGAGAAATCCTAATCCTAACATACTTAGGGTTTTCATAAGATATTATAAAAGGTATTTTTCTCCTTTTCGGAGGAGAAGAATTGGGGTTTTCAAGAAAAATACGTAAGACATCTAAGAGACGGGTTGCGATTGAGAGTGGTGAAACAGACGCCCACACGTCCAAGTGTTGATCGATCTTGAGTCATAGCCGGAAGATCGTTTGGAGACAGATTTACAACTCTTAATCGCTCGTTTTTCGGATCATCAAAGTGATTTAATTTCTAGATTACTTAATTCTCATATGTTGTATGAGACGGCCCAAAAACGTTTTAATTGAAAAATTAAAAAAACCCGATTTTCTCCTTCAATTGGTACGAGCCATCTCATATTAATATATAAAATTTCGTATTAAATTAACCTCATTTATTATGTATTAGAGAGCACAATTTATTCGGATATATATTATTTGTTTAATATATGAATAAAGCGTGTTGTGGTTTGTTTTAATTCATGGTTAGATTTCTCTTGTATTTTTATTTGGATCCGAAGAGGGTTGGTTTTTTATCACCATGTTTTCCTCTTGATTTATTTTACAGTAATAGAAATTTTGTAAGCCAAAAATTAGCTTAGGAAATTTGTAAATTGCTGGAGATTCATCACGGCTGTCGGATCAAAGCTACAAAGGCCAAAAATTACAGCGGCAACAAGCGGCGCACGCAGAACACGCAGTGGCCAGCAGCGTGCGGCCAGCAGCACACGCTGCCAGCAGTGCGCGCTGCACACGCAGTGGCCAGCAGCGCGCGGCCAGCAGCACACGCTGCCAGCAGCGCGCGCTGCACACGCTGAAGCAGCAGGTCGCGAGCAGCGCTGCAGCAGCATGCGCTGCAACAGCAGGCCGCAAGCAACGCTGTCACCAGCGCAGGCAAGTGCTAGCTGCATGCGTGCGTTGGCTGCTGCGGAGGGAGGTCGTTTGGTGACATTCCGGTAACGTGGCGACGGAGCTTCGGCGTCGGAGAAGCGTCGGAGATGGCTGGCGTATCTGAACAGTGGCGGGCTTTGTGCTGGTGGCGGCTGGGGAAGAAGGAGAAAGAAAAAGATGGTATTAGGGTTTTCATGGTTTTTATCATGGAGGTCCCTATGGTTCCATAATTTTTCTTTTGGGCGGAACGTTTTTGATTTTTTGCATTTAATTCTAAAAACAGTTTTGGGCTTAATGAATCCTACTTTTGTTTCAATTGAAATTGGGCTTAATGGATTAAAATGTATAGATAAAATTGAACACATTAAATTTATTTTTGGTCCAAAAGTTTTATTTATAAAATAAAAAAAATTATTTAATTATTTATTTATTTTCTTTCAAAAATTAAAATTGACCAATAATAAATTTTAAAGCCTCAATTTCTCCTCATGTCCATTAACAAAGTCAAGCTTATGGAAGATGGACATTGACAAGAAGCCCAATAAAGTTTAGGCTTAGGTTTAATGTAATTTTTCATTTTAGGAAAGCCATGAATTAAGATTATTTAATGATTTTTCTATATGTTATGTTTTGGATGATAACATGCCATGATAACATGTCATATAGAATAGGTAGTGCCACTCTATGCATAATGATATATGTCATTCATATAACATGAATTTATGTATATTGTTTGAAATTTGCAAATGCTTGATAATATGAAATATCACTTAGATAATATTATAGGAAGCATGCAATTAACAATATATGTATGTTTTAAAAGGAAAAACCAATTTTAAAATATTGAGTGGGAGAGGAAAAGTTCAAGATAATTTTCACACGGGCTCCATTGTTAGTTCAATAATAAAATTATATATATACCTCGACTTCATGATACGGTGATCTTTCCTACGGAGGGTATATATATTAGACATTTTATTTGATGAACTTCTTTAAAGATAAGATCGAAATATTTTTCAATCTGTTGATCACCCTAACGGTGGCTGCATGATATGAGAAATACGTAGATTGAAACAATGGTTATACACTCAGCAAAATTTGTTATTAACCTTCCCAACGAAGCTGTTAACAAATTTTAGCCCAAAAAGATAACGATAGTTATTTATCATGTTACGACATGAAAGAAAATAATCTAATGGTTAATTGGGTCTAGTAAGTGGCGGCATGACTTCCCAACGGATAGCTTGCTAAAGCGGTACTAGATTATCGTTACAATAAAATAAAATGCATTTATGGTTTTTTGCATTTTAGATTTTTATTGTGAATATTACTTGTATCAATGTATTAATGCATGGATGTTTTATTTTTCAGAAAATGTCTTCCATCAACCCATTATTAGTTATCCTTGTTAAAAATGAACTCACTGGTGAAAATTACTTAGATTGAAAACGCAATCTATTTAATATCCTCACTGCTAAGGACTGCAAATATGTGTTGATTCAGCCTTGCCCTCCAGAACCAACGTTATACGATTATAGAAATCAGAGGGAGCCTTATGAGGAATGGTGCGAAGCTAACAAAATGGCTAAGCGCTATATATTGGCTTCGATTTCTGTGGAACTGCATAAGAAACATCGGAGCATGGAAATAGCCACTGAAATAATGGCTAGTCTTCATCGGATGTTTGGGCAAAATACTCATTTTGCCAAAGAAGCAGCATTAAAACGTATTACGGATACTAAAATGGAAGAGGGCACAAGAGTTCGTGAACATGTCCTCAAAATGATGGACTATTTAAGTGAGTTAGAGATTCATGGTGTTCAAATCGATGATAAAACAAAGATTAACATAGTAATTGAATCTTTGCCTGATACATTCAAAGAGTTTAAGGTCAGCTATATCTTAAACAGTAAAGATATGACCTTAATTAAACTAATGCACGAACTACATGCTATAGAAGAATTTTATCATAGCAGTAAAACTTTTGAAAAAGGTTCTTCTTCTAGGCCTAAGCCAAAAGGCAAGGGTGAGAAGAAAGCTGGGAAAAAGAAATCGTCTACCAAGCAAGAAGGCAAGCCGAAAGGCAAATGCTTCAAGTGTGGACAGAAAGGTCACTAGGAAAAGGGATTGCCCTAAGATTGTAAAATCTGGTATGGGAAATCTTTTTGTAATAGAGGCCTGTTTAGTTCAGAATCCTATTAACACTTGGGTGTTGGATTCAGGAGCAACTAATCATATTTGTAATTCACTTTATTGGTTTCAGGAAACCAGGAAAATAAGTGAAGGAAGCGTCAAGTCTTGATTAGGGACAGGGAGATTCGTGTCAGTAGTGAAGACTGGATCTGTTTTATTATCTTTTAATAATGAGACTTTAGTTTTGAATAATTGTCTTTATGTTCCAGACATTAAGAGGAATTTAATTTCAGTAGCTTGTTTGTCAAAACAAGGGTACACTGTAAATTTTGGATCCTCTGTTTCTATTTTTTAAGAGACTCATTTGTTCTGGTACATTGGAAGATAATTTATATCATTTAAGTCCTATGATCCATTCTATGCATGACACAGTGATGAGCATACACATTTATCTAAGAAAAGAAATATTTCTTCCAACCAAAGTTACCTCTAGCATTTACGCTTGGGTCATATAAACCAAACTAGGATACAGAGAATGATCAAAGATGGGCTCTTGGGTCCACTGGGAAATGAATCATTGCCACTCTGTGAATCCTGTTTAGAAGGAAAAATGACCAAAAAGCCATTCTCGGCCAAAGGTGTACGTGCAACAGTACCACTTGAATTGGTACATACAGATGTATGTGGACCAATCAATGTACAAGCTCGAGGAGGTGATGAGTATTTCATCACTTTCACTGATGATTACTCGAGATACGGTTATGTTTATCTAATGTGTCATAAGTCTGAAGCTCTTGAGAAATTCAAAGAGTATAAGGCTGAGACAGAAAAGCAATTAGATAAGAACATAAAGAAACTTTGATCTGATCGAGGTGGTGAATATCTCTAGGAGATTTCAAAGAGTATACGGTTGAAAATGGGATTATATCTCGAGTTATTTTGCCCAGGAACACCACAACAAAATGGGGTAGCTAAAAGGAGAAATAGAACTCTTTTGGATATGGTGAGATTTATGCTTAGTTATTCAACATTATCAATCTCTTTTTGGGGACTAGCACTGGAAACTGCAGATTACCTCTTGAACTTAGTTCCATCTAAGTCAGTGCCTAAAACCCCAATAGAACTATGGTCGAGTCGCAAACCAAGTTTACGACATGTCCGTATTTGGGGATCACCAGCACATGTGCTGAAACCAAAGGCAGACATAATGGATTCACATTCTGAGGTTTGCATGTTTGTGGGGTATCCCAAAGGAACAAGGGGAGGTTTATTTTATAGTCCTCAAGATAGGAAGGTAATTGTGAGCACACATTTTACTTCCCTCGAGGAAGACTATATGAATAACTTCAAACCTAAGAGTAAGGTAATACTTGAAGAACTGTCAGATGATCAGGTTGATGCTCAGCTTTCAACTCCTGTTATAGAACAGGAAGAATAACAACAACCAGCTGATCAACACAGGATTATCCCTGAAGAACCATCACTTTTAGACCTCGTCGTAGTGGGAGGGTAACTAGGTTACCTGCGAGATACAATTGAGAGAAACCTATACGGCTATCTCAGATGAATATGTACAAGATCCCACTAGCTACAACGAAGCTCTAATAGACAGAGATGTCGTATTTTTGGAAAAAGGCTATGAATCAAGAAATGGAATCTATGTATTCCAATAAAATCTGGGAACTTGTAGAAGCACCAAATGGGGGTAAAACCTATAGGGTGCAAGTGGATCTACAAGAGAAAAAGAGGAGTAGACGGAATGGTGGAAACATTTAAAGTAAGATTAGTAGCCAAAGGGTTTACTCAGAAAGAGGGTATCAATTATGAGGAAACTTTTTTCTCCGATTGCTATGCTTAAATCCATCGGATTCTCGCTATCCATTCTTTTGGTGATAGATTATGAAATTTGGCAAATGGATGTCAAGACGCCTTTCTTAATGGGCATCTTGAAGAAAACATCTACATGCAGCAACGGATGGATTCATACAAAAGACCAAGAACACTTGGTATGCAAGTTGCAGAGATCCATCTATAGATTGAAGCAAGCATCCTGGTCATGGAACATCAGATTTGATCAAGCGATAAAATCGTTTGGATTCATTCAGAATATTGATGAACCATGTGTGTACAAGAAAATTCAGGGAAAATCAGAGCCTTCCTAATTCTTTATGTAGATGATATTCTCCTTATCGGAAACGATGTAGGAGTTTTAACTACAATAAAGAGTTGGCTAGCGAAACAATTTGATATGAAAGATCCGGGGAGAAGCTAGTTATATTCTTGGTATCAATTCTACGAGACCGGAAGAATAAAACGATAGCTTTATCTCAAGCGGTCTATATCAATAAGATATTGGCTAGATTTAGCATGGAAAATTCTAAGACTGGTTTGTTACCATTCAGACATGGAATTTCATTCTTTAAGGATCAATCACCCAAAACATCTGAGGAGATAGAGAAAATGAGACGAGTTCCCTATGCGGAAGCTGTGGGAAGCCTCATGTATGCCATGCTTTGTACTAGACCAGACATCTGTTTTGCAGTTGGGATGGTTAGCAGATATCAATCTAATCACTCGACACGAACATGGATTGTCAAGCATATAATGAAGTATCTGAAAAGAACTAAGGATTATATGCTTGTGTATTCTGGTGATGAACTTATTCCAGTGGGTTCTACTGATTTTGACTTTATGTCAGATAAGGATTCTAGAAAGTCTACTTCTGACTATGTGTTTACATTAGGAAGTGGAGCTATTAGTTGGAGGAGTGTGAAACAATCTTGTATCGTGAGCACTCCAAAAAAGGTTGAATATGTGGCTGCATCTGAGGCTGCAAAAGAAGCTGTATGGCTCTGCAAGTTCCTAAAAAAGATCTTGAGGTGGTACCTGTAGCAATTGCACCCCTTAAACTATTTTGTGATAATAGTGGTGCAGTAGCTCAATCCAAGGAACCATAAGAAACAAAAACATATTGAGAGGAAGTATCATTTTACGAGGGAATAGTGTAGAAAGGTTATATGACAGTAACCCAAATGGCAGATCTTATTACAATGGCCATCAGTGGGAAACCATTATAACTTGCACTTAGATCCCTAGAGCATGTGCTATATGCCAGATATGCTTTAAGAGCTAGTGGGAGATTGTTGGGAAAATGTGCTCTTTAAAAGCATATGTGTTTATTTAATTGTAATAAACAATTTTTCTGATTAATAAAATAAATGAAGTATTTTATTCAAGTATCTAAATTGCATTAATAGTTTGAGTAAAGTCCATTTGATCATATTATATGTATTTATGTGATCACCATGTGGATTCACAGAAGATATAAATACAAGTTATCTTATGATTAAATAAATTATGTTCATGATTGATAAATAAAAGGCACTTTATTTAGGTATAGACTGTAATAAATTCATTGAATGGTTTGTCTTAATCATGTATGAATTTATTGATGTAGTATGACTACATTGAACAGGATCACATATGAGATTTAATTAACCTTGAAATGATCGACTTATTAAATCTCATAGGCATTGATTTTACTGTAATCTTAATCTTGAGTTAGTTATGATTTCATGATTGTAATTGTTATTCCATTTGAGTTACCAATGGGCACGACACAGACTTGTGGTCAAGATTACCATGTATCTTGGTGGAGGCAATTATGAGTATTGGAGTTATAGATTAACAATATAGAATTTGTACGACACATCTCTTGATGGGTTTTAAGACTTGATCATAGAATTCTCTGGCCAGAGTGTGTCAACATATTTAGTATGTTGAAAATGATCATTAGAGAAAACCAGTAAGTATCAAGGAACAAGATGTAATTAAATTGATTGGACGGTTGAGATATCGATTTAATTAATGATGTGGTATAAAGGATTATGCAAAGAAAGAAATCAAATGTGGCTTGGGCGAATTATTATTCGAGCGTACAATTATGGAGGTCGGCCCAATCTTATAGTGGAGTAGAATTGGAATTAAATAATTATATTTGTTCAATTACAAATTTAATTATTGTAGCCACTATGTATGTTCCCAAATGATCCCCCTGTTAGCTCATTTAATTGACAACACCATCACTGGACCCAAAAGCAAGAAAACTGGCGTATTAGGTGAAAATCATAATTATAATATTTGTTAAAGCCTAGTATGTAATATTCAAGTGTAAAAGGGGGCTTGTGATATTTTACAAGGTGGTCCCAGTTAGTTAGTTACACATTCTCTCCACTTTTACGTAAGTGGAGAGATAGCATTTAATTTAAATATTTAAATATTTAAATTAAAAGAGGAATCCTAATCCTAACATACTAGGGTTTTTCATAAGATATTATAAAAGGGGTACTTTTCTCCTTTTCGCGGTGGAGAAGAATTCCGGGGTTTTCAAGAAAAATACAGAAGACATCTAAGAGACGCCAGTTGCAATTGAGAGTGGTGAAACAGACGCCCACACGTCCAGTGTTGATCGATCTTGAGTCATAGCCTGGAAGATCGTTTGGAGACGGATTTACAACTCTTAATCGTTCGTCTTTTCAGATCATCAAAGGTACGAATTTCTAGATTACTTAATTCTCATATGTTGTATGAGATCGGTCCAAAAACGTTTTAATTGAAAAATTAAAAAACCTGATTTTCTCCCTTCAATTGGTATCAGAGCCATCTCATATTAATATATAAGAATTTCGTATGAAATTAACCTTGTTTATTATGTATTAGAGTGGCACAATTTATTCAGATATATATTATTTGTTTAATATATGAATAAAGCATGTTGTGGTTTGTCTTAATTCATGGTTAGATTCTCTACTGTATTTTTTATTTGGATCTGTAACAAGAGGGTTGGTTTTTTATCACCATGTTTTCCTCTTGATTTATTTTCTGATAATAGAAATTTTGTAAGCCAAAAATTAGCTTAGGAAATTTGTAAATTGCTGGAGATTCATCACGGCTGTTGGATCAAAGCTACAAAGGCCAAAAATTACAGCGGCAACAAGCGGCGCACGCAGAACACGCAGTGGCCAGCAGCGTGCGGCGAAGACTTCTGCCCCGGCCAGGCACACGCACACGGCAAGCCCGGCGTGGCGGCAAAGACACGCGCCAGCCAGCGCCGCACACGCCTGGCCAAGAAAGCGAGTCGCGGCAGCAGAAGAAGATGCGCCGCAACAAGAGCCGCAAGCAACGTATCACAGCCAATGAGCAAGTGCTAGCTGCATGCGTCGTTGGGCTTCTGCGGAGGAGGTCGTTTGGTGACATTCCGTAACGTGGCGGCGAGCTTCGGCGTCGGAGGTGCGTCGGAGATGGTGGCGATATCCCCGAACAGTGGCGGGCTTTGTGCTGGTGGCGGCTGGGGAAGAAGGAGAAAGAAAAAGATGGTATTAGGGTTTTCATGGTTTTTATCATGGAGGTCCCTATGGTTCCATAATTTTTCTTTTGGGCGGAACGTTTTTGATTTTTTGCATTTAATTCTAAAAACAGTTTTGGGCTTAATGAATCCTACTTTTAGGCCCAATTGAAATTGGGCTTAATGGATTAAAATGTATAGATAAAATTGAACACATTAAATTTATTTTTGGTCCAAAAGTTTTATTTATAAAATAAAAAAAATTATTTAATTATTTATTTATTTTCTTTCAAAAATTAAAATTGGACCAATAATAAATTTTAAAGCCCAATTTCTCCTTGTCCATTAACAAAGTCAAGCTTATGGAAGATGGACATTGACAAGAAGCCCAATAAAGTTTAGGCTTAGGTTTAATGTAATTTTTCATTTTAGGAAAGCCATGAATTAAGATTATTTAATGATTTTTCTATATGTTATGTTTTGGATGATAACATGCCATGATAACATGTCATATAGAATAGGTAGTGCCACTCTATGCATAATGATATATGTCATTCATATAACATGAATTTATGTATATTGTTTGAAATTTGCAAATGCTTGATAATATGAAATATCACTTAGATAATATTATAGGAAGCATGCAATTAACAATATATGTATGTTTTAAAAGGAAAAACCAATTTTAAAATATTGAGTGGGAGAGGGAAAATTCAAGATAATTTTCCCACGGGCTCCATTGTTAGTTCAATAATAAAATTATATATATACCTCGACTTCATGATACGGTGATGCTCCCTACGGAGGTATATATATTAGATATTTTATTTGATGAACTTCTTTAAAAATAAGATCGAAATATTTTTCAATCTATTGATCACCCTAACGGTGGCTGCATGATATGAGAAATACGTAGATTGAAACAATGGTTATACACTCAACAAAATTTGTTATTAACCTTCCCAACGAAGCTCTGTTAACAAATTTTAGCCCAAAAAGATAACGATAGTTATTTATCATGTTACGACATGAAAGAAAATAATCTAATGGTTAATTGGGTCTAGTAAGTGGCGGCATGACTTCCCCAACGGATAGCTTGCTAAAGCGGTACTAGATTATCGTTACAATAAAATAAAATGCATTTATGGTTTTTTGCATTTTAGATTTTTATTGTGAATATTACTTGTATCAATGTATTAATGCATGGATGTTTTATTTTTCAGAAAATGTCTTCCATCAACCCATTATTAGTTATCCTTGTTAAAAATGAACTCACTGGTGAAAATTACTTAGATTGAAAACGCAATCTATTTAATATCCTCACTGCTAAGGACTGCAAATATGTGTTGATTCAGCCTTGCCCTCCAGAACCAACGTTATACGATTATAGAAATCAGAGGGAGCCTTATGAGGAATGGTGCGAAGCTAACAAAATGGCTAAGCGCTATATATTGGCTTCGATTTACGTGGGCGCATAAGAAACATCGGAGCATGGAAATAGCCACTGAAATAATGGCTAGTCTTCATCGGATGTTTGGGCAAAATACTCATTTTGCCAAAGAAGCAGCATTAAAACGTATTACGGATACTAAAATGGAAGAGGGCACAAGAGTTCGTGAACATGTCCTCAAAATGATGGACTATTTAAGTGAGTTAGAGATTCATGGTGTTCAAATCGATGATAAAACAAAGATTAACATAGTAATTGAATCTTTGCCTGATACATTCAAAGAGTTTAAGGTCAGCTATATCTTAAACAGTAAAGATATGACCTTAATTAAACTAATGCACGAACTACATGCTATAGAAGAATTTTATCATAGCAGAAAACTTGCTGAAAAAGGTTCTTCTTCTAGGCCTAAGCCAAAAGGCAAGGGTGAGAAGAAAGCTGGGAAAAAGAAATCGTCTACCAAGCAAGAAGGCAAGCCGAAAGGCAAATGCTTCAAGTGTGGACAGAAGGTCACCGGAAAAGGGATTGCCCTAAGATTGTAAAATCTGGTATGGGAAATCTTTTTGTAATAGAGGCCTGTTTAGTTCAGAATCCTATTAACACTTGGGTGTTGGATTCAGGAGCAACTAATCATATTTGTAATTCACTTTATTGGTTTTGAAACCGGGAAAATAAGTGAAGAAGCGTCAAGCTGTGATTAGGGACAGGACGATTCGTGTCGGTAGTGAAGATTTGGATCATTTTATTATCTTTTAATAATGAGACTTTAGTTTTGAATAATTGTCTTTATGTTCCGGACATTAAGAGGAATTTAATTTGTTAGCTTGTTTGTCAAAACAAGGGTACACTTGTAAATTTTGGATCCTCTGTTTATTTTTTAAGAGACTCATTTGTTACAGTACATTGGAAGATAATTTATATCATTTAAGTCTATGATCCATTCTATGCATGACACAATAATGATGAGCATACACATTTATCTAAGAAAAAAATATTTCTTCCAACCAAAGTTACCTCTAGCATTTACGCTTGGGTCATATAAACCAAACTAGGATACAGAGAATGATCAAAGATGGGCTCTTGGGTCCACTGGGAAATGAATCATTGCCACTCTGTGAATCTGTTTAGAAGGAAAAATGACCAAAAGCCATTCTCGGCCAAAGGTGTACGTGCAACAGTACCACTTGAATTGGTACATACAGATGTATGTGGACCAATCAATGTACAAGCTCGAGGAGGTGATGAGTATTTCATCACTTTCACTGATGATTACTCGAGATACGGTTATGTTTATCTAATGTGTCATAAGTCTGAAGCTCTTGAGAAATTCAAAGAGTATAAGGCTGAGACAGAAAAGCAATTAGATAAGAACATAAAGAAACTTTGATCGATCGAGGTGGTGAATATCTCTAGGAGATTTCAAAGAGTATCTGGTTGAAAATGGGATTATATCTCAGTTGACTGCCCCAGGAACACCACAACAAAATGGGGTAGCTAAAAGGAGAAATAGAACTCTTTTGGATATGGTGAGATTTATGCTTAGTTATTCAACATTATCAATCTCTTTTTGGGGACTAGCACTTTGAAGCTATGATTACCTCTTGAACTTAGTTCCATCTAAGTCAGTGCCTAAAACCCCAATAGAACTATGGTCGAGTCGCAAACCAAGTTTACGACATGTCCGTATTTGGGGATCACCAGCACATGTGTTGAAACCAAAGGCAGACATAATGGATTCACATTCTGAGGTTTGCATGTTTGTGGGGTATCCCAAAGGAACAAGGGGAGGTTTATTTTATAGTCCTCAAGATAGGAAGGTAATTGTGAGCACACATTTTACTTCCCTCGAGGAAGACTATATGAATAACTTCAAACCTAAGAGTAAGGTAATACTTGAAGAACTGTCAGGTGATCAGGTTGATGCTCAGCTTTCAACTCCTGTTATAGAACAGGAAGAACAGCAACAACCAGCTGATCAACACAGGATTATCCCTGAAGAACCATCACTTTTAGAACCTCGTCGTAGTGGGAGGGTAACTAGGTTACCTGCGAGATACAATTGAGAGAAACCTATACGGCTATCTCAGATGAATATGTACAAGATCCCACTAGCTACAACGAAGCTCTAATAGACAGAGATGTCGTATTTTTGGAAAAAGGCTATGAATCAAGAAATGGAATCTATGTATTCCAATAAAATCTGGGAACTTGTAAAAGCACCAAATGGGGTAAAACCTATAGGGTGCAAGTGGATTTACAAGAGAAAAAGAGGAGTAGACGGAATTGTGGAAACATTTAAAGTAAGATTAGTAGCCAAAGGGTTTACTCGAGAAAAGAGGTATCAATTATGAGGAAACTTTTTCTCTCGATTCTTATGCTTAAATCCATCGAGGATTACGCTATCCATTCTTTGCGGTGATAGATTATGAAATTTGGCAAATGGATGTCAATTTTGCCTTTCTTAATGGGCATCTTGAAGAAAACATCTACATGCAGCAACCAGGTGGATTCATACAAAAAGGCCAAGAACACTTGGTATGCAAGTTGTAGAGATCCATCTATGGATTGAAGCAAGCATCCCGGTCATGGAACATCAGATTTGATCAAGCGATAAAATCGTTTGGATTCATTCAGAATATTGATGAACCATGTGTGTGCAAGAAAATTCAGGGAAAATCTGTAGCCTTCCTAATTCTTTATGTAGATGATATTCTCCTTATCGGAAACGATGTAGGAGTTTTAACTACAATAAAGAGTTGGCTAGCGAAACAATTTGATATGAAAGATCTGGGAGAAGCTAGTTATATTCTTGGTATCAAGTTGCTACGAGAATAGGAAGAATAAAACGATAGCTTTATCTCAAGCGGTCTATATCGATAAGATATTGGCTAGATTTAGCATGGAAAATTCTAAGACTGGTTTGTTACCATTCAGACATGGAATTTCATTCTTTAAGGATCAATCACCCAAAACATCTGAGGAGATAGAGAAAATGAGACGAGTTCCCTATGCGGAAGCTGTGGGAAGCCTCATGTATGCCATGCTTTGTACTAGACCCGGACATCTGTTTTGCGGTTGGGATGGTTAGCAGATATCAATCTAATCACGGACGAACACTTTGGACTCTTTGTCAAGCATATAATGAAGTATCCGAAAAGAACTAAGGATTATATGCTTGTGTATTACAGTGATGAACTTATTCAGTGGGTTCTATTGATTTTGACTTTATGTCAGATAAGGATTCTAGAAAGTCTACTTCTGACTATGTGTTTACATTAGGAAGTGGAGCTATTAGTTGGAGGAGTGTGAAACAATCTTGTATCGCGAGACTCCCTTGTGACAAATGTTTGAATATGTGGCTGCATCTGAGGCTGCAAAAGAAGCTGTATGGCTCTGCAAGTTCCTAAAAAGATCTTGAGGTGGTACCTGTAGCAACTGCACCCCTTAAACTATTTTGTGATAATAGAGGTGCAGTAGCTCAATCAAAGGAACCGAGGAACCATAAGAAACAAAAACATATTGAGAGGAAGTATCATTTTACGAGGGAATAGTGTAGAAAGGTTATATGACAAGAACTCCAAATGGCAGATCTTATTACAATGGCCATCAGTGGGAAACCATTATAACTTGCACTTAGATCCCTAGAGCATGTGCTATATGCCAGATATGCTTTAAGAGCTAGTGGGAGATTGTTGGGAAAATGTGCTCTTTAAAAGCATATGTGTTTATTTAATTGTAATAAACAATTTTTCTGATTAATAAAATAAATGAAGTATTTTATTCAAGTATCTAAATTGCATTAATAGTTTGAGTAAAGTCCATTTGATCATATTATATGTATTTATGTGATCACCATGTGGATTCACTGGAAGATATAAATACAAGTTATCTTATGATTAAATAAATTATGTTCATGATTGATAAATAAAGTTGGGCACTTTATTTAGGTATAGCTTGTAATAAATTCATTGAATGGTTTGTCTTAATCATGTATGAATTTATTGATGTAGTATGACTACATTGAACAGGATCACATATGAGATTTAATTAACCTTGAAAATGTATCGGACTTATTAAATCTCATAGGCATTGATTTTATTGTAATCTTAATCTTGAGTTAGTTATGATTTCATGATTGTAATTGTTATTCCATTTGAGTTACCAATGGGCACGACACAGACTTGTGGTCAAGATTACCCGGTATCTTGGTGGAGGCAATTATGAGTATTGGAGTTATAGATTAACAATATAGAATTTGTACGACACATCTCTTGATGGGTTTTAAGACTTGATCATAGAATTCTCTGGCCAGAGTGTGTCAACATATTTAGTATGTTGAAAATGATCATTAGAGAAAACCAGTAAGTATCAAGGAACAAGATGTAATTAAATCGATTGGACAGTTGAGATATCGATTTAATTAATGATGTGGTATAAAGGATTATGCAGTAAAGAAATCAATGTGGCTTGGGCGAATTATTATTCGAGCGTACAATTATGGAGGTCAGTTCCAATCTTATAGTGGAGTAGAATTGGAATTAAATAATTATATTTGTTCAATTACAAATTTAATTATTGTAGCCACTATTGTATGTTCCCAAATGATCCCCGGGTTAGCTCATTTAATTGACAACACCATCACTGGACCCAAAAGCAAGAAAACTGGCGTATTAGGTGAAAATCATAATTATAATATTTGTTAAAGCCTAGTATGTAATATTCAAGTGTAAAAGGGGGCTTGTGATATTTTACAAGGTGGTCCCCTAGTTAGTTACACATTCTCTCCACTTTTACGTAAGTGGAGAGATAGCATTTAATTTAAATATTTAAATATTTAAATTAAAAGAGAAATCCTAATCCTAACATACTAGGGTTTTTCATAAGATATTATAAAAGGGGTACTTTTCTCCTTTTCGCGGAGGAGAAGAATTCCAGGGTTTTCAAGAAAAATACAGAAGACATCTAAGAGACGCCAGTTGCAATTGAGAGTGGTGAAACAGACGCCCACACGTCCAGTGTTGATCGATCTTGAGTCATAGCCTGGAAGATCGTTTGGAGACGGATTTACAACTCTTAATCGTTCGTCTTTTCAGATCATCAAAGGTACGAATTTCTAGATTACTTAATTCTCATATGTTGTATGAGATCGGTCCAAAAACGTTTTAATTGAAAAATTAAAAAACCTGATTTTCTCCCTTCAATTGGTATCAGAGCCATCTCATATTAATATATAAGAATTTCGTATGAAATTAACCTTGTTTATTATGTATTAGAGTGGCACAATTTATTCAGATATATATTATTTGTTTAATATATGAATAAAGCATGTTGTGGTTTGTCTTAATTCATGGTTAGATTCTCTACTGTATTTTTTATTTGGATCTGTAACAAGAGGGTTGGTTTTTTATCACCATGTTTTCCTCTTGATTTATTTTACAGTAATAGAAATTTTGTAAGCCAAAAATTAGCTTAGGAAATTTGTAAATTGCTGGAGATTCATCACGGCTGTTGGATCAAAGCTACAAAGGCCAAAAATTACAGCACAACAAGCGGCGCCACGCGAAACACGCAGTGGCGCCAGCGTGCGGCGGCTGCAAAGACACGCCGCCTTCTGCTGCAGGGCTGCACACGTTACTGCCCAGTAACCCGGCCAGCTTGACAGCAAAGACTGTACCCAGCCAGCCTTGCCTACACACCCGAAGCAAAGAAGTCGCGGCAGCCAAAGAACATCTGGCCTGCAAGCGCATAAGCAACGCTGTCATCACCAAATATGAGCAAGTGCTAGCTGCATGCGTGCGTTAGGCTGCTGCGGAGGAGGTCGTTTGGTGACATTAAGGTAACGTGGCGGCGGAGCTTCGGCGTCGGAGGTGCGTCGGAGATGGGTGGCGTATTCGAACAGTGGCGGGCTTTGTCTTTGGTGGCGGCTGGGGAAGAAGGAGAAAGAAAAAGATGGTATTAGGGTTTTCATGGTTTTATCATGGAGGTCCCTATGGTTCCATAATTTTTCTTTTAGGCGGAACGTTTTTGATTTTTTGCATTTAATTCTAAAAACAGTTTTGGGCTTAATGAATCCTACTTTTAGGCCCAATTGAAATTGGGCTTAATGGATTAAAATGTATAGATAAAATTGAACACATTAAATTTATTTTTGGTCCAAAAGTTTTATTTATAAAATAAAAAAAATTATTTAATTATTTATTTATTTTCTTTCAAAAATTAAAATTGGACCAATAATAAATTTTAAAGCCCAATTTCTCCTTGTCCATTAACAAAGTCAAGCTTATGGAAGATGGACATTGACAAGAAGCCCAATAAAGTTTAGGCTTAGGTTTAATGTAATTTTTCATTTTAGGAAAGCCATGAATTAAGATTATTTAATGATTTTTCTATATGTTATGTTTTGGATGATAACATGCCATGATAACATGTCATATAGAATAGGTAGTGCCACTCTATGCATAATGATATATGTCATTCATATAACATGAATTTATGTATATTGTTTGAAATTTGCAAATGCTTGATAATATGAAATATCACTTAGATAATATTATAGGAAGCATGCAATTAACAATATATGTATGTTTTAAAAGGAAAAACCAATTTTAAAATATTGAGTGGGAGAGGGAAAATTCAAGATAATTTTCCCACGGGCTCCATTGTTAGTTCAATAATAAAATTATATATATACCTCGACTTCATGATACGGTGATCTTTCCTACGGAGGTATATATATTAGATATTTTATTTGATGAACTTCTTTTAAAAATAAGATCGAAATATTTTTCAATCATTGATCACCCTAACGGTGGCTGCATGATATGAGAAATACGTAGATTGAAACAATGGTTATACACTCAACAAAATTTGTTATTAACCTTCCCAACGAAGCTCTGTTAACAAATTTTAGCCCAAAAAGATAACGATAGTTATTTATCATGTTACGACATGAAAGAAAATAATCTAATGGTTAATTGGGTCTAGTAAGTGGCGGCATGACTTCCCCAACGGATAGCTTGCTAAAGCGGTACTAGATTATCGTTACAATAAAATAAAATGCATTTATGGTTTTTTGCATTTTAGATTTTTATTGTGAATATTACTTGTATCAATGTATTAATGCATGGATGTTTTATTTTTCAGAAAATGTCTTCCATCAACCCATTATTAGTTATCCTTGTTAAAAATGAACTCATTTGGTGAAAATTACTTAGATTGAAAACGCAATCTATTTAATATCCTCACTGCTAAGGACTGCAAATATGTGTTGATTCAGCCTTGCCCTCCAGAACCAACGTTATACGATTATAGAAATCAGAGGGAGCCTTATGAGGAATGGTGCGAAGCTAACAAAATGGCTAAGCGCTATATATTGGCCGATTTACGTGGGCTGCATAAGAAACATCGGAGCATGGAAATAGCCACTGAAATAATGGCTAGTCTTCATCGGATGTTTGGGCAAAATACTCATTTTGCCAAAGAAGCAGCATTAAAACGTATTACGGATACTAAAATGGAAGAGGGCACAAGAGTTCGTGAACATGTCCTCAAAATGATGGACTATTTAAGTGAGTTAGAGATTCATGGTGTTCAAATCGATGATAAAACAAAGATTAACATAGTAATTGAATCTTTGCACGATACATTCAAAGAGTTTAAGGTCAGCTATATCTTAAACAGTAAAGATATGACCTTAATTAAACTAATGCACGAACTACATGCTATAGAAGAATTTTATCATAGCAGAAAACTTGCTGAAAAAGGTTCTTCTTCTAGGCCTAAGCCAAAAGGCAAGGGTGAGAAGAAAGCTGGGAAAAAGAAATCGTCTACCAAGCAAGAAGGCAAGCCGAAAGGCAAATGCTTCAAGTGTGGACAGAAAGGTCACCGGAAAAGGGATTGCCCTAAGATTGTAAAACGGTATGGGAAATCTTTTTGTAATAGAGGCTGTTTAGTTGAATCCTATTAACACTTGGGTGTTGGATTCAGGAGCAACTAATCATATTTGTAATTCACTTTATTGGTTTCAGGAAACCAGGAAAATAAGTGAAGGAAGCGTCAAGTGATTAGGGGACGAGGCAGATTCGTGTCGGTAGTGAAAGACTGGATACATTTTATTATCTTTTAATAATGAGACTTTAGTTTTGAATAATTGTCTTTATGTTCCGGACATTAAGAGGAATTTAATTTTGTAGCTTGTTTGTCAAAACAAGGTACTTTGTAAATTTTGGATCCTCTGTTTCTATTTTTTAAGAGACTCATTTGTTCTGGTACATTGGAAGATAATTTATATCATTTAAGTCCTATGATCCATTCTATGCATGACACAGTGATGAGCATACACATTTATCTAAGAAAAGAAATATTTCTTCCAACCAAAGTTACCTCTAGCATTTACGCTTGGGTCATATAAACCAAACTAGGATACAGAGAATGATCAAAGATGGGCTCTTGGGTCCACTGGGAAATGAATCATTGCCACTCTGTGAATCCTGTTTAGAAGGAAAAATGACCAAAAAGCCATTCTCGGCCAAAGGTGTACGTGCAACAGTACCACTTGAATTGGTACATACAGATGTATGTGGACCAATCAATGTACAAGCTCGAGGAGGTGATGAGTATTTCATCACTTTCACTGATGATTACTCGAGATACGGTTATGTTTATCTAATGTGTCATAAGTCTGAAGCTCTTGAGAAATTCAAAGAGTATAAGGCTGAGACAGAAAAGCAATTAGATAAGAACATAAAGAAACTTTGATCTGATCGAGGTGGTGAATATCTCTCCGGAGATTTCAAAGAGTATCTGGTTGAAAATGGGATTATATCTCAGTTGACTGCCCCAGGAACACCACAACAAAATGGGGTAGCTAAAAGGAGAAATAGAACTCTTTTGGATATGGTGAGATTTATGCTTAGTTATTCAACATTATCAATCTCTTTTTGGGGACTAGCACTGGAAACTGCAGATTACCTCTTGAACTTAGTTCCATCTAAGTCAGTGCCTAAAACCCCAATAGAACTATGGTCGAGTCGCAAACCAAGTTTACGACATGTCCGTATTTGGGGATCACCAGCACATGTGCTGAAACCAAAGGCAGACATAATGGATTCACATTCTGAGGTTTGCATGTTTGTGGGGTATCCCAAAGGAACAAGGGGAGGTTTATTTTATAGTCCTCAAGATAGGAAGGTAATTGTGAGCACACATTTTACTTCCCTCGAGGAAGACTATATGAATAACTTCAAACCTAAGAGTAAGGTAATACTTGAAGAACTGTCAGGTGATCAGGTTGATGCTCAGCTTTCAACTCCTGTTATAGAACAGGAAGAACAGCAACAACCAGCTGATCAACACAGGATTATCCCTGAAGAACCATCACTTTTAGAACCTCGTCGTAGTGGGAGGGTAACTAGGTTACCTGCGAGATACAATTGAGAGAAACCTATACGGCTATCTCAGATGAATATGTACAAGATCCCACTAGCTACAACGAAGCTCTAATAGACAGAGATGTCGTATTTTTGGAAAAAGGCTATGAATCAAGAAATGGAATCTATGTATTCCAATAAAATCTGGGAACTTGTAGAAGCACCAAATGGGGTAAAACCTATAGGGTGCAAGTGGATCTACAAGAGAAAAAGAGGAGTAGACGGAATGGTGGAAACATTTAAAGTAAGATTAGTAGCCAAAGGGTTTACTCAGAAAGAGGGTATCAATTATGAGGAAACTTTTTTCTCCGGTTGCTATGCTTAAATCCATCAGGATTCTGCTATCCATTGCTGCAGTGATAGATTATGAAATTTGGCAAATGGATGTCAAGACTGCCTTTCTTAATGGGCATCTTGAAGAAAACATCTACATGCAGCAACCAGATGGATTCATACAAAAAGGCCAAGAACACTTGGTATGCAAGTTGTAGAGATCCATCTATGGATTGAAGCAAGCATCCCGGTCATGGAACATCAGATTTGATCAAGCGATAAAATCGTTTGGATTCATTCAGAATATTGATGAACCATGTGTGTACAAGAAAATTCAGGGAAAATCTGTAGCCTTCCTAATTCTTTATGTAGATGATATTCTCCTTATCAAAAACGATGTAGGAGTTTTAACTACAATAAAGAGTTGGCTAGCGAAACAATTTGATATGAAAGATCTGGGAGAAGCTAGTTATATTCTTGGTATCAAGTTGCTACGAGACCGGAAGAATAAAACGATAGCTTTATCTCAAGCGGTCTATATCAATAAGATATTGGCTAGATTTAGCATGGAAAATTCTAAGACTGGTTTGTTACCATTCAGACATGGAATTTCATTCTCTAAGGATCAATCACCCAAAACATCTGAGGAGATAGAGAAAATGAGACGAGTTCCCTATGCGGAAGCTGTGGGAAGCCTCATGTATGCCATGCTTTGTACTAGACCAGACATCTGTTTTGCAGTTGGGATGGTTAGCAGATATCAATCTAATCCTGGACCTGAACACTGGACTGCTGTCAAGCATATAATGAAGTATCTGAAAAGAACTAAGGATTATATGCTTGTGTATTCTGGTGATGAACTTATTCCAGTGGGTTCTACTGATTTTGACTTTATGTCAGATAAGGATTCTAGAAAGTCTACTTCTGACTATGTGTTTACATTAGGAAGTGGAGCTATTAGTTGGAGGAGTGTGAAACAATCTTGTATCGCAGACTCCACAACAGAAGCTGAATATGTGGCTGCATCTGAGGCTGCAAAAGAAGCTGTATGGCTCTGCAAGTTCCTAAAAAAGATCTTGAGGTGGTACCTGTAGCAATTGCACCCCTTAAACTATTTTGTGATAATAGTGGTGCAGTAGCTCAATCCAAGGAACCATAAGAAACAAAAACATATTGAGAGGAAGTATCATTTTACGAGGGAATAGTGTAGAAAGGTTATATGACAGTAACCCAAATGGCAGATCTTATTACAATGGCCATCAGTGGGAAACCATTATAACTTGCACTTAGATCCCTAGAGCATGTGCTATATGCCAGATATGCTTTAAGAGCTAGTGGGAGATTGTTGGGAAAATGTGCTCTTTAAAAGCATATGTGTTTATTTAATTGTAATAAACAATTTTTCTGATTAATAAAATAAATGAAGTATTTTATTCAAGTATCTAAATTGCATTAATAGTTTGAGTAAAGTCCATTTGATCATATTATATGTATTTATGTGATCACCATGTGGATTCACAGAAGATATAAATACAAGTTATCTTATGATTAAATAAATTATGTTCGCAGTTGATAAATAAAGTTGGGCACTTTATTTAGGTATAGACTATGTAATAAATTCATTGAATGGTTTGTCTTAATCATGTATGAATTTATTGATGTAGTATGACTACATGAACAGGATCACATATGAGATTTAATTAACCTTGAAATGATGTCGACTTATTAAATCTCATAGGCATTGATTTTATTGTAATCTTAATCTTGAGTTAGTTATGATTTCATGATTGTAATTGTTATTCCATTTGAGTTACCAATGGGCACGACACGAGACTTGTGGTCAAGATTACCCGGTATCTTGGTGGAGGCAATTATGAGTATTGGAGTTATAGATTAACAGTATAGAATTTGTACGACACATCTCTTGATGGGTTTTCGGACTTGATCATAGAATTCTCGGCGAGTGTGTCAACATATTTAGTATGTTGAAAATGATCATTAGAGAAAACCAAGTAAGTATCAAGGAACAAGATGTAATTAAATCGATTGGACAGTTGAGATATCGATTTAATTAATGATGTGGTATAAAGGATTATGCAAGAAAGAAATCAATGTGGCAGGCGAATTATTATTCGAGCGCATAATTATGGAGGTCAGGCCCAATCTTATAGTGGAGTAGAATTGGAATTAAATAATTATATTTGTTCAATTACAAATTTAATTATTGTAGCCACTATTGTATGTTCCCAAATGATCCCCGGGTTAGCTCATTTAATTGACAACACCATCACTGGACCCAAAAGCAAGAAAACTGGCGTATTAGGTGAAAATCATAATTATAATATTTGTTAAAGCCTAGTATGTAATATTCAAGTGTAAAGGGCTTGTGATATTTTACAAGTGGTCCCCTAGTTAGTTACACATTCTCTCCACTTTTACGTAAGTGGAGAGATAACATTTAATTTAAATATTTAAATATTTAAATTAAAAGAGGAATCATAATCCTAACATACTAGGGTTTTTCATAAGATATTATAAAAGGGGTACTTTTCTCCTTTTCGCGGAGGAGAAGAATTCCAGGGTTTTCAAGAAAAATACAGAAGACATCTAAGAGACGCCAGTTGCAATTGAGAGTGGTGAAACAGACGCCCACACGTCCAGTGTTGATCGATCTTGAGTCATAGCCTGGAAGATCGTTTGGAGACGGATTTACAACTCTTAATCGTTCGTCTTTTCAGATCATCAAAGGTACGAATTTCTAAATTACTTAATTCTCATATGTTGTATGAGATCGGTCCAAAAACGTTTTAATTAAAAAATTAAAAAACCTGATTTTCTCCCTTTAGCCATTGCTGCTGATTTGACGTCGAGCGCCGCCGTCAACTTTACTGTGGCCGTGAGAGCAGTCGTTGAGATTGAGGGACAGGATTTCAAGTCTGGGCTGATGACGGCTTCATGTGAGCAAGTTAAGGTTGATTTTTCATCAAACATGACCACAGGGACGATGGTGGGTGGTTTGGGGACATGCATTACTTCATTAAAAAGACTAGAGTTTTGACTTCTATTAACTAATTGTTTATTCTTCTTCTTTTTTTTTCTTTAATCGTCTGGAAGAATATTAAATTGTAGAAACGTTATAAAAGAAAGTTTATTGCATTGTTATATTTTTTTAATTATTATTATTTTTTTTGGAAGAGTATCTTGTATTGTTTTTCCCTTTTCGCCCTTAACTCAGATTAATTAATTTGTTTCCATGAGGACCTTAATTATTCTTATCAAAATTACAATAACATCTTTACTACTCTTATCAAAATTACAATTTAAAAGTTATATTCACCACACATTATTCATTTTTTAATTTATAACATAATATTTTTTTTAATTTTACCATCAAGCATGGCCTAACTCCCCAAAACCAAATTCAACTTGAGTACTAGTCTCAATTATCATCCCGGTTGCATAAAATAAAAGAAGAAGCAAAAAAGAAAAAAAAAAAAAAGGAAGATGGCTAGCTAAAGTTGAGCCTAAACTATTTTACACAATAACATAGCACAAAAGCACCATTCATCAAAGTCAAGTCCTATAAAATCAAGAAACAAAGGTTAAGCCCTGGACCTAGTGCCATGAACGCCATGCATGGTCCAAACCCATAGCCAGCGGCTGTGGCAAAAATTAAATATTAAAGAGGCTAAGAAAAATAGTATCATTTGTTTAAGTGTCAAAATGATAAATTTCATTCCACACATGATATTGTTTAAATTTTCTAATGGCTTACTTGTAACTTCACTTGGTTTACTAGTTTGTCTATTAACAATGATACTTAGGCAGAGGTTAAAGTTTTCTGAATGTCTCGTGATATATATCTTATGATGTAGATTGAACTATTAATTTGTAATTATCTAGAATCTCAAAAATTTTTAATTTTAGTTCTATTATGAATTTGTGGATGTAGTTTATCGATGGACTTGGTTGTGATGATAAATTCTTTAACAATTGAAAGAAATAAGAGGAAGAAATTATCATAAATTTTCTTAATTAATTTGATAAGAAAATTAACAAATATGAGAAAAATAAAAGAATCTATTATAATACAAAAATGATAAATTCTCATTTTTAAGATAAGAAAATGAAAAGAAACAACTAAGATGAGATAACTTTTGTACTTAAAAGATTTCATAAACTTAAAAAATAATAATTTCAATCCTTTTTTTCCAGTCAGCGGGGACTTCAGTCCCTTCTCGCACCATTTGACGCTGCCCTAGCTATGACTTGCCCATAAGACCTTTGTCCATGTCTCGATCATTATGACTTGTTTACTTAGTGGATGGCACTTATCGAGGCTACCTATAAGAATTATGGGACCATACAAACATGAACGGTGTTAAATAAAGACAAGGAAAACACACACGTTAGTATATTTTGTCAAATAGTGGGTTAAAGTATGTGTTTTTTTGTCTTTTAATTTATTTTTTACTTTAATAACTTAATAATTTCTTATTAAAAAATTATTCTAGTATTTAGTTATATATATATATATATATTCTCTTAACTACCAACTGCATTTTTAGGCACAATGGTTTGTGGATCAAGGGCATGCAGAACTTCATTAGTAACTCTGAAAAGTTATTAATTATCTTTATTTTTTTTTATTTAACACATGTAACTAGTTTGCCTTGAACCCAAGATGTCAGTCCAAGGAAATTTCTCGGAGCAAGACCTTTCATTCCCTTAATTTATAACTCTCGAGGTACCCATCCTCAGGGTGGCTCAATCAATTTTGGGGCATTAGGTGAATTGTTTCAATTAGACCTTTTAAAAAAATTTATTATTAAAAATTTATTTATTTAAAATCAATTTTTCTAGCTTTATGAGAAGCAAAATTATTAATCAAATTTTTATATTTTAATTTCACTAATATATTTTTCTCAATACATAAAATAACTAATCCATTCAATCTTTCTTACAACATAGTTGATCTTAAATATGTTTTTATCAATTTTAATTTTGAAAAACTTCTTTCTGTAGAAGCAACTGTTATTGATATTGTTAATAATATTCTATAAGCAATATATGCATTTGGAAAACAATCAATTTTTTTTAAATAATTAACTCCATCAAGTGGGGCATTTTTTTACTTTGAAAAACTTCCTTTAAAATTCTTAACTCTGCAAACAAATGTAAACCATCTATATCAGAAAGCGTATCATGTTATAAA
The DNA here is from genome assembly GCA_030444775.1 of Atalantia buxifolia. Taxonomy (NCBI): domain Eukaryota; kingdom Viridiplantae; phylum Streptophyta; class Magnoliopsida; order Sapindales; family Rutaceae; genus Atalantia; species Atalantia buxifolia. The sequence continues at coordinate 9,519,837 of CM059839.1, forward strand.
AGCATTTTCAAGATTAACGTAATAAGTTTTCATAACATCGTCCCTTGACAAAAATCCAATCATATTGAAACAAAAAATAAAAATAGAGAAAATAATTAAAAAATCTTACCTATGAGAGATCGAGATTGACCAAAGAACATCGCCAGAACCTTCAGCTTTCAAACTTGACAGGGAATTGGAAATTATCGTGGCTTTTTTTAATTTATAAAAACTATTAATGGATAATGATAAAAGTTACCAAATATTTGACTTTTACAGAGTTTTAAGTGAAATAATGTTAATTAGAGATTTTATAAGAATAAATAGGATGAAAAAGGGTTAATTCTAATGTTAAAAAGAGATTTTATAGAGATTTGATAATTTATTTACGGAAAAGATTATTATAAAATAATAATAATAATAATATATTAATTGACAACTTAATAACTATAATTTTGAAAAAAAAATTTGGAGCCTTTATCTTTTGCAGATCCTAAACAACCACTTAAGTTGCCTAAGAAATCCCAATGGATGGAGGTGTTAATTTAAACTGGTTGCTAGATAGGATTTTCCTAAAGAGTAATGATACAATCACAAACTCTTGTACAAACTGATGTGACATTAATTCATTGGTTGAATGAAAATATAAAATAATATAAATAAATCATGTGGCCCAAAAAATATTTATTTCAACTAATTTTATCATGTCACATTGGTTTGTACAAAATAAGTTTATACAAGAGTTTGTAGCTATATCATTACTCTTTACTGAAATGCAAAACAACTCAGTTTTTTTTTAATAAACACAAATCCGTAAATTTTGTTACTACTTCCTTCAATGCAATGGAGTAACCTTGAAGGTTAATGCGTAAGTTTAAGCCTAACGTTCAAAGTTCCTGTTACATCCATCAACTTTAAGAAGAAGAGAGAGTCTACAAGTGACGCATGCATCTTTCAAATTAATTATAGTGTATGCAAATAAAATTTTATCAGGTATATACACTAATATTGAAAATGATCAATCACAATGAGAGAAAAAAACTTCACAACGCATATCTTTAAAAATTTACGTTTTGATCCTGTAGATGTATAATTTTTTTTTATTTTGGACTACCCAATGGTTTAGTTTAAGCATTTACGTTGAACCAAAAACCCGTTAACATACGTGCCTACATATGTCTTACTAGTCTACTTACTGATTTAAAGAACTACAGAGAAATGCCTACGGCTTATCAGTCCTAATGGGTCATGTTAAGATTTTATCTTTTAGGAAAGAGCCAAACACAACCTTCAAGATGATATCTTGGTTCCCATCAAACGGCCCGTAATCACCACTTTTCAACAAGTGCAAATTTATTTTGGTTTCAAAACAAACCAATTAATTGTAGCTTTATTTGATAAAATTGGTTGAAATAAATATTTTTTGCCACACATGATTTATTTATATTATTTTATATTTGAATAATTTCAATGTGCTATATTTTGAAACTTTGAATTAATTTTAGTTTTATTTAAACAATTAATTTGTTTAAACTTTATTCAATTTTAAATTTAATTAGTAGTAAAATTATTTTTATATTAGATTTTTTTATTTTTAGTTCATGGCATGATAAAATGTGAGATATAAATGAGTTTTAGTAAAAGTCCATTCTACAATTTATAATATTATAATAGTTTATTCCGCATTTTATTAAAGTGCCTATCCCTTATCTAAACACAAATCCGTAAAGCACTCTTCAAAAAGACTTGAAGGTTAATAAATTTTACTCTTCAAATAGTCCATTTCAACTTTACCTACAATGACGCATGCATCTTTCAAATTAAGAAAGTGCAAAAAAATATATTATTCTCTAATATTGAAAAGATCAATTCAAATAGAAATAATTTAATATTATTTTAATTGAAAAACTATTTTTTTAAAGGAAAAGTCAATAGTAATTAAAGCATCCCTCTCTCTTTTTCCAATAAAAAATAATAAAATATAAATTGAAGAGGGAGAAAGTAACTCTCCAAATTTGAAGATGATAAGATGAAACACATGATTTATTTATATTATTTTAAACTTAATTGGATAGTAAGTTTTGGATCCTGATAAAATGTGATATAAATGAGTTTTAAAAAAGTCCAATAAAATCTTATTTTATAATAGTTTATTCCGCATTTTATTAAAGTGCCTATCCCTTATCTAATAATTTCTATCTATAACGTCTAAGTCAAAACAATGAACCTAAGTTTCAATAACCGCACAAAAATCAATTCACCAAAAGCCAAACTAAACTAGTTTAAGTAAATATTCAAAAGAGTGATGAAACCTCATCAAAATCTTTAAATAAATAGGATATAACTAATCAGGGTTTAATTCATGAATTATGATTCTCTCCTATTTTTTTTCTCCTAGCCTCTCCTATGTTTCAAATTTAATGAAAAAGGCTAGCTTAATTGTAAATACAGTAAAAAATTTAAAAAAAATGACTTGTTGTCAAACTCAAAACTCAAAACTCAGGCACACGCAACAGAATGTTGGGCTATATCAAAGGGATTGCCATCAGATACAGTAAAACATTAAGAGTGTATTTAACATATTATATTGTATTGTATTAGTTGTATTGCATTATGGTGTATTACATTAGGGTATATCTTACTATAATGCAATATGATATTTGGTGCAGTAAGGATTGTATTATATGTAATAATATTTTATATCATTATTTATATTACTATTAATTTTGAATTTATATTATTTAGATCTATTAATATTTAAGTATTTATTATCAGATATATTAAATTATTTAATAATAATTAATTTTTACATATAAGTTATTATAATATAATATAATTAAATAATGTAATATTTAGTTATATTTTTATATAATTAATATAAAATAAAAATATAATATAATATTATTGAGTAATAAATTATAAATTTATTAATATAAATTAATTTTTATAATAAAAATTAATATTATTAAGTAATTTAACATAAAATCACAAATTTATTTTTATTCATTATATATATATATATATATATATATATATATATATATATATGTATGTATGTATATATATATGTATGTATATATATAGACGAAAGTAAGCTAATGCCGCAAACTGTAGCATTAGACAAACCCGAGTCACACTCTGGTTTGTTTAGATAATGTGGCACTAATGCGGCAACTATTGTAGCACAAACACGACATGTTATGCTAGGTGTGTGAATGTGTGTACAGTCCTTCTCTAGTGTAGGCATTTTCATTTTTTTTTTTGGTCCGAACATGCTTTTAAACCGTGCGATTTAATAGCGTCAAATTTTAATATTATTAAACTGTATTACTTTTAGTGTATTAAAAAATAACTCTATTAAGTTGAATAGTGTGTTTGCATTAAAAAAAAAAATGAGGGTGCGCACACCACGTTTGCGGTTTATGTTTTTGGACTTCTAAAGTTTTAGGAACCACATTCACGCACGGTTGGATAACTGCCACTGTCCTAGTATCACAACCAATTTGTATGTAATACGCAGTCTCTATATATCCTAGTACAGTACAAGATTTCAGTCTATATAGTACAACTGAGTTTTCTCTTTAGAAAAGATTTTGATCTTAAGATTATTAGTTATAAGGTGAGGATTATTAATAGTCTTGCGCTGGCTAAGAATTAATATTTTGTAGTGTTCTGTTTCCATAGAATGTCGACACAACAATAGAGGTTAAATAACAAACCTAATGCAAACCTTTCTTGGTCGGGTGCTGGGAATAATCTTAGATACAGAGTTTAAGTTCCTCACTTGTCTATGGTTTATGATAATTTAATTCTAAATATTAGTAGATCCCGTCTATTCTAGGCTTAGTCGATATTCAAATCATTCCATCATATATAATCAGAATATTCAATTTATTCTTTCAACTCTTTGATTTTGATTTTTCTACTTTCGGAGCTTTTTCATTGCCATATGTGCCATTGTATATCATCATCAATTTTTTTTTTTTTTTGGGTAAAACTTTATTACATCTGAATATATTTGCAAATTGGCTTTTTAATTATGAGAAAGTCGTTAATTCCTATAATTTTCGAGTATTGCTTTTTATCCATTCACTCTTTGCAATGAGCATTATGATTATATTAGTTAAAAATTAAATTAAATTCCTTATTAAAAGGTTCATTGACACTTTCCCCCATGAGTTAAGCCTATGAACGTTTGTTTGTCCATCAAATAACTGTTAATTAAATAGAGGAAATAAATTAATTGGAACCAAAAGGTTACTGTGAAAATCCTAAATTGATTTCAAAACAAAATAATCCAATATTAATAATTTCCCTTTAAAATATAAAAACGAATACATTTTTTTCGTTTCAATAGTATTTTGTTTAAATATTTGAAAATGCTTTAAAGAAGTGAAGACTATAACTTTATTATATACGTATAAAAGCTTTCTTTGAAGTGAAATGTAACCATTCGTAATGATGAAGAGTCAATTAGCCACGGATTGGTTAAGTTAAGAAATGGGAAATCATTAATCAGCTATCAGAGTGGCGCAGCGGAAGCGTGGTGGGCCCATAACCCACAGGTCCCAGGATCGAAACCTGGCTCTGATAAGAGTAGCTTCCGAACTTTTTGAGTCTATTTTCAATTGATTTTTGCTGGGATAACGTAGTTGGGCTTTGGCCCATTTTTCCAAACACAATTATTTATTGAGTAGGTCTCCTGACACCCGGTAGAACTCCTTGTAAAACCCCTTTCCAATGGAAATTATTTAAAATAACCAAATATAATTTATTTCATGTTCTTTTTTAATTAAATATTAAATAAATTATTCCCTAAACAAACATTTCATTGGGAAAATTATAAGAGTTTAGTGTTATGAAAATATAAATTATATAATAAGAAGAAATAATTTGGGATTTTAGAATTTATATGCATTTTACAAATAAAAACTTGGGTTATTATCATTTTACTACTTTAGGAATTGCCAAATATCACATGACTACACGAAATATTGTCTCCTATCATTTTACTACTATATTTTTATAAAAATATTATTTTACTACTTTTCCGTTACAATTGTTATTTGACCATTAGTTGACCGTTAGTTGACTAACACAATATCAAATTTATCCTTCATGATTAAAAAAATAATAAGATAAATTTGTAATTCATATATCATAATTCTAGCAAAAAAAATTATGTTAGTATTTTATATCCATTTTAATAAATATATTACAAATTTATTTTATAAATAACCTTCAAATATATTTTTTTTAATCATGAAGGGTGAAATTAGTATTTTGTTAGTCAACTAACTGGTCAACTAGCGGTCAACTAATAATTGTAACGGAAAATTAATAAAATGATATTTTTATAAAGATATAGTAGTAAAATGATAAGAGACAATACTTCTTGTAGTCACTTGATATTTGACAATTTCTGAAGTAGTAAAATAATAATAACCCTAAAAACTTTTAAGATAGAATTTTTTAGGGTTAAAAAACTATGAAAAAATATTTAATTTTAATATATGGATTTCTATTTTATAAATTAAACTCTGGAAATTTAGGAAATAATTTTTTTTAGAAGTGTGTTCTAAAATTTTTATAGGAGTGTTAAAAGCTCCACTCTTATTTGTTTCTTAATTTTTTTTCCAAAGACCTTAATTTTTTTTCCAAAGACGAACTTCAAATATTTTTTAAATTATTGTCATTTTTCTTTTAAATTGTCACAATCATATATGTACATTAAAATTTAAATCGAAAATTACTAATGCATACATTTCAAAATACAACTAAGAAACTTGTAGAATATTATCTAAACTTGTAGAATACATACATTTCAAAAAGTTGAACTTGGTCTTCAGAAAACAAATTAAGAAAAAAAAAAGAGTGGAGCTTTTAACACTATCCTATAAAATTTTTATAACACACTTTTTTTAAAAAAATTATTTCCTAAAATTCCCAGAGTTTAATTTATAAAATACAAATCCATGTTTTAAAATTGGGTCATTCTATGATGCAGTGATTAAAGTTACGATATCAATATCGTAATTAAACATTAATTATATAAATGAAGAATAAAACTTGTAAATCAACATAAATGTAAAATAAAACATAAATTTAAGAAATTAAACATAAGACTTGTAAATGGAAGGTAAAACAAACAAATTAATATAAAACTAGTAAATTGATGCATTAGTAAATAAAAAAATTGTAAATATAATATAAAGCTAGTAAATTAACATTAATCGTAAAATAAAAGATAAATTTTGGAAATGAAACAAAATATTGGTAAAGTAAAAGAAAAATAAGTAAATTATTATAAAATTGGTAAATTGATGTATTACTGGTAAATAAATCGAAAACCTATGAAAATAATGTAAAACTAGTAAATCAACACTAACTGTAAAATAAAATATAAATTTTGGAAATAAAACATAAACATGTAAAAGGCAGGTAAAATAAGTAAATTGCTATAAAACTAATAAATTGATGTGTTACTGGTAAATAAAACGAAAAATTACAAATATAACATGAAACAAGTAAATCAATATTAAGTACAAACTAAAACATAAATTTTGTAGTTTATGCCTAAAACTTATGAATAAAGATAAAATAAGTAAATTAATATAAGAGTTACTGTAAAAAAAAAAGTTCACAATTGTAAAATAAAAACTCATTATAATGTTTATCACCTTATATATTTATTGATTTTTTTTTATTTAGATTCAATAATGCTAGTTTTGCATTTATGTATTATGCGTAATGATTTATTAAGAATGAAATTTATTCTCAAAAATAGATTTAAAAAAAATATTATTTTAATATCTTTTATAGTTGTTGTAAAATGAGGTTAATTTGTATATTTCTGCACTTCTTCAAACTTCAAACAACAACCCAGAATAGTCTATAAGTACAAGTAAAAAGTTAAAAACTACATGAAATATGCATAAGACTCAAAATTAGATATAATTTTATTGATATATCATATGTGTCTAGTAATATAAGAATTTTTTTTATTTTGTTTTTGCTTGATCCATATTAAGATAAATAATTATGCATAATTAACTTGTGTAATAAATAGATATTATTATAGAAAATGGGAAAAAAGTATACAGATGTCCTAGAATAAATATAGAATTTATGGTTAAATTGATTCAATAAAACTTATTTCACTTTTTTTCAATATAACTTTTTATTTAATTAATGAGTAATTTTTTTCTTTGTTTAATTATAGAAAATATTTTTTTTTGTAAATGAATAAAATATTTTTTACTAAAACACCGTAGATGCAATGTAAATTTTTTAAATAATTAATAATCTTGTGTGAATTTACTGATTTTATGTTATATTTATTAGTTCTATATATAATATATAATATTTATGTCTATCACGCAATATTGATGCGTAATTTTTATTACGACATTATAGAATTTTCCTATCTCTAAAATCCGATCTCATTAATATTTAGAAGATATTTACTTCTAATCAAAAAGAAATAAATTGTATAGGTGTCTCCAACTGATATCGTCAAACATTGTTGGGGATATGAGTATAGAATTACAAAAATAGTATTTCCAAGGGGAACTTTATTCATAAGACGGCAAGAAATAAATGTTCCTATACAAGATTATGTGTACATAGCCACTTGGTAGCCCTCCCATCATATGGCACATTACTTGAATAATTATTACCCTTAATTTAAGCACAATAACAAATTGGCAAAGTGACAAACACCCAAACAGAGGATACCAAGCTGCCATTTGCCAACAAAATCTAAAACCCAAAAATAAAGGAAAATAAGATGTTAGAAAAAGAGAGCAATATCAAAACGACACACATTCTCAAGCACAACGCAAATCCCAATCCAAATCCAACAACTCACCGATTACAGAGAAAGTTTAAGAATAATGCTCCATTCGACTCCGTCAGCAACGCCGTCCACTCCGCCGCCAATGTCCGTCCCCAGGGACCAAACCAAAGCCACGCGCTCCGTTCTACTCACCACCTTATTCTTCTCCCTCCTCTTCCTCGTCTCTTTCTACTCCACGTCATCCTCCTCTCGCCGCTCGATCGACTCACAGACCCAATCCGACCCCTTCCTCTTCCCGACCCGCCCTGCATTCCCCTCCAAGATCCCCTCCCACCCAGCCCCTCCCTCTCTCGCTTACCTCATCTCCGGTTCGGCCGGCGACGCGGCCCGCATCGTCCGGTTGCTGCACGCCGTTTATCACCCGAAGAACCAGTACCTGCTCCACTTGGACCGGTCCGCCCCGCAAGCTGAGCGCGACAGTTTGGCTGTCACGATCGAATCGGTGCCCGTTTTTAGGGCTGCCCAAAACGTCGACGTAATTGGAAAAGCTGATTTTAGTTACCCGGCCGGGTCGACTTCGATTTCGTCGACGCTTCACGGCGCGTCGATCCTGTTGAAGTTGTCGAAGAACTGGGATTGGTTCATCAACTTGAATGCCGCTGATTATCCCCTTATTAAGCAAGATGGTATAATTTTATTTTATTTTTTAGTTTCTTTTGAGCAAATTCGATGGCATTGTTGTAAATTAGTTAAAATTTTACTCTTTTGGGGGGTTTCAATTGCTTTTATCATCTGGGTTATTTTTATGGATTTGGAGACATTGTAATTTGAATCTATATTTTCATATTTTAATAAAAATGTTTGCAGATCTTCTTCACATTCTATCGTATATGCCGAAAGAACTTAACTTTGTGAACCACACAAGCTACCTTGACCGGAGAGAGTATGATTTGATTTATTCACGTTTCATCTTTGTATTTCTGCTTCATTTTCTGAATTATTTTTCTTGTTGGTCGCTCACAATGATGCAATTTTTTAGTAAATGAAGGTTAGTGATATGAATCTGGTATGGTTTTTTTGTAGTTCGAGTAGATTGAAGAGGATAATTGTTGATCCAGGACTTTATCTTTCAGAGGAAAACCCAATGTTTTATGTTTCTCAAAAGCGACAGTTGCCCAATGCTTTCAGATTGTTTTCAGGTATGTGGGTATGTGTGTTTTCCTTTTTTGGGTTCTTTTAGGCTTCTATTTGATTGGTTTTTCTCACATTTCCATTTTTTTTTTCAAAATATCATGTTCTTGGATTCTGCATTAGTGACAAAACATGCATGGTAGAAGGTAAACTTTCTTATGTGATGTAAATCCTGGATTCCTTTTTATAATTTTAATTTTTCCAGAGACCAATGAGGTATTCTTAAAGATTTCCGAAAACAAAGAGCCTGAGAACATGAGAACCTTCTAGTTAGAATTTATATAGGCTGACAAGAATTTTGCATAACCCTAGGGTGGAGACATGGAGCATGTTTGGTGCTGCTATAATTTGTTTAATGCTCTTTATAAGTCTCAGCCATAATATTTCTTTCACAATTCTATCCACAAAATTCTGTAGAATGAAATGTAGATATAGGCAGATGGATTACAAGAATTGAGATTTCTTGGTGCAGCTAGAACAGACTTGACCAATTGAGGTACAGCTTTATGGTTTCTGAGTTTTAGAATCATGCTTGATAGATCTAGAATCTCTTGATAGAGGGTCTAAATGTATGAACATGAACCATTTGAAATTCATCTTTAGACTCTGAGCATTGATTGTGGTGTTGTATCCTTATTAGAAACAACATTTTTGGGGGGCAGTAGTGTACTGTAAGGAAATGGGATGAAAGGGTAATTTCAACTGGATTAGAAGACTTTGAGGACGTTAATAGGTACAGGAGTAGAGATTTAGCAAAAGAGCCCAGCTGAATGGATTAATTGCCAATAATTGAAAAAATGTACAGTTAGATGGTGGTAAAAGATGTGTAAAGCCAGGTCAAAAGTTTACAAAATTAAGAATATTTAGTTTGTACTTCGATTTCTAATGGTGAAACACTGTGGTGATTTGGAACGAAAGTATTAATAAAGTCGGGACTATTCATTACATCACAACTTGAAGATATTGATGATAATTATTTTTGTTAGTATTAAAATATCTTTTAGGATTTCATGACTATAGTGCACCATGTGGTAGCCAGGATGCATAAGTGTGAGGTTTAGATGGTTAGCACTTACCAGACTCTCAAAACATGCCTAAAGTCAACCCATCAAGGGATCCATGATTCGAGTGAAATCTGTTGGCTAAAATGTTTCTATATGATGATAATCAAACTTTTAGATCCCCGCACAATAGTTCAGTTCACTTGAAATTCCTGAAAATTGCAGATTCTTCCCTTTCTGTTTCTGAAACTTTAAGGATGCAGCCTTTTTTGGCCTGCTAACCATCATGTGCCTTCATTCATTTTCTTTTTGGTTAAGCGAGCACTGTATCTGGTCTCTATCAGGCTTGAGAACATGGATGCATTGGTTACTCTATACAAATTATCACTGCATGAGGCTTGTTTAAGTTTTTTCCTTCCTGCATAATTTGCAGTTTCTTTGCCTTGGTAAATGTGTAAAATTTTTGCTCAGTCTTGGGCCGAAGGTCCATCAAATGCAGCTCTTGATATTAGCTTCCGCTTCTGGGACCACTAGACATGTTGAACTGACAGTTCAGGTCCTTTTTTTATTATTTGCAGGTTCATCTGTTTTCATTTTAAGTCGTAATTTTGTTGAGTTCTGCATTTTGGGTACAGACAACCTTCCAAGGACTCTACTGATGTATTTATCAAACACTCCTTCTTCCTTTCCCAATTACTTTCCTACTATTCTATGTAATTCTCACCAATTCAAAAAGACTGTCATAAACGATAACTTGCTATATGTAGCCTGTGACAAACCATCCAAACAGAACTGCACACTTAATTCCACTGAGTTTGATGATATGATTCAAAGCGGAGCAATCTTTGCCGCACAATTCCAGTTTGATGATCCTGTGCTTGATCGCATTGACAGAGAAATTTTGAATCGCAGCCCCGGCAATGTTGTACCTGGTGGATGGTGCTTAGGCGAGCCTGGGAATAACACATGTTCTGTTTGGGGTGATGCTGATATTTTGAGGCCTGGTCCAGGGTCAAGACGGCTTGAAAATCGTCTCATTGAAATGTTTTCAGGTGGTAACTTCCGGTCTCAGCAATGTATGCTTGAATGATATTTATCTCGTCATCCCAACTTACAGAAAAGAAAAGAGAAAAAAAAAAAAAAGGAATAAATGAAGGAAATCAACCAGCTTTGAGCTTTCTTTCACCCCTTAAAACAGCTGTGAGAGGTAAACCTCAGCTGCCTATTCTAACAATATCGAATTTTTGTGCATTCAAGTTGAGATTGTAGTAAAGCAACACAGAAACCGAAGGCTTCCTCTGCCAATGAAATTTCGTATCGATGATCCTTGCTTTATTCAGCTGTAAGATGTAATATTTGTAGTGCATGATCAAGGAATTTTGTAGAACGTTGATGTATATCATGTATGATTGAACGGTTAGTTTGTATCAGGTGCTTACCTCTCTACCCAAATCAAAACTAGTGGCAGAAGGCTATAACAGTTTTTTTTTTTTTTTCATTGTTTTGGTTTTGCACAAAGGTTTGATGGATAATGAAAAACTTGTGAAAAAGCCTTGTTTTTCTGCAGTTCTATGGGGTTCAAATCCAGATTTTGCAGGTGCACAAACAGACCAGTAGCAAAGAAAATTATTAACATTTAAATTTCAAAGAAAATGGCAACGGCTACCGATTGTCTCAAAAGTTTTCAGGGCTATCATCCAACTGTTTCTCATCTTCAATATCTACTTCCAAGATTTCCTGCAAACAAACCCAAGCATGGCTTGCTATCAGTATCAGAGCAACAGATTTAATCATTTTCTGAAGCTAAGCTATCACATGACAAACATGATAAAGGGTCCTGATTAGTGCATGCAGTTGAGCACCGTCATGCTCACGCTCGCGAACGACTGCACGCACTGGATCATATTCGACAAGGTAGTGGACTTACTGGGATCCTCTGCTTCAAGAAATTGGCAAGTCTTGCAACAACAGTTGAACGTTTGTGCCAAAACCGACCCCTCAGTCTGATCTTCACAAAGGGTCCATCCAATTCAGCTAGCTCAGCGACTCCTATAATTTATTTCAATTTTTAACCCAAACAAAAAAAGTGATTAAAAAAATTGTGAAGATTTCAACACTTAGCTTAAAAGTTGTCACCTGTTATGCCAACTGAAGTGTCAAACAACTGGGCAAGCTGCAAAAAAGGACACCAGATTGAATGATCATAGTAGCAAGATTATCAGTGAATAAAATTGAGATAATAAATCTAGGTTGGGGTGGGGGGGCAGCGTGGAAGCTACTAACCTCGCCACGAGCATCGGCTATGACCTGCCTAACATTGTCTTCTGTCAAATCTAATGGTGGAAGTGGAACTCCTCCTGCTGCTGTTCTTGTTAAATATCTCCTGTCAATGCTTGTGCTTAACAAAATTGGCTTCCTTCTGCTCAATTTCTTCTGACGGCAGAGTGTTGTTTGTTTATTGAAGGCCTCACTATGATTGTAAGTTGATAAATTTTTTCTGAGGAAACAATAATGGTGACAATGGACGTGTATTGCCTCCATTGACACACCCACTTTTGCTCCTCTAAGCATGTAACAAGCAGTTGTTTTTGTTGCTGTATTAGCCATAGTGTAGATATAAAAGGCCGAAGGTGGATTGATGACGTGGCACTTTCTGAACCAACCAGTAGAGGGTTACGCTTATAACTATGTTTTAAATTCGTTGTACACAGCTTCATGTTTGGTTAAAAATTTAAAGAGGTCTGGCTACTGGCTACCCTTGTTATGATTGCTGTTGAACATTAATTGAAGTTTACAATACTGTCTTGACTGAGGTTGATTAAGATCAATTATTTTTTGCGGGCACTGAGAATTACTTGCAATTTATAACTTCGCATTCTTCAACTGTTGTTCCTTTTTTTCTTCTATTCACTACTCTTATGTGGTAGTCTGTGTTGTTCACTTTTGAACTATGAAAAACAGAGAACACAAGTGGAAGGAAAGAAAATGAATAAAATTGTTTATACTTATTGATATAGAACCATTTTTACATAAATCTTGCGGTTGATTGTTGCATCTCGGAAAGCCCATTTTTGTAACATCAGATTTTGTCTTAGAATAATATCTTAACTGCTTCAAATAGCTCTCTCCCTTGCTGCAACCACTCAATCCGAAGGCTTGTATGTTACCAAATACCAGTATGCTTCAGCTAAACAGCTCCAGTTCCAACCACTCCTCGGTATTCAGAATTAACAACAACCCCACCTCAATTTGCTCATTGCCTCTATATATAAATGACCAAAATCAGCCTCCTACATGCATACTCATCCAAAAAACCTTCATCTTTCATTTCTCTCTCGTCTTGGATACCTCAGATACGCACATTACATGATGTTCAACTCCAAGCGATCATCCCTGTTCACAATGCTAATTCTAACTTCACAGATGACCATATTTGTGGCTGCAGTTGACCCTGCTCCGGCTGCTGGAGAACATCCGATTCTTGAATTTTATATGCATGACATACTTGAGGGCAGTAACCCCACAGCAAGACCGATCACTGGCTTGCTAGGAAACATCTACAACGGTCAAGTGCCCTTTGCTAGGCCAATTGGGTTCCATCCCCCACAAGATGGAGTTGCCATCCCTAATGCCAATGGTGCCATTCCAACAGTTAATGGTCTGAATGGAGTCCCATTGGGAACTGGCTTAGCAGGTACGACTTTTGCAGGAGAAGGAAATCAGCAGAACCTAAATGGTAACACTCAGACTCAACTAGGACCTGATGGATTGGGACTAGGTTTTGGAACAATCACTGTCATTGATGACATACTAACGGCTACCCCTGAGTTGAGGTCACAGGCTCTGGGGAAAGCTCAAGGAGTTTATGTGGCAAGCTCGGCAGATGGGTCAACACAGATGATGGCATTTACCGCTATGATTGAAGAAGGAGAATATGGTGATAGCCTCAACTTCTATGGTGTGTACAAGCTTGGAAGTACCATGTCACATTTGTCGGTGACTGGTGGTACAGGAAAGTTCAAGCATGCTTGTGGGCTAGCTGAGGTGCGACCATTGATACCAGCTGGTCAACATGTCACAGATGGTGCAGATTCACTGCTTAGGATCACCGTCCATCTCAAATACTGAAAATTTATTACAATGTAAGATTTCGTGTGCATATATCTGTTTGATCATGAAAGAGTGTCACATGGTTCCATTTTCACTCAGTCAATGTGATAATTATGAGTCAAAATATGTAGTAATTACAATATTGTCGTGTCTTTCATTGCCATACTATTACGGATATGACACACTAAAGCATTCTTGATTGATTTTTTCCGAAAGACGAGACTATATTAATAATCAAAGAGTGTTCATCAGCATTTAAAATGAAAAGGAAATTGAAATCAACAGAAGTTAACAATTATGATCTGTAGATTACTTTTATGGAAAAAATGGAGTCCTGGACACTGATCATGCGTCCATGCCCCAAATATTCTGGGTTTAAGCTTTATATTACTTGAAAAAGAAAAGAACAAATTGCAAAGAAATGAAACAAGGCCTCAATCATGTTGGCAGCATCTAACTATTTTTCTCTAATCCTAAATGCATACAACTCAACGAAACGTACCATTTACATATGTCCTCAGGCAGAGGATCATGACATGGCGGTGATGTTGGTGCGGGAAAGTAGAGCAGCTTGATCAAGGCCATGCATAGAATCTATCATGTGCATCCGCAATGAAGCAGGACCTTTGGCCATACTCATTCCCATCTCACCAGCAATACCATACACAGACAATGCTGAAGCTGTGGCTTCAAAAGCGTGCGAAGGATCAACCGCAACAAAAGCCGCAATCAGAGCAGTGACAGAGCATCCTGTTGCCGTAATTTTTTGCATCATGGGCACCCCATTGTGAGCACCAACAACTCTCCTCCCATCTGTTATAATGTCAACCGCTCCAGACACAGCAACTATGCCACCACTTGCTTCAGCTAAGCATTTTGCTGCCTCCATTGCGTCCATCGACTCATGGGAGCTATCTACACCCTTAATAATAATAAAAATACTAGTTGTCATGGTAAGTGTGAGTCTCGCATGATACATAGGAACAAAATTTTTATTTTTAACATAAGCACCACGTTTGCAACCACCAACCAACCAATCCCTTAATGCCACGTAAGCCCGTAAACATACATCATCACTATACTTATCTTATTAAACATTATTGTGGTCAACAATATGTGACAAAATAACTCCTAACGTGCCTGACGATTTGAATTTGATGTTACAAAACAATGCCAAATTATTAGTTATTCCGAGGGGAAAAAATTGAAAAAAATAAAAATTACCTTAGTGGGTCCCACGGAGGCCTGAGAGAGCGCGATAATCTCGGAAGCGTTGCCTCTAATGACAGTGGGCTTAAGTTGGACGAGCTCTAAGCAGGCGTTTAACCGGAAACCGGAAGCTCCAGCGGCAACGGGGTCGAGAACCCAAGGCTTACCCAACTGAGACGCCAGATGCGCAGCGGCCTTCATAGACGGTAGCCAGTTGGCGGAGAGCGTGCCCACGTTGACGTAGAGCGCGCGGACGTGTGGTGTGAAGTCGGGGATTTCTTCGATGGTGTGGAGCATGGCCGGGGATGCACCCGCGGATAGCAGGGTATTCGCCACCAAATCCATTGAGACGTAATTCGTGATGCACTGTATCAACGGTGATTGGGCCCGCAAAGCCGACAGATGGGCCCACGCCTTCGGGCCCCACTCGTTAGGCACTTGCTCCATGCTATTTTTCTCTCTGGCACGGGGTTTTTTCAGTGATAAGATCAGGATGCGTGGTTGAGGAAGAAGAAGAGAGAGTTCTAAAAACTAACTTTATTATCTAGTTGATTTAAAAGAAGATTTTTTATACAATTATTTCAAAAAAAAAAAATTATTCATTAACATGGTTTATGTATTCCAAATAAAAACTCTACATATATTTTAATATCTATACAACGAAATTAATTATTAAAATTTATAAAGGGCACACCTACACTTGAGCCCAGTAAATAAATATAATTGACCAATGCAATTTAAAAAGATTATTTGGTCAACGATTGTGAAAATTATTAAATTAAAAAAATCTCGTGAGTACGTATAAAAGAAAATGTATTTTTTAATTAAGAACATTTCTTTCAAAGGAATGAAGAATAAGGAATATCATTCTTAAATCCAAGAAGTTATTAAATTTGATAGGTCCAAATGGTCCGAATCAAATGATGAATAAGGAATTGTAATCCCAAAACGGAGAAAAAGGAAAATTCGTGATATTATATACCCAGCATAAAGTGATTTCATATTATAATTGGAAAATTATTCTTGTTCCATTTTCCATGTAAAGTCAAGAAAATCAATGGTAATAATTTTTCAGAGAAATGCTCAGGGCTGGTGTAGTCCACAATGCGTTAGAACGGACAAATTGAAATTAAATTTAATGGCAGTCATTTTCCAGTACATAAATATACACGTTACTTTCAATTTCGTGAAACATGCTGGTGCAATTAAATGACAGATGGACTTTCTTTCTCAAATTCACACTTAAAACTTAATGCCAAATTAATTAGGGCCTCGCTTAGATGCTTAAAATGTTACTGTTAATGAACGTGACTTTCTTTTCTTTCAAAAAAACAAAAAAGGAAATTCAAGATTTAAATTTTTAAAAATATCCATCCCTATTCAAATAGCATACAGCTCACTCGTGGGCTGAATATATATATATTTTTTTTATATATATGATGATATATTACAATAAAATCTTAACTAATATGTACAATCAAAGATTAGTTAGAATTCTTATTAATAATCTTATTATAAAGACAAATCAGAAAGTCAACCTCATTTAAGATCTTTGAAGAGATTTACTCTCACTTTAATACTGGAGGGAGATATATTCTACCATAAATACGGGGAGACAGGTAAGCCCCAACATAAGAGAGGAGTTGAATTCTAGCCATTACTGAGTTGGACTTAGAGATTAGATACATTGATTGTCAAAGCACCACATAATTTAGACACATTACATTAACTCATAATATCATAGATACTAGGTATTTTTGGTATTGAAATGTTGTAATTTTTAAGTTATAGTTATTGTGAAAAAAATTATAATTTCAAATAAAAGTTAACAACGTATAGTAAATGAACCTTTTAAATAATAATTTAAAGACAAACATTTTAATATTATAACTTTATAACTGCCCTCAATACCAAATAGGGCGAATATTTTCAAATAATTGTTCAGTGGTAGTGTGACTAATTAAGTTTGATCAATTGTTTGAACAAACAAATACATGATAGCATAAATGAAAAAGATTCATTTCAAGTCGTTCAAATTTTCTCTTTTTGGATCTGCTAAAAGGAAAAAGGTTTTTATATCCTCGGTTTGTCTTTGTCTTTGTTTTTCAAATCGTTTTGATATCAAATTTTCAAACCGTGCAAATTTGTCTTTGTTTGATATCCTCAGTTATTTTCATGATTTGTGGAGCTATTAGGGATTTGATTTATATATATATATATATAATTCCTTTGTTCATACTGTCGCATCTTTGAATATGAGGCAGTGCTAGCAAGTAACATTCCAAGAAAATGAATCGTTGGATTCGTCATTTTTCAGACCAAACGGATGTGATGAAATTTAACACAAAATTAGGTTCAGGTGTTGGTGAAAAATTGATTATTAAAAATAAAAGAAGGGCAACCTGCTAAAACGGTTGCCGAATAATGAATCTAAGGGGTTAGTCGGTAATGAAAATTATAGAGGGAAAAGATGAGTCACGAGTGGTACTCCGGGTATACAAAAAATTCAAGAGGGAAAAAAGTACAGTAATTAGGTTTTGAAAGAGTGGAAGGCAATAAAAACACAAAACGATATTACCAATTTACTAGTTCATTTTTGCAGATCACAAATTCGGGAAACCAAAAAAATTGCAACACTATAAAATCGAAGCTAGAGGCGCTCAAATGTCATTGAAAATGCTAAAATTTCAAGCCTCATCTTGTAAAGTTGTCTTTATCATATAATTTCCCTCACACCATTCATTGTTATGGGTGACTCGTTATTATTTGAACATTGTTATTTGGAAAAATCCCATAATTGATCCTGATAAAAGCCTGAGTTAAAAACAATAGGTTACGGCTTTAATCGAAGCTTAGTGAAGGGCGCATATCAACGGTTAGGAATGAAAAGATGAAAGTAGGAAATTGGTTAGTTTATTTTTATGGAAAGGGAAAATGTTAAGCAGATGGAAAGAAATGACAAAGTAAAGGGAAGAAGGTTTCTGTGAAAATTGCGTCAATGTATTTACAAGTGAACTAAATTTATATCAAGGGGCCTTTTGTCGTGAAGAGAAGAAAGCAGAGGCTGAAAACAGTGCAGACGATAAGAAAATCAAGAGAAATAATTACGGTTTTATTTCGTACTTGTAAGTATGATTCTGGTATTCCTTTTAAACAATGCATTGGTGGTTATTATTAATTGATATAATTGCAGTGTTTGAATTTCTATTTAATTGTTAGGTTAATGGATATATGAGAATAGGTAACAAATTATAAGTTTGGAACATAATTGGGAAATTTGATTTGATATTTTGAGTGTGGTGATTGAAGAAAGATATACATATTTGATAGTTCAGTGGTATATGTCATGTAGCTAATGTTCTTTATTGTATGGTAGTTCACATGATGACGATTGGAAAAAATGATCATAAAAAAATAAATGAACCTAGATAAACACAAGTAAAGGTTTAGGAGTGATAAGGTATGGGATTGATGCAATGAAATTTTTTTTTTGACAACTGCAGTAAAGAAACAGTATAGAAGATAAAGGAAAATGATGAAAACACATTCATAACTAAAGAGGTTAGTGGATGAACTTGAAAATTGTGAATAACAAACAAGATTGAAGAATAATGAGACCTTAGTTTATTTTATTACTACTTTACAGATTAGGAAGGAAATTGGAATGGCATTCCAGAATTTGCCGATTGATACAAGGTGCAAGTGCACAGTTGGAAGGCGCATATTAGTTTGTTTGAATGGAGAAAGACTGAACTTAAACCTCTTTGGCCTTCTTCTACTACCACCCCCACTCTTACTTCTGTTTGCATCCCTAATGTGAGTCAAAACCCTTAAGCTCCATTCTGGAAATGCTAACAACAGAGTAAAAATTTGAACTTTTTCGAAAATTTAGCAAGGAAATCAACAATGTCCCTTCTTTTTGTTTATAGGTTTCAATTTGTTAACTGATTAACATGGTCAATATTAGCCATTTCATCGAACATTTGATGCATATGGTCCATTTAAGAATTTGAAGCAGGATAAAATAATTAGAATAATAATTGTGAAACCAATCAATGATATTACAATTTCATTAGTCTTACAAAAAAAAATAACGAAATATATTATAAATTTTTGAAACACTCTCTAACCTGTGAAACTACAGCTCCCCGTCGTTTCTCTATATATTAGTAACAGACAGAACTCTGAAACCATTTTTTTTCCCTCAATTTTCAGCCTTTGTTCAAGACAATCCAATATAAAGTTGTATGAAATTTTCACTGATTACATTTCAGAGGCGAGCTGTTGCTTCTTTAATAAGCGATTGATCAGAATATGGAATAAGCCTCTTTCAAAAGCCGCGTAAAAATTTTTCTATTTCCAAATTTTCCTTTCCTTTCAAAATTTTCAATGATGAGCACCTAATCCTCAACCGGCTATAATGAGAAACGCCTGGGATTGACTTTGCCATTGACCCATTTTGCAATCGGTTTCCAACCGGTTTCAACATGTTTTTATTACTACCCCCATACTGCCACATGTTGCTCTTACGTTGGTTAATTGGTCATGTCAGTTATGTTTCTTACACCAAATGTAACGTAAGCTTACCCTATGATCAATACAAAATTCAGTTTTTTCAAAATTCCACTATGGGAATTATTTGGCGCTTATTTCCCACTTGCTCAAAGGGAGAGTAACAGAGAAATTAAGAGCAAAATCTTCTGAGTACTCTTCTTAATAACACAACATATTGCACCTAATCAATCATGCCTACATGATCCACATATTTAAACATGATACTATTATAATGACATTGTTACTTTCATCTTACCGTTGATTTGTCTTATGCGCAAGCTATAAATAATTTACTAATGTATAGGATATATATATATATATATATATATATATATATATATATATATATATATATATATATATATATATATATTTATCGTAAACAATAATGCTTGAGGCTTGTGATGCCTTCAACTAACTAATCGCTTAATGTCACATTAGTCGTAAACATACAATAATTTATAGTAAAAGTTCTAATATGCCTTAAGAAAAAAAAAATTATCATTATGCTTATCTTATTAAACATTGTTGTATCAATATATGACCAAATAAAAGTTCTAATATGCCTTAAGAACAAAGATTTGAATTTGATGTTATAAAACAATGTGAAATTAGTCATCTAAGAAAAAAAATTAGATGAGTTCAAAAGCGTGGCCTATAATGACGGTGGGCTTGAGTTAGATGAGCTCTAACTTCTAAGCAAGCCTTTAATTGGAAACCAAAAGCGCCAAAGATCAATAATAATAATTGAAGTAATGAGAACAAAGATGCTGAAGCCAAAAGTTTTGTTGAGCTTCTACTTGTGTTTATAGATAAAAGGAATGGGCGGAGAGAAGATGAAATTGAATACGAAGGAAAGGCCAAAATACAATGCCTGTCAATTGCATTATTTTTCTCTTGTATTTGTAGTATTAAGCATATCTACTAATCTTATTTTTCTCTTGTATTCGTAGTTTGTCAATATTAAAATTTAAGATTCAATCTTAATCCTTTATCTCACTAGGAAAAAAAAAAATCCTAAAAGAAAATATTAAAAGATTGCAATTACACTCCTTTATCATTGACTACACTTGGCATATTCATATTCTTTACCTTGTCAAATTAGTTGCTGCGGATTTTCTGTAAAATAACAGTATCCACAAGTGTGACGTTTGCGAAGGAAATTAAAGGAAATATGATGATGATGATGATAAGCCTATGCTATGATGATGATAGAATCATTATCGCTATCCTCAGTGACGTAAATAGATGACGTAAGTATATTTGATGCAAGCAACGTGGCTTAGAGATGCTCGAGGTATGTGTCTCACTGCCTATAAATAAGCTTTGTAACCATCTTTCAAAGGCAGGATGCAGTTCAGAACTACTTCCAAGAAATAAAATAAACTCTTTCAGCTCTCTTCAACTTCTTATATATCTTCTATTCAAAGGACAAATTCCGAGAAAGGCTGCAGGAGCTTGATGCACCCATAACCCACAGCAATCAAGATATCGGAAAAAAGGATTAGTATCCTGGCAGCCAGGTTCTACATTTCAGTTTTATTTGTCATAAAAATTTTATTACTCCAGTTATTTAATTAGTTTGAGATATATTAATAATTAGAGATGAGTAAAGATTATCCAAAGATTGAAGCAAAAGTCTACAATTTTGTAGCAAGAGATTTACCTACCAATAGTTATATACCATTAGGAACTACCAACTATGGAGATTTTGCACCTTTTGTCTTATATGGTCCCGGAGGATTTCTTGAACATAAACAATTAAATTGGACAAATCTATATCTACTGAATAAATTAGGATCTGCTGTAGACAAGGAAACGGGTGAAGTAATAGATGAAATATGTAAAACGACAGATCAAAAGAAAATTGAAAAATTAATACAAAAACTCCCTGAAAATTTACAGAAATTAATGCAACAACAAAAAAATTTATCGGAGAAAATAGAAACATTAAAGCAATTGGACAAAAGTATACACATCCAACTGCTGGAACTCAAAACCGAATTAAAAGAAATAAAAAACAGCTTAGAAGAAATAAGGAAAGGTTTAACATTTCACGTAAGCATCCAGCCAGAAAGCAATGATGATTAATATACGGGAATAAGCTTAGCAATTACGTAAAACAGCATTTAATTACATTAATTATTAGATGGCAGGTTGAATTACTTCACTCTTTTTATGAATTATTTTCAATAAAAGGTACTAACAATTGTCTTGCAGATTTCTTGTCCAGAGATGGAGGAGACAACTAACATCCAAGAATTATCCGAAAGATTTAAAGAGCTGCAAAATTCAGTTGCAATTATGAATCAGAATTATGTTACATTGAATTATCAAGTTATGGGATTACAAGGTCACATGCTTGAAGAAATAACTCGTGCCAAAGTGAGCATGACACAAATTATTGAAAAAATTAATGCATTAGAAAAAACCAACAAAAAGGATGCCAATAGCCGATGTTACATCGGTGAATTATCTGTTGAGTCTGAAAATAAAATTCCCACTCAAGAAGAATTATCAGTGTCGGCAAAAGACGAGCCACCCACATCAGAGACACCAACATATGCCGAATTAGTAAAAAACGACAAAAGAGAAAAAGAAAAAACGATGCCTAAAAAGGAAGAAAAAGGCCCATCTGTTCTTGAAAAAAGAAAAAGGCAATATTTGTCTTATGTAAAATATTTGTTAGAAAAGAAAAATCCAGAGAAATGGCTTTACATTGCAAGCCAGCAAAATCTCAACAAAGCAATTATATTCCCAGGAGCAGACCCCAAATTTGTTAGAGGACTCTACGATCAAGGACTTATCTACTGCATTTATCCAGGAAGAACTTGCAGAGAAGTAGAAGCTTTGCCACTGGCAATTCTTGAGTCAGCAAGGACTTATTTTGGAATTACCAGAGCAGAACAAATTTATATTAGATTTTATTCAACAATTCCAGAATTTTTTGGAGAAGAAGTTATCAAGGCAGAACATATTGTCAAGATAGGCATCACCAGAGAGCCTATTATTGGCAATCATGTGGTCCAAGAATTTAATGAAGAACAGCAACTCCAGATTATGACAGCCAAAAGAGCATTGGGATATAAAATTATGTACAATGAATTAAAAGAAATATTAAGATCAGAAGAGATTCCTTGGGTCTACACCAGTGGAAAAGCAAATGAGTTATTGATCTATAGCCAAAGCAAAGTGAGCCAGAGTACCCCAAAGAAGCAAGTAATTGAATCATGGTTCAATGTGTTGGCAAAAGCACAGATGACAATGAGTCAAGAAACAGCTCAACACTTTTGCCAGCTCATGAAGAAAGAAATAATGCACAAGTGTGACTTTTGCGAAGAAAAAGAAGATGTGACGAGCAGCCAAAGCTATGACGAAGATGGAATCTTTATCCCAACTACTACTTAGCTTCGCAAATAAGAAATGCTCGAGGGATGCCTTAGCATCTATAAATAAGCTTAATATGTAACCCAGAACTACTTCAAAAATAAAGTACTTTCAACTCTCTTCAACTTCTTATCTTCTTATTCAAATCATTCAGGAAGGAAACCTTTGACTGGTCTGTACCAGAGGCATGCGAGTCCACCTATTTCGATGAGAATTCATGGATTCACATCAACAACTAGGGTATGAATAATTAAACTCCCTTAGTACGTAACTCGGATGTGCTTAATTACCATGGTTAAAGGGCTCTGTGTGTGTATTTCCTATAGACTAGACGTAAAAAACAGAAACAAATATGATGAATGAAGATCAAATAAATAAGTTCATGGAAAATCCTGGACTAATAGAACAACTTAATAATTTAAAATTTACAGAAGTACACATGGATGATTCGACTATACATGACAGATGCAATTTCAAGTAGAATACCTGATGTCCCTGTTCGAGTGAATACATGGTGTCCTAAAAGTTTACTATGTGATGGTCTACAACCATTGGGCAGCTTTGTTTTTGGAACATTTTAATTATTGTTGGTTGATTTTCTATAAATTTTTTTTCACTATTAAATGTTTTATACTAATGGGCAATTTTTTTATTTTAAATATTCTGTTAGGGTTTTTATTAGTGGCCTCATTAATTGTATCAACAGTATTGTAATTTATTTATTTCTTTGTATTATGAATTTGTCTAATTCTAGGTACTTATTAGGTTATTATATGGATTAATTTATCTACTCTTTTGGATATTTAATATTTATTTCTTTGTGTTCGTGTTTACATGGTGTACTATTATAAATTTTAATATTCGTGTCATCAGTTCATATCCTTTTTCAACATACATTATTTGATGATTAATTTGGTCTTTTTAGGACGAAAGGGTCATTTATTGTATTAAGGGATCTAATATCTCATATACTCATAGAGTTTTAATCTTTGTGTCTTCAATTCATATCATCTTTCAATATACATTCTTTGATGATTACTTTGGTCTCTTTGGAATGAAAGGGTCATTTATTGTACTGAGAGGATATTAAGAAAGTGGCAAATACAATTGAAGACGAGTGATGCTTGCTATGCAAGTTTAATTTAGTTGATTTCATTGAGGTGGCAGCAATATTGCAATAGTATGAGGAAGTTTGAAATTGTGTAGGATTGTGATTCAAATCATGTAAAAATCTTTTGTGTGACTTACTTTCTGCAATTAACTATTCTAGCAAAATTGATCATTTTAGGGTGGATGAACAGCTCTATTGATGTTGAAAATTAATACATGAAGGATGCGTTTGATACACTATATTATATTACACTGTATTGCATAATTTAATGCATGTGTATTGTATTATATTTTATTGTATTAACATTGTATTATAATAATGTTGTACAGTGTTTAATGTTACTGTATTGTATTAATTTTATATTATATGAAATTAATATTATTAGATTTATTATTAATTATATTAAATTAGTTATTAAATAATATAATTAAATATAATATTATTGAATACAATAATATTATCATTTATTTTATTTTATATTTTATTTATTATATTATTATTTAATAATATAAAATAATTACTTAAAAAAATTCCTCAATTAAGGCAAAAGCTTTTGCTGGCCACTGCATTACGCAAACCCGAGGAAACCTCAGGTTTGTGTAATGTGCCATTTGGGCGCATTGTGGTTTATTAAATTTCACCAAACATGTTCTTAATATTAAGTTAATGTGAATAGTACTTTAACACCTTATAATGCAATGTTCTAAACAAACTCTAACAGTATTGTTTTTAGATAATTAACTTAATATAATTAATCTTCCAGGGATTGTTTCTGCGAGAATTTCATCAAGTCACTTGTCGTTTCTGGATTGGCTTGAAGATCCCTATTGGTTAGATATGATTGGGCTAGATTAAAATTTGGGCTTGGTATATAATCCCCCAGATTCTATATTATATGGTCCAAAGAGTACAGTCCAGGATGTATTCGAGCGTTGGTGTGGCCCAAATATACTTTTATTGCAACTTTGACTACTAATTTGTTGATTTGTAGAGACAAGGCTCTTTTAGAATAGAAAGGGTTGGGATAAGAGTGGTGGTGTGGGAGCAAATATAGTAAAGTGAACAACAAAGAACCTTATATTGATGTCCTAGGATTAATACTGCAGTAAAATATGGTTGTCATACATTTAACATAGTTGTAAAATATGGCTATCGTAGGGTTAACCCAATTGTAAAATATGGCCATCATAGGGTTAATAATGTTAGAAACTAATGAAATCCTAATTGCAATCTTGACTTTTGAGACGATATTTGAGGATTTTGGTGATAAGAAAGGTGCGATTGTGGCGCTTTGGATGTGTTTCTAGTACCGAACAATGATTTTGGAAAGATTTGGTCACTGCCTTAACCTAGTATGGTCGTAACTAAAAAAAAAAGAGCAATTTATAGGTGTTGATTGTTGAATAGAGGCTTGTTCTTAACTAGATAAGATGTTATAATGATAAAGGAATCACAATGGATGTTGTTTTTGGGATTAGTTGTTGGATTTATTTCTCACATATTATACATTGGCATAAATCATTCTAATTAATTTTTCATGTTTTACTAAATTAATATGTGACTGATGTCAAATATTAATGAGCAATTTTGACAGACTCATTTATTAAGTGAGCAAATATTATGTTAATGAGTCTGATTTTGTCATACCCTATATAGTAGCTTGTTGTGGACAAGTATAGCATTCAGTTGTGTTATTTTAGCTCATAATGGGATAGGCAATCTTGTATTAATACATGAAGGGTCCCTACACTCAGCTATAGTATTTAAGTAATTCCAGCCCATTAGGAGTTCACTGTTCACAAAATATGGGGTATGAGTACATTGCACCTCTCTCTCTTTCTCTCTTTGTCGATTGAGGGTGTGGTCAGTGCATGAAGAGCTTGATTTACAGCTGAAATCAAAATTAAAATTGCTGCAAATTGGGAAAAAAAGCACTAGATTCACGGGTAAGAAACAAGCTAAACAACAAGTTTTGGATTCATGGCTAATCAAAGTAAATTTTGAACTTTTAGATAATGCATCTGTTTACTTGAAAATACAAGATCAATGACATAAAGCTCAAATTTATTCATCATTAGTTGTAGCTTAAGGTAGGGCTTCATGGTGGTTTCGATCAAAATAGAGTTTTGATCGAAAGTTGTTGATTGTAGATTAGTTGCAAAGTTGCAAAGTTGTTGTTTATGGTGAAAAATGTAGAGAATCGCAGAGATTATGTTACTAGGATAAAGATTTTGTTGTTGATCATCTTGAGCAGTGAATTAGGGAGTGGAATCCCTATGAAAAGAGGAATGTCATCATGATCTTGTATTATCTTAGTGATAAAGGGATTAGGTTTTCTCTTTAAATAGGATTATGACTATCATAAGGATTAAGTGCCTGTTTGGTATGGCTTATTTAAGAGCCATAAGTGCTTATTTAATTACATAAGCACTTTTTAAAATTTTTTATGGTGTTTAGTTATTTTTTGAGTAGAGGTTTTTTAGCCTAATTAAGCTAATTTACCTCTACTAGTAAAAGTCCAAAATTTAAACTTTTGGGAGTATAGGTTAAAGAGCTTTTCCAAAAAATATAGAATATCAAAAATATCCTTAACATATTTTATTAATTACATAATGCCCTTTATAACCTACCCAACAAAAATTATTACCGCCATATAAACATGTTGCCGCCACTTCACTTTCCCTCTCTCTCTTTTTTTTTAATAACCAGTACTTGCAATCCCTACACATACCCGAGAGAGCAATCATAGTTGAACCAACATTTTTTATGGAGAGGATGCCACTTAATGCTTCCTTCTACTTTTTCATCTTTGTCTTTATTATATTATTCAAACATTTTCACTACTTTTTCATCATTCAAACTTTTTTGCTACTTTTTCATCTTTGTATTTATGATATTATTCAATATGTGGCACTGTTTTATGTTTCTTGTAAATCCGGTCTTAGTTTCATCTTTGTCCTTATTATATTATTCAAGACGTTTTTCATATTAGTCATTGCATCCAAATAAATCACTGAACAGTGTCTTATTTTTTGTCACTACCTGTAATATAATTTTAGTTATGATTTCTTTATAAATAATTAATTGATCATGCACTTGATATGTATTTAAAAACCCATGACCAATTTATTATAATATTCAACATTTTTATTGCCACTGTTTCATCTTTTTGACTTTTTTATTATATTATTCAATATAAATTCATGCCACACTTGCTACTCTTTTATCTTTCTTTTATTATATTATTCAATATAAATTATTGGCACCATTTGCTATTGTTTCGTCTTTCTTTTTATTGTATTATTCAATAATGCATGCCAATTATTATTTATATTTGAAATTCATTTCATATTTGTTTTATTTGTGCATAATTTATTAGATAATAATATTAGATATCCTTTGTCTAGAATGGCAACTACTATAGAAGAAAAGAGAAAAAAAAATCAAAGGCAGATTGGGATGATTTTACCACTGATGCTTTTGTTAAAATCTGCATGAATGAAACATTGGCTGGAAATCGACCAAATGGTCACTTTAATAAGATTGGGTGGAAAAATCTTATTGCTAAGTTTCATTCAATGACCGGTAGAGATTATGAACAAAAACAATTGAAAAACAAGTGGAACATCCTAAAAAAAGATTGGCAACTTTGGAAAAACTTGCTGAGAAATGAAACTGGTTTAGGATGGGATCCTGTAAAATAGACAATTACTGGTAGCGATGAATGGTGGGAGAGAAAATTAAAGGTGTGCAAATTTCTAACCTCTTTTTTTATTTTATAGTGTAATAGGAAATGATTTTGAGAGCAACTTAGACATACTTTTAACATATAATCCTTTTACATTATTGTAAGAGGTACGTGAAGCAATTAAATTTCGTTCTAAAGGCTTGAGAAATGTTGACCAACTAGAAATTTTGTTCAAAGATGTTGCTGCTACAGGGGAAGGATCATGGGCGCCATCTATGGGTTTTGCACCAAATAATGGTGAGGGTGGACCATCTAATGAATATGTTGGTGAAGATAATAATATGTATTTTCAAGAGGAGAATGTCAATATTGAACCAAATCATTTTGGCGGACTAGAGAATATTCATACTGACATTGATAATAGTACTCCTGTAGCATCTACACATGATAATGGAAGGAAAAAAAAATTACCAATTCGAAAGCGAGATGGAACTGCAGTAAGATTGTCTAAAAAATTGGATCGCTTATGTCAGGCAGTAAAGAGTAGACCATCTATAACTATAAAAAATGGTGAAAATGGTTGTAGCATTTCAGAAGTAATGGAAGTGTTACATAGTATGCCTGAAATTGAGATAAAAAGTGAGCTATATTTGAATGCCACTAAAATTTTTCTTAAGAAGGAGAATAGGGAGATGTTTATTGCAATCAAGAATCGCGTTGTTCAAATTGAGTGGTTGAAGTTCATGAAAGACTCTTTGTAGTTTTATTTTATGACTTGTTCTTATATTCAAAACTACATTAAGAATATTATTTTGAAACAATTGGGATATTTTTATTTTATTTGGTTTTGAGCTGCGTTAGATTTATTTTTATTTTTCTTTCTTTTCAAATAATGATGATTTTTATTATATGTGTTTACATACATGGAATTCTAAAAAAAAGACGATGATAGTGAACATAATTACATTGATGAAAGTGATGCTGAGTACCAATTATTACAAATGGTGCAAATTGGAGTTGCATTGTATGTCAATCATTTTATTAAGCATAGTTTAAAGGAACCATGTAAAACATCCCATCATTCAGGTCATTCTTTTGTATTAGAGGTGCTAAACGGACATAAAGATAAATGTTACCAACAATTTAGAATGGAAAAACATGTATTTATAAAATTATGTCAAGTTTTGAGTGAATCATATGGTCTTAAAAGAGGCAAGAATATATCTATAATTGAGTCAGTAGCTATATCTTTTATTACATTAGGTCATGCATTTGGGAATAGAATGGCTCAAGAAAGATTTCAACATTCAGGTGAAACTATATCGAGGTGGTTTGGAATAGTGTTAGATGCTGTTTGTCATATGGCCATTGATTTTTTGAAACTATCTAACCCACAGTTTAAAGAAATTCCCAAAAAAATTAAGAATGATAATCGATATTCGCCATATTTTAAAGATTATATTGGGGTAATTGATGGGACACATATACCAGTTATAGTGCCTACATCGAAGCAAATACCATATATTGAAAGAAAAGGAATTCCTACCCAAAATGTGATGGCTGCATGTGATTTTAATATGTGTTTTACATTTGCATGGGCTGGATGGGAAGGCACTGCTCATGATACTCGTATATTTTTAGAGGCCTTACGCAGAGAGAATCTGCACTTTCCTCATCCACCTACAGGTTAGTTATAATATATTATTTATGATACATTTCTATATAAGTTTGTTTAATTCTTTTTCAATTATAGAATTTCTATTTTGTAGGTAAGTATTACCTAGTAGATGCTGGATATCCTCACATGATAGGTTATTTAGGCCCTTATAAAGGTGAATGCTATCATCTTCCAGATTTTTGACGTGGAAGTCAACCAAGAGGAAAAAAGAAATATTTAATCATGCCCACTCTTCTTTGAGATGCACAATTGAGAGGACTTTTGGTGTTTGGAAAAATAGATGGAAAATTTTGCGACAAATGCCTAGTTTCCCTTTTAGTAAGCAAGTGAAAATTATGATTGCTTCAATGGTTCTTCACAATTTTATAAGAAAATATGCAGATAATGACCAAGAATTTCAACCTTTTGATAATGATAACGAATTGCTTCCAACAAGTGAAAGTGAGAATCAAAGAAAAGAGAACAATGAAGAACAAAGTATAAGTTCGTTCAACGTACGTGAAATGGACCAAGAACGTGATCAAATTGCGACATTTCTCATGTTCCGTTAATATTTCAGTTATATTATTGATTATCATTTTGATTTGGATAGTTTTATTTGTTTAGGAGAATATATCAATAATGCAATTTTTAATTTTGAAAATTAAAAAATGATTGAACTAATTTTTTCTTATTAATTGATAGCTTGAATTCATTTTGTTATATGTTATATAATTATGAATACATATCGTTTTTGGTAATTTAATTACACAAAAGCACTTTTAATTTTACACAACCAAATAATTTAATAGTTTAAAAGTGCTTTTTTAATTGACAACCAAACACCTAATGGCTTTTTATCCAAAAGCTCTAGTAGTATAAGCTCTACTCCTATAAGCTCTACTGCTATAAGTTTTATTTAATAAACTGTACCAAACGGAGCCGCTCTACTTACCAAGTAATGTGGCTTATAAGAATAGGTTAAGCTTATGATGAAATTAGGGTTTGTAGAAGGCTTAATAGGCCTGGGCAAGAGATTACTACCAAATCAAAAAAACTTGTTGAATCAAGGCACTTGTTACTTCCCAACAAGTCACTCATCATTAAATTTCTCCAGCTTCAGTATGCTTAACCACAAAGTTTTGAAGTAAAATTGTCATATTACTCTTAAAATCAATTAATGATTAAAGAATGTGCATTAAATCATTAAACTCCATTCTTTTGTAGTCTTAAGAGTGGTAGTTGGCCCCTCATAAGGCCAACAATACTAATCTTTCTGCAAACTCAATCATGGGCGTGTGTACCATTGAGCAGTGTTAGTTCTCTTATGGGCTTTATATGGTTATATGTTTCTCCAGTAACCCTTTATACAAGGCATTCCCTCGTGGGCGAAGTACCAATGTGCCTTGATCGAACTGCATCACTCTTTGAGACTACCGCTTGTGCTTGGCTATACAGGATATCCGAGTGTAGCTATGCAACAAAATTTGAAGCTTCATGGGATGATATGATTGGAAAACTCAAAGATGGCTGGAGAGAGAATAATGGATGCGTTTGTAGGGAAAGAAAAAGCCTTTCAAAAATCTCTTTCTTTATCCAATTACTTATTTTTATGACTTTTAATAAATTATTGTACTGGACCATTGATTAATTTACCTACACAATTCAAAACATATCTAAATTTTTGACATATTTCTTCAATTTTTTTTCTAGAATTCTTGATTATAAAAGAATCTCCAAAATGCTTAACTTCCTTCTCTAGTTATGTCCAGTTTACAGCAAAATTGTAAAATTCAATTGCAATTATGAATCAGAATTACGTGATATTTATTAATTGAATTATCAAGTTATGGGATTATAAAGTCACATGCTTGAGGAAATTACTCCAGTGAAAGCAAGCATCTCACTAAGTATTGGAAAAAGTTAATTCATTTGACAAAAGCAGAAAAGATGTCAGCATCAAATGTTATATTGGTGATTATCTTTTCATTATCTGACTTAGTAGGATTTATTCTTTTATTACATACTTTTACCAGCTCTTTTTTTTTTTGGTTTTAAACAATGGTTTAACAGCTTCATAAACGTTACATTTGCGTTCCACGGTGGAAGAAAAAACTGCGTTTTTGTTTTCAAACCTTCAAAGATAACTTCGTCCCAATTTTTAAAACCTAACATAGAAACTCAACACTTAAACTTCGTCCCAATTTTTAAAACCTAACATAGAAACTCAACACTTACTGATTTCGACAAATAGATGGGAGATTGCAGCTTGGTTTTGGAATTGGGCTCGGCTGAATTGATTGCAGTAGAAGAAGGCTTAACGGGCACAAGAGAGTTAAGATTCAGATGCAGGGAGAAAATCAGGTTTTTCAATTTTTCAATTAAAACTTTTTTGGACCGATCTCATACAACATATAAGAATTAAGTAATTTAGAAATTCGTACCTTTGATGATCTGAGAAGACGAACGATTGAGAGTTGTAGATCCGTCTCCAAACGATCTTCCAGGCTATGACTCAAGATCGATCAACACTGGACGTGTGAGCGTCTGTTTCACCACTCCCAATTGCAACTGGCGTCTCTTAGATGTCTTCTGTATCTTTCTCAAAAAACCTGGAATTCTCTTCTCCTACTTTTTGGGAGAAAAGTACCCCTTTTATAATATCTTATGAAAAACCCTAGTATGTTAGGATTATGATTCCTATTTTAAATACTATCTCTCCACTTACGTAAAAGTGGAGAGAATGTGTAACTAACTAGGGGACCACCTTGTAAAATATCACAAGCCCCATTTTACACTTGAATATAACATACTAGGCTTTAACAAATATTATAATTATGATTTTCACCTAATACGCCAGTTTTCTTGCTTTTGGGTCCAGTGATGGTGTTGTCAATTAAATGAGCTAACCCGGGGATCATTTGGGAACATACAATAGTGGCTACAATAATTAAATTTGTAATTAAACAAATATAATTATTTAATTCCAATTCTACTCCACTATAAGATTGGAACTGACCTCCATAATTGTATGCTCGAATAATAATAATTCGCCCAAGCCACATTGATTTCTTTACTGCACAATCCTTTATACCACATCATTAATTAAATCGATATCTCAACTGTCCAATCGATTTAATTACATCTTATTCCTTGATACTTACTGGTTTTCTCTAATGATCATTTTCAACATATTAAATATGTTGACACACTCTGGCCAGAGAATTCTATGATCAAGTGCCGAAAACCTATCAAGAGATGTGTCGTACAAATTCTATATTGTTAATCTATAACTCCAATACTCATAATTGCCACCACCAAGATACCGGGTAATCTTGACCACAAGTGTGTGTCGTGCCCATTGGTAACTCAAATGGAATAACAATTACAATCATGAAATCATAACTAACTCAAGATTAAGATTACAGTAAAATCAATGCCTATGAGATTTAATAAGTCTGACAGTCATTTCATAGTTAATTAAATCTCATATGTGATCCTGTTCAATGTAGTCGTACTATATCAATAAATTCATACATGATTAAGACAAACCATTCAATGAATTTATTACAGTCTATACCTAAATAAAGTGCCCAACTTTATTTATCAACTGCGAACATAATTTATTTAATCATAAAATAACTTGTATTTATGTCTTCTGTGAATCCACATCGTGATCACATAAATACATATAATATGATCAAATGGACTTTACTCAAAATATTAATGCAATTAAGATACTTGAATAAAATACCTCATTTATTTTATTAATCAGAAAAATTATTTATTACAATTAAATAAACACATATGCTTTTAAAGAGCACATTTTCCAACATCAGATTCGTAAGGTCGATGGGGGTTTGATGGTTGCTTTTTTAGACAAAAAGAGCTTTATTATTCGTCTCCATTGTTTTTCTTCATCTTATCCGTAGATTCAACCACAGATAATTCACCAATATCACATTGGATATTGACATCTTTTTGCTTTTGTCAAATGATTTAACTTTTTCTAATAATTTGTGTAATGATTTCTTTCAAACGATAATTTATTCAAATATGTGACTTTGTAGTGTGTGACTAAGTCATTTAACACAAAAGTTGAACCCAATAACTCAAGGCATGTTGACAACCAAACAACACTTATGTTAATATTTGTGAGTACTACACGTCGATTGATGTAAATTAAGTCATATATATAACTTATCATGACCCGACTTGTAATCCCATGACTTAGATAATTCGATGCACATAATTCCGATTCATAAGTTCAACTAAATTTTGTAATTCTTTAATGGTGCGTTTACTTACCGGATTGGGAAATCGGAATCCGGAATCGGAATGATTGACGCGTTTACTTTACAAAAATGAAGCCGGAATCGGAATCGGAATGATGGGACCCACAACTATTTGGGAATGGGGAATGGGAGATTGATTCCCATGGGGGGAGGTGGGAATCAATCTTCCATTCCCAGGAATTCTCATTTTACCCTCCCCCAAAACAAAAAATACCCACTTTGTCCTAAGTTCTATTTAATTAATATATTATTATAATTAATTAATTATTATGATTAATTAATATATTATTAAATATAATTATTAATAACTATAGTTCTTGAATAAATAATCACAATAATTAATATGTTATTATTATAGTTTATTAATTAATATGTTATTATAGTAATTATTAATATTATTACTATAATTAATTCATATATTATTATTAATTAATTAATATAATTATTACTTTTAATTAATATATTAACATATAATTATTAATAATT
This sequence comes from Atalantia buxifolia, assembly GCA_030444775.1. NCBI lineage: Eukaryota > Viridiplantae > Streptophyta > Magnoliopsida > Sapindales > Rutaceae > Atalantia > Atalantia buxifolia. Next base: position 9,554,303 of record CM059839.1, read on the forward strand.
ATAATTTTTGAATAAATAATCACAATAATTAATTTATTGTTATTGTTATTATAATTAATTAATTAACTGTTATAATAATTATTAATATAATTATTATAATTAATTCATATATTATTTATTAATTAATATACTTATTACTATTAATTAATATATTAACATATTAAACAATAATTATTAATAATTATAGTTTTTGAATAAACAATCACAATAATTAATTTATTATTATTGTTATTATAATTAATTAATTAATATACTGTTATAATAATTATTAATATAATTATTATAACTAATTCATACATTATAATTCATTAAATAATATATTTATTACTACTAATTAATATATTATTAACAATAATTATTAATAATTATAATTTTGGAATAAATAATCACAATAATTAATATATTATTATTGTAATTAATTTAATTAATATATTATTATAATAATTATTAATATAATTATTATAATTAATTCATATATTATTATTAATTAATATAATAATTATTATTAAATAATATAATAATATATTATTAACAATAATGTATTAATAATTATAGTTCTCGAGTAAATAATCACAATAATTAATAAATTATTGTTTTAATTAATTAATATATTATTATTATTATAATTATTATAATTAATTCATATATTATAATTAATTAATTAATATAATTATTACTACTAATTAATATATTAATATATTTTTAACAATAATTATTAATAATTATAATTTTTGAATGAATAATCATAATAATTAATATATTATTATAATTAATTAATTAATATTAATATTACTAGTTAATATATTTTTATAATAATTGTTAATATAATTATAATAATTAATTAATTAATATATTAGTTAATAATTATTATTATTATGACAATAATCCATTAAGTACTTTTTAGTAATTTGTTACAATCTAACTCATTCCGATTCCTATTCAAAATAAAATAAACACATTAATAGCAATCTAACTCATTCCCATTTCGATTCCTATAGTTCAAGTAAACAACTTAATTTGATTCCCATTCTTTATTCTCATTCCAGCTCATTCTCATTCCTGTCCATTCCGATTCCAGCCCATTCCGATTCCAGTTTAGTAAACGCAGCATAAATCTTTTAGATAATTCTCTGATGTAAGAATCTCTCTATAGGTTACAACCAGGCAAAATTCACCCACTGGCTCAACTAACCCCATAGTACGGTTACTTATTTTTGCAATGCGTTGTAAATTTTTTAATTATTATTATTTAATATCAATTCTTGGTCAAATTCAACTGACTATATATATATATGATTCAATTGACTTTTTTATGTAACTCGGATGTACATAAAATTTTTTCATGCAAAATATATCAACTGTCGGAATAAAAATGCTAAAGAGACCAATGACTGATAAAATAAATTATAACACCTCATGATATTACAATGTTAATTGATTATTTTATTTTATCCCGTAATACCATATAATTATATATGGTGTTATAGTTTATTTGTGCATTTTGTCAATTTTTTAAAACAATTTTTTGAAGAAATATAAAGAGAGCGAGCTGTTTCAGCACATTGGTTTCTGCGTCTCCATTAACATTCAAGATCGAGTTCATTACATTAAATTGTAGTACACTGAATTTCAACTTTTCAAGTATCTATTACAATTTTTATGTTAATTTGATTTTACCTGCATGCTTGACCATATGTTAATTATAACATGATTTTGGTTTAGTTGAATCTAAACACCCAAGACGTTTGACCATCTTCTTGTTGCTCAAATTGGAAGGATAAACAGTCAGTACAGTCCTGATAGATTGGTCAACATTCCCTATCTAATATAATTCCAACAACTACACCACGCACCCCAATTTCTTCTCATTATAACGACTCCATTCTATCAATTTTGAGGCCTATAAGAGCGATAAATGTCTTTAGCCAGAATCATCATCTGAATCACCCTATCTGGTCAACATACACACTGATACGCACATCAAGATGTTCAAGAGGCTATCAGCTTTCGTGTTCCACGGAAATATGATTGCTCTAATGCAAGCAGTGATAATAACTGCAACCGGAGAAGCACCGGTTCTTGAGCTATACATGCATGATATTCTTGGGGGGAGCAGCCCAACGGCAAGGCCAATAACTGGCTTGCTAGGCAACATATATAATGGTCAAGTGCCATTTGCTCGGCCCGTCGGATTTCGTCCTCCGGAAGGGGCCGTAGTCATTCCGAATGCCAATGGTGCCATCCCTACTGTTAATGGCAACAATGGCATCCCCTTAGGAACTGGTTTAGCAGGCACAACTTCTGCAAATGGTCAGAATCCTCAAATCCAGCTGGGACCTGATGGTTTGGGGCTCGGCTTTGGGACCATCACTGTCATCGATGACATCCTGACATCGAATCCTGAGCTGGGGTCGCAGGCCATTGGCAGAGCTCAGGGAGTTTACATCGCGAGTTCAGGAGATGGGACATCGCAGATGATGACTTTTACTGCTATGATTGAAGGTGGCGAGTACGGTGATAGCCTCAACTTCTATGGCCTATATAAGATTGGAAGCACAATGTCACGCTTGTCGGTGACCGGTGGGACTGGTAAGTTCAAGAATGCAAGAGGGTTTGCCGAAGTTAGGGCACTCATTCCTCCCGGGCAACATGTTACCGATGGTGCTGAGACACTCCTGAGGATTACCGTCCATCTAAACTACTGATAACTGATATGCTATTGAAGAAAGATGAGAACTTGAGGGAATTGCTTGCAATTTATAACTTGTTATTCTTCAACTTTGTTCTATTTTTATTCACTACTCCCAGTTGGGAGATGGGATTTTCTGGCAGTTTTGTTTTATCATTCACTCTCTGTGGTTCACTTCTAAAATGTGAAATATAAAAAGCAGATTGGAGAAGAAAATGAATTATATTTATTTGAAAAGAAAGAATGAAACTACTTGAAAATGAAAAACATAGCCCTGATAATGTCATACCCTACGTCCTGGAACACTATTCAAGACAGTGAATACTGGCTGTCCGAATTAACCCAGTTCACCAGAATAAATTGATTGTGTATCTGAGGAAATCATTTTTGTAACATTAGCTAGAGTTCTCTAGTATCTAACCGTTTCAAGTAGATCTGTTGCTTCAGCCACTCAAAAGGAAAAGACGTGGGTCTAAAAGCTTTTAAGTTACAAATGTGCACAGCAAACAGCTCCAGTTGTAAATCTCAATCTCTCTTATCTCTTCCAATAAGTACTAGTTGTGTCTCGTACTCCGATCTTCTCAATCACCAATATCTTGCTATCCTTGATTTGAAAAATTCTCTGTTGCTCTAGATTTCTAACTAATTAGAAAACCCCAAAAAATGTGGCCACGGCAAAAACTAGAAACAGCACTCCACCAATGTAGCCAACCTGACAGAAAACCGAGTGAGTTGCAAGAAATTTGAACTGAAGCTTCGTGGGTCATAATATAAAAGAATAAAGTTTTGCTCTACCAGTTTCTCAGAAATATAGTTGGCAAGAAAAGCTCCCCCTAAAACAGCAAAAGATGTTGCCAGTAGGTGTCCAGCAATTGCTCCGCTAGCCACACCCCATGGTGACTGTTTAAGAGAGACAGGAAAAAAAAATTAGCTAGTGTCACACTGAATCGTTGGAGAATATACTTTAAGGTTGAAATTATGAGAAGCTCACCTGTGCGGCACCAAGGGCAATTGTTGCAAGCATTGAGCGATCTCCCCATTCCTAAAAGAAATTAGAATATTAAAAAGGGAAATCCAAACTGATTATGAGGTCAGAGAAAACAAAACTTCAAGTCATAACAAAATTAACATTATCATTTTACATAGAAGGCAAAAGAAGCTCACAGCAAAAAATACAAGACTGAATGACTTCCAGATGATCTCCAGTGGGTTTGAAAGCCTTTTTGACAACTGAAAAAATTGAAAACAAAGTTAATTGTTATAACTAAACAAACAAAGTACTCAGAAAAAACCCTGCATGGACCTAATGTAACATACTTTATATGCATACAATCATAAAAGTGCAACTATCACTAGTTAGTTCATATCTGAATGAAGCCTCAGGAAGGCTTCAAAATTATAATATTACCTTCTCTTTCACAAGTTCCTGAGCTTCGGCTAATTCATCAAGTTCACGGCCTTTTTCGTCCCCACTCTTTACTTCTTTTGAAGGAAGGTCCCATGCATCTTTTATTGATTTGAGGCCAAAAAACATCAATAGAGTGACTGCTGCATATTCTCCAATTGGCAAGGCTGTTCCCATGACCCCAAATATTTATAACATAAAACATTTTCAAATTAAATACAATCAATAGAATTGTTGCACAAAAGTCTGAAACTATATTTCAAAACTGAGAACTGACCAAGTGTGCAGTTTTAATAGTTGTTGTTAACTCAAGATATTGTACTAAATTGAAAGCATATATGGTTCAAGTTGATCATTCAAGTGAAACAAATACACATAGGAAAGTGGCAGAAAGTGTTCTGTACAAAAGATAGAAGATGGTGGTTTTAGTCAGGAACTGAGTTTTACAGTCTGTCACAGAACACACTAGCACAAGCATACCAAAAAGGATGGTGACAAAGACTTCAGAGTAATTTATACAGCATACACTATCACTTTGCAAGTCAACCTTTCAGACAAGTGGAAAAGCTTTGCGATACACATCAATCTAGACATCAACATTTCCAATAAAGTATCATCATATGGCAATTGATCCCAACAAAAATGAACATAATAGAGGCATTTATAAGACTAAATATGTCCAGCATGGTTTTATTTCAAGGGAAAAATTTCTGGATAATTCCTTCTGAAACATTATTAAGCATATAAATTCAAGCAAATCTGATCAGAAAGGGTCCAAGAACTGCATCTTACTTGTCTGGAATTGAGAAGGCACCGAATGAAAAACAATTCCAATAACAACTGATAGGACTGTCATAAGTGCAAGAGCAGCCATCGACCCCAGAAGAACCTTGTAAATGAAATAAAGCACTGTGAGGACAATTTAATCCATAAAGCATTTGTAAGCAATGCAAATCTTAAAATTAAGACAATGTTATATATTCAGCAATACAGAAAATCAGCTAAGAGAGACATGACTTAAAACCCAATGTCTACTTCTCTTGCTTATTGTTTATCTTCTTCTAATTGAAAGCTGATCAAGAATTGCAGGTTTAACCAAGTATTTATGAACAGGTAATGAAAAGTTCAAATGCTCTGACCATATAGCTTGAAACATCAGACATGGTGAAAGTGAACTGGTAGAGACAAACAACTATTAAACAGGGCACCTCAAGGAAATCTACTTGAGTTTATGCAATGAGATTTCTCTCCATCAAAGGTCCTAGTAGTCCTCACTTTGTTGTTACATATGAAACCTAACACGACAGCTGTCCCTCAACCAAATCTAACTCCCTAACCAAGTAACTTTAATGTGAATGAGACAAACTCAACCTGAGGAGAGCATAAACTAAAAATCAATATCCCTGGCAACCCAGATGATGATGAAGTCTTTCCAATGCTATATTGATGATCTTTTGAGGATAAATACAATATTCCCACTCTTCAGAAATGGCTTGACTTTCACCCAGAGCACGAAAAATGAGCACATATAATTTCATTCATCTAAGTAAAATCTGGTGTATTTTCTCATGCATTATCTTTTAGGTGCACCATCTGTGTTGAGAAGGCCATGTATCAGTGAAAATAAAATAGAAAATCAACAAGGGTAGAACCTAACCATAAAGATTTTGCCAGCAGAAGAAGCTTGTAGGTTCATTTGTACGAAATTGAATATACTAGTAATGCCAGACGAAGATTGAAGATTGACATAAACATATAGAACGAAGAAGTATAGGAGAGAACATACCAGTCCTTTCTCATATTGCATGGCCAAAAGTGCAGCAATGAAAAATGTCTGCACATAAAAAAAAAAAGGCACAAAATCTCAAATTCTAGAAGAACGTGTCTAACAAATTTAATAGAAAGAGATGAATTGAGTACACATTCTAAGTATGAGAAACTAGGTTTAACCAAAGAGAGTATACAGATAATGAAGAAATTGACAAGAAAAGATATAAAATATGAACAAAATGCATGTTAAAAAAAAAAAAAAGAAACCATCAGCTTTCCATTTTAATTTTATTTGATTTAGCTTTCGGCCGCTAAACCACATGACTTTGCAATTAGTAAAATGCAAATTGAACAAACTCAACTCAAGAAGACCACACAGAAAGCAAATGAAGTTTACAAACTTTATCACCCCCCAAATCATTTGAAAAATGCAGAAGCTACTCCGAGTATTAAAGTGTCCAAAACTCAATCTAATGCAACTCTCATCATATAGGCCTATTGACGGATGACAGGGCAACCCACAAACTTCAGCATTGTGAAAGAAAAATATACTAACAATTGAACAAAGAAATACTATGCCAAGAGTAGCCATAAGGTCTAAGGTCTAAGATCTACGTCTAATCATACTTCTTTGGCACGTTTTCAGAACAATTCTTGTTAAACTCAGGAATACAGTAGCAAGTAGCAGATCAATTCAACTTTGAACAGTACTTTTATTTCTATTTTCTTAGCCATAGAGCTATTTAGAAATGGAAGAATGTGTTCGAAAGAGTTATTCCTTCATTTGCACATCTTCAAGCATACAGAGGTTCATGGAGGGTATCAACTAATCACTTGCATTTTTGGAAATTAGTTTCAGATACTTTTCTCTTAAAGCAATCTACTATTTTTTGTAATTTACCTGCACTTGCTGCAGATACCATAAGAAGTATTTCCATTGGTCACTACTATTTACATTCTACGAATCCTTTGCTTTTATTTGCTATCTTAAGCATATCAATTTCCATTGACAACTATTCTTCATTCAAAGCCGATAACTGGTATACTCATCAGGGTATGTAGTCTGGAAAGGGTTCCTTAGTTGGTTAGCAGGCATAACTTGCTCACCGAGACACAAAAGTCCACAGTTGGTCTGGAAATGTGAAAGCAAGCACATCAAGCAAGCATAGTAATGTTCTTGATGTATCATTAACGTTTTTTTTTTTTTCTCCATATTAGCCTGTTAAATTTCTTCTTTCAGACTTATCTTAGAACATTCCATTTTTACTTTTCCCAGTTTTTTTCTTGTAGGAGTGTATATATATAACCACCTATGAAGTATCCTTAAAGATAAAATCTTAAGTACTTGAACACAGTGAATTCTTAAATTGAAAAATTTCAGCAAATTGATACAAACAATTGCAGTATATTAAATGCATCAACAAATATTAGCGAGAATAGCGAAAGAGAAATATTACAAGCAAGTGAATGTTAAGTTAGCTACCTTGTCCCCAATTTCAGAGACAAATATTAACGAGAATGCAGCAGTGAAGCCTGACTTTGCAATCGCAGCTAAAACCGACGTTGGTCCTCCTTTCACAAAGGCAATCAATGAAAATACCAAACCACATCCCAGAAGCACAAGGGCTACAGACACAGGATACGGAATATGACTGGGAGCCTTCTCACTGCAAATTCACAAACATACTTACAATCACGAGCTAGTGCTAAACATAGAGCTCTATCATGACCCAAATACTTTGCTTAAACATCATTAAACAGCTTTATTACTCACATTTCAGATGAACTGCCAGAGATCTTTTGATTCTCACTTTCGTTGCTACCTTCATGTCCCCCAGATCCCACATCAATATTAGATGCTTGAACTATGAATTTTCCACGTGATAAATTCAACCTTGATAATTCCCTACATCTTACTACATATAAATAGACAGACACACACAGAGATTATGCAAATTGTTAAAACAAGTGCTAAAAGTAATAAACCAAAAATAAAAATTTATAGAAATTGAATTATTTGATTGGAAACTTACATGAGGGTGAAATGGGGATTCTTCTAAATAAGCTAGCACGAGATGGAAAAGAATCAACAGCTAATAATAAGGGAAGCTTTGTTCTTGAAATGACTGGCTTATGGGGCGCCAAATTCTGCATATTTATTTATTTTCCTTTTTTTTCTGGGGTTCTAAAAGAGGTCTGATTATAAATTCATCTCAATCAGTTCTGCAAATGGAAACAGAATCAGGAACAGAGGACATCAAAGTGCTTTCTTTGCTTGCTTTGTCCGAATTGAAGAACTGTCTGTGGGAGATCGGTTTTAGAGGAAGGTGGCGTGGTTGCTGGGGCTGCCACGCGTGTAACGGGAGATAAAATGGGCTAGCTTTTGTAATGAAAGGACTAAACGATGACGTTTTTGCTTCTTCTTATTGATACAATTCTATTAATGATATATATATATATATATATATATTTTTTTTTTTAATACTAGTTACGCACCAAATTTATTAATGATATGTTTACTTATTAAGAATGAGAATCAAAGAATAGAAATGAAAAATGCTCTTATTTACTTAAAGGAGAGGTGGAATGGGGAGTTAAAATGGTGACACCATCTAAAATTAGGAATGATTATTAGAGTTATCATTTTCCGAGGTGAAATTGGGAATCTCATTCCTTAATGTGGCCATATTATCCCTATTTAAATGTTAAAATTTTTATTTTTATTATTCCTTATATTATTCTTAACAGTAGTATGAATAATAATAAGTATTAATTATAATAATAATTATAACAATAATAATAACAAAATAATGATAATAATCAATTAAGATCAATTTAGTTATTTGTAACAATCCATTTTAATTCCAAACCAAAGTAAACACATCAATAACAATACAGTTTAACATAATTCTGATTCCCACTTCTAAAATAAACAATTTATTCTTATTCTCATTCCTCATTATGATTCCATTCTATTTTGATTCCACTCCATTTTGATTTCAGTCTATTTCGATTACTAATTAGTAAACATATCATAACTTTTATATTGACATGTTTGGAAATCGAGAATGGGATGGGTAATTAAGAGGTTTTTTTTTTTTTTGAACAAGAAACCCAAGACTTATCAAGTAATTTGTAAGTAGTTTTATTTTATTGGTATTAGGTTATATTTGAGTTTTGTCAATCTCTTTACATTTTAAAAATAGAAAAGAGCTTTCTAAATTGGGTAAATCATTATTAAGAAAAATACAATGACCATTTTCTATATTTATAATGAAAAAAAATACATTTTCTTTTAATTTTATAGTCAAAATTTCGGTTGGTTCTCCTTGACTTAATTTTCCATAATTTTAAGTCTGAAATTTAAGTAAAGGAAGTAAGGAACCTCACCATTTAATTTAATTTTTTTTTTTTTGTGGCGTGGAATTGATGTTGTAATTTTACAAAATTTTGACAAAAAAGATTGGTGGTGTTTTGTAAGCAGCCTAAAAATTAATTACATTTTTTAAGTTCATATTATAATTTGAGTATTTTATTAGAGAGACAATTCTATTATATTTCTTTATAAATCTTATCATATTTCATTATATGGACTATGGAGTTTATGTAATTCCCCAGCGAAGTGTTTTTTTTTTTTTAATGCGATGAGTAAATTTGAGTGATAAATTTTTTTAATTATCTACATGGTAGAAAATTTGACATTTATGTTTAAAAATCACAACATTGCTACAATTCAATTTATCAAATACTTAACTAAATGTTTGTATGCTATATCCATTTTTTCTTTTAACGCAATAATACGATGTAGATTATTTTAATCTCAAACGGTACTTTGTAAGTACATATTATATATATTGAAACATTAAGCAAGCAAGGTACAAGAATTGAGAAGATATGATGATGCAGATATAACTAAAATCTAAATGGGCACATCAGGCCCACTTTGATTTTCCCTCAAATATGAAAAGAAGGCCTGAAGGCCCAACCACATCTAGAGACTAGTTTGTATTTGCAGCTTAGCGGACATTGGAGGAAGAACCGACGGATGAGAAGAGAAAAAGAAAACGGAGAAGGTAATTTTGTTGTTATTATTATTACTACTTAGGCCAACGGTAACCCGATTCCTTCTCCATTCATGTGAACAGAATTCGAACTTCAGAACTCATGTTTTTATTACAAGAAAATTTATCATCTCAATTAGATGACAGTGATTTTTTTTAGGTCAATAAATACGATTTGGTTTAACACTTTGAGTATTGCCAAATATATGAGAGTACTTTAGTAGAGTCATTTGGTTGATATCAAAATTATGTTCATGAATCACTCTGATAATGTGATCTATATTATTTAGAGGTAAATTTTTGGACAAGTGTGACAAAACCTCTCATTTATTTTTTTATTTTGGGCATAATGTCACGGACCACAAATGGAGGTTAATGTTGCACTCAGTGTGGTCATTTATTTTTATTTTAGCAAAAGCCTACCTGGAAGTGGAGTGCGCTTAGAATCGAGATGCGCTTAACACTTAAGGCAGGATACACTTAGAAGAGAGATGCGCTTAGAAATAGGCCGTCAACACAACTAGTCAACCGTGGTGTACTTAGCAAATCACCCAAGTTCGGCCTAAGATCTAGAAATCTCTACAGTTGTAAATAAGCTAGAAGTTTCTAGATTTCTTCACTTAAACCCCTAAGATATTTATGCAAGTTTCATAGAACTCTCTAGACCTAGCACCCCAACACCTATAAATAGGAGTAAGCCCCCTCATTTACCCACCAACCACACCACACTCACAAACACTCAAGCACACACACAAGCTCTCTTGTAAAAGCTCTTTTGTATATTATTTTTAGTGTGTAATAAAATATATTTTGGCCACATTGCTCTACTTCTCTCTAGCATTTTCCGCAACATTCTTGCCTTATTAGGTTGAGAAGTGATCTAAGCTTACTTAGCGACTTGTGTGATAGACGTCACCTAAATGCCACATGGGTTTGCTGCGTAAAACTCCTATCTCGTGATAAGTGGTATAAGAGCTAAGGTTTGTACATACGCAAGCTAGCTCAACAAGCAATTACCAACCCTCTTAGCACAACACAAGAGGGCGTAATCGGTGTGGAGGTACCATAGCAAGTAAGTGGCCACGATGAGGAACGCGCACAACCTAAGTCCCGCGGCAAGTCCAAGGCCGCTCGGTAGACACCTTGGAGCCTCGCACGGCCACACCCGAGACTTCGATGTCCACTGTCTAGGACACCCCTAATACTTTGGAGGTAAGGGTTGACGGTCTTGAAGGCAAATATGGTCAATTCATGATAGCCACCAAGGCCTTCATGCAAGACCAAGTCGACTCACTTCGAGGGTAGTTTTGAGTATTCCATGATGAGTTGCAGAAATTGCATAGCTTCGTGCAAAGCAAGCTACGAGCAATCCGTGTAGAGGTTGATGAAGTCCTCTCTGATTAGACTTGGCACAACTGCACACTCATGCCTAGCCCGACTTCCACAAGCATGAGTAATGCATCGACATCCCAAAGTCGGACAGCTACGATGGTGCACGCAATGCCACCATTGTCGACAACTTCTTATTTGGATTAGAGTAATACTTCGCTGCCATGACTGATCGCAATGAGGCATCGAAGATAGGCACCGTGCCTACATTTCTACGAGGCGCCGCACAGCTATGGTGGCGACGGAAGTATGGTGAGATGGGCAAGGGCATTTGCGCCATCAACACATGAGTTGAATTCTAACGAGAGCTTTACAGGCACTTTGTCTTAAAGCAATACGGAGAAGGAAGTTCGAGCGCGCCTACGTTGGCTCAATCAAACGGGTAGCGTCCGCGATTATATCAACGACTTCATTACCTTTATGCTAGAGATACCCGACATGTCCGATAATGACTCTCTCTTCTACTTCTAAGATGGCCTTAAAGATTGGGCCAAGGCAGAACTTGATAGGTGTGGCGTACAAACTCTTGATGACACCATCACCGCTGCGGAGTCATTTGTCGACTACTCCGCCCACGCTAAGGACAAGAGACCTAGCTATGACAAAGGTAAGGAATAATGTCATGAGGACAAAGGTCGCAACCGGAAGGAGTGGGGGCAGAAAAAGCCTCCAAGCGGCAAGAGTGAGTAAAGTAAATCTGAGAAGCCACCCAAGCCTCGAAGCCCATGCTTTATTTGTAATGGCCCTCATTGGGTATGCAACTGTTCGGAGAAAAAGTCACTTAATGCCCTCGTGGTACAGCTCAAGGGCCAATACACACCGATTGGGGAGGAACCCCAACACAACGTGGGTTCGCTCTAACGCCTTTGAAATACAAGTATGCAACCCAAGAGGGGGGGTGAATTGGAATTTTAAAACTTATCCTAACAAAACCACACAACAATCCAATCTAAAGCCTTAATAAATTTAAAAGCAATAAGTTCAATCAAAGCACAATAGTAAATAAGTAAGAGAGAAGAGAAACAAACACATGAAATTTTACGTGGTTCGGCAATCCCCGCCTACGTCCACGCCTCCAAGCGATCCAAGCTTGAGGTTTTCACTATCCAAGCCTTCCAAGGCTTAAAATGCTTACAATTGACTTCAAGGTGTCAATGAACCTTTACAACAATGAGATTATATCTCAATCTCTTCACTCAAGTGTTTCCCACACTTATACACTCACAAATTTGATGAGAAAAATAAAGATTACACAAAACTCTCTTTAAGAGTGGATGAACAAATTTAAGAACAAGGATGATTCAAAATAATAATGATTTGCGAATTGAGAGCTCAAGATATGTTGTATGCCTTTTGTTTGTCTTGCTAGAGAGAGCTTGAAAATGAATTGGCTTTGAGTTTTTATAGTTGGAGCTAAAAACTAAATAGTTATTCACTTTTACTCATAACCTAGGATTACCGTTTATGATATCCGGAATTCCGCTTGCATGTTACCGTTAAGGCAAAAATTTGAATTTTTGAGTATCCGGAATGCCGCTTGTGATATCGGATTGCCGTTTATGCTCCGAAGCTTTTCGCCTTCAGAACTTAGGAATGCCGTTTGAAGACAACCGGATTAAGCTTTTTCGTCAGGAGAGTTTCTGCCCCATAACCGGATTGCCGTTTAGCATAACCGGATTGCCGCTTGCTACAGTAACGGTACAGTGCATTGTTTGCGAAAATTACAGTTTGACCCCAAAACTTTCCATAACGCACTATGGCCCAAAAAGTTATAAAAAGTTGCAATTAAGTCCAATTTCAGAATTTCTTAATAATACTATGTGAATCCCAAAACTTTCTGAAATTATGAACAAGCCCAAACTTTGTGAATTTTTAGAATGGCCCATAATATTTAAATATTTTCAAATAAGTCCAAATCCGAAATTCAAAAATAATATTTATTAAGCATAAAGATTTGTAAAATTCTTTCACTTTAGTTCACAACTTTGAAGAATAACTTAACTCCATAAAATCATTTTCTTGTTTTAAAAACACAATATATAAAACTTTATTTTTAATTACTCTCAATTTTCTTTAATCAACACATGTGGTTTGTTATCATCAAAATCAATATTTATAGCCATATAGGCTAACAATCTCCCCCTTTTTGATGATGACAAAGCACACTAAAGAAAATTGATTTAGTTATGAAATGCTCCCCCTTAATCAATGCAAGGTTAAGAAATAGTTTTAAAAAGATTTAAAAGCTCCCCCTGCATACATGCATATCAATTTTCATAACAAATAGATATATTATATCTCCCCCTTCATCATCAAAAAGAACAAGAGCTCCCCCTACCAATCATCAAAATCTCAATACAAGCACGTTAGTTCAAAAATATCCAAAGCATGAAAAGATATCATAGCCAACAAATAAAACAAATCCATAGCATCCAAAACTGAATTAAAGAACATAATAAATACGCAAAGCAAATGCATATAATCCAAATCAAATACATAATCCAAAGTCATAACAACTATCCATATAATCGAAAACGGAAAATACATAAAGCAGTAAATAACATGTAGGTGTGTCCGATGCAAGCATAAGAGACTACTGAGGTGGTGAGGATGGTGGTGATGGAGGTGGATACGGATATGGAATACCGAAGTGCTCAAAGAGGAGGCGCGGCCGTGAATGAGCTGCTCTTCTTTCTTCTTTGAACTCGTCTGCCCCGCACTGAGAGCATCCTCACCTCATCCATAATATGCTGAAGTGTAACCTCATCGGAAATAGGATGCTCGGGAGGTGGTAATGCAGGTGCAGAGGCAGTAGGAGCAGAGGTAGACACTGGAGACTCTCGACGACGACGCTGGCCTCGAAACGGAAGCGAGAAATCAGGGAGTTGATCAGCAGGAATCACATCATTGAGTTGCCGATCATCACTCGGAGCGAGGAAAGTGTAATTGTTTTCAGTGACTTTGACCCAAGTGCTATCACGCCACTCAAAACCTAAGCTAATAACAGAATCATCCCCTATACCCTTAGAAGGCCTAAACGATGGTTCATTAATCGGAACTTCAAAGTGTTTAAGGATTCGGGTAATAAATTGACCATATGGAAGGGAGCGAGAAATCAAGGCAGGTATGGTCAACATATTTCGGATGATGAGATAACCTAAGTTAACCGAACGACGTTGAAGAATACTGATCAATCAAAGCAACGTCCATATGAGAAACCTCATCCAAATGCCCTGATCTAGGAAGAACAATGGACTGAATAAAGCGAAGTAAAATACGAGTTTGAAGACAAAGACAGTGAGTACGGAAATGAATGGTACAATCTTCAACAAGTAAGATCTCTACGCCGACAAATATTTGAGCGGCGTCAATATGAACATATCTATCAATTTTGGGAGATTTCTAGGCGAAAAAATTTCTAGACCAAAATCGGATGATCCTAGGATAGAGTTCAACAATGAAACATCAAAATCAATCATAACTCCTCCAACATTGGTGATTACTCGAGTTCTTTTCTCCTCGGAAACGTCCATATTCGAGTAAAACACTTTCACCAAGTCGGGATAAACATGTTCGTCAATCATAAGAGCACCATTCCAACCAACATCACCAAGCAATTGAAATAAATTTCTATGACTAATATGAAGACTATGAAGCCAATTGGGTTCGGAAATATAAAACGTATTGAGTACCTCTCGAGTCAGGAAATTTTGATGAAACTTAGGTTGATCAAATGCTTGTTAGAAGGTGTGAGGACTCAAAGGTGGATTGAGTGGTGGTGTCGCCGGCGTGCCGTGACCGCTGGCAGGGGGTTGAAGGCAGGTTCTTTGCCTTTTCTTGAACCGTAGTGAGCTTGACATGGTGAAGTTGAGTGATTTGAGTTGAAATGAGTTACGGAAAATGAAGAGAATGAAGATTGAAAACAATTTTGAGAAGCAATTTGGCTCAAAAACAACTTGAGAGGAAGAAATTTAGAGAGAGAAAAAAATTGAAAAACCCTAGGTTGATTTCGGATCTTGATGTTTTAGATGTTGAAAATGAATTTTAAAGATGATTTTGGACACAAGAACGGATGGGGAACAATTTGTTTGGATCAATTTGCATCAAAAACGCATGAAACATGATGGATTTTGAAGAGAAAATGAGAGAGGGAGAAAGCGGCTTTAGAGAGAATGAGAACCGGTTTTAGAATGAGAGGAAGATGAAGAACAGACAAAAGCGGCGAATCCGGTATTCGGATGGGAACAACCGGACATCGGTTGCGTTCGAAATGTATCTTCGCGAATCGGTTGGCCGGATGTGCATAACCGGACTTCGGTTGCATTCGAAATGTGTCCTCGCGAATCCGGATTTCCGGATGACAGAACCGGTTATCGGTTGCATCAAAAGCATCTCGCGAATCCGGTTTCCGGATGTTTTGTAATCGGTCTATCCGGTTACATTCTAGAATCTAGTAATGTGAATTTGAATTGAATTTTGATAACGGTTATCCGAATCATTTCGAGAAAACTCCTAGTGCATTCGGTTTCGGTTTACGTATCCAGGTTGCGAAAGGTGTCGAGAATGTGAGCTATGAAATCCGGTTTTCGAATGTTGTAACCGGTTATCGGTTCTGATCCAAGTAACTACATAAACATATCCGGATTTCGGATTTCCTTATCGATTTGTCGGATAATTCCCGAAAAAAATTTGAGAACCAATTCGGTTTTAGGTTTGATGAACCGGATTTCGGATGTGGTAGAGTGATTTTTCAAATCCGGTTTCGGTTTGGTAAATCGGTTAGCCGAATATTGACCGAGAGCACCAAGAAGAAAACGGATTTCGGTTGAATAGAAAAGTGTATATCGGTTTGGACTTAGAAAAATTTTTACCACATATTGAAAATTGGCAAGCTCTTATACTTGTATTATACACACCATTTTATTTTTGGCTTAAAATTTGATCAATTTTAAATCATTTTGAGATTCAAAATTTTTCAATAAGCCATTTAATTCATGAAACATAAAATAATAAACATATCAAATACATGAAGTATAAATCCATACAATAACAAACATAGCAATAATTCGTAACTCAAGATGCAACATTCAACATTCCAAGCTCATGTCTTATCTTTATAAAAATCTCTTCACTAAGAGGTTTTGTAAAGATATCTGCAAGTTGATTTTCAGTCGAAACAAATTTAATTACAACATCTCCTTTTTGAACATGATCTCTAAGAAAGTGATGCCTAATTTCTATATGCTTTGTTCTAGAATGTTGAATTGGGTTCTTGGATAGATTAATAGCACTAGTATTGTCACACAAGATAGGTATTTGATCGAGTTTAATGCCATAGTCTCTAAGGGTTTGTTTCATCCAAAGAATTTGTGCACAACAACTACCTGCGGCTATATATTCGGCCTCGGTGGTTGAAAGCGCAACGAGTTTTGTTTCTTACTAAACCAAGAGACAAGTGAATGACCTAGGAAGTGACATGTTCCACTAGTACTTTTTCTATCAACCTTATAACCAGCAAAATCGGCATCCGAGTAACAAGTTAAATCAATATGTGTTCCCTAGGATACCAAAGACCAAGATTAATGGTGCCAATCAAATAACGAAAAATTCGTTTAACGGCAAACAAGTGTGACTCTTTAGGACAAGATTGAAATCTAGCACACAAGCATACACTAAACATAATGTCGGCCTACTAGCAGTTAAATAGAGTAAGGATCCGATCATACCTCGATATGTCTTGATATCAACTTCCTTACCTTTCTCATCTTTGTCCAGCTTGATTGTAGTACTCATTGGAGTGCTTTTTGCCGTTCCATTTTCATAGCCGAATCTTTTGAGTAGATCTTTCACGTACTTGGCTTGATTTATGAAAATTCCTTCCTCGTTTTGTTTGATTTGGAGTCCAAGGAAGTACTTCAACTCTCCCATCATACTCATCTCAAATTCTTTGCTCATACAAGATGAAAATTCTTTACACAACAACTCATTAGTAGAACCAAAAATAATATCATCAACATAAATTTGAACAATAAGTATATCTTGGCTTTTATGCTTAACAAATAAAGTTGTGTCCACTTTTCCCATCGAAAAATCATTATCTAACAAGAAGTTTTTAAGCCTATCATACCATGCTCTAGGTGCTTGTTTAAGACCATACAAAGCCTTAGATAACTTATACACATGGTCTGGAAATTTTTCATTTTCAAAACCAGGAGGTTGTTTCACATATACTTCCTCCATAATATACCCGTTTAAGAAAGCACTCTTTACATCCATTTGATATAAAATGAAATCCTTATGACATGCATAAGCTAACAGCATCCTAATGGATTCTAATCTAGCTACAGTGCAAATGTTTCATCAAAATCAATTCCTTCTTCTTGGTTGTAACCTTGAGCCACTAATCTAGCTTTGTTTCTTACAACCACACCGGATTCATCCATTTTGTTTCTAAATACCCATGTGAATCTAGAGAAATCATCCACAATTACAAAAGCATAATATTTGCCACTTAAACTAGCATATCTAGAAGGACCAAATAAATCTATGCGAAGTAATTGAAGAGGTTTTGAAGTAGAAATATTTTTCTTGCTTTTGAAAGAAGTTTTGATTTGTTTTCCAAATTGGCAAGCTTCACAAATTCTATCTTTTTGAAAATTGATTTTGGAAGACCTTTAACCAAATCATTTTTCACAATTTTTGAAATCAAATCCATACTAGCATGACCTAATCTTCTATGCCACAACCAACCATCATCATGCAATGCGGAGAAACATTTTCATCATTTGAGAATGCACAATCTATATTGATAGTATAAACATTAACACATCTATTTCCTACAAACAAAATCTTGCCATCACATGCATTTTCAATAAGACATTTTGATTCATCAAAGATAACTCTATATCCTTTATCACATAATTGACTAATGCTAAGAAGATTGTGTTTCAAGTTTTCAACCAAACATACATTTTCAATAAGAGTAGAGGATACATTACCGACATTGCCAATGCCAATGATTTTTCCTTTTGAATTATCTCCAAATGATACCTCTCCACCATTTTCGATTTTGGTAAAACTTGAAAACCAAGAATAATTCCCTGTCATGTGTCTTGAACAACCGCTGTCCAAGTACCACTTATTCTTCTTCTTCTTCAAGCCCTGCAGAAAAAGTCTCAAGTTTTAGGTACCCAAACCTTTTTGGGTCCTTGAGAGTTAGCAATGGTTCCTTTTGGAACCCAAACACATTTCACACCATAATGTGCATTTCTCTTTCTTGACATCTATCTTTCATATGACCATCTTGATTACAATAATGACATACAATTTGATTTTTAATAGATGTATTCCTTACAAAATAGTTCTTGTAATATTTTTGTTTCAAATTTGGTTTGTAACCAATCCCTCCTTTGTCAAATACACACTTTTGTGAATTAAGTAAGTTATCCAACATCTTTTGCCCATTTGTAAATTTTAGCACAATCTCATTTAGATCATTGCTCTTCTTTCTAAGCAATTCATTTTCATTTTTCAAGTCATTCACATGTGATTCTAAATGCTCATGTGATGTGCTAGAATTCTCAAATAGTGCAACTTTATCATGCAATGTTTTATTCTCTAATTCTAGGCAAGTAATCTTTGCACTAAATGATTCATTTTCATTTTTAAGCTCTACCATTTTCTTTTTAAGGCAAACATTCTTTTTACCCATTTTCATCAATTCATCATGCAATTCTTTAAAGGCATTATGTAATTCATCATATGTAGGAAGATCACTTACCTCATCAAGTTCATCACATGATTCTTCTCCAAAGGCCATGAGAGCTAAGTTTGTCATTTCTTGTTGCTCTTCCTCATCACTTGTTTCCTCATCGCTATCATCCCATGTGGCCACCATAGCTTTCTTCTTGAGTTTGTTTAGGAGAGGACATTCTGGTCGTATGTGTCCAGGCTTCTTGCATTCATAGCAAGTGATTGGTTCTTTCTTCTCCTTTTTATTTTTGTAACCTCTGAACTTTCTCTGCTCATTATTTTTCTTGTAAAATTTTCTGAATCTTCTAGCCAACATTGCCAACTCCTCATCATCCATCTCGCTTTCCTCATCACTCTCACGTTTTGACGCCTTGAGAGCAATGTTTTTCTTCTTTTCCTCATGCCCTTTTTCTGCTGCCAAATCCTCTTCATATGAAATGAGAGAGCCAATTAAATCATCAATAGGTAAAACATTTAAATCTTTAGCTTCCTCAATGGCAGTCCTTTTTGGTCTCCATTCCTTAGGTAGCGATCTAATGATTTTCTTAACTTTCTCGCTATTAGAAAAAATTTTTCCTAGGGCTCCTAAAGTGTTCACTATGTCCGTGAATCTAGTATACATAGAATATACACTCTCATTTTGTTCCATTTGGAACAATTCATATTGTCGAGTGTACCTACTAATTTTAGACTCTTTTACTTGATTCGTGCCTTCATACACGACTTCAAGTTTGTGCCAAATTTCATTAGCACTTTCACAACTAGACACTCTATGAAACTCTTTCTTATTAAGTGCACAAAATAAGGCATTCATTGCTTTGGAATTTAGAAGCTTTTCTCTTTTCCAATTCATTCCATTCGTGAAGGTTTTGGAATATCTTCCCCTACTTCGTTTTTAGTCAAAAGCATGAAAGGACCATCATTAACGATTTCCCAAATTTCGTAATCTAAAGCTTGCAAGTAAATTCTCATCCTAGTTTTCCAATACGGATAATCGTTTCCATCAAAATATGGTGGTCTAGTGGTGGATTGTCCTTCCCTAAATGTAGAATCATTATGAGTTGCCATTGATCTTTAGCTCTAGATGGTTAAATCTAAATAAGAGCACCTTGCTCTGATACCAAATGAAATACAAGTATGCAACCCAAGAGGGGGGGTGAATTGGAATTTTAAAACTTATCCTAACAAAACCACACAACAATCCAATCTAAAGCCTTAATAAATTTAAAAGCAATAAGTTCAATCAAAGCACAATAGTAAATAAGTAAGAGAGAAGAGAAACAAACACATGAAATTTTACGTGGTTCGGCAATCCCCGCCTACGTCCACGCCTCCAAGCGATCCAAGCTTGAGGTTTTCACTATCCAAGCCTTCCAAGGCTTAAAATGCTTACAATTGACTTCAAGGTGTCAATGAACCTTTACAACAATGAGATTATATCTCAATCTCTTCACTCAAGTGTTTCCACACTTATACACTCACAAATTTGATGAGAAAAATAAAGATTACAACAAAACTCTCTTTAAGAGTGGATGAACAAATTTAAGAACAAGGATGATTCAAAATAATAATGATTTACGAATTGAGAGCTCAAGATATGTTGTATGCCTTTTGTTTGTCTTGCTTAGAGAGCTTGAAAATGAATTGGCTTTGAGTTTTTATAGTTGGAGCTAAAAACTAGCCGTTATTCACTTTTTACTCATAACTTAGGATTCGTTTATGATATCCGAATTCCGCTTGCATGTTACCGTTAAGGCAAAATTTGAATTTTTGAGTATCCAGGAATGCCGCTTGTGATATCCGGATTGCCGTTTATGCTCAGGAAGCTTTTCGCATGCTTAGGAATCGTTTGCTAAGACAACAGGATTGCCGCACCGTCAGGAGAGTTTCTGCCCCGTAACCGAAATTTCGTTTAGCATATCTGGAATGCCGCTTGCTACAGTAACGGTACAGTGCATTATTTGCCAAAATTACAGTTTGACCCCAAAACTTTCCATAATCGCACTATGGCCCAAAAAGTTATAAAAGTTGCAATTAAGTCCAATTTCAGAATTTCTTAATAATACTATGTGAATCCCAAAACTTTCTGAAATTATGAACAAGCCCAAACTTTGTGAATTTTTAGAATGGCCCATAATATTTAAATATTTTCAAATAAGTCCAATCCGAAATTCAAAAATAATATTTATTAAGCATAAAGATTTGTAAAATTCTTTCACTTTAGTTCACAACTTTGAAGAATAACTTAACTCCATAAAATCATTTTCTTGTTTTAAAAACACAATATATAAAACTTTATTTTTAATTACTCTCAATTTTCTTTAATCAACACATGTGGTTTGTTATCATCAAAATCAATATTTATAGCCATATAGGCTAACAGCCTTGGCTCACTCGTAAGCCAACCGTCAGCATCTACAAGGAAATGGCTCATGTATGTGAGTGTGCTCATCAACTGCCAAACCGTGTGTACCTTGCTTAACACCGGAGCAACGTACAACTTCATCTCCGAAGATGAGGCCAAGCGTTTAGGCTCAAGGCAACCAAGCACGGAGGTAGCATCAAGGCAATAAACTCACCCGCCAAGCCATTTGTGTGAACCACATGAGGCTTACACATTACGGTTGGGACATGGAACGGGAAGCTCGATTTCTCAATAGTGCCAATTGATGACTTCGCAATGATCCTTGGCATGGAGTTCTTCGACAAGGTTCATGTCTTCCCGCTTCCAGCCACGAACTCCCTAAGCATTTTCGACGGGAGTAAGCATACATCATACCCGCCAAGCTCGTCCAACCCAAGAAAAAGATGCTCTCAGTCATGCAATGCATAAGAGGATTCAAAAAGTATCCCGACCACTTGGTCTCCATTCGGGAACGCAACAAGGGAGAGGATTTCGAAAACCCTCTTAGCCAAGTCCCACACCAAGTATAAGTCATCCATGATGAGATCAAGGATGACATGCCTCTGAAACATCCGAGGAAGCTCCTACCTTGACGAGTGGTAGATTGCGAGAATCGAAAGCCCAACAAGAAGGGACGCCGCAACACCAAGCGAGAGAAGAAGATGTCTGCATGCGTTGCAAGCGAAGGAACCTCCCCGAATGCGAAGCCACATGGGAACGCGAAAAAGAGCAACGGGAAACCACAGAACAAGTCCGAAGGAACGATGACGAGATTACGATGAGGACGTTGCGGGCATAGGTAGGGGAGGATTGTCACAGGCCGCTTAAATCTCCCGCAATCAGAGGTTAATTCTGCGCACATGGGTCCGCTTAGCAAAAGTCCACCTCGAAGTGGAGTACACTTAGAACTGGGATGCGCTTAGCACTAAAGGCGAGATGCACTTAGAAAAGAGATACGCTTAGAAATATGCCGCCAACACAACTAGCCAACCGTGGTGCGCTTAGCAAATCACCCAAGCCCGGTCCAAGATCTAGAATTATCTATAATTGTAAATGAGCTAGAAGTTTCTAGGTTTCTTCACTTAAACCCCTAGGATATTTATGCAAGTTACATGAAACTCTGTAGTCCTAGCACCCTGACACTTATAAATAGGGGTGAGCCCCCTCATTTGCCCACAAACCACACCACATACACAAACACTCAAGCACACACACAAGCTCTCTTGTATATTATTGTTAGTGTGTAATAAAATATATTCTGGCCACATTGCTCTACTTCTCTCTATAATTTTCCGTAAGCATTCTTACTTCGCTAGGTTGAGAAGTGATCTAGGCTTACTTAGTGACTTATGTGACTTATGTGCTAGAAGTCACCTAAATGTCGCATGGATTTGTTGCGCAAAACTCCCATCCCGTGACAATAAGGTACAAAATCCTCTTTCTTTCAACTTATTCACTCTTTAGTGTAACAACTCAAAAGGGTACATAGTATCTCAAGGTAGAAAATTGATTACAATAACACAAAAAGCTTTTAAGGAGTCATAATTTTAAAAAGTATTGATGTTGGCTAATTGTACCTTTTAAATTACATTACTAAAGTACTTGGTAAATATCAGTTACTCTGACTTGGAAACTATGTTAATTTAATCCCGCACTTATATGATAAAAATCATATAATATCTTTATTGATTTTAATTCACATTTACTATACAGTATTAATTTTTATTTCATAAATACAAATGGCTTAAAAGATACAGAATATCAATGTCTAACTCATTTTTTGTATCAAATTTGATTTTGTCTAAAGTGAATTTAGGTAGTTGTTGTAGGGAAAATACATAGAATACACATGTAGGAGGAACATATTTGAAAATTACAAATCACAAATTAAGTCTTCCGAAAATAATAAAAATTACAGCTATGGTAATAATTATTTCAATGAAATAATAACATAAAATAAGGAAAAAAAATCAAATGCAAACCGAGACCTGGTAATGAATTGCTCTAACGCATCGCCAGGTTATTCTATAGTGAACTTTCATTGTGTTTAAATTGTATCAAAATATATGTACAACAAAGGAGGAGTATGAAGCTTATCTAATTCAATTCTTCCATTTACCACTTCTATTCCCAATATTTCTACCAGATAGACTGTCTCATATTTCTAGAAATGAGGTAGAAGAATGTGCAAATTTATAGAATTTTGTGAGGGGCATTTTCATCCACAAATTTGACTATTATAAATTCTGTAACTGATGCATTTAATTTCTTTTAAACTCACTTGTAACTACTGCTTTTAATATATAATTAAAAGTGTAATAGCTGCCTGTCAAACTTTTGATTTAATTTCCCAACCTCATTAACCACATATTAAGTTTTGGATTTAATTTCATATTAAAATCTAAATTTAATTGACTGATACAATCTCATAATAAATTCTGGGGTCCTGCTACCTTGCAACTGATGTTTGGTACCTTTATTTTGTCATTTAGTGATTTAATTATAAAATCTAACCAAAAAGTTGCTTAACGGTACTGATGGTTTTTATGGTTATTAACATTGTCATCCCTGATGTTTATTGAAAAAATAAAAAAGATAGAAGTTTCTAAATGTTGACATATATGTTCATATTGTTTCAAAATTTTATACAATTAAATCTATTGACCTAGTTTGACTATTACCATGAGTATAGTGTATGGACAATAATGTAATCTCATGTAAAAATTTTAAAATGCACAAAAAATTAACATGCCTTAATAATTTTTTTTAACATAATATCTATTTAATATACAATAATTTTTTTGAATATGTCAATTAAAAAAGAATACATGATAACAATATATTAATTTGTTAACAATAATAATATATGATCATAATGAACATGTATATGACTAAATTAAATGTTTCCAATAATATTATTAATGAAAAAATTACGTAATTCTTAAGGTATATTTAATTAAATATTTTTTATTTTGATATTATTATCTTCTTGTGTACGATAACTAAATTTCATTTATGTTTTTTCTTTATTCCTAATTGGTAGTTTAGCACCCATGAACTCTATCCACTATTTTTGTTTCCTTCTTTTCATAAACTCTAACCTAATAAAATAGTTTAATTAAAACCATCATATTTTAGAAGTAGATTTTTTGATCTACAAAAATCATACTATTGATTCTTTGGTCTATGCATTAATGTGATTTAAAAGAACTATTAATTTTTCACACATGCCATTGAATAAAGATTTATAGCTCTTAAAATTTTATTTTTTTTATAAACTTACCCTTCTCTAAAGTTCTTTGGTCTATAAACTTTTTCTTAGGAATTTTTTTTGAATTTATATAAATGACTATTTTTATGTTAAATAAAAGATAACACAGGTAGATAATAAATGATTGTAAAATATAGATTATTATTATTTGTGCTTAATAGTAATTTAATGAATGGTTATTTTTATAATATTTTTTATGATTTAATTATAGTATGAGGTTATTTGAACCCACTAAATTACTTTCTACATCCAATTGCTCAAAAAACCCGTAGCCTAAATAAAAATTAGATAATGTACACCTCATAATAATGAAAATAACCCCAATTTAATTTTTTTTGAATAATAAATTATTCACCTCTGTTTTTTTAATCAAAATTGATCTTTTATGGACTAGATAAGCTTACAAAGTGTGGACAATAAAAATGAACAAAAAAGTACTTTAAACTTCTAAAAATTCAACTCTTAATTTGATAGCAATAAACATTGATTTATCTCTTTATTATTCATTTCTTTTTACTTGTAATGGAAAAAGAATTCTCTGCAATTTTGTTATCAATTGCAAACTTACAACTCTCAAATGGGGATTGGTGCTAAATATTAAGTAAGGATGCTAAGATCTTGTTTTTGTGTTTTTTTTTTGTGCTATTTGCCTTTGGTTTTACAATTAATTCATGATCATTATGCAATTCTTCTTATATATACACTTCTAGTGTTTATGTAATTTTTAAATATTCCTCTATTGAAGGATTCCATAAAAGCCCAATTCATGTCTCGTGAAATTAATGCTAAAACTTGCTTAAATTAAAGGCCTCCAACAACAAAGGCGATGGTAATTCAATTTGATTCCTTTGTTCCATTAATTTTTACACTATTTTTCTTTTTTCTTTTTGAATGAATATTATTTGTTTACAATGAAATTACGTTTAGCTTAAAATAAATAAAATTTTAATTTTAATTAGGATAAGATCAAAGAAAAGTATAATTAATTAAGTATATATCTTGTCCTTAATAGTAAATTATTTCATAGGCATTTTAATAATTAAAATTTTTAATTAAAAAATAGGTGCAAAAAGTATTTTAAAGTCAAATAGCCTAATTTTAATTAAAAGGAGCTACTACGTATATTTTTATTATTTAAATATCCAAAATGCTTAATTTATTTTTTGTAAGGGTAAAATTTTGTTAATTGTCAACTCAACGATATTAGTATTAAAAATTGAAATGAATAGGACTTGAGTGTCAAAATTTAGGAATACTATTTAGTTTTTGTTTTTTAACAAAACATAAACTATAGTGCAATTAAATGAAAAAAAAAAGACAAAGCAAGTGGTTACTTACCCTATTGGTAACATAATTTTGCCCAGTTTGATAATTAAAAAGAAAGTAAAAATGAACTATAAAATTCATAAATTTGATAAGAGGAAAGAAAATAAAAAGAATTGTACAATATATTTTAGTACTAAGTTTTCAAACTTTATTTGGGTCAGATGAGCTCTATTTAAAATGTAGTTTTTTCAATTTATTATAAATAAATCTCATTTCTCATATCTCACGGTCCAAAAATAATATTAAATAGAAAAAATCGGATTGATTATGGAGGAAAGGTGAAGAAGAATGGAAAAATAAAATTATCACTATACTTATAACTAAATTGTAAATAAGAAAAAATATAAGGGATTCAATAAAAAAAAGACAAAAGAGGGGTACGGTGTCACGGGGGCATTGTAGCTGCGTCCTAAATTCTGTATTTAATCAGCAGTTACAAATAATAAATTTTAGAATTGATTTCATAAATAACTTTGAATTTAACTAGCTATTACAATATCTGAAATTTTTTACTTTTATTCAATATAATTAACGATTATATTTTGAGAAATAATTTTTCATTCATTGAGACTTGGGCCATCAAAATGAGATGGACTTAACTTTTTTTTTTTTTGATAAAGAATACAACATTTAAAAATACCCATATAAATGATGTCAAATTATCCTTAACTTTTCACTTACACTAAGTAAATCCACTTAAAGCAATACTTTCGAATAGCAATTCTTGAGGAGGTTCCGGTTCCCTCGGAAGGTTTTTTTTTTTTTGACGAGATTATTGCTCATAATATTTACAATCATACATATATTGAGACCCGTTTACATCAATTCTGGTATATTGAGACCCGTTTACATCAATTCTGATATGGCACCGCTCAGATTTTTAACCCTCTCAAATATTCGAGGGACATCAACTCCCCTCCTGGGAGAAAGACTGTCTTCACTCAAGCTCTGGAACTCCGAGAAAGTAAATTTAAATTAAACCCCTACAATACGTCTGCGGGGACTCGAACCCCTTCCCTCACATTTTAGCAATTCCCCAAATAGTTCCCTCGGAAGGTTGAAACAACTAAAAATATTAATATTGATTTATTGATCTCTGTTTATACAACCTGGCCAGGCCATAGGTATTATTGAATCTGCACCACACATTAACTATTTTATTTTAACTTTCATGAGTGTTGTGGTCCAGTTGCTGGCTTTGCTAGTTGCG
The DNA here is from genome assembly GCA_030444775.1 of Atalantia buxifolia. Lineage (NCBI taxonomy): Eukaryota > Viridiplantae > Streptophyta > Magnoliopsida > Sapindales > Rutaceae > Atalantia > Atalantia buxifolia. The sequence continues at coordinate 9,581,580 of CM059839.1, forward strand.
ACCTCGAGAGACAGCTCACGCACTTCGTATGAAAATGTGAGTCAAAATGATAGGTGAACTGCCTCAACTCCAAACGACCAAATTATGTAGTGGCTTTTCGTGGTTAATTAATATTCACCAATAATGTGACCTTTTCATGTGTGAAAAGGCCAATCCCTCAGTTAAATTAAAAAAAAAAAAATTTAAATAGGCAGCATAGTGGTAATCCCAAACTAAATAAATATTCAAATAAAATTTATAAAAAAATTATATATATAACTTCTCAAGTGTGGGTATTCTTATTTTTTTTTAATACGAACACATTATTAAATTATATGATTTAATAAAATTAGCAATCTTTTTTGATAAAAAATCTCTCATTGTAACAAAATGAATATCCGAACTAAAAGATAAAATTAAGAACACCGATTCTAATATACTAAAAAATAAAATATATTACACTGGGTTAAAACAAGTAATCTCTCCACATAAAATTATTCTTTTTTTTATATATAATTAGAGATAAATATATTTGGCATTTTTCATCGTTAATTCGGTACACGTTAAATGCTCCTGTCTATTTTGAAAGCATTGTGATTTTCAGTCACGTCGTCATAATGTCATACTCACGATCCACGGCCACTTGGCGCCCTCATTGAAGATACCAGAAAACACAGCTAAATAACTCAATCATGCATGCAAATAAATTACTTTTCAATTGAAACCTAATTAAATAGAAACACGAAAGTCAAAGATATTGTAATCGCAGATTAATGCAATTATGTGTATGTAATATTCTTTGCGGTGACCTGAGGAGAAGATAGAATTCAAAGTGTGGAAGAAGCCGCCGGCAACTTGATAACTACAAGTATTGATACTATCATTAACTTATTTATTAATTTATATATTAAAAACTTTGGGATAATTAAAATCTGTTAAACATTTTTTTAACTTTTGATTATAACCAAACGGAGAGACATAATAAATCCCCTTTGACATTCCTAATGTAAAGGGTCCTTATCGAAGTTTCTTCGTGTTGATTCTTTCAAAATAGTCGGTCCAATATTTTAAACTAATATCAACACTCATTTTATGTAGTTACAACTTGCATGGCGTTAATAACAATTGTAAAATGGGGCCATAATTCGTGAACCACTCATTTGGTGAGGTGGTTGATATCTCATGAATTCATTATCAAGATTGATTGTTCAAGTGTGCAAATAAACTTTCATTTAATTTAATAAAGGCTGGGTTATTTATATTTTAAAAATTACTTTGAACACTTATTTTTTAATAAAATAATTTATTATAAAAAATACCCATTATAATAACTATTATCGAGGACAATTAATTATAAATTAATAAAATATAATTACTTTGAGCACTCATTATTCAATCTATAATTTTTTCTTTAAATCTTAAAAATTTTATTTCTAACCTCTTGAATAAACTTATTTAAACAATAAGTAAATTAATATTTTAAAATATTTAACTGCTGTTTTGATTTTTCAAAATATTAAGTGAAATTAAAGTATTATCAAGATGTTCATATATCTGCTTGGAGGAGGGAGAGGAAGGGAAAATTGAAGCCAAATCAATTGCTGCATCCAGTAGCAGCATATCCTAGCTTCTTCTGTGAATTGGACTTTTTTTTTTCAATTATTATTGTAGGCAAGGAAATGAGTGTAAAAATCAATTAAAAATATTCTTTAGTATACAAAACTAATAACTAAAATTGTGTTAAAGAATTTTTCACAACTCGACTTGATTCCATTTTTTGTAAGTATATACTAATTTTTAACTTTTACTTTTGTTGTTCATAATAGTCTTCATGTTGTTTTACTAAATTAATTTAAATGATTTAAGTTAGGATATTTTTGACATTTGATGAGTGTACAAAGTTAAACTTAAAATTTTAATCTCAATGAATGAGTATACAAAGTAATAGAGTATTCAACATAATTTTTGGAGTGCTAATAAACCTATCCTTTAATAAACTATCAGGGTTAACTCTTTAAACAAAAGAGTAAAATTTCTCTTAATTTAATAATAATAATAATGCTTCTTTAGACTAAATTAATCTCCTCAGACTTTTAACTTCATCCGAACCAAATTGTAGATGAACTATATCGAAATATTTCGAGACAATTTTTTTTATTGTAAAATTGTAGTTTTAAGAGAAGGGGCGGCAATAATCCTCGTATTATGTCCAAAATTTGCTTACGTTTTTAGCGCCCCTGAAAGTTCAAATGGCTCATTTAATTTACATGTTTTCTTGAGAAAGTCTATGATGCTATTTCTAAGGAATGCTATCTAATTTATTGTTATTTTTTCCAAGTAAAAATATTACATCATATTACAAACTGTTGGAAACTACTCAATATTTAATAGTCGGAATAAATCACTTTCCTTCCTATATACAGTTAAAAAATAAAAAAAAATTAATAATTTTGATTAAATAACAAAATATTTTCAATCCAAACCTGATCTAATTTATTAAGAGCTATTGGGAATTGAGATTAGATAATTGTACCTTTTAAAATATAATACTAAAGTATTTAGTAAACACTAGCCGCTATAGCTTGGAAGATATGGTGATATGATTGTAACTTGTATGATAAAAAATATATTATATTTTTAATAGTTTTGTCAAAATTATTATTCAAAAATATATTTATTACATATTATTAATTTTTATTTAATAGTTACAATTTTTTTTACAAGTTACAACATTTCAATGCCAAACAGGATCTAAACTAATAATCTCACTAAATATATGAAATAATAATTTCTTTTCAAATCCTTTAGGGCGCAATCAAAATATAAACTAATAATTAGACAAGTATAAAAATACTAATAATAAATAACATATAAAATTCATGATACTTAGAAGCTTTTCTTGTTAACTTCAATTTTCTCAATTCATCTCTTTTCTAAAGAATCCGTCTTGATGATTTGAGGCTAAAAGTAAAACTAATGACCAATGTAATTATAAAGTTTTGTTCTATGTACTTTTAAGTATTTGAATATTCTATCTTCCAAGGTATTAAATGTTAAAAAGTATATACAAGAATTTTATGTCTCTGTGCAATATACTACATTAATTTTTGCACTTATATGTACATGGTCATAACATTTATTAGTATTTCTTGTATATAGATGATAACTTTTGAAATTCGTATATGAAACTTGGTCAAAGGAACAGTACACATATCAAGATGATGCAAGTAATTGCAAATAAAATTCTTCTTAAATTAATAATTATTTTATTTACTGATAAATTAATAAATTATTCATTTATTGATAAACAAATAAATTTGCTAAAATAATATTTTTTCTTATTCCCAACAATATTATTTTACAAAGGTTTAGGTGACATTTGGTTTTTTTTTTTTAGTTTGAAATCTAAATAGACCAAAATAATTTAAATTCTAAATAGAGCTAAATGTCAAAATCTGAATGATATATTTATTTTTTTTCTTTTTTTTTGTCTGAATCACCAGATATAAGTAAAAAGTTTTTTGTTTTTAACTTGAAAAATTCTAAAAAAACCAGTGTTGTTACCATATAAATTATAAATATTAAATAAATAGTAACGATTTCAAAGAATATACTAAGATAATATATTATCATAAAATAAATCGTGTAAAATTGAATACAATCCTTTAATATTCTAAATTAGCATATGTTGATTAATTTTATTGAAGTTTACGATATGTCTATATGAAAAAAAATTCATAAAATATTATAAGGATTAATAATACCAATTTGAAAAGAATATATGTATGAAAAGAATATATGTATGTGTGTGTGTATTATCACAAGTTATAGAGATAGATAATAATGTTGTTTAATAAATTTTACTTAGATAAGGATGAAAATTGATTAATATTTTTTAATGATTTTATTTAAATTTTTTAGATTAATTATAAATCTAAAAAATTGACTTAATAACATAATAATTGAAAAATTTTAATGAATTAACAAAAAAACAAATGGATTTAATGACTTAACTAATTGAAGTTAAGTCAATTAAATCAGTAAATCAAAATAACAAACAATACCTTAACTATAGATAAAAAGAGAGGTATGAATGACTCACATGTATAAAAAAAATGTTTTCTTTTAAATATTTAAAAGTAAATTTTGTCTATTTTAAGCTCAAATTTGTATATGTGCATTTTCTAATCGATCTAAATAGTCCTGCAAGAGGTCTTGCAAGAGTTCGAGTCCTTATGTGTATGCTGAAAGTTGACCTAAAAGTTTTGGTATACTTATAGCCATTGAAATATGAATTGCATTGATAATCTAACACTAAAGAATACACACATTGTAAATATGACATTATTTGGATAACAATAATATTAGGCTTAAAACGTTGGGATAAAAGATTTATATTTCAATAGTATTATAGATAATACGATATTATCTCATAAAATTACCTGATAATTTGTTATTAAGCCTTCTCAATTTTCGTTGTAACTGGTAAATTTGTATCGCAATTTGAAAGTGTATTACTGAATACTAATTCTGATAAATCTTCAACGAGGCTTGATGCTCAATTGCTCATCCATATCACGTGACTCTCACGTTCGTGATAACGTGTAAAGCGGCCTCCTCCATCTCATCCTACCACCTACTACCCGATTGGGTAACATGGGGGAGTGGGCCCCTCTCACATGCAAGAGCAAGGTACACCCCTTCATGGGCCCCACATTCCTAACATCATCAAATTAAATTAAAAAATGCCAACAGATATTCAGATTAAGTGCATTTTAACCCACTTGGACGAACTTGTTATGAAGGTGCAAAGTACAGAGTCACAAGATCCCCGCCGCCACGTGCGGTGTCTGTGACTCAAAGGTCAATGTGAATTAACTTCAAATAATTCAACCCAAAAACTAATATTTTTTAAGCTTACGCGTGTTACAATCTCATTGGTCCAGTGACGTGTTTATTGAAGCTCATTGGGGGAGAGAGAAAACAGCTTCGTTTTGGTCGGCCTTTTTGGGCAGGCCGTTGTGTTGCGTAAGCGGCCAGTTCCTTCCGCTTTTCAATTTTTTCAATCTACCCTCTCTGTTCGCCAATATTTACCTTTTTGCCACTCTTCTGGAAAAAGGAATAATGGAAAGTTGGAATATCCACGTGAGGTAATTAACTAAAAGATCGACACACAATTTATATTATCACGTTCATCAAAAGTACGGTGCATTTTTCTAATCTTTTTCCTTAATTACCGTTAGTGGGGCCCATACCAACTTGGGAAAATATAATCATCATTCAGTGAATGCATCGGACGGTTGTGATTGGGTAGGCATGATTACAGGAGATATTTGCCGAGTGCACGTTATTAAAAAGAAAAATTTGCAAATCGGCCAAAAAACGACATCCCCTCGTTCCATTCCAAAGAAAAAATAAAATAAAAATAAATTGGAAACGCAACAAAATAAAGTTAAAAGAGGAGAAACCCTCATTTCTCTCTCTAAACAAAAACACATTCGTTTCAAACTCTTTTCTCTCTCTTTAAAAATGGAGTCCCTGGACTTGCAGGTTTGTTGCATAGACGACCTTCTCGACTTCAACATAAATGACGACGAGTGCGGGAAGCCCAACAAGAGACCCAGAAACGCTTTGTCATCCGTTAACCGAAACGGTTGTGACTTTGACGTTTTCGAAGCCGGTGATGATACTGACCGTCTGTTCCCTGTAAGTTTTTTGTTGATACCCATCATTTCCCTCTCTTCTGGGGTTTCTGGGTCGAGAGAGAAAAGAGAGAGAGAGAGGGAGGCCGAGTTTTGCGCTGACTCGGCCTTGACTCGGTTGGGTTTAGGGTTTGTGCGGGCGTGACTCGGGCGAGTTTTTCCGAGTTTTGTCGAGTTTTTAACTCAGCATAAAAAATCATGCCGTTTGACCAGTTGCGCAGACAAGATATGATGGATGGTTCAAAAGACAGTTTTGCCCTTCCTAAAAATAAATTCTGGAAGGGTATTTGTGGAATTTAACGTTCAGGTGTCATTATTCTTCTTAGCTGTATCTCACGAGGTTAGCGGTACTCCAATAAATGTACAGCGACTTGACAATTCATACGCGCTCCATTTACACCTAATCAACACAAAAAGACAATATTGCCCTAATAGTTGAACATTCTATTTCCCACTTGTCTACATCTCCGTAGTTTACACGCATGCATACGTCTTGACCGAGTTAAACCCGAGTCAACTCACCGTTTAGTCACATTTTACAGGAATGTGCAGAAGAAGAACTCGAATGGCTCTCGAACTTTCCGACAGTTGAAACATTCGTCGACATTTCCTGTAACCCCAACATCGCAAAGCAGCAAAGCCCAATTTCGGTTCTAGAAAACAGCAACAGCAGTTCAAGCACAAGCACTAATGGCAGCACTATCACCAATGGTAACAACAATAGCAACAGCATTATTATGAACTGCTGCGGGAACCTGCGCGTGCCGGTGCGTGCCCGGAGCAAGCTTCGCACGCGTTGCCGCCGCGAGCTTCTGAACCAGGAGGCTTGGTGGGGGAGTGTTCACGGGAGCGTGAAAACTGTGAAGCCGGTTGTTTCGAAAGTGATTATAGGGAGAAAATGTCAGCATTGTGGCGCTGAGAAGACCCCGCAATGGCGGGCTGGGCCAATGGGTCCAAAGACGCTTTGTAATGCTTGTGGGGTTCGTTATAAGTCCGGCAGGCTGGTGCCAGAGTACCGGCCAGCAAACAGCCCGACGTTCTCGAGCGAGTTGCACTCGAACTCGCATCGAAAAGTGGTGGAGATGAGGAGACAGAAGCAAATGATGGGGATTGAGCTTGGGGTGGTGGGTGTCAAGCCTGTAGATAAAGGGTAGAGTAGTTTTAGTAGGTCCTTTATAATTTTTTCCCCCCTTCTTTAGGTTAGCTTATTTAGGATTAGTGGATTTCTTGTAATCAAGTCAGATAGATTTAGTACTTGGTAATTTGTTTTGGGAAAAAAAATTAATTAGAAAAATTCTGCTTTTATGTGTGTTTTATTGTCTGGTTTATGTGTTCTCAGTGGAATTGAAAGCAAGTCAGAGTGTTAATTCTTTTGCTTAATTGCTTGGATGATTGACTGGAGAGTGTAGATGGTGTGGATTGCTGGAATGAGGATTTTTGGTGAATTTCATTGGTTGAGAATCCAGTTCTTCGTGACCTGAGAAGAGTGGCTGTCATTGTTTGTCCATATTTTTTAAACTAACTCATTTGTGAATTTGGATGGATGGTGGATGGAGCTGTAACACAACTTAGGTTAGATGTTGGTCGAGATTGAATTCCTTTACTGTAACTTGTTTTTCTCGCTTACTTCTGCTATCCACAGACAGAACTAGTTTTTGCATGATGTATTGTTGATTTGTTTATCTTCATATGAAGTTCATTTGTCCAAAATTGTTGCTCAACTCAGTCAGGGTTTATGTGAGGACTTATCCAGCAGTTGCTCGTTAAAGGGTATCTTACGTTGTAAAAATTGTTTGAAGTTTTTGAACTCTTTCTGCATTTTGAGAAATCTGGTGTCTGGACTCTGGATGGCACCTGATGAACCGAATAGATTTTCGGTACTTTTTCAGTCCTGAAAGTTGTGGTAGAAACACAGCTTGAACGTGGAAGTTTATGATCTTTTTGGTAATTCACCATTCCCAGCGGTTCATGTTATGGTTCTCAAAGATGCTGGAATGATTCCGGGTTTGAGCTTTGAGTTTGTATTGCAAGGATATGAACTCCGCAATGGCAAAATATCTCGCTAATTTGTGTTTGTTAGTAAATCAGTTAGAATGAATTACTCAAGTCCGTTAAGTTTGTTCGTTTCAAGGCCCACAATTATTGCACATGGAATGTTCTTACCTTGAATAATATTTGTGAAATTATCATGACATGTTTTACTGGTATATTCTTTAAAAGCAAGGCAGCCTGGCATGGGTGCCCTTCTAGTGTTTGATGAAATGACTAGAGAACTACTTTTTCATAATTATCTCCAAAACATATGGTATCTCTCGATTGCTAGAGCATTCGCATGTGAACCTTTCACATGGGAGGCCGCATGATGGAAGAAAAAAAAAAGAAATTGTTTTAAGTATTTATAAATGAGATTATTTACATTTTAAAAAAATATTTTTAACACATATTAAATTTGTCATTGTATTTTTTTAATTAAATTTTTTATTGTGAAAATATAATTTTATCAATTAGTTATTTGACTTTATTCTCTCTCCTTTGATCTCCTTTTCTTACTAAAATTTATCATGATACATGAATTAAATATTACATTTAACAAATAAAAATGTTCATTATGAACAAATTCAACCCTATTGTAATCTAAACAAAATGAAGGGATCAATATCCAATTATTCATCATGTAAAAATTAAAAAAATAAAAGTTTTTATACCACTTTAAATCCATTAGAATTTTTTTTTTTGGGTCAAATCTCGGAAGCATAAACTCTAAATAATAGTAATAGATAAGAACTGATCATATTTCAGTGAAAATGAAGAGAAAGACAAGTTTATTTAGCAAGAAAGAATAAAAGAAAAAAAGAAGAAAAATTAAAAGAGAGAGAAATTAGTTTAGGTTTTGACCACTGTTGCAGTAGAGAGAGAAAGTAGTTAATCAAGAATATTTTTTTGATTTATGAGGATTAGTGAATTAAAATAATAAGTTATAATTTAATAATTATTTTAATTAAAAAAGTGGGTGTTGAAAGAAAATTAATAGGTTGAAATAGACTTTTCATTTTGTAAAATTTTATATGACTAATATACCGATAATGTCATTTTTCGTTATGGGTATTTTAATATAAATAATTAAATAATTGTTCTAGAGCATTCACCCATAAAATTAATATACTAATTTAAAACTAATCAATTCACCATTTTTATGATGTAGAAATCATAATAATTTAATCAATCTTCCTTTCAGGACTAAATCGAATTCTACTATTTAATTTCATAATAGAGACACATATATCATATCACTTATCAAAACTATCAAACCCAATGACTGATATCTGTTTGGTAAAGGCCTGAAAATCATCTCCTCGTGACTTGGGAAAAATTCATATTTTATTGTCTTAACTTTTCTTATTTGTTGTTTTGATTCCAGGAAAAAAAAGAAGGAAAAACTACTTATTCATTTGTTCTTCAAGATTTGATGGATATAATTTGCAAGTATATGAGGATAATTATTGTACAATTGGCGCAGTGTAAATAGTTAAACCGATATTGAAAGCATATAAAAGCTTGGCTTGGGTATTTTGGTGCCACGAACGAAAGAAAAAACGAATAACAAGCTTTGTGGCTAAATTTTTGAAATTTTAACAGTGTACAAAGTAAAATTTAATCTTTTTTTTTTAAATTTAATGAATGAGTATCCCTAGTAAATGAGTGTTCAGAGTATATTTTAAGAAGTAAATAATCTTACCTATAATTACGTTTAAATATCTATTAAGAATATAAATTCATGCAATTATATTATAGATCAGAGATTGTTCGAATATACTTATAAATATTTATAGGGGTTGAATGAAGACGCTAACTCTTACCCCCCTTACTTCAACTTGTATTCTTCAAAACAAAGCAATGTGTGGTTTGTAATTACAAAATGTCAGTAGATCCCAAATTACAAAATATATGTAGATTGTAATCATTCTCATGAAATATATATATAGTTTTCTAGTTCGGGATCATAAAGCGTGGAAAATATCCGAAAAAACTTTAAACCGTAAGATTTTAAAGACTTTAAACTTAAAGCGCTTAAACTGCATGATTTATGCTTTTTTTCCGGATATTCTTACACTTTAAAATTATGGATTGAAACATTTCTCTCTTTCTCTCTTTCTATATATATATATACTTTTTTTCAGATATTCCTACACTTTAAAATTATAAATATTCTCTCTCTTTATATATAAATATATATATATGAAATATATTATATATATATATATATATCTATCTATTTATATATATATATATATATATCGAAATCAGTTCATAAATCTACTCCTATTAACTCTCTAACTTGAAATTTTGTTGCCTATATAATATGTGCATTAATTACTTTTAATTAACGAGAGTTTTAGGGACTACTAATAGCACGACAAATGAAATTCCATTAACAAAGATGAGGAGACAAAAGTAGTTAATAGAGTAGTCGGCATGCATCAGCGAGTAGGCCATCTAATCTGCTTTAACCTGTTTGTTAAAGAGAATCCTTTGAAACACAACGGGTCACGTCCGAAATGGGGAAGCAACAGCAGCATATTCAGAAATTCATTGCCAACTTTTGCGACGGTGACTCATTATCTCTTCCTTCCAACTAGGACACTCACAAAAGTTAGGTGCTTTTTTTTATTTTTATATGCTTGTGGCCTGTGAACTGTCAGTGCCTCATGTTCCATTTTCTTCCATACAGTTTCCAAATAGCCCCACATATATAAAACAGAGAACGTGGAGATAATTTCTTTCTTGGGTGACAATGAATGGTCCGTTCGGACTCATGGCACTAGCGTGACACTTTATGTAAATTGAATTTTGTTTATAGAGACTACTTAAAGATGAACATAATTAAAGGAGTCACAACTTTAATTTATCGGAAAGGAGAGGCTTAAAAGATGAATGTACTTTTGAGAACCTTTTTAGTTAAGTGTCAGCTGTTCCCACGTGCCTTAAGTTGGTTGGGAAATTTATAAAATTAACCAAAAAAAATTATCATTTTTCACATTAACCCTTGAAATTTTTTTTTTAATCATAACTAGCCAAACACAAGTTTTTATCCCAAAATACCCTTGCTAATTCAATCCCAACTTCTCTCCTCTTTATCAAACCGAACACAACTTTTCTCTCTTGAATCATCATGGGCAGTGGCAAACGATAACGACTCGACGACCGGTGATGGCAATGGTAAAAGTGAAATTTGATCAAATGCAACCGAATCTAACAAAAATTTGACACGATTCTAACAAAGTGAATTAGAGTCCAAAACCTAAGTAAGCTAATTGAAATGAAATTAGTTTTGTGGAAATATTGCACATTAGATGTTTGATAAAATGTTTCTTAAATTATTTATGCTTTGTTTTAGCATCACCAAATTATTAAGAGGCATTTGTTGAGTTAATATGGTGCGACAAGAGTTTCAGTGACATTGTATGTTGGTGCGATAGGTGCTTGTCGCACCAAATTTGTGCGGCAGGCTGCCTGTCGCACCAAATTTGTGCGACATGAGAGTGTTGGTGCAACTGTCTGTCCGTCGCACAAAATTGGTGTGCCAGGCTACTTGTCGTACCTGATCAGGTGTTATGCTTAGCCATGGTCGGCATCCCACACCCCCACGAATTTGGTCATCACCCACGCCAACAACTTCACCCAAACCACCAACATCACAAACTATTCAATCTTCCCTCAACATCACCAACACAAAAAAAAAAGAAAAACAACAACATAAAAGAAGAAAAGAAAATAGAACATGAAATAAAATCAAGGGTTTTTGAACTAACCGTTGATTTCAGATTTTGGCTGAAATTTTGGTGACGTTGGTTGCCGAGAATGGACTCCAAAAGGTCCCCGACAATGAGTGAACTTGGAAGAGAATCGTTCATTAAAGAGAGAGGAAGCTTGGTGAATTAAAGGGTTATTTTCGCCACTTTGGATGTTGTTTGGCTAATATTGATAGAAATAAATTTAGAGGGCTAATTTTGAAAATTAAAAAAAAGTTTTGGGTTAATTTTGTAAATTTTCTAAGTTAGTTCTGTCGTTAATAATTACGATATATATTGTACATACAATTATACAAGTGTGCTTTTTATGGTGTGTTTACTTGAGAATTTAGGAAATGTGAATAAAATTCATGTTTACTTGGCAAAATGTGGTTTGTGAATGAGAATAAAATGTATGGGTCCCACACAATTTTGTATGCCTCTAATTTTTTCATATTTCCTGAATTACCATTGTTCAAATCACAATTAATTTTATTATTTTAAATGTCATTATTATTATTAATAAATTTTATTAACTTTATTATTTTAGTTATTATTAGTTATTGTTATTATTATTTTTATTAATATTAACATTTGTTATTATTATTATTATTATTATTATAATATGTATACATGTATCGAATTAATGAAAATTACATTGTTTAATATTATGGGTATTTTGGTAAATTGATTCTTATTTCCATTTCTCATTCTAATTTATTTTGTCAAGTAAACACATCAATGACATTTCAGCACATTCCCATTCTCATTTATTTTTGAAAAGTAAACATTAGAATCTCATTCCCATTTCTCATTTCCATTCAAGCCCATTCTCATTCTCAGCATATTCCTATTCCACCTCATTCTCATTCCATGAAATAAACGCACCATTAAATTAGAGGTTATTCTCAAACTCTCTCTCTCTCTCTCACATGCACACATATATATGGAAAATTTTAATACATTAATAGTTTTTCTGTACAAAATTTTAACGTGTGAAAAAGTTTGAAAAAAACTTTAAAATCACATGGTTTTAAAGTATTATGACACTTAAAAACTGCAGAGTTTTAAAACTTTCAATAGACTTTTTTACACTTTAAAATCCTAGATCGGATATATATATATATAGACACACACACACACAAAAATTCACATAATTACTTGGATAATTACCCTTGTTAAGAACAACTTTTGTTGGAAAATGAGGCTATTATTGCCCTCTCAAGCCTACATGTGTGTATGGAAATAATAGAACGTCCTTGCCTCTTTGGCGATCTTTGACAGATACTTTGCTTCGAACTTCATCAAATTCTTCATTTAAACCAGCCAAAAACTTAAACAAACGATTCCTGCTGTGTGTCCCCGGTTATTTTATCTCATTTTTATTATTTAAGGGGAAATGGACACATGGCACTATAGGATTTGATTACATAAATTTGGGCAAGGTGCATGTCTCAGTTTTATTATTTAAGGCCAATGGACACATGGCATAGTAGGATTTGACTATGCAAATCTGGGCTAGGTACGAGATTGTTATTCGGAGGATTCATATTTTACCTCTCTATGTATCAGCTTCTATGCCCTCTTAAGTTTCACCTAGGCTTAGTGTCAAATTGATTTATCTCACTTAAAGTAATGGTCTTTCCCCTTGGTGAATATCAGTCTCTCTGCCTTTTGATGATCTGAGCTTAATGTCAAATGATTTATCCCACTTAAAGTGGGAGTCCTTCCCCTTAGTGAGACTTGCACCATAGACAATAGAATCCTTATAGATATTGTCCATGGAAAAAAGTACCATTCAAACTAAAAAGCCTAATCTTCACATTCAAAATTCTCCTAAAATCATACAAATCGATGGACTTTACTACGAACACAATTCAATTGTAATTTCAATTAGGCCGCAATGAATTGAAATCAGCGTGAAATAGAGCAATTGTTTGGCAAATTTTGACGTGAAAATACATAATTTCTATGTTCTTATCTAAAAGTTCATCATTAGATGACTAGAAGCAGCAAAATGTGAATAACATTTTAAAGATACGAGTTTATATATTCGGTCCGTTACATGGCCAATAACTACTTTTTCATTTAACAACACTGCACGTAATATGTTGTGGGCCTGGATGTATAAATGGGCCGCCAAAGTTTGTTAAAATGCCATTCTCTCTCTCTCCCTCTCTCGTGAAAAAAAAAAAAATAAATAAATTCTTGGTAGAGGAAATTTTTAAAATCGATTGTTCAATTATTAATAAATTAATTAAATTAAAATATATTAATCTCTACCATCATAAACCTTCTAAACCAATTATGTGAAGACGTAAAAATATTTTAGTTCAAAATGGTTGAATTTACTTCTAAATATTTAGAAGATAATTAACACTATCTCACTGCAAACTTTCATCTTAAAAATAGAATGAGAAAATGCTCACCACTTTACTGAGAAATAATTTACTTATATTATAATTATGATTTTCACCTTAGGTATATTAATAAGTGTACGAATTTCATTATCATTGTCATCTTAAGAATTTGATCTCCATTTGAATCGCATTAGCTCATATTAAGGTCAGTTGCTCAAGGAGTATGTCGTCATTTGCTAGTGAAATAACAAATGTGTAAATGATTTTTAATTCCTCCAATCGTGAGCAGGTTTAGCACAAAATTCTTCAAGATTTTAATCTTAATGTGAATGATAGTATTCTTCAAATCGATTAGCAAGAAGTTTCCAAGATTGTCCCATTTCATTAAGTGCACGCTCCGAATTTCATTGTTTATTTATTAGGATTTTGCATTGCAAAATTCAAAATCATGTGCGATTTCGTTTATTGCAAATAAAGAGAAACATTCTGCCCAGCTTGGCAGTGACACGTTTCTACAATAACTTGAAAACATTGTTCAATTTCATAATTTAATAATCTACTAAATTTATAAATATTTAAATAAGTGAACATTATAATTTTTTTTAAAAATTATTTTATGGTAATGCCAGCTCGAATATGAAGGTAAGAGGGAACATGAGTTCTTAAATTTTGCGTGTTGAAATTTTGGGTCAAAGGATGTTCATTTTCTTAATTAAAATACAATTATTCTACTTGAAATTGACAAAAGAAATGCTTCGAACTGAATCAATCTGAAATTTTTTAGGATGCCAAGTGCTGGTGATTAAAGTCTCCTAACCTTATCTTACAATAAAAGCTTAAAATGTTGACCAAATGCCAGAGGAAAAAAAGAATTCTTCGATGATTGAACTTTTTAATCTCTTTTTTCTTTGCTTAATAATGTTAAATGAGTTGTACTATGCCAATCCATTCGGTCTAAAACACAACTATACTATTATTGATAGCTATTGAATATAAAACGTAATTTTGAATTTAATATTCGGTTAAATTTTGTGCCGAGCTCTGAATTAATAATTAAAAATAAATTAAAAGACCATTTAAATAAAGTTTAATCGTTGATTCGATGCGCAATCTAAAAGTAACCATACCATATATGAAATCATCTACTTAATTTTCTTATAATAAAAAGAATAAAAAAGAAATCCTAGAAGATTCTTCTTGTTAGAAAGAATCTAGACCCATCTCCAGCTAGGGGCTTTTGGAACTCAATATGGAGTATTAAACAAATGCTTTGCAATTATGTAGTTAAAAGATTGCCTTTTACCTTGAAATGATTGCGTATCAATTGTTATACAACCTGTATTTTCCTTGGCATAAATTCTTCTGAATTTTAATTGTTATATTAATTTTAAGTGAATTTGAAAAAAAAAAAAATTGGATGAGAACAAATCCAAGATACAATCGAACTTTCTGAAGGGAGGGGGAAACCAAAAAAAAAAAAGCACTGTTGACTAAAGAAAGTTGAATGCAAATTGTCTCCAAGTGAATTTGAAATTCTGTTTTGCTGCTTTTCTTTCTAATATAGGTCAATTAATACCTAAATGAAATCAATTGCTTTTTAGTGGAGAAGAGCCAAACCCATATAGAAAGAAAACCCCCACTAGTCAAATAGATTAAGGTAATGCTATAATGTTACTAAAATAACACATTTTGAATTTTTTGAAAAATATAACACAATAATAATGAGGGTTGATTTAGTGCGCAACTTTACACATACTATGAAGTATGATTGTAAGTTCCAGCTCTAGGTATAACTTACGAGTTACGAGATAAGACGTTACCATATGAGAATTCTAATACGAAAAATCTACCTACAAATCACTATCGTAAAGATTGAGCCAATTATCTCAAAATTATAATTGTTATCTATTATTAACATAAACACTTTAAATAAAACGTAACTAATGGTGATGCAGTTAGAATTTTGAAAGACATTGAATTGGGTCCATTGGTTAAGATATTATGATTATTTCTCTCGGAGAAAAAAAATGGTATGATTGTTAAATGCCAGATTAATGGATAAGCAAGGAAAATATGGACCGTCTGATGTGGACATAAAGCAAGAGGGGGCGATCTCATTCTCTCCCCATCTGGTGGGTCCAAATCTATGTATGGATGGATCATGACGGTCATGATGGACGCTGTCTATGATAAAGACATGCTACAGAAGCAGTGGCCTTTTTCATGTAGGTCCCACAGACCAGTGTCCCATCATCTTATACTCCTCCTCAACACACCATAAATAATTAAACAAAAATAATATAATTATTTTATTTGAATGATAAACAAAAATTAAAATTAAGGGTCCCTGATCCATAACTAAAATTAAAACGACTCCGTCACCTACCATTTATGTTACTTTTGCGTTCGGCAACTGAAGGCTTCACTCCTCTGCGGCTGGACTCATCTTATGAGATTCTTCTCCTCGATCTCATATTATTTTTATCCTGTGATATTGTGTGAATGATTAACTCGGAACTATCCTATTAACTGCAATTCACTCCTTCTTCGAGTAGGATATATTTTCACCTTATTTTTTAGATTGAAAATTTGAGTCTTATAATATGTATTGTGAAGATTTATTTTATTAAACATATAAGTTATTTTATATTCATCGCCGAGATTTATTTTTTTTTAAAAACAATTCTATAGCTTTTAAGTACAAAGCAAGACTCCTCAAAAAAAAAAAAAAAAGTACAAAGCAAGACATCACACTGCCAATTTAAAAAGTAGATCGAATTCGTTCGAAGCTTATCTATCTAAAATGGCGGCGTGGTAGTCTTGTTAATATTTGAAAATAGATCTATCTCGATCGAAATATCGGTGGGCACTCAATTCAGCAGTAATAAGTCGAATAAAAAATTACTTAAAATGAATTAAAATTGATTTTTATTTTTTTAATTCAATTTAGTACTTGTTTAGTATGATTTATCTAATGATCATAAATACTTATTTTATTCCATAAATTCTTATAATAATTTTTATTGTTGTTTGATTATTTTTTTAGTGGAGCTTTTAGATCTTAAATAAGTTATTTTACCTCTACTAGCAAAAATTTAAATTTTGGGCTTTTAAGAATAGAGGTTGAATTTTTTTTTAAATGTTAAAATATCTAAAATATCCTCTACTTATTTAACAATCTTATTTTATTCTTTTTTTTAATATAACTTAAAAAAACTTGCTTATTAAAGTAATTTCATAAATTTTTAATAAAAACTCTTATTGATAACCAAACAATTAAAATTTTTTAGGTAAAAACTCTATTTATAAAAGCTCTACTGCTAAAATCTATATTTAAATAAAGGGTTATTATCATTTTACTACTTCAAGAATTGGCAAATATCAAATGACTATAAGAAATATTGTCTCATATCATTTTACTACTATATCTTTATAAAAATATTATTTTACTATTTTTTCGTTACAATTATCAGTTGACCGTTAGTTGACCAGTTAGTTGACTAACAAAATATCAATTTCAC
Organism: Atalantia buxifolia; assembly: GCA_030444775.1. NCBI lineage: Eukaryota > Viridiplantae > Streptophyta > Magnoliopsida > Sapindales > Rutaceae > Atalantia > Atalantia buxifolia. The sequence goes on from CM059839.1 coordinate 9,598,931, forward strand.
CCTTCATGATTCAAAAAAATACATTTGAAGCTTATTTACAAAATAAATTTGTAATATATTTATTAAAATGGATGTAAAATACCAACATAATTTTTTTGCTAGAATTATGATATATGAATTACAAATTTATCTTATTATTTTTTTAATCATGAAGGGCAAAATTAGTATTGTGTTAGTCAACTAACGGTCAACTAACAATTGTAATGAAAAATATTAAAATGATATTTTTTTATAAAAATATAGTAATAAAATGATAGAAGACAATATTTTTTGTTGTCATTTGATATTCGATAATTTCTAAAATAATAAAATAATAATAACGCTTAAAATAAAGTCTACTTGAAATGTTATACCAAATGAAGCCATATTGAGGAAACCCAACCAAAGTTAACAAAACTCATCCCTAAATATTCAAAGTGGGGGCATCCCAAAACTGTTTTAAGAGATTTTAGTATTGTAAAGGTTAGGGATGGCAAAAATCCCCACGGGGATGGATACTTTCGGGGATTTTTCCCATTCGGGGAGGGTATGGGGACAATTTCATACCCAATTTATTATTCAGGGAAGGGAAGGGGAAATTTTTTTACCCAATTTCTTATTCGGGGAGGGGACGGGGATGAGGTGGAATCCCTATCCCCTACCCATTTCCCCATTTTAATTTTTAATTTTATTTTTATTTTTTAAAATTACTAGTAAATAAATAATAAAATTTGAATTATAAGATTATAAATATTGGTAAAAAATAAAAAATATCAAAATCTTTATATTATTAAACTTTTAGGCCTAATTAACTAATTAAAATCCTAAATTTTTATTTATGACATTAAAAAGACTAGGTAAATTCTATTAGTCCAAAAATTTTATTTTAATTTTAATATTCATTAAATATTTTAAACTTAAATCTATTTTTTATTTATTTTTAGATGTTATAATTACCCACAACGAATCACAATTTTAATATCTAATCTAATCTAATTTAATATTTGTTTTCGAATTTCCGACTTAACTAACATTATTGTTTTAAAGGGAATCCACATTTAATAAAAAGTTAATTTTGAATATAAATTCGATTTTATTAATGAATTTTATTTTATATTAGCCTATTAATTTGTTCATAATAGTTTGTAAAAAAGTTTGTATCCTCGAAGCTTTACTTACTAATTTAATTGAGCGTGAGAATCGATATTAATGTAATATATATTTCGAACTTTACTTTTATTTGAATTTTTTATTTTAATATGATTAACTCAAAATCGAAAACAAAAAAATATATTAGTTATTCGGAGATCGGGGGCGAGGATCCCCCTAAATATTCAAAGTGGAGGCATCGCAAAAACTGTTTTAAGAGATTGGTCTTTCCCCTCGCCTCCCCATTGCCATCCCTAGTAAAGGTTATAAAATCCTACTGATTTAATCAATTTCTGCTAGAATAGACAAAATATCAGTACGTATGTGATTATGATTTATGAGTCCAGAATATTCTTGTGCTGATATGGCAAATTAGGAAGTGGAAATCTCTGGTGCACTGTATAGAACGTGAAGCAGAGAAACAAATGTGGAATTTCCGTATAAAAATATGCAATTACCAAGTAGGTACCTACCAGACCGAGCTGTCCCAATCAAGAATCAGCAAACAAATCGCAATCTTTTCTCTCTTTGCCATATATTTTCTTTTTGAACAGTAAAAATTTAACCATTATTCGAGCACTGAAAGAGAGGAAACAAAAACATCAACAGAACCATCTACTGGAACACGACATTAACGTGTAATAGAGACAGGGGAGAGAGAGCCAAATGAAGTGTATATGAGAGCATGCCATGCCTTGTCGGCCATTACAACTTCAACCAAAAGCCAAAAAGACGCAAGAGTCGAGACCTCTCTGCTCTCCTCTCTTCCCCATTCACCCCGAGAAAGATTAAAAAAAATGAAAAAATCTTCCTTTTTGGTTCATTCCACTTTTGGGATATTTTTGTTTTTGGTCTCAATTTTTGGGCCCAAATCTTTGTAGATCCCAAGTATTTGTGAGAAAGTATTTACTGGGTTGGTCTTAGTTTTTCTTCATTTTGGTTAATGAATTCAATGGTTTTGGTTTTCATTTTGTGCTGTTGGTGTCAAGGTGTTACTGGCAAGTGGTGCAGTTGCTGCCTTTATTATCTCTTCTTTGATGAGTGATTGTGGACTTTATAATAGAGGTACGTTTCAGGCTTTTATCTTTACTTGTGTTTGCCCTTAGTTATTTTGATTTTTTTCGTTTTTCCTTGTTTTCAGTAGTTGAATACTGTGATTTTATCTTAGATAGATTATCTGGGGGCTTTTTCATTGGATTCTATCAATTTGTTTGCCTAATTGTACAGATAAGTGATTACATGTAATCCTTTTTAGACTGGCTTTTTGGTCCACCTTAGAAGATTATTGGACTTCTGGGTTTATATCTGAAAATGCATTTATGGGTATGTAGTTCATATGTACTGGCAGGTGATTTATGAATGGCTGGTTTAATTAGATGGTCTTTGTGGTAATATATATGGAATGTATGTGTTTCTTTGGCAATACAAAATAATGGTGTCTCTGCTTTGGGCAGGTTCTAGATTATCAGACTCTGTTGTAATTTCAATTGGACAGAGGGATATTAAAATGTTGTTGAAGTTAAAGTCAAGGAGAGTTTTAGAAGTGGAAATTGTGGGTTTTTGGCTGGTCGTGATGCTGCTGGTTTGCACTACAGAGGGTTTGAATTCTGAGGGTCATTATCTGCTAGAGCTGAAGAATAGTCTTCATGATGAATTCAATTTTCTGAAGAGTTGGAAATCCACTGATCAGACACCATGTTCGTGGATTGGAGTAAATTGCACTTCAGATTTTGAACCCGTGGTTTGGACTCTTGATTTGAATGCTATGAATTTTACTGGAAGTCTAAGCCCCAGTATTGGCGGTTTGGTCCACCTAACATATCTTGATCTTGCTTACAATGAATTAGCTGGTTATATTCCCAGGGAGATTGGAAATTGTTCGAGGTTGGAACATCTTTATTTGAACAACAACCAATTCAGTGGGAAAATTCCTGCTGAATTAGGTAAGCTGTCTTCTTTAGTGAGTTTAAATATATGCAATAACATGATCTCTGGTGCTCTGCCTGAGGGACTGGGGAACTTATCATCATTGGTGGATTTTGTTGCATACACCAACAATCTGACTGGTCCCTTGCCACAATCAATTGGGAATCTTGGGAACTTGAGAGTATTTCGAGCAGGGCAGAATGCAATTTCTGGTAGCATACCTGCACAAATTAGTGGATGTCAGAGTCTGCAAATACTTGGTCTTGCCCAGAATGAAATTGGTGGGTCATTACCGAAGGAAATTGGGATGGTTGAGAGCTTGACTGAAATAGTTTTATGGGATAACCAACTGACAGGCTTTATCCCTTCGGAGCTTGGGAATTGTACAAAGCTTCAAACTCTTGCTCTGTATTCCAATAATCTGGTGGGACAAATACCTAAAGAAGTTGGAAATCTCAAGTTTCTGAAGAAGTTGTACCTCTACAGGAATGAGTTGAATGGAACCATTCCAAGGGAAATTGGGAATCTGTCTATGGTAACAGAAATTGATTTGTCAGAGAATTTCTTGAATGGTGAGATCCCAACTGAGTTCAGTAAGATAACAGGTCTAAGCTTGCTATTCCTCTTTCAGAACCAGCTTACTGGAGTAATACCATATGAGCTTAGTAGTTTGAGGAACTTGACGAAGCTTGACCTCTCAATTAATTGCCTAACAGGTCCTATCCCTGTTGGGTTTCAGCATTTGACTCAAATGCTTCAGTTACAGCTTTTTGAAAACTCTTTGACCGGTGGCATTCCTCGGGGGCTTGGACTCTACAGCCGTCTTTGGGTGGTTGATTTTTCACATAACCACCTCACAGGAAGAATACCTCCTCATCTTTGTCGAAATTCTAACTTAATTATGTTGAATCTTGGGTATAATAAGCTGTTTGGAAATATCCCAACCAATGTTCTCAACTGTGAAACATTGCTTCAACTTCGTTTGGTTGGAAACAGTCTTACAGGTAGCTTTCCTTTGGAGTTGTGCAAGTTGGAGAACCTTTATGCTATTGAGTTAGACCAGAACAAGTTTAGTGGTCCAATTCCGCCAGAGATTGAAAATTGCCAAAAGTTGCAGAGGCTTCATATAGCAAACAATTACTTTACATCCGAGTTGCCCAGGGAAGTAGGTAATCTTTCTCAGCTGGTGACTTTTAATATATCTTCTAATATGCTCACTGGATTGATTCCACCTGAAATTGTTAACTGCATGATGCTTCAACGGCTTGATATCAGCCACAACAGCTTTGTAGGTTCTTTACCAAATGAGCTAGGAACCCTTCAGCAGCTTGAGATTCTTAAGCTTTCGGAAAATAAATTTTCTGGAAATATACCTTCAACATTAGGAAACCTCTCGCATCTGACAGAATTGCAGATGGGTGGCAACTTATTTTCTGGTGAGATACCTCCCGAATTGGGTGATCTTTCAAGCTTGCAAATCGCATTGAATCTCAGC